>JACWNB010000005.1:0-654354 GCA_016165855.1 Pseudocercospora ulei | reverse complement strand
TAGGGTCTAGACTTAATAGGTCCGAATAGAAGACATCGTAGATTTGGAACGACCTTAGTAGCTAGAGCTAATAAGTTACCGGCGACCTCTTTTCTACTATCGTAAACGGACCTACGTAGCAGGAGTTAAGCTTAGCGTTTCCTTTTAGCCTTAGGTTCTGCGTACTAAGCTATACCTTTTAGCCTTCTTCGAATTCTATCGGTGACCGCTTTCTATTAGCTCGAGTTACTATCTTCTTCTAAGCCAATTCTATCGCCTCCTTCGCTACCCTAATCGCTTCTTCTATCTGAGATTTAAGCGCTTCTGCCGCAGCGGCAGCGACTCTCTTTAACGAAGTAGCGGTAGAAGATTCCGAAGAGCTGGGTTCGTTCAGCAGTTAAATGCTTATTCTTAGAAGATAGCTATAAGTTATCTCGAACAGCGCCAGTAAGGTAGCTTCGGACTGTGCCGAGTTAGCGCAGATTTCGGCTATTAGCAACATCTTAACCTACTCTTCTTAATAGTAGCTGCAGAAGATCTGTAGATATTTTTCTATTTTAGGGTTAGCTACTTTAGACTAACTGTCGGTCTAAGGGTAAGCGGCTGTACTAAGCTTTCTACGAATTCTGAGAACTTAGTTAATAGCCTTCTATACATTAGCAGTAAATTAAGGACCCCTATCTGTAGTAATAGTGTCCAGCAGGCTATAGTGCTTCTATATATACTAAATCAGCATCCTCGCGGTCTCTTCTACAGTAATGCCTTCGTCCTTTGCTTAATAGGGGATAAAGTAGCGTTCCTTGCTTAACCAATCTACTACGTTAAGGGTGGCATTGTATCTATTGGAATCCGGTAGGCCGGTTACGAAATCTATCGTAATATGCTGCTACAGTTTCTTAGGGATCGGCAATAGCTTTAGTAGACCGGCCGGAAGGCTGTAGCGCGGCTTCGCGGCTCGATACGCGTAGCAATTGGCAATAAACCGGTAGATCCGCTCGAAGATCCGCAGAAACTAGTAGACCGTCCTTAATCTGAGCACGTAGATAATTCAATACGGCTACTTTAATAACTATATCTAAGGCTGGAGAGGGAAGAATCTACGTACAAGCGGAGGGGCAGGTATTTGAGTGTGCGCCAAGCCTGGCTGCCAGCTGTCTACATCTACATCCGTATCACTACCGCCCTCCCCAACCAGCGATTGCCCTCAATCGCAATCAGCCAAACCAGGTCGTAGGGGTCGCAAATTCAGCTTTGCTGTTGGCCAATCAGGCCGCTCCAAAACAGGTCGCTTTTAAGGTCGCTTTTTGAGCCTCAATCTCGTGCCTTTTTGGTGCCTCAATCTCGTGCCTTTTTGAGCTTTAATCTCGTGCCTTTTTGAGCTTCAATCTCGTGCGTTTTGCCGTCGCTTTGGTGCCTTAATTGGTGCCTTGATCTCGTGCGTTTTGCCGTCGCTTTCGGCCTCGATTGGTGCCTTGTTTGGTGCCTTGCCAAGGCTGTAGAATTCTTAGAGGTCGTCGCAGAGGTCGCAGAGGTCGCAGAGATCGCAGCCTACGTATGTCGCTTCTCGACGGTCGCTTCTCAACGGTCGCTTCTCGACGGTCGCTCGCTTCTCGACGGTCGCTCGCTTCTCGACGGTCGCTTCTCGGACGGTCGCTTCTCGATAGGCTGCAAAGGTTGCGGAGGCTGCAGAGGTCGCAGAGGTCGTCGAGATCGCCGAGGTTGTCAGGGTCGCTTTGCAAGCATATATCGCTTCTGAACTGCGTCGCTTCTCGAGCCGTCGCTTCTCGAGCCGTCGCTTCTCGAGCCGTCGCTTCTCGAGCCGTCCCTTCTCGAGCCGTCGCTTCTCGACGGTCGCTTCTCGGACGGTCGCTTTGGTGCCTTGCCAAGGCTGCTTTGCCTGTATTGTCTGCAGTAGCTGCACCTGCCTATAGCTATGCTTCTGAACTGCTCTTCTGAACCTGAACAGTGTGTGTTGTCTGCAGCTGCCTGTTGTCTGCAGCAGCTGTGCCTGTCTACAGCTATGCTTCTGAACGTGCTGCCTCTGCTTTGCCTGTGCTGTTTGTAGCTGCCTGTTGCCTGCAGCAGCCCTGTGTTGTCTGTAGTAGCTGCTCTGTGTTGTCGGCAGCTGTGTTGTCTGCAGCTCTTGCTCTGCCTAGGTGCTCTTGCCCGGGCGCTCGTCGTCTGGATGCTTGTGTCTGGGTGCTCGTGCCTAGGTGCTCGTGCCTAAGTGCTTTGTCTTGTGCTGTGCCTGGTGCTCTGCCTGGTGTTAAGCCTGGTGCTGAGCCTAGTGCCCTGCCTGGAGCTAGCTGTGCCTGGAGCTGGCTATGCCTAGAGCTGGCTATGCCTAGCTGTAGCAGCTCTGTCTTGTCTGTAGCAGCTATATGTCTTAATTTGTACTGCTAGTTGCGCTGCTCGTGTGGCTTTGCTGCTCGTGTCGCTTTGCTGCTCGTGTCGCTTTGCTGCTTGTGTCGCTTTGCTGCTCGTGTCGCTTTGCTGCTTGCTTGCTTCTGGCTGTACTGAACGTCTCGATAGGCCAGTGTCGCTTTGCCTTGCTGAACTGTCTTGATAGGCCTTGTCCAAATAGAATAGTCTGTTAAAGACCCGAAAAAAACGAATGTCGTCGCCCTAGGTCCTGCTAGGTACGTCTTGTTGTCGTCGTTGCTCTCGCTCCTCGCTCTCGCTCTCGTCCTCGTCGCTCCTACATCGTCGTCCTCGCTGCTCTCGTAGCTCTCGTCGCTCTCGTCGCTCTCGCTCTTCTTCAAAACTCGCGATCTACTCCTAGGGGCACTCTCTTCCCTAAAACTCTTCTTCTTAATAGCGGCACTTCTCTTCCCTAAAAACTCTTCTTCTTCTTAATAGGGGCACTTCTCTTCCCTAAAACTCTTCTTCTTCTTCTTCTCGATCGGGGGAGGGTAGAGTAGTATGCATATGCACGGTTAAGTAACTAGATATAATTCGACGGCCTCCTTCGTACATATACAGTACACACTCTGGGTTGTCGGTTGCACGTACGTTAATCGAGTACCTGGGTGTAATTCAACGGGCTCTTTCGCATAGTGCAGGTTGGGTGCTGGGTCGAGCCTTGGATATAATAATCTGAGCACGTAGATAATTCAATACAGCTACTTTAATAACTATATCCAAGGCTGGAGAGGGAAGAATCTACGTACAAGCGGAGGGGCAGGTATTTAAGTGTGCGCCAAGCCTGGCTGCCAGCTGTCTATATCTACATCCGTATTAGTCCTTACAGCCTCTATCGGCTTCTTTATGCTAGCGTAGCCAACATCCTTAGAACTATAGACCAGCTGGATAACCTCTGTAATTAGTTCTTCTAGAACTATAAACTTCCCTAAACCGGTTTTGCTAAGCTTCTGTTGCTTGTTAGGGGGCGCCGCCCAGCCCAGGTCCTAGACCCGACCTAAGCTAGCCGTTGCCCTAAGGACTGCGACTTAGCGGCGCTAGCACAACCCTACCCTCTGTACGGAATCACCGACAGGACCCTACTCCTATATAGAGGGAGAACCCTATAGCCCTATATAGAGGGGAATTGCTATCCCTCTAAACAGAGGGAAAACTCTGCACTACTATACAGAGGGAGAACTCCCGATCCTCTATACAGAGTGTAAACCTTGCACCTCTGTATAGAGGGAAATTGCCAGCTTAGCTTCGTAGATACAAGTTGTAAAGCAGCAGACGACGAAGGAACTGCCTATTAGTTCCTTTATATAGATACCTAGCCTTAAGTTTCTAAACTAAGATTCTTAAGCCCTTATATTAGGAACTAATCTTACTGTTAGTAACTGCAGTAATATAACGAAGATAGACAGCGACATCCCTATAGAACCTACGGCTATACAGGGGTATATACACTACGCGTACGAGGAGCTGCTAGAACACAAGAGGCAGCTCGAGCAGCAAGTAAGCTACTAGGCTGCGATAATTTCCTAACGGGAACAGGAGCTACTACAGCTTAGGGCGTCCGATCGCGATCCGACCTCTATAACGACGACAAACACGATAGCCTATACCCCGACCCCTAAGAGCAAACTCCCCGACGTTACTACGTACGATAGTAAGGCTCCGGCCGAGTACCCCTCCTAGGCTGCCTAGATACGCTCTAAGCTTCTAGTCGACTTAGGAGCATACCCGACCGAGCTAGACAAGGTAGTTTACCTCTTTAGGAGGTTAAAGGGCAGGGCAGCAGCACGGATTCTGCCGTACTACGAGACGGCTATTGCCAACCTAGCAATAGCTACGACGACGATGCTCTAGGCAGCTCTTAACAAGAGCTACAAAGACCTAGACTGCGAGAGCCGAGCACTCCTATAGGTCAATACGACAAAGCAAGGACGCAAGACTGTACGAGAATTCCTCGCAGAATACGACTAGACTCTAGCAGAGGCAGGAGGTCTCTAATAGGAGGACAGGATAAAAATTACCTCTTTAGAGGTAGGCCTCTCTAAGGAGATTATAACAGGACTAGTAGGCGTAATACGACCAGCTACATACGAGGAATTCTGCGATCTCCTTAGGATAGTCGACGACTAGCAGCGCAGGCTTAGACAGATAAGCCGCGCTTACGAGATAAGACAACCCCTCTAGCAGCAGACGGACACTATAGACTAGGAACTAACGACGACGAGGGTAGCGGCAGCCGTTACCGTACGGCTAAGGGCCGCTACTAAAAGGGCACAATAGGTAGACATAGCTACCCTTAATAAGAGACGAGCAGAAGGGAGCTGCTACCGGTGTAGCAAAATAGGCTATACTGTACGGAATTGCAGGCTTTTGCTAGCAGAGAGACCTAGGGGACGGCCGACCACTGTAAGGGTGGCAACTGCGGCACCCTAACAAGAGCATTAGGAGTCCTACTTAGACGACGACGAGTTAGGAAAAGAGTAGCCTCTAAGCGAAGGCTCTGCCAGAGGCGTATACGAGATAGATTGCCAAATCAAAGCACTACTTAGCTATCTTTTAAAAGCAATTACATAACGACTACGCCGTTTATCGTACGGCAAACGTTAAACAGGTCCGCAACAGCGCAGACATTGATTAACAAAGGATGTTTAGTATATAGAGTAATTAGCGAAGACTTCGTACAGAGACACTAGATTAAGACGTTGGACGAGGACGGCTATACCTAGCAGTAACGAAGCAGAGGCTCTAAGACTAAGGGAGAGTCCAGCAGGACGATAACGCTACGGCCGGAGTTAATACATTGACGAAGCAGAGGCCCTAAGACTAAGGGAAGGCTCTGTAAGGTACCAATGCTAAGGCCGAAATCAACACGGCAACGGCGGACATTAAGAAGGCATTAGCACCTAAGAAAGTAACGGACCCCTATACAAAGCTCCTAAGGGAGTATGCTGGATACCTGGATCTCTTCGAGCCAAAGTCGGCCTTAAAACTGCTGCTACACCGAGGAGAAGGGATTGACTACGACATCTAGCTAGAACCCCGTCCGGATAGGAGTCTGCCGGAGGTACTGTACGGACCGCTATATAGAATGTCCTCTAGAGAACTCCTAGTACTGCGCAATACACTAGACGACTTGCTTGCTAAAGGTTTTATTTAGGCAAGTACCTCGTCTGTAGGAGCCCTAGTGCTGTTTGTCTATAAGGAGGGGAAGGCTAGCTTGCGTTTCTACGTAGACTACAGAGGCATTAACGCGATTACTAAGAAGGACCGGTACCCCCTACTCCTTATTAAGGAGACTCTTGGACGGATTAGCAAGGCAAAGTGGTTTACTAAGCTTAACGTAGTCTCGGCCTTCTACAAGATATAGATTAAGGAAGGTTGTAAATAGATAACTCCCTTCTACACGAGATATAGTCTTTTTAAGTAGCTTGTTACCCCCTTTGGCCTTGCTAACGCACCGGCAACCTTCTAAAGATATATTAACAAGTCCTTGTAAGGGTTGTTAGACGACATCTGCTTAGTGTACCTTAATAACACCCTGGTTTTTACGGACGGCACCTATGCAGATTACGTACAGGACGTCAAGAAGGTGCTGGATCGACTGCAGTAGGCTAGCTTATACCTCGACATCGACAAATGTAAATTCAGTGTCCAGCGTACGAAATACCTAGGTTTTATTATCGAGGTAGGGAAAGGCATTAGCATAGATAGGAAGAAGATTAATGCTATTAAGCAATAGAAGCTGCCTACGAACGTTAAGGGCGTACAGGAATTTCTTAGGTTTGCCAACTTCTACCGCTAGTTTATACAGAATTACTCGGAGATTGTACGCCCCCTAGTCGAGCTAACATACAAGGACAAGCAGTTTAAGTAGACGGACGAGTGCGACGGGAGCTCCAACAAGCTAAAGGAGCTCTTTACTACAGGACTAACACTTGCCGCCTTTAACCTAAAGCGTACGACGATACTGGAAACCGACTCCTTAGGGTATTACATTAGAGGTATCCTGTTACAGATAGGCTCGGACGGACTCCTGCACCTATACGCGTATTTCTCTAAGAAGAACTCCCTAGCTAAGTGCAACTACCCTATCTACGACAAGGAGTTGCTAGCAGTCGTACAGTGTTGCGAAGTGTAGGATAGAGAACTCCGCTCAGTTCCTAAGTTCCTCGCCCTAACTAACTACAAGAATCTAGAGTACTTTACACAGCCCCGGAAGCTGTCTAAGAGGTACGTACAATAGGCAATGTACCTAAGCTGCTTTAACATAAGACTTTAGTATCGCAAGGGTAAGGACAACAGTAGGGCCGATGCACTATCTAGACAGAACTAGGACATGCCAACAACGTACGAGGACGACCGGCTAAACTTACGAACATTCTAGATGTTTAAGGAGGAGCCAGGCAAGGAGACTATCCGCCTAGCGGCGACACACCTATAGGAACCCTAACTGCAAGTATAGGAAGAGGCAGTAGAAAAGGACGAGATGTACTAAGGGGCCTGTACAGCGATTTAAGGAGGACAGCGGAAGCTCCCAGCAGAGTTCTATCTTAAGGTGTCGGCAGCAGAGTGCTTAGTAGACAAGGAGAATAACCTAAAGTTCAGGAATCAGATTTAGGTCCTAGCAGATAAGAAGCTCTGTACGAGCTTAATACAACGGGCACATAATTCTATAGCTACTAGGCACCTAGGGCGCGAAGAGACGTACAGCATCGTCGCTAGGGACTACTACTAGCCGGCGATAGCGAAGGACATCTGCAGGTTTATACAGAACTGCGATGTATACAGACGGACGAAGCCCTAGCATAAGCTAAAGCACGGGCTGCTAAAGCCCCTACCAATACCGGACCGGCCCTAGCAAGACCTTACTATAGACTTTATTACAGACCTCCCTAAGAGCGACAGACGGAGGAACATTATAGTAGTAACGGACAAGCTAACGAAGGGGGTAATACTAGAGGGGACAGACTCTATTACAGCTAAGGACACCGCCTAGGCATTTATACAGACGACGTTCAGCAAACACAGGTTCCCTAGGTCAATTGTATTAGACCAGGGCATACAGTTTATAAGCCAGCTCTAGGCGAGGGTCTGCCAGTTGCTAAAGGTAGAACATCGCCTGTTAACTGTATAGCACCTGCAGACGGACGGAGCGACGGAAAGAGTTAATTCGACGTTGGAAGAGTACCTCTAAGCGTACGTCGACTATAACTAGACAAACTGGAACCGTCTTCTCCCTATAGCAGAGCTAGCTATTAACAGCCGTACGGCTAATGCTACAGGATTGTCTCCCTTCTTTATAGCCTATAGATACAACTACTCCCCGCTCCTAGCGACCCTAAGGAGCGATACCCTGCGCCCTGTACAATCCCCAATTTAGCAGGGAGAGGCTATCGTATAGACGATTACGAACGCCTATTAATAGGCAAAGGCGAGCCTAGCTATAGCTTAACAGAATGCAGAAGAGCAGGCTAACAAGGGACGGCAGGCTACACTAAGGTGCAAGGCAGGGGATAAGGTCTAGCTAAACCAGCGCAACATCTGTATAGACCGGCTAAGCAAGAAGCTAGATTGGAAGAACAGGAAGTTTATAGTAGTCTAACCAGTAGGGACATACGCTATACAACTTAACACTCCCCTAGGGATTTATCCAGTCTTCTACGTAGACCTCGTACAGCCGGCGAACACAGACGCCCTGCCGCACTAGACGACAGACGACGCGCGCCTACCAGCGATTATAACCGAGGGCTAGGAAGAGTACGAGGTAGAAGGAATCCTTAAGAGCCGAAGGAAGAAGAAGAAGGTAGAGTACCTAGTAAAATAGAGAGGAAAGGCAGAGCCTATATAGGAACCTTACGAGGCCCTACAAGACATAACTGCACTGGACAGGTAGGAGGAGAACCATCCCCCTGCCTAGTTACAGTAACACTGCGCTATATAGCGAAAAGGGGCACGATCTACCCTAAGGACAAGGTAGCTACTAGCAACTTAGATTGTTAAAGGATCGAGAATTACGACGTAGGACACTATAGGATCCTACTAACACTACATTGTATAACACTATATAGGAAAAGGGGCAGAAGGAAGGGGACAGCCAGGAAACAGGTAGGAAGGAAAGTAGAAATAAGAGAAGCTAAGAGCAGAACCGTCCGAAATTTCTTACTACCTAGGGGGAGGGGGTGGCTTACTGGCCACTACCCTGTAGGACTAGAGCAGCCGACTCCCTATCAGAGATCTTAATTACCTCCTGCCCGGCAGGACCCCTACCCCTACCTGGGCTAGCCCCAAGAAGTAGAGGCACCCCCCTACCCCTACGCACCTCTTCTGGACGGCGGTAGGGGCAGTAGAGGGAGCTATCCTTCTACTTGCATAAGGCACACACCCTAGCCTAGAAGCCGGGGAGGCGGTATAGGCCAAGTAAGGGCTAGGGGGAGTTAGGGCAGGGAGTGTAGGGCTGGCCCTAGGTAGCAATAAGGATAGCGTTAACGTACGACGCCTAAGCTATAGCTACCTGCTAAGGGGTAACCCGGGCAGGGTCGCACTAGAAGGCGTAGTAGGGCAGCTCGGCCGCGTGCTACTGCTCGTAGGTGTAGCACCTAAGATATTAGCTTAGATCGTACAGAGGACGGGAACCTGTATAAACTGGAAGCGAAGCTGTTAGTCGAATTAAGCATTCTACTGCTAGAGGCGGAAATAAGAGAGGACCCTAGCTAGACGAGCGGAGGAGGAGGAACTAGCGACTACGAGGGAGCTACAGCGAGCACAGCTGGACAGGGCGGGTAGCATAATAGTAGCTAGTAGGTAGTAGTAACTAGTAGTAGCTAGTAGTAGGGCCGGAGTAGACGTTGGATAGTAGGGCGTAGACAGTAGATAGTGGACGGTAGTAGACGGTGGACGGTGTAGAAGGGGGGAGGCAGGCAGGGAATAGAAGGGAAAGGGGGAAGGGAAAGAGAAGGGAGAGGCTTAGAATTTAGGGGGTAGCTGCCTGCTATAGGAGGCAATAGCAACTAGAGCAGCTGCTACAGCTGTATAAAAAGACAAGGAGGCAACTACGACCTAGTAGGCGACGACCAACGACTGTATAGACAACTAGACGAAAATAGGAAGTCGCGACCTGCTAAAGGAACACTAGGAGCTAAGGGTATACAGTACGCCGCTATACGAAAAGGGCACTATAAGAAGGGAGGGGGGGGGTATTGTTAGGGGGCGCCGCCCAGCCCAGGTCCTGGACCCGACCTAAGCTAGCCGTCGCCCTAAGGACTGCGACTTAGCGGCGCTAGCACGACCCTACTCTCTGTACGGAATTACCGACAGGACCCTACTCCTGTATAGAGGGAGAACCCTATAGCCCTATACAGAAGGGAATTGCCGTCCCTCTAAACGGAGGGAAAACTCTGCACTACTGTACAGAGGGAGAACTCCCGATCCTCTGTACGGAGTGTAAACCTTGCACCCCTGCATAGAGGGAAATTGCTAGCTTAGCTTCGTAGATACAAATTGTACAGCAGCAGACGATAAAGGAACTGCCTATCAGTTCCTTTATATAGATACCTAGCCTTAAGTTTCTAAACCAAGATTCTTAAGCCCTTACATTACTGGTTAAGCTGCTCTACTTCTTTATAAAGCGTCTCTCCCTTGGTCGCCGGCTCTACTGCGCAAATCCCTACTTCTTTTAACACCTCGGCGTCTACTATCCGCTCGGACAACATCTTCTGGAACATGTTTAGATCTTCCTTTGCGCAGCTAGTCTTCCCTTCTCTTCTCGTTAGTGCGTTAGCCTTTCCGTTTTAAGCTCTGGATCGATAAGTAATCTTAAAGTCGAACCTAGATAAATAGACAGCCTACCGAGCCTAGCGGCGCGAGAGCTTCTACGTCTTTATAAAGTAGGTTAACGACTGATAGTCTGTAAGGACCTAGACCGTGCTCTTTCTAGCTATAAGCTCCGGCTTCTACTTCTCGAAAGCTTAGATAATAGCTAACAGCTCCTTGCTGTAGATAACGTAGTTCCGCTTAGCCTTATTTATAGACTTGCTAAAGAAGGCTACTAGATAGAGTGTCTCGCTGCCGTCGTCGTATTAAGAAAGGACCCCTGCTTTTACTGTGTCGGAAGCGTCTGTTTCTAGGTAGATCGTCTTTTCTGGTCAGAAGTGCGCCAGCACTAGCGCCGAGGCTACCGCTTCTTTTAGCCGGTTAAAAGCCTCCGTGCACTTCTCGTTCTATAGGCTAGCGGCCTCCTTCTTTGATGCCTTGTTTAGGGGTCTTGCTATCTTGCTAAAGTCTTTAATAAATCAAATATAGTAACTGCAGAACCCGAGAAAGGCTCTGATTTAGGTAGTGTTTCTGGACTTCGGCTGCTTCCATTCCGCTACGGCGGCGACCTTTAAGGAGTCTATTCAAATGCCTTCTCTTCTGACAATAAGACCGAGGTATTTAACTTCGGTCTGATAGAACTCGCTCTTTTTCGTATCCGCGTTTAACCCGACCTCGCGGAGCCTAGTTAACACTCTCTTAATGTAGTCCGTATGTTGCTCTCTCGTTCTATTGGTATAGATAAGGATGTCGTCTAAGTAAATAGACACGAACTGCTCTAGCATGTCTATAAAGGTGTAATTTATAAAACGCTGCTACACTGCTAGCGCGTTAGTAAGTCCGAAAGGCATAACTAGCTACTTAAAGTTGCCTATACGCGTAGCGAACGTCGTAAGGTCTTCCATCTGTCCTTCTTCGTTCCTTAGTTAATAGAACGCTTAGCGAATGTCTAGCTTGCTAAACCACTTAGCTTTCGCTACCTGTTATATAGTCTTATTAATTAGCGTCAGCGGGTATACGTCTCTCTTAGTAACCTTATTAAGGCCTCGGTAGTCTACGTACAGTCGGAGGCCTCCTCCGGGTTTCTATATAAAAAGGATCGGTAACGCGTATTTAGCAGAGCTCGGCGTAATAAACTTCTTTGCTAGGTTTTCTTAAACAAACACGTCTACTTAGTCTAGCTTAGCCGGAGATAATCGTTTTAGGGGTTTGGTCCTTAGCAGCGCGGCTCCTTCTTTTAATTAGATCTTATTATTATATTCTGGTCGGTAGAGCGTCAGAAGGTTAGAATCGGCTTTTAAGAACACATTAGCGTAGCTGTAGAGTTCTTTCGTTAACACCTCTAGCGGGTCTACTTCTTCTTCTGCTATTATCTTTCAGTAATCTTCGATGTCTTTTATCGAGATAGCGTAGATCTTATTCTCTGGCGACTTCTCGAGGGTCGTTAGGGCTTCTAAGCTTATTATTCTAACGGTAGCTAGGGGGTCGGAACGGTCGGCCGGAGCTACGTTAGCAGCCGTAACGTTTGGTTTTGCAGCGACGACGGTAACCGATTTGATGGCAGCGGTGCCGTTCTGCTAGGTTTTAAACCTAAGTGTGCCTTTATCTACATTAATAACAGCTTTTTGGTTCTTTATCTATTTCTGCCCTATAATAATGTTAAACCGTCCAATGTCTATAATTCGGAACGTTGCTTCGGTAGTGCGACTAGCTAGGGTAGTCTTTAACGGCATATAGTACGTAACGCTCTCTGTGTCTTGTCCGTTGTACGCCGAAATTCGCGTCGGCGACGCTAGCTCTACCGGATAGCTATATCCCTTCGTTAGTTTCTAAACTAGTCGATAGTAGATCGCTGCGCCAATAAGTGCTCCTGTGTCGATAAAGGCTTTTAATTAAAGGGGGCAGTGTAAGCTCTTAAGAGGGTAGATCCTAATTAGAAGGATAATAGCGGTCTCCGTATTCACTTCTACCGCCGCTGAGAGCGGATCGTTACAGCTGTTAATGCCCTCTCCTTCTTCTGGCGATGCAGTTCGTAGCAGTGCCCTATTGTTAATGCTAGGTGGGGGGCCTATCCGTCTAGCTAATCTTTTCCTAAGATTCTTAACAGCACCCTACTGTCTATACTGTCTGTGTCGTTCGGCGCCGGCTCTATAGCTTAGATGCTCTTTCTCGGCTGCGTCGGCTTTGTAGCACAGTATTCCTGCTTCTGCTAAGTCGTCGCTTGGCATCTGGTAGCGATATAACCGGGTTTTCTATATACGTAACAAGTAGGGACAAACGGCAGACGCAGTGAATAAGATAGCTACTAGGGGCCTCGTCGGAAGGGAGCAGAAGGTCGCGTCGTCTGCGCTAGCGACGACTTCTAATTCAGTTCGCGTGCTGCCGATTTTCCGTACGCGTTTAAGTTTCTGGTGGTAACTCTCGCCTAGTGCACAAAGCTTTCAAGGTCTTCGTCTTCTACTAAAGCTATAGCTCTGGCCAGTTCGGGGTTTAACTTCTGCCTTAGTAAGTGTAAGTGTTTGTCCTTAGACACTTTAGCTCTAATAGCGTATTTCCTTAACAATCTGTAAAATTCCTCGAACGTTAGCCGGTTTTAGTTAATCTTGTCTAGTTGCTTGCAGGCCGTCTTCTTATAGAAAGGGTCTCTAAAGCGTTGGTCTAGGGCTTTAATAGCTTCGTTAGCGGTTACATCTTCTAGGTCCGCTACTAGCGAGAACGCTTTACCTTCTAGTCGCGCCTCTAGATAGGCTAGTTTATCTTCTTCGCTGCTTCCGGCGTAATCGCGACTTATCTTGTTCCTTATCTTCTTCTTAAAGGCTTCCTAGGCCTTAGGGTCTCCGCCCCTAAAGGCTAGTAGATTAGGCAGTAATATTATCGAAGTGCTACCTTAACTGTAGGCGGCGGGTAAGGCACTTTCCGCTTAGTCTCCTTGTAGTAGCAGCAGCGCCGACGATGTCGCTGTCGCGGCCTCGACTAACTAAGCCCTTGGCATTTTTAGTTGCGCTAGTCGTGTTGCCGCTTAGTTCTCTAACACCTCGATAGTGGTCTCTGCCGATTCCTTCTTAGCTATTACCGCCTCTATATCCTCTCTTAACCGCTTGTTCTCTTCTATTTTCTTGTAGAACGTCTTCTTAATAAAGGTAATAGTGTCGTATACCTTTCTAGACCTATGTTCTGCTGGGTGTTCCTCAAGTTCGTTGGGCGTGCAGGCGTACAGCTCCTTATAGCCGGCTATACCCTCCTTTGCTTCGTCCATCTCTTTTTCCGTAAGACCTTTAATAACTATCCTATTGTCTAGGATGCTGGCGCGCCTATCCTTTGCTCTATTAGTCTTTGTCTTTCCGCTGCAGCGGGTAACGCTGCCCCCTACTGTCGAGATGCCTTCTATAGCCTTCTTACAGTGCTATTGTGTTTGGTTTAGGTTGTAGTGTACGCGTACGTTGTTCAGGTAGCCGGATATAGTTTAACGGGCCCCTTTGCGCAGTGCAGGGTTAGTGTGGTTAGTAAGTTCGAGATATAATAATCTAAGCGCGCAGATATAATTTAATACAGCTGTTTTAATAACTATATCTTAAACTAAGGAGGGAAAGGAATCTATATAGTAGTAGGTAAGGGCTTTAGGGGTGGCATGCCAAGGCCCGGCTCGGTCCGGAAGGGCCGAGCCGAAATTCCAAGGGTCCACCCTATTACTTAGTCCTACCCCTTTCTGCCGCCGTAACAGAGAGCTTCTCGATAATAGAAGGCGGCGTTACTAGGTGCAGCGGAAGAAGAAAGACTAATAGAGCAAGAGATAGGCGCACTAGCGCTATAGATAAAGAGCCAGTTGCCGAAGGCCTTACAGCAGAAGAGACGAACGAAGTAAAAGAGCGAATAGCCGATTACAAAGAACTGTACGCCTGCACGCCCGACGAGCTTAAGAAGCATTTAACGGAACACAGAGTTAAGAAGGTTTACGACACTATAACCTTTATTAAGAAGATGTTTTGTATAGAGATAGAAGAGAATAGACAGCTAAGAGAGGGGGTAGAAACGGTAACAGCCGAGAGCGCTCCGTCCATTTCGGTGCCTTTTCCAGTCGTCTTCTCGTCCATTTCGGCCATTCGTTCTTATTCAGTTGACGCGTCGTTTTGAGCCTCAATTCCGGCCTCTTTTCCATCTTAATCTCGCTTCATTCCGGCCCAAATTTCCACGTAGTTTCATGCCCTAAGCCTCATCTTCACCCTCTTCTTCTACCTAGTCTGAGCCTCATTTCTCGAGTCTCTTCCGGCTCCATTCCGTGCTCCTTTCAGCCGTGGCGTCGCTCCTCATTCCGGTCTATTCTGACCGTCGCTTTTGGCTCCATTTCGGTGGTGGTTTCTCACCAGTCTGCAGCCATCTTTCGCTCTTATCTCGGCTCATTCCGGCCCATTCCGGCCGTTCGATCTCACCTGGTTCAGCCGTGGTTCTTCTAGTCTTTCTGCAGCCATTCCGGCTGTTTGTTTGTTGGTTCTCTTTTTTTTTGTGCACGTGCGTTATTTGAGTAACCGGATAGTGCGGGTGTTGGGTTGTTGTGAGTTCGCGATATAGTCTTGAAATGAGCCGTATTGAACTACATCTGCGTGTTCAGAACAGCCCTCCTTTGATTGACGATCGGTTGTATTGACGTTATCTAACCCAAACAAATTCGTCGTACGCAGAGAGGCAGCAGGAACAGCTAAAGCAAGATCACCGACTATCTATAGGGTGGTTTGTAAGCTAGTCATTTCATCCTCCCTAATGAATCGATCGACCGCATCCTACGCAACTCGCAACATTTATTCGTACCCTGTGGCCTTTTCTGTAAAATCAAAATCCGACTGCTCCCTTCCAGTTAACAGTACCGTTTCCCGCCGCAAAACAGAAAAGGCCTGTTGGCCGGCCGGATGGAGCATCTCCGCTAAGGTCGCGTTAGCGTGTCGCAATGCGTCGGCTAGAAGTCCTCCAGATAGCGGTTCGTGCTTACTCTCTCCCTCCCTTCTCCCCCTTAAATGCAATGGACCCTAGGCTCGGAAGGGCCGCTGTCGCCGCTTCCGGAAAAGCCGCCGTCGGAGGAAGAGCTGCTGCCCGAAGGGCTGTACGTCACCATGCACGGGTTGCCGGGTTTATGGCATCGCCTGCCGGCGGTACAATAGTAGCTAACGCCACCGACAACGCAGCTGTCGATAATGCAATTGTCCGGATCTGCACATACGATGCCTACAGCACCGCCGGCATTCTGGGAGCACGTTCCTCGCGAAATTGCCTTGTTGTCCACCGGACTCGCAATTGTCGTCGACCGGCTTACGCCGAGTGCAAAGAGCAATAGCTGGGGGAGCGTCGGCATGTCGTTAGGTTAGCTGTGTAAAAGCTGGGGTGGTAGGCAAATGTTGATTGAGGGTGTATGCGGTAGAGAACACACAAGGTTCCCATTATTGGCCTACTTGTAGGCCACGGGCGCGATGGGCTATAGTACTTTGGGTATGGTTCCATCGCGCTGGCCCAGGTTGACACACCTTAAGCGAAACATCGACCGTCGCATCGCTTATGCCCTACGTTCGCACGATGCTATCCCTGCCGGAGCTATGTCTTAAGTGTATTATCTCGCGGATCGTGTAAAGCATATAACCACTGAGTGTTGTGATGGGTGTGTGTAGGTAACAGCCTCAAGTTAGTGACAGTGACTGCAATGGAATGAGTGTGTATTCAGTGTGTGTCCTTTCTGACTGTATGAAGAGCTGAGAGCGGTGAAACGGCTGGGATCTCGTCTCGGACCGAATCGTACGAGGCTTGGTGCCATGACCGAGATATGGGGTTTCGTACGAGTCACAACACTGAGCCGATCAAACCTGTTGAGATGAAGTATGATCTGCGCGCGTAGATGTAATTCGATACGGCTGTTTGAGGGCTATATCTCGCCATGGACCCTGAAGGCTGAATGTGCCATGCAGCCTCTTCTTGCTTCGCGGTGGCGTCTGAAACGGGGTATGAGCGCATCGCGTTGACGTACTCCAGGGATCCTCCTCATCGACGTCCAAGGATCTTCCTCATCGACGCACTCCCGGGATCTTCCTCCACTAGGCTGGTTCATGTCAAGCAGAGGCTCGTCGAAAGATCGGAAAGATCAGGGCAACGTCATTGCTCCATCGGCTGCGTCGAACTGAGGAGAGGAAGGAATCTATGTGGTGGTGTGCCAAGACCCGGCTCGGTCCGTGCCGGAAACGAAATCTCGGAAGGGGCCCAGCGAAAATCCAGGGTCTACCCTATCTATCTACTACCCCTTCCGCTACTGTAACACTACTCCCCTCCCTTACTAGAAGTTGCCCTTAGCTGCTTACTTATCCCTCCTTCCATTTTATTCTATTCTTTCTAGCTAATTACAACCCCCTATTCTTTTCTATTTTGATAGGCCTTCTATCCAGCTTGTTGTCTTTGTTATAGTAGTAAAAGGGATAGATAGGGTAGACCCTAAATTTCGGCTCGGACCTGTTGGGGGTTCAAGTATCTTGGTTCAGAAACTTAAGGCCATACACAGGAAGGAACTGATAAGCACTTCTGTACTCCGTCCGTTACTGTACAATTTATATCTACGGAGCCAGCCAGCATCTATAGTACAGGGGTAAAGAGAAAGGGGTGCTACCCCGGCCTAGTCTGAGTTATGCCTTAGGCCAGGCTGGGTCGTATCTCGTACGGGCCAAGTTATGCTAGTGCCGCTAAGTCGTAATCTTTAGGACAACGGCCGGTCGGCTTAGGCTTAGGGCCTAACAGGACGGCGTCCCCTAACAGGACCGAGCAGGCCGAGCCGGTCTTGGCGCACCACTACAAAAGGTCACTACTAATCCGAGCGCGCAGATGAGGTTCAATACGGCTGTTTTGATAACTATATCTCGAACTGAGGAGGGAAAGGAATCTATGTAGTGGTAAGGGGGCTTTCGTAAGGGTGGTGCCAAGGCCCGGCTCGGTCCGTTCCGGAACCTAAATCCCGGAAGGGGCCAAGCCGAAATCCGGGGTCCACCCTATCAATCTGTCCTACCTCTTTCCACCGCCGCAACACTACCCCCCCCCCCCCCCCACCAGCGGTCGCCCTCGACCGCTTAGTCACCCCAACCAATCGAAAATCTCCACTTTTTTTTTTTTGATTCGTCTTCTCCTTCTCAAAAATCCCCTCCGACAGTGATGTTACCTCTTCCATCTTCTATCAAAACAACGTTCTCTTTATCGCTTCTTGAATTTCTCGCGTTATCGGCATCTGAAGTCCTTCACTTGGCGTTTATATGATCGGTGCGCCTGATCCGCGCTATCTGATCTGAGTCGTAGGTTATCTAAGCTGCGGCGTAGCTAGTCTGTGCGTCGTCTTGGAGGTCTATATAGATCTTTCCGCGGCGCCGTTTTTCTTCTTCTTTTTCTCTTCTACTAAAGCCTTTACCCACTACAGGGTCGGCAGCGCTGGCACGCTACGGCGTCAGCGAGCTGGCGGCCAAACCGTGGGTGGTGGCCGCGTCGAACCGGTGGTAGGTAGCGGCCAAGTCGAAGGCCTCTCCGAAGGCGACCGCTACAATCGTTTTCTTTGGCCACTGCGCCGATAGAGCGGACGCGGCTTCGTCGTTTTTCTTCTATCTCTTTCGGAGGTCGTCAGTTTCGGAGCTATCCGGGTTTCGGCTTCTTCGGGTTCCGCACATAGAAGTCTCTAAGCAGCTCCGCCAAATTCCGGAGGTTCTCGATCGGATACCACTTATAGTCTTCCGGCCACCCCTTCTACGAGATCCTTGCTTTAATGGACCCCCTCGTCTGTTTTACGTCTATTACGTCTTCTACCTCCCATTCTTCTTTATCGTCCATCTCGATTGGCGGGGGTTCGGCGAACCCCTGTTCTGGCAGGCCGTTTTCAGGGTCTAAGCTTAACAGGTCCGAATGGAAGACATCGTAGATCCGGAACGATTTCAGTAGCTGGAGTCGATAGGTCACCGGCGACCTCTTTTCCACTATCGTAAACGGACCTATGTAGCGTAGATTTAGCTTGGCGTTGCCTCTTAGCCTTAGGTTCTTCGTGTTAAGCTATACTCTTTGGCCTTCCTCGAATTCCATCGGTAACCGCTTCTTATTAGCTCGAGTTACTATCTTCTTCTAAGCCGATTCTATCGCGCCTTTTGCCACTTTAATCGCTTCTTCTATCTGAGATCGGAGCGTTTCCGCTGTCGCGGCGGCGACTCTCTTTGACAACGTAGTAGAGGTAGAAAGCTCCGGCGAGCCGGCGTCGCTCGGCGGCTGAAAACTCATCCTCAGAATATAACTGTAGGTTATCTCGAACGGCGCCAGCGACGTTGCTTCTGACCGTGTTAAGTTCGCGCAGAATTTGGCTATCGGCAACACCTTAACCCAATCTTCTTAATAATAGCTGCAGAAGGTTCGTAGGTATCGCTCTATCTTACAGTTAGCGACTTCAGACTGACTGTCGGTCTGCGGGTAAGCGGCTGTGCTAAGCTTTCCACTAATTCCGAGAGCTTGGTTGACGGCTTTCTATACGTCGGCGGTGAATTAAGGGCCCCTATCCGTAGTAATAGTATCCGGCAGGCTATAGTGCTTCTATACGTGTTAAATTAACATTCGCGCTGTCTCTTCTGCAGTGGTTCCTTTATCTCTCGCTCGGCAGGGGATAAAGTGGCGCTCTTTGCTCAGCCTATCCACTACGTTTAACGTAGCATTATATCTATCGGAGTCCGGCAGGCCGGTTACGAAATCTATCGTAATGTGTTGCTACGGTTTCTTAGGGATCGGAAGTGGCTTCAGCAGACCGGCCGGAAGACCGTAACGTGGCTTCGCGGCTCGGCATACGTAGCAATTGGCGATAAATCGGTGGATCCGTTCGTAGATCCGCGGAAACTAGTAGATCGTCCTTACGGCTTCCATTGTCTTTTTCGAGCCGGCGTAACCAACGTCCTTAGAGCTATGGACCAGTTGGACGACCTTAGTGATTAGTTCTTCCGGAACTATCAGCTTCCCTGAACCGGTTTTGCCGAGTTTCTGTTGCTGGTTAAGCTGCTTTACCTTTTCGTAGAGAGTTTCTTCCTTAGGGGCCGGCTCCACTGCGCAGACCCCTACCTCTTTCAGCACCTCTGCGTCTACTATCCGCTCGGTCAACACCTTCTGGAACATGTTCGGATCTTCTTTTGCGCAGCTGGTTTTTCCTTCCCTTCGCGTCAGCGCGTTAGCCTTTCCGTTTTGAGCCCCTAGTTAATAGGTAATCTTAAAGTCGAACCCGGATAAGTAGGCAGCCCACCGTGCTTGGCGTCGTAAAAGCTTCTGCGTCTTTATAAAGTAGGTCAGCGACTGATAGTCCGTAAGGACCTAGACCGTGCTCTTTCTAGCTATAAGCTCTGGCTTCCACTCCTCGAAGGCCTGAATAATCGCCAGCAGCTCCTTATCGTAGATAGCGTAGTTCCGCTTAGCTTCGTTTATTAACTTGCTGAAGAAAGCTACTGGATGGAGGGTTTTGTCGTTACTATATTAAGAAAGGACCCCTGCCGTTACAGTATCGGAAGCGTCTGTTTCTACATAGATCGTCTTTTCCGGTCGGAAGTGCGCCAGAACTGGCGCCAAAGCCACTGCTTCTTTCAGCCGTACGAAAACTTCCGTGCACTTCTTATTCTATAGGCCGGCGACCTCTTTCTTTAGTGCCTCGTTCAGGGGTCTCGCTATCTTGCTAAAGTCCTTAATAAACCGTCGATAGTAGCTGCAGAAGCCGAGAAACGCTCTGATTTGCGTAGTATTCCCAGACTTCGGCTGCTTCCATTCGGCGACGGCGGCGACCTTTAAGGGGTCCATCCGAATTCCATCTCTTCCGACAATAAGACCGAGATATTTGACTTCGGTTTGATAAAACTCGCTCTTTTTTGTGTCCGCGTTTAATCCGACCTCTCTAAGTCTTTTTAGCACCCTCTCGATGTGGTCCGTGTGCTGATCTCTCGTTCTATCCGTATAGATAAGAATGTTGTCCAAATAGATAGACACGAACTGTTCCAGCATGTCTATAAAGGTGTGGTTTATAAAGCGTTGCTACACTGCCGGCGCGTTAGTGAGTCCGAAAGGCACTACTAACCACTTGAAATTGCCTATATGCGTCGCGAACGTCGTAAGGTCTTCTGTCTGCCCTTCTTCGTTCCTTAGTCGATGGAACACTTAGCGGATGTCCAGCTTGCTGAACCACTTAGCCTTTGCTACGCGCTGTATAGTCTTATCTATTAGCGGCAGTGGATATACGTTACTCTTAGTGACCTCGTTAAGGCCTCGATAGTCTACGCAGAGTCGTAGACTACCCCCTGGTTTCCTTACGAAAAGAATCGGTAACGCATATTCGGCAGAACTTAGCGTAATAAACTTCTTCGCTAGATTTTTGCGAACGAACACCTCTACCTGGTCCAGTTTGGCCGGAGATAAGCGTCTTAGGGGCTATGTTCTCGGCAGCGCAGCTCCTTCTTTCAGCCGGATCTTGTTGTTATATTCCGGTCGATAGAGCGGCAATAGGTTGGAGTCGGCTTTTGAGAAGACGTTAGCGTAACTATAGAGCTCGTTTGGCAGCACCTCTAGTGGATCCACTTCTTCTTCTGCCATTATCTTCCGGTAGTCTTCGATGTCTTTTATTAAGATAGCGTAAATCTCGTTGTTCGGTGACTTCGCGAGGGTCGATAAAGCTTCCAAACTTATTATTCCGACGGTAACCGGGGGTTCGGAACGATCGGACGGAGTCGCTTCGATCGTCGTAACGTTTGGTTTAGCGTCGGCCACTGTGACCAATTCGGTGACTGATCCGACGGCGGCTGAGCCGCTAATCGGTTTTCTGAATCCGAGTGTGCCTTTTCCTACGTCAATAATCGCTCCCTGATTCTTCATCTATTTCTGCCCTATAATAATGTCAAACCTTCCGATATCCATAATTCGGAACGTCGCTTCCGTAGTGCGACCAGCTAGTGTGGTCTTTAATGGCACATAGTGCGTAACACTCTCTGTGTCTTGTCCGTTGTACGCCGAAATCCGTGTCGGCGACGCTAATTCCACCGGATAGCCGTATCTATTCGTTAGCTTCCGGACCAGTCGGTAGTGGATCGCTGCGCTAATAAGAGCTCTAGTGTCGATAAAAGCTTTTAGCTAAAGTGGTTTGCTCGATCCGTTAAGGGGGTGGACAGCAATTGGAAGGATAATAGCTGTTTCCGTGTTCACTTCCACCGCAGCCGATAGCGGATCGCTGCAGCTATTGATGCTCTCTTTCGTCGACGTAGTTCGCATTAATGCCCTGTTGTCTATGCTGGATAGGTGGCCTATCCTTCTAGCTGGTCTTTTCCCAAGATTTGCAGTAGCACTCTACTGTCTACGCTGTTAGTATCGTTCAGAGCCGGCTCTATAGCTTGTATAGCCCTTCTTGGTAGCGGCGGCGGCTTCGTTGCTCGATATTCCTGCTTCTGCTTGTCCGACGCTTGGCATCTCGTAGCGATATGGCCGGGCTTTCCGCATACGTAGCACGTGGGGACAAACGCCGATCGTAGTAAATACGACGATTGCTAGGGGGTTCGTCGGAAAGGCGCAGGGGGCCGCGCCGTCTGCGTTATTAACTGCTTCTGGTTCGATTCGCGTAACTTCGCGTAGGCACTCAAGTTTCTCGCAGTGACTCTCGCTCTGTGTACGAAGCTCTTAAGGTCTTTGTCTTCTACAGACGCCATAGCGGCGGCCAATTTAGGGTTCAGCTTCTGCCTTAATAGGTAGAGCTGCTTATCTTCCGCTACTTAGGCCCTAATCGCATATTTTCTAAACAAACCGTAGAACTCCTCGAACGTCTGCCGGTTCTGGTTGATCTTATCCAGCTGCTTACGGGCCGTCTTTTTTCGGAATAGGTCTCCGAAGCGCTGGTCTAGTGCTCTAATCGCTTCCTCGGCGGTCGCCTCTTCCAGGTCCGCCACTAGCGAAAAAGCTTTACCTTCCAATCGCGATTCTAGGTACGCCAGTCTGTCTCTGGCGCTGTTTCCGGCGTGGTCGCGGTCTATCTTATTCTTTATCTTCTTCTTAAACGCTTCCCAGTCTTTAGGGTCTCTGCCTCTAAACGCCGGCGGGTCCGGCAATAATGTTATTAAGGTGCCACCTTGACTATAGGCTGCTAGTGAGGCAGTCTCTGCTTGTTCTTCTCGATGCCGCGGCAGCGCTGACGACATCGCTGCTTCTATATCAGCCAGTTGGTCCTTCAGCGCCTTTAGTTGCGCTAGTCTATTCGCCGCCTAGTTCTCTAACACGTCGATAATGGTTTCTGCCGACTCCTTCTCGGCCCTTACAGTCTCTACTTCCTTCCTTAACTGTCTGTTTTCTTCTACGTTCCTATAGAACTTCTTTTCTATAAAGGTAATAATGTTAAACACCTTCTTAGCTCCGTGCTCTGTAAGATACTCTCCTATCTTATCCGGCGTGCATCCGTACAGTTCGGCGTAGCCCTCTATGCCCTTTCTCGCTTTATCTACCTCTTTTTCCGTAAGGCCTTTATTGGTCGTTCTGTCGTCGAGAATGCTGGTACGCCCATCTCTCAGTCTGTCAGTCTTTCTCTTTCCGCTGCGGCCTGTAACGCCGCTCTCCACTGCTAAGAAGCCTTCTATCTTCTTACGGTGCCTTGGAGGTTGTTGTTGTTAGTGTGTGTAGTGCGCGTACGTTATTCGGGGTTCCGGATAGTTCGACGGGCCCTTTTGCGCAGCGCGGGGTTGGTGTAGAGAGTGAGTTCGAGATATAATGATCCAAGCGCGCAGATAAGGTTCAATACGGCTGTTTTGATAACTATATCTCGAACTGAGGAGGGAAAGGAATCTATGTAGTAGTGGGGGGGCTTTTGTAAGGGTAGTGCCAAGGCCCGGCCCGGTCCGTTCCGGAACCTAAATCCCGGAAGGGGCCGAGCCGAAATCTGGGGTCCACCCCATTAATCTGTCCCACCTCTTTCCACCGCCGCAACAACTACTGTCACGGTCAACAGCTGGAAGAACAAGGACAACAGTACCAAAGTCCCACTAAGCACTACTATAGTTTACAGACCATATCTTAACAACCAAAGGTCCAACTAAGACTATTCTTGCTGCGTTGGAAGCGCTACAATCGGTTCTACAAGGACGAACAATCGGGTTAAGAAAGCTACTAGAACTACAGCCAGCAGACAGTAGAAAACCCCTAACAGTCCTAAGGTCCTATCCAGCTCTACTACCCCTAATAGCCTACAACTCAACACTTACTGGTCTAACTAAGAAGCTTCTAGATTTACTAGAAGCGACTCGACCCGCTCTTTAGAATGTTCTGTTTCAGTTCTAGAACCTTTAGGAAAAGAAGGTTTTAGAAGTGACTTAGTTAACAGAACAAAGGAGAGAAGTTTGTTAAGAAACTTCTTAGGAAATCCAGCAGCAAAGGGGCAAACAACTAGCTAGGGCAGAGGGACATAAGAAGCAGCTGCCGCCCCCTTATCTTTCTGTTTTCCTTCTTTATAGCTTGTCTTGTACAATTAACTTAGAATAACCTTCTAACTCCTAACACACAACTACTCTTTAGACTTCAGTTCTTTAGCTCCTCCTCTTAACTTTGGTTCTTACAACAACCTATATACACCTTAGCCTCTTCTCTAACATTATAAGCTATTAACCAACCTAAGACTATTAATTAATGGAGTCTTCTATATACTACCTTAAGAGATTCCCTTTAAGGAATACTCTAAACTGGATCTTTCTGTATAAGGCACTTCTAATCTAATAAACAGTAACCCTATCCTTGCCCTACGAGTCCTCTTTATAGTAGCAAACATTGTTCGTACAGGAATAGAGCAAATAAAAGATCTTAGCAACTACATTAATAGTCTAGAGACAATGCTGTCTAAAGGCAAGGAACAGCTGCAAGAGATAGAACAAAAGATAGCTATTCTTACACTTAAGAAGGCACAAACATAAGGACAACTATAAGAGGCCCTAAACCTAAGGACACTTAATGCTACTAGAGAATCTACTAGCAAGAAAGTGGCTGATCTAGAAACATTCTATAGGGACAAAGAAAAGTTTAATAAATTTTGCCTACAACTATCTATTAAACTCTTAGCTAATGCAGACTATTTCCCTAATAAAAATTAGAAGGTCTCCTACGCATTCTCCCTCCTAGCAGGCAAGCCACTTTAGCAAGTCTTACACTAGTTTAACCTACAGACACTCTAAGTTACTTGTCCAGACATTAAGGCCTTACTTACCTCTCTTAATTCAGCCTTTAGAAACCTATATCGCAAGTCTACGGCTTAACAATTTATTAAAACACTTAAGCAGACTAACAAGCCCTTTGCAGACTATTATATACAGTTCTTATAAGAGATTGGACACTGTAAATACGACATAGAGGCTTAGAAGTCAGCTCTAGTTGCTAGGTTAAGCACAGAACTCCTTACGAAACTTAAGGATTAGGAACATAAAGCCCTATCCTTCTAGGAACTTGTTACCCTCTGCTAATGCCTTAACAGCTGTAGGAATTCATTTGTAGACATTATTAAGGCTAGAAGCAACAATCGTAATAGTTAACGCCCTGTTTCGACTCCTGCAAACGTTACTCCAAATGTAGGAACCTACAGACCAACCTTACGCCTTCCCCCTTAACTAGTTGTTACCTAAGGAGACCCTATAGACTTAAGCTTAGCTAAGCTCTAAGACGGCCGCCTTACGCAGGACGAGAAAGAACGACGCTGCCGCCTACGCCTCTGCATATACTGTAGTAAACCAAACTACATTGCTATTAACTGTTTAACACTAGCTACAAGACGTACTAAGATAGGCATACCTCTTAGTTTCTCTGCAGCAGCTCCTACAGTACAAGACAACAACAAGGACTAGGGAAACACCTAAGCCTGTTAACAAGACGCCTAATAGGCAGGCACTTAGATCGACATTATGCAATCTCTTCTTCTGCTATACAATTCTATACTAAGACAGAGGATAAACTGACTTGTCCTCCCTTAGTTGTTACAGCAGAAATTTACACAAAGAAGAACATAGTACACTTAGTACTTACGATAATCGACTGCAGCGCAACTAGCAAAAGCTTTATTAACCCTTAACTTGCTAACTCTTTAGGAATTACTACTTAGACCTTAAAGTACCCTAGACCCTTAAGAATGTTTAACGGCAGTAAGGCCTCCTTAGGAGGCGTAACTTAGATCGCCTATATTAAGCTTAACCTTAGAAACTACTAGGAACACCTCTCTTGCTTTGTTACCCCTCTGCCCAATTAGAAGTTTATCCTTAGACTGCCTTAGTTAAAGCTTTATAACCTATAGATTAACTGGAACACTGGAACCCTTTGCCTAAACTTAGAACACTGCCAAACCTATTGCTACTCTTCTATTTAGCCTACTCTAGCACACAGCAATAATAATTCTATCTTCTAAGTATCTGCAGCTGCTTTCTATATAGCTGCAAAGGAGAAAGGAGCTCAAATCTTTGCTGCGTTAATAGAGGACATTAAGAAGGCTCTTACTAAGTATAATAACAAAAGAGAAGCTACTAACCTAGAGACAAAAGTACTAGAAGAATACTACGACTTTCTTAGTGTCTAGTCAGTTAAAGAAGCTAACAAGCTGCCTCCTTACCGCCCCTACGACTACAAGATTGAACTGGAAGAGGGTAAGACACCTTTAGCCCCCTTTACTAGATATCTCGCGAAGAACTCTAAGTCCTGCAAAAGTTCCTATAGCAGAACCTCCAGAAAGGCTTTACTAGATCCAGTCGCTCTCTAGCAGCCAGTCCTGTTATGTTTGTTAAGAAACCTAGTAGAGGGCTACGCTTCTGTATCGACTATCGCAACCTTAATGCTATTTCTAAGAAGAATCGCTACCTAATCCCTCTAATACAGGAAACTCTAGAACGCCTTTCGAAAGCAAAATAGTTTACTAAGCTGGATGTAATTGCAGCATTTAACAAGATTCGAATAGCAGAAGGACAAGAATAGATAACTGTATTTAGGACTCGATACAGCTTGTTTAAATCCTTAGTTATGCCCTTTAGCATATATAATATACCTAGTACCTTCTAGGAATACATAAACGACACCCTAAGAGAATACTTAGATCAGTTTGTTACAGCTTACATTAACGACATCTTAGTGTACAGTAAGACACTAAGAGAACACTAGGGACACGTCCGCAAAGTACTGGCCAAACTGGAAGAAGCAGGCTTAAATCTAGACATTAACAAGTGTGAATTCTATAAGTAAGAAGTCTAATTCCTTAGGCTTATTATTTTAGATAAAGGCATACGTATAGACCCAGCAAAGATCCAAGTAATTCTTAACTAGAAGGTTCTAAAGACAGTTAAGGAAGTACAAGGCTTCCTTAGGTTTGCTAATTTCTATCGCTGCTTTATTTAAGGCTTTAGCTTAATTGTAAAGCCTCTAACAGCTCTAACAAGGAAAGAAGCTAAGTTTAAATAGACTAGAGCATGCTAACAAGCCTTTAACCTCCTACGACAAAGGTTTACTAAGGATCCTATCCTTTAACACTTCGACTTTGATTTAGAAACCTGTATAGAAACAGACGCCTCTAATAGAGCTATTAGAGCTGTCCTTCTTTAAAGAAAAGCACCTAACCAACTATAGCTTCTGGTAGCCTACCTCTCCAAGAAGATAATTCTAGCTAAATACAATTACGAAATTTACGACAAGGAACTCCTGGCTATTGTAAAGGCCTTTAAAGAATAGCGTCCAGAACTTAAAGGTACAGCCTTTCTAACTGAAGTCAGCTCTAATTACAAGAACTTGGTCTACTTTAAGAACAAGATCCTTAACAGACGACAAGCTAGATAGAGTGAATTCCTTTCTAGGTTTAACTTTGTTATTTAATATGCACTAGGATCCCTTAATTTAAGAGCTAACGCCCTTACTAGGATGCCTAGAATCTATCTAGTAGACAGAGGAGAAGGTTAAGCAATTTGTAACTAAGCTATCCTAAAGGCCTACAACCTGAGTAAAGACTTAAAGACCTACTTACAGGAAGGCAACCAATCAATTGCTGGCTCTTTTGCCCTGTGTCTTACGCCTGCTTTGCTAGAAGATAACGATTCAGAAAGCACAACAGACAACACTAAAGACTCTGAAACTGAAGGCTCTGTTACCTCTAACACTAACTTAGAAGATAAAGAAGTAGCTAAAGAAGCAAACTACCCTAGAGGACTGCTCCTAATAATCAGAGAGGCTTACGAATTAGACCAGCAAGGTTAAGAGTTAATCCAAGCCCTTAAGATAGGCCAACGTACCTTCCCTGGCTTTTCCCTCTTAGAATGTAAGCTTAGGGATAGACTAGTCTACTTTCGCTCTCGCCTTTTTATTCCTAAAGGGGCAGACAACTTAATACGACCTTACATCCTTAGGACAGTTTACAACTCAGCAGCAGGAGGCTACCTAGGACGCTTAAAGCTTTACAAGCTTACCTTACGCTACTACTAGTAGCTATTAATATAGAAGTATGTATACAGGTATAGAAACAACTGTCCTATCTGTAAAGCAGCCAAACATAATCAACAACCTCTACAGGGCTTACTAAAACCTCTGCCGGCTCCTGAACACCCTTGGAAACACATTACGATAGACTTTGTAACCTGTCTCCCTTAAGGAACTACTTAGGCAGGTGTTAAGGCAAAGAATGTCTTTATAGTAGTAGATCGACACTCTAAGGACCGCTTTATAGTACCCTGCTAGAGCATAACTTCTAAGGAAACCGCTAGGCTCTTTTACGAATACGTCTAGCGCTACGTAGGCCTCCCTAACAGCATTATATCTAACAGAGGCTCTCAGTTTATTACTAAGTTCTGGAAACGCCTATGCAAGCTTCTAAACATTAACTACTACATTTCGACCTCATACTACCCAGAAACAGATAGACAGACAGAGATTGCTAATGCCCTGTTCGAACAGACGCTGCGTTGCTTTATTAACTACTACTAGAAGGATTGGCTAAAACACATTCCTACAGTGGAATTCTCGGCTCGCAACTAGGAATTAGAGACAACTAGACATTCCCCCTTCTACACTACTAGAGGCTACTACCCTAGAACAGGAATGGAACCTTAAGACCCACTACTACGATCTAACAACCTAGACGAATTTAACGTAGACGACTAGGCAACACACCTTTCCCAGATCTACTAAGAAGTCTAAGAAGAAATAACTTACGCCTAGGCTGTCTACGAAGATTAAGCTAATCGAAAAAGACAGCTAGCTCCTAACTATTAAGTAGGAGACAGAGTGTACCTAGACTCTAAGAACATTGTTATAGGAAGATCTTCTCGCAAACTCGACTGGAAAAAACTGGGTCCCTTTACTATTATAGAGAAGATTAGCTCGTATGCATACTGTCTCTAACTGCCTAAAGAATAGGAAATCTACAACGTCTTTCATCCTGTTAGGCTAAGGCCTGAAGAAGAAGATCCCTTCCTAATTTAAGTACAAGATTAGGAACGAACTTACATCCTCCCTGCAGCAGATAATAATAAAGATAAGGAAGAAGAGTACTACGTACGCAACATTACAGACTGTTAAGTTGTAAGTAGACAAACTAAATACAAGGTCTAATAGCAAAGCTATAAAGACTAGGACACTACTTAGAAACCCCTTAGGAACATTATCTTTAACAAGGACAAGATTGAAGCCTTCTACTAACAGGACCTCTTAGACTCTTAAGGACATTACCTTAGAAACAGGTACAGCAAAGAGGAACTGGATGCTGCATACTAATAGAATATTAACCGTAACATTAGACCTGCTCCTAGGAATAAACAGGCTTACCCTCGATCCTTAGAACTACTTAGGCTTCGTAGGAACTCAGCTACATTAAGGGGGGCTACTGTTACGGTTAACAGCTAGAGGAACAAGGACAACAGTACTAAAGTCCTACTAAGTACTACTATAGTTTACAGGCTATATCTTAACAACCAAAGGTCCAACTAAGACAATTCTTGCCGCGTTGGAAGCGCTACAATCGGTTCTATAAGGACAAACAATCAGGTTAAGAAAGCTACTAGAACTACAGCTAGCAGACAGTGGAAAACCCCTAACAGTTCCAAGGTCCTATCCAGCTCTACTACCCTTAACAGCCTACAACTTAACACTTACTAATCTGACCAAGAAGCTTCTAGGTGCACTGGAAGCGACTCGACCCGCTCTTTAGAATGTTCTGTTTCAGTTCTGGAACCCTTAGGAAAAGAAGGTTTTAGAAGTAACTCGGTTAACAGAACAAAGGAGAGAAGTTTGTTAAGAAACTTCTTAGGAAATCCAGTAGCAAAGGCGCAAACAACTAGCCAGGGCAGAGGGACATAAGAAGCAGCTGCCGCCCCCTTATCTTTCTGTTTTCCTTCTTTGTAGCTTGTCTTGTACAATTAACCTAGAACAACCTTCTAACTCCCAACCTATAACTACTCTTTAGACTTTAGTTCTTTAGCTCCTCCTCTTAACTTCAGTTCCTACTACTACCTATACACACCTTAGCCTCTTCTCTGACAGCTGCGTAATCGCGGCTTATCTTGTTTCTTAACTTCTTCTTAAAGGCTTCCTAGGCCTTGGGGTCTCTGCTCCTAAAGGCTAGTAGATTAGGCAGTAACTTTATCGAAGTGCTACCTTAACTGTAGGCAGCGGGTAAGGCACTTTCCGCTTAATCTCCTCGTAGTGGCGGCGCCGACGACGTCGCTGTTGCGGCGTTGGCTAACTGAGCCCTTAGCATTTTTAGTTGCGCTAGTCGTGTCGTCGCTTAGTTCTCTAACACCTCGATAGTGGTCTCTGCCGATTCCTTCTCGGCCATTACCGCCTCTATCTCCTCTCTTAACCGCTTGTTCTCTTCTATTTTCTTGTAAAACGTCTTCTTAATAAAGGTAATAGTGTTATATATCTTTCTAGACCTGTGTTCCGCTAGGTATTCTTCGAGTTCGTTAGACGTGCAGGCGTACAGCTCCTTATAGCCGGCTATACCCTCCTTCGCTTCGTCCGTCTCTTTTTCTGTAAGACCTTTAATAACTGTCCTATTGTCTAGGATACTAGTGCGCCTGTCCTTTGCTCTGTTAGTCTTTCTCTTTCCGCTGTAGTAGGTAACGCTGCCCTCTACTGTCGAGAAGCCTTCTATAGCCTTCTTACAGTGCTAATGTGTTTGGTTTAGGTTGTAGTGTGCGCGTGCGTTATTCGGGTAGCCGGATGTAGTTCGACAGGCCCTTTCGCGCAGTGCAGGGTTAGTGTAGTTAGTGAGTTCGAGATATAATAATCTAAGCGCGTAGATACAATTTAATACGGCTGTTTTAATAACTATATCTTGAACTAAGAAGGGAAAGGAATCTATGTAGTAGTAGGTAAGGGCTTTAGGGGTGGCATGCCAAGGCCCGGCTCGGTCCAGAAGGGCCGAGCCGAAATTCCAAGGATCTACCCTATTACTTAGTTCTACCCCTTTCTGTCGCTGTAACAGTTTGCAGCCTATAGACTTAAAGTAGCTGCCTATAGGGCAGGCTGCTAGGGTACCTTAGGCCTAGCCTTCGATTTGCCTAGGTAGAGCTGTGCTAGTCTACCTATAGTAGCTCGCCCTTAGTAGGCTACCCTTCTAGAGACGTCTAGTGCGCGCCTCGCTTATAAGGTTAGGGCGCTCGATCCGGGTCGCTAGAGCAATAAGCTTAGCCCTAGTAGCTAGGAACATGTAGTACTTCTCGATAGTAGTTCGTATACTTAGTTTTAGCTTCTATAGTAAGGCCCTTAGGCACTACTCCTTAGGCAGTTCCTAGAGTTAGTTCTCTACCTAGAGTTAGTTCTTTAGGGAGTCTAGGTAATCGACGAAGTTCTCTACTAACTAGTAGGGTCGCTGTTTCGCCTCTATCTAGGCCCTAACAAGGTCTGTCCGATCCTAGTTTCGATCCCTGTAAGAGTTAAGTAGGAAGTTTTTAAACTTCCTCTATATTGTAATAGGATATCGGATCCCTTACGCTTATACTAGTAGTCCTTTAAGACTCTACCTAGGCGGCTTAACGCGAGGGTAATCTGCTGCTTGTCGATGTCCTAGTAGCTATCGCTGCTCTCGAAGAAGGCTTCTACCTTAAAGAGCTAGTGCTTCGCCTACTGTTAGTTCCCCTTTTTAAAGATTGGAGGTTTAGTAACGAGGTTGCTTAGGAGCCTCTATTTATCCTTATTGTCCTTTGTAGGGCCCTTGCCCCTTCGTTGCAAGTTGCTAGCATACTCTAATACTGCCTCCTTATTGTCGACAAAAGGGCTTAAGACAGGACTCCTACGCAGTACTTAAGTAGCGCTTACGCTACTATCGCTGGCTAGAGTTACGACTACTCCTTGCCCAATAGGTATATCTTAGGTCTCTCTAGGGCGTAGAGTGTTACTATACACTAGGATTTACATTAGAGGGGTTTTCTCCTTTATAAGATAGTCGAGACAGCGTTGCATAAGCTTTATACGCTGCTCTGCCTTAAGCAGGCTAATCTCTGCTTCAAGGCGCCTCTCCTTATCCGCTACAGCTCGTATATATGCCGCAGTGTCCTCGATCTCTACAGAGAGGTAGACGTCTATTAAGTTTGCCTCCTGCGCGCCTCTTATAGTGTGCGCACTCTGCTCTAGGGTCGACATTGGTGCCTATAGGCTGCTACCCTTAGGTAGACTTGTTAGAACTGTTACAGGATTAGATTGTAGCAGCGTATAGGGCACCTAATACTAATAACTAGTATCGTGTTTGAACTAATAAGTGTCCCTCTACTAGTCTTGCCTACGCTCCTTTTATATATACGTAAGGGCAGCTTAAGCCGCTCTTAGCGGCAGGCTATCCTTAAGCTTGCAGCTGTGCCCTTAGAGCAGCTCTATAGTCCTGCAAGACCCCCTCGCTAGGGATTCTATAACAGTCTAATTCGTAAGCTTCTCTAATTATTAGAAGCAGTTCTCTAGGGTAGTTTGCTTCTTTAGCTACTTCTTTATCTTCTAGCTGTTAACTGTAACAGTAGCCCCCCTTAATATAGCTAAGTTCCTACGAAGCCTAAGTGGTTCCAGATACCGAGGGCAAGCCTGCTTATTCCTAGGAGCAGGTCTAATGTTACAGTTAATATTCTATTAGTATGTAGTATCTAGTTCTTCTTAGCTGTACCTATTTTCTAGGTAATGTTAAGGAAGAGTCTGTAGTATGTATAGGTTACTGTAAGAACTAAGGTTAGGAGGAGGAGCTTATAAACTAAAGTCTAAAGTGTAGTTATAGGTTAGGAGTTATAAGGTTGTTCTAGGTTAAATGTACAAGACAAGCTATAAAGAAGGAAAACAGAAAGATAAGAGGGCAGCAGCTGCTTCTTATGTCCCTTTGCCCTAGCTGGTTGTTTGCCCTTTTTCTGCTAGCTTTCCTAAGAAGTTTCTTAATAAACTTCTTTTCTTTGTTCTACTAACCAAGTTACTTCTTAAACCTTCTTTTCCTAAAGGTTCTAGAACTAAAACAGAACCTTCTTAAGGGCGGGTCGAGTCGCTTCTAACGCGTCTAGAAGCTTCTTAGTTAGGCTAGTAAGTGTTAAGTTGTGGACTGTTAAGGATAGTAGAGCTAGATAGGACCTTAGGACTGTTAGGGGTTTTCTACTATCTATTGGCCATAGTTCTAGTACCTTTCCTAACCTAACTGTTTATCCTTATAGAACCAATTATAGCGCTTCTAACGCAGCAGGAATTGTCTTAGTTGGATCTCTAGTTGTTAAGCGTCCTAGGTAGTCTCCTGCTGCTAAGTTGTAAACTGTCCTAAGGATGTAAGGTCGTATTAAGTTGTCTGCCCCTTTAGGAATAAAAAGGCGAGAGCGAAAGTAGACTAGTCTATCCCTAAGCTTACATTCTAAGAGGAAAAAGCCAGGGAAGGTACGTTGGCCTATCTTAAGGGCTTGGATAAACTCTTAAGCTTGCAGGTCTAATTCGTAAGCCTCTCTGATTATTAGGAGCAGTCCTCTAGGGTAGTTTGCTTCTTTAGCTACTTCTTTATCTTCTAAGTTAGTGTTAGAGGTAACAGAGCCTTCAGTTTCAGAGTCTTTAGTGTTGTCTGTTGTGCTTTCTAAATCGTTATCTTCTAGAAAAGCAGGCGCAAGACACAGGGCAAAAGAGCTAGCAATTGATTAGTTGCCTTCCTGTAAGTAGGTCTTTAAGTCTTTACTCAGGTTGTAGGCCTTTAGGATAGCTTAGTTACAAATTGCTTAACCTTCTCCTCTGTCTACTAGATAGATTCTAGGCATCCTAGTAAGGGCGTTAGCTCTTAAATTAAGGGATCCTAGTGCATATTAAATAACAAAGTTAAACCTAGAAAGGAATTCACTCTATCTAGCTTGTCGTCTGTTAAGGATCTTGTTCTTTAAAAAGTAGACCAAGTTCTTGTAATTAGAGCTAACTTCAGTTAGAAAGGCTGTACCTTTAAGTTCTGGACGCTATTCTTTAAAGGCCTTTACAATAGCCAGGAGTTCCTTGTCGTAAATTTCGTAATTGTATTTAGCTAGAATTATCTTCTTGGAGAGGTAGGCTACCAGAAGCTATAGTTGGTTAGGTGCTTTTCTTTAAAGAAGGACAGCTCTAATAGCTCTATTAGAGGCGTCTGTTTCTATACAGGTTTCTAAATCAAAGTCGAAGTGTTAAAGGATAGGATCCTTAGTAAACCTTTGTCGTAGGAGGTTAAAGGCTTGTTAGCATGCTCTAGTCTATTTAAACTTAGCTTCTTTCCTTGTTAGAGCTGTTAGAGGCTTTACAATTAAGCTAAAGCCTTAAATAAAGCAGCGATAGAAATTAGCAAACCTAAGGAAGCCTTGTACTTCCTTAACTGTCTTTAGAACCTTCCAGTTAAGAATTACTTAGATCTTTGCTGGGTCTATACGTATGCCTTTATCTAAAATAATAAGCCTAAGGAATTAGACTTCTTACTTATAGAATTCACACTTGTTAATGTCTAGATTTAAGCCTGCTTCTTCTAGTTTGGCCAGTACTTTGCGGACGTGTCCCTAGTGTTCTCTTAGTGTCTTACTGTACACTAAGAAGTCGTTAATGTAAGCTGTAACAAACTGATCTAAGTATTCTCTTAGGGTGTCGTTTATGTATTCCTAGAAGGTACTAGGTATATTATATATGCTAAAGGGCATAACTAAGGATTTAAACAAGCTGTATCGAGTCCTAAATACAGTTATCTATTCTTGTCCTTCTGCTATTCGAATCTTGTTAAATACTGCAATTATATCCAGCTTAGTAAACTATTTTGCTTTCGAAAGGCGTTCTAGAGTTTCCTGTATTAGAGGGATTAGGTAGCGATTCTTCTTAGAAATAGCATTAAGGTTGCGATAGTCGATACAGAAGCGTAGCCCTCTACTAGGTTTTTTAACAAACATTACAGGACTGGCTGCTAGAGAGCGACTGGATCTAGTAAAGCCTTTCTGGAGGTTCTGCTATAGGAACTTTTGCAGGACTTAGAGTTCTTCGCGAGATATCTAGTAAAGGGGGCTAAAGGTGTCTTACCCTCTTCCAGTTCAATCTTGTAGTCGTAGGGGCGGTAAGGAGGCAGCTTGTTAGCTTCTTTAACTGACTAGACACTAAGAAAGTCGTAGTATTCTTCTAGTACTTTTGTCTCTAGGTTAGTAGCTTCTCTTTTGTTATTATACTTAGTAAGAGCCTTCTTAATGTCCTCTATTAACGCAGCAAAGATTTGAGCTCCTTTCTCCTTTGCAGCTATATAGAAAGCAGCTGCAGATACTTAGAAGATAGAATTATTATTGCTGTGTGCTAGAGTAGGCTAAATAGAAGAGTAGCAATAGGTTTGGCAGTGTTCTAAGTTTAGGCAAAGGGTTCCAGTGTTCCAGTTAATCTATAGGTTATAAAGCTTTAACTAAGGCAGTCTAAGGATAAACTTCTAATTGGGCAGAGGGGTAACAAAGCAAGAGAGGTGTTCCTAGTAGTTTCTAAGGTTAAGCTTAATATAGGCGATCTAAGTTACGCCTCCTAAGGAGGCCTTACTGCTGTCAAATATTCTTAAGGGTCTAGGGTGCTTTAAGGTCTAAGTAGTAATTCCTAAAGAGTTAGCAAGTTAAGGGTTAATAAAGCTTTTGCTAGTTGCGCTGCAGTCGATTATCGTAAGTAATAAGTGTACTGTGTTCTTCTTTGTATAAATTTCTGCTGTAACAACTAAGGGAGGACAAGTCAGTTTATCCTCTGTCTTAGTATAGAATTGTATAGCAGAAGAAGAGATTACATAATGTCGATCTAAGTGCCTGCCTGTTAGGCGTCTTGTTAACAGGCTTAGGCGTTTCCCTAGTCCTTGTTGTTGTCTCGTAGTGTAGGAGCTGCTGCAGAGAAACCAAGAGGTGTGCCTATCTTAGTACGTCTTGTAGCTAGTGTTGGACAGTTAATAGCAATGTAGTTAGGTTTACTACAGTATATGCAGAGGTGTAGGCGGCGGCGTCGATCTTTCTCATCCTACGTAAGGCAGCCGTCTTAGAGCTTAGCTAAGCTTAAGTCTATAGGGTCTCCTTAGGTAACAACTAGTTAAGGGGGAAGGCGTAGGGTTAGTCTGTAGGTTCCTACATTTGGAGTAACGTTTGCAGGAGTCGAAACAGGGCGTTAACTATTACGATTGTTGCTTCTAGCCTTAATAATGTCTACAAACAAATTCCTACGGCTTTTAAGGCATTGGCAGGGGGTAATAAGTTCCTAGAAGGATAGGGCTTTATATTCCTAATCCTTAAGTTTCGTAAGGGGTTCTGTGCTTAACCTAGCAACTAGAGCCAACTTCTGAGCCTCTATGTCGTATTTACAGTGTCTAATCTCTCGTAAGAACTGTGTATAGTAGTCTGCAAAAGGCTTGTTGGTCTGCTTAAGTGTTTTAATAAATTGTTAAGCTATAGACTTGCGATATAGGTTTCCAAAGGCTGAATTAAGAGAGGTAAGTAAGGCCTTAATGTCTGGACAAGTAACTTGGAGTGTCTATAGGTTAAACTAGTGTAAGACTTGCTAAAGTGCCTTGCCTGCTAGAAGGGAGAATGCGTAGGAGACCTTCTGATTTTTATTAAGGAAATGATCTGCATTGGCTAAGAGTTTAATAGATAGTCGTAGGCGAAATTTATTAAACTTTTCTTTGTCCCTATAGAATGTTTTAGGATTAGCAACTTTCTTGCTAGTAGAATCTCTAGTAGCAGTAGGTGTCCTTAGGTTTAGGGCCTCTTGTAGTTGTCCTTGTGTTTGTGCCTTCTTAAGTGTAAGAGTAGCTATCTTTTGTTCTATCTCTTGCAGCTGTTCCTTGCCTTTAGACAGCATTGTCTCTAGACTATTAATGTAGTTGCTAAGGTCTTTCATTTGTTCTGTTCCTGTGCGAACAATGTTTGCTGCTATAAAAAGGACTCGTAGGGCAAGAGTAGGGTCACTGTTTATTAAATTAGAAGTGCCTTGCGCAGAAAGATCCAGTTTAGAGTATTCCTTAAGGGGAATCTCTTAAGGTAGTATATAGAAGACTATGTTAATTAATAGTCTTAGGTTGGTTAATAGCTTGTAATGTTAGAGAAGAGGCTAAGGTGTGTATAGGTTGTTGTAAGAGCTAAAGTTAAGAGGAGGAGCTAAAGAACTAAAGTCTAAAGAGTAGTTGTATATTAGGAGTTGGAAGGTTGTTCTAAGTGAATTATATAAGACAAGCTATAAAGAAGGAAAACAGAAAGATAAGGGAGCGGCAGCTGCTTCTTATATCCCTCTGCCCTAGCTGGTTGTTTGCCCCTTTGCTGCTGGATTTCTTATAAAGTTTCTTAACAAACTTCTCTCCTTTGTTCTGTTAACCGAGTTACTTCTGAAACCTTCTTTTCCTAAAGGTTCCAGAACTAAGACAGAACATTCTAAAGAGCGGGTCGAGTCGCTTCTAGTAAACCTAGAAGCTTCTTGGTCAGACTAGTAAGTTTTAAGTTGTAGGCTGTTAGGGGTAGTAGAGCTAGATAGGACCTTGGGACTGTTGGGGGTTTTCCACTGTCTGCTGGCTATAGTTCCAGTGGCTTTCTGAACGTAATTGTTTGTCCTTGTAGGACCGATTATGGCGCTTCCAACGCGGCAAGAATGGTCTTAGTTGGACCTTTAGTTGTTGAGATATAGTCTGTAAACTGAAGTAGTGCTTAGGGGGACTTTGGTACTGTTGTCCTTGTTCTTCTAGCTGTTGACCGTGACAGTCGTAGTAGAGTACTAGCTTATAGGAGATAATGTTAATGTCTATAGTATTATCTAGTATACACTTTACCTTACCTATATATAAGCCCCCCCTAAGCAGTATAGCTTGTATTTGCTTAGTAGGGACGACTATAGGACGTGTAATCAGATCTTGCTCCTTACCTGCAATGCCTACCTCTAACCCTAAGGCAGCGCTAGGCCTTTCCCTAACCTCTGTTTACCTGTGTTTAGCCTTCTAGCTATACTAGCTATATAGACTGTTAGGGGTTCAAGAATCCTGGTTTAGAAACTTAAAGCTAGGTATATATATAAAGGAACTAATAGGCAGTTCCTTCGTTGTCCGCTACTGTACAATTTATACCTACGAAGCAAGCTAGCAATTTCCTTCTATATAGGGGTGTAGGAATTCCCCCCTATGTATAGAGGTGTAGAGATTTCTCTCTGTACAGGGTACAGGGGGAAAAGGGGAGCCGACTCGGCCGGGCTAAGTTGTGCTAGCGCTGCTAAGTCGCACTCCTTAGGGCGACGGCTGGCTTAGGTCTAGGACCTAGTAGGACGGCGTCCCCTAACAATACCCCCCTCCCCCCTCGTTAACGCATTATATCTCTAAGCCTGTCTGGCAATAGCCGATCAACAGCGGTGTGTTGGTCGTACACTTCTATCTCTGCCTTAGTATGCTTTAGTGCCTTAAAGCACTCCTTCAACATATGCTTAGCTAAGGTAGGGAGGGGGGCACAGCGTATCTGTCTGTAGCTATACCCCTCCTACTGACCTTTAGTTATATATATAGCTGTTAGGGAATCCTGCAGGTGCAGGTCCCCCCGACACCTATATAGGCTGTTATCTTCTGTATTAATCCTGTCGTCTATATATATTAACGATGCTTTTTAGTAGGAGGTAGCCGAACCTATATAGGGTGTCGGCAGTGGCCTAGTTAACTGTCTTATACAGTCGCAGGCCTGGACCGCAGGTTGGTAACAGGAAATCCGGCGATGCGTCTTGGTAGGGTTCTAGCTAAGGTGTCGCCAACCGCCTAGTTATTCTTAAATGTTAGTAGCTGTTAGGTGCCCTTACCTATACGCAAATAAGCCGTCCGGTAACTATTGCCTTACTTGCTATTGCTCTATATAGCAAACAGCTAGTTATGTGTTAGGTCCGTCGTTCTCGTCGTCTAGCCTTCTTGCTGTCTGTCTATCCTCTAACACTCGTCCGTCTACCCCTTATCTTACTACACTATCTAACCTCGCGGCATCCAACTCGTACAGTCCAGCGTCCTACTTCCTATCTTTTCTTAGTCCTATCTACTTCTACCTACTTCTTGGGTATTCTCCTATAGCTGCTCTATGTCCCTTGTATCTGCCTAGTCCTGCCTGTAGCTGCCTAATGTCTGGGGCTAGCTGTTATCCCTCCTATCCTGTACGGAATAGTCTTACTGTAGCCGGCTAGTAGGGTGTTTCTCCTCCTACTTGTCTAGTGCTACTGTGTTCTAGAGAGCCTCGTATAGCTCCTATATAGGCTCTGCCTACTCTGTCTACTTAACTAGATATTCTATCCTCCCCTGCTTCTTCTAGCTCTTAAGGATTTTTTCTACCTTGTACTCCTCCTAGTCCTTGGTTATAATCGCTAGGGGGCGTACGTCGTCCGTCGTCTAGTGTAGGAGGGGGTCTGTATATGCTGGCTGTACGAGGTCTATATAGAAAACCGGATAGATCCCTAGGGGGGTGTTAAGTTGTATAGCGTATATCTCTACTAGTCGGATTACTGTAAACTTCCGGTTCTTCTAGTCTAGTTTCTTGCCTAGCCAGTCTATACAGATATTGCGCTGGTTTAGCTAGACCTTATTATTTACCTTATACCTTAGTGCAGCCTGTCGTCCCTTGTTAGCCTGCTCTTCCGCATTCTGTTAGGCTATAACGAGGCTCGCTTTTGCCTATTGGTAGGCGTTCGTAATCGTCTGTACGAAAGCTTCTCCTTGCTAAATTAGGGAACGTACAGAGCGTAGGGTAGCGCCGCTTAGGGTCGGCAGGAGCAGGGAGTAGTCGTACCTGTAGGCTATAAAGAAGGGGGACAGACCTATAGCGTTAGCCGTACGGCTATTAATAGCTAGTTCCGCTATAGGGAGGAGGCGGTTCTAATTAGTCTAGTCGTACTTAACGTACACTTAGAGGTACACTTCTAGTGTTAAATTGATCCTCTCCGTCGCGTTGTCCGTCTGTAGGTGCTATACAGTTAATAGGCGACGTTCTACGTTTAGCAATTGGCAGATCCTTGCCTAGAGTTAGCTCGTAAACTGTATACTATAGTTAGATACAATTGACCTAGGGAATCTGTGCTTGCTGAACGTCGTCTGTACAAATGCCTAAGCAGTATCTTTAGCTGTAATAGAGCTTATTCCCTCTAGTATTATCCTCCTCGTTAGCTTGTCTGTTACTACTATAATATTCTGTTATCCGTCGCTCTGAGGGAGGTCTGTAATAAAATCTACTGTTAGATCCTGCTACAGCCTATCTAGTACCGGCAGGGGTTTTAACAAGCCGTGCTTTAATTCCTGCTAGGGCTTTGTCCGTCTGCAGACATTGCAGTTCTGTACGAACCTGTAGATATCTTTCGCTATCGCCGGCGAGTAGTAGTCCCTAGCGATAATGCTGTACGTCTCCTCGCGCCCTAGGTGTCCGGTTAGTACTAAGTCGTACGCCTGTTGTATTAAGCTCGTACAGAGCTTCTCGTCTGCAGGGACCTAAGTCCAGTTCCTAAATCTTAGGTTGTTCCCTTCGTCTACTGTGCACTCTGCTGCTAAGACCTTAAGGTTAAGCTCTATAAGGAGCTTCTGCTATCCTTCCTGGATCGCTGTATAGGCTTTCTAGTATATGTCGTCCTTTTCTACTGCCTCTGCCTACACTTGCTAGTAGGGTCCTAATATATGTATCGCTGCTAGGCGGACGGTGTCTTCCCCTAGGTTCTCCTTAAACATCTAGACTGTCCGTAATCTTAGTCGCTCGTCGTCGTACGTTGCTAGCATGTCTTGGTCTCGTCTATATAGGGCGTCGGCCCTGCTGTTATCCTTTCCCTTACAGTACTAGAGTCTTATATTAAAGCGGCTTAGGTACATCGCCTATTGTATATGTCTCTTAGAGAGCTTTCAGGGTTGCATAAAATACTCGAGATTCTTATAGTCAGTTAAGGCAAGGAATTCAGGAACCGAGCGGAGTTCGCTGTCCTACGCCTTGCAGTACTATACAACTGCTAACAATTCCTTGTCGTAGATAGGGTAGTTGCACTCGGCTAGGGAGTTTTTCTTAGAGAAATACGCGCATAGGTATAGGAGATCGTCCAGGCCTACCTATAAGAGGATACCTCCTATACAGTAACCTAAGGAGTCGGTTTCCAGTATCGTCGTACGTTCCGGATTAAAGGCAGCAAGCGTTGGACCTGTAGTAAAGAGTTCCTTTAGCTTGTTGAAGCTTCTATCGCATTCCTCTGTCTACGTAAACTGCCTGTCCTTGTATGTTAGCTTAACTAGGGGGCGGACTATTTCCGAGTAGTTCTGTATAAACTAGCAGTAGAAGATAGCAAACCTAAGGAATTCTTATACACCTTTAACACTTATAGGAGGCTTCTATTGCTTAATAGCGTCAATTTTCTTTCTATCTATACGAATGCCCTTCCCTGCTTTAACAATAAATCCTAGGTATTTCGTACACTGTATGCTAAATTCGCATTTGTCGATATTAAGGTACAATCTAGCCTGTTGCAGATAGTCCAGCACCTTCTTAACGTCTCGTACGTAGTCCTCGTAGGTGCCGTCTGTAAATACTAAAGTGTCGTCGAGATATACAGAGCAGATGCCGTCTAGAAGACCCTAAAGGAACCTGTTAATATACCTCTAGAAAGTTGCCAGCACGTTTGCAAGACTAAAGGGGGTAACAAGCTACTTAAAAAGGCCGTACCTTGTACAGAAAGCGGTTATCTATTTACATCCTTCCTTAATCCTTATCTTGTAGAAGGCTAAAACAACGTTAAGCTTAGTGAACTACTTTGCCTTACTGATCCGTCCGAGGGTTTCCTTAATAAGGGGTAGGGGGTACTAGTCCTTTTTAGTAATTGCGTTAATGCCCTAGTAGTCTATATAGAAACGTAACCTGGCTAGCCCTTCCTTCTGTACGAAGAGCACTAGGGCTCTAGCCGAGGATGTACTTGTATAGATAAAGCCCTTAGAGAGCAGGTTATTGTTGCGGTAGTAGAAAGAGGTAGGACAGATTGATGGGGTGGACCCTGGAATTTCGGCTCGGCCCGTCCGGGCCGAGCCGGGCCTTGGCACCACCACTATCAAAGCCCACCACCACCACCACATAGATTCCTTTCCCTCTTCAGTTCGAGATATAGTCATCAAAAAGGCCGTATTGAATCATATCTGCGCGCCCGGATCATTATATCTCGAACTCACTCTCCACAACCCCGCGCTGCGCGAAAGGGCCCGTTGAACCATCCGGAAACCCGAATAACGCACGCGCACCTACCAACAACAACCAACCCCAGGCACCGTAAGAAGATAGAAGACTTCTCAGCGGTAGAGAGCAGCGTTACAGGCCGCAGCAGAAGCAGAAAAGGAAAGACTAACAGAGCAAGCAGACGCTCCAGCGTAGTTGAAGATAAGGTCGTTATCAGAGGTTTTACGGCTAAAGAGACTGCAGAGATTAAGGAACGAATAAAGGAATACAAGAAGATCCACGACTGCACGATCGAGGAACTGGAAGACTACGTAAACGAGAACGGAATAGGGAAGGTCTACGACGGTATAGACCTTATTAAGACGCTGTTCTACAGGACACTGGAAGAAAACAGACAGCTAAGAGAGGAAGTAGAGACGGTAAGGGCCGAGAAGGAATCGGTAGAGACTATCGTCGAAGTGTTGGAACACCAAGCGGCGAATCGAATAGCGCAGCTGAAGGCGCTAAAGGATCAACTGGCTAATATAGAAGCAGCGAGATCGTCGCCGCCACCGCGGCGAGAAACCCAAGTGGAAACTACCTCGCCGGCGGCCTACAGTCAAGGTAGCACCTCGATGACGTTATTGCCGGACCCACCGGCGTTCAGAGGTGGAGACCCCGAAGACTGGGAGGCGTTTAAGAAGAAGATAAAGAATAAGATAGACCGCGATTACGCCGGAAACAGCGCCAAAGACCGACTGGCGTACCTGGAATCGCGATTGGAAGGTGAAGCTTTTTCGCTAGTGGCGGACCTGGAAGAGGCGACCGCCGAAGAAGCGATCAAAGCGCTAGATCAACGCTTCGGAGATCCATTCCGAAAGAAGACAGCCTGTAAGCAGTTAGACAAGATCAACCAAAACCGGCAGACGTTCAAAGAATTCTACGGTTTGTTCAGAAAATATGCAATCAGAGCCCGAGTGGCGGAAGATAAACAGCTCCACCTACTAAGACAGAAGCTGAGCCCTGAGCTCGCTGCAGCCATAGCCTCGGTGGAAGATAAAGACCTTAAGAGCTTCGTGCACCGAGCGAGGGTCACTGCGAGAAACTTGAACGCTTACGCGAAAGCGCGCGAATCGATTTAGAAGCAGTCGCCGCCGGCGCAGCCGACGCGAGCCCCTGCGCCTTTCCGGAGGGCACCCTAGCAGCCATCGTATTAGTTACAGCGCTCGTCGTTCGTCCCCACCTGCTACGCGTGTGGAAAACCTGGCCACATTGCTACGAGATGCCAAGCGTCGGATAAGCAGAAGCAGGAATATCGAGCAACGAAGCCGCCGCCGCCACCAAGAAAGGCTATACAAGCTATGGAGCCGGCTTCGAACGACACTGATAGCGTGCATAGTGGAGTGCCCCTGCGAATCCTAGGAAAAGATCAGCTGGAAGGATAGGCCCCCTATCCAGCGCTGACAATAGGGCACTACATCGAAGCGAATCGCTGCGAGAAGAAAGCATTAACAGCTGCAGCGATCCGCTATCGGCTGCGGTGGAGGTAAACACGGAAACAGCCATTATCCTTCCGATCACTGTCCACCCCCTTGACGGATCGAGCAAACCCCTTCAGTTGAAAGCTTTTATCGACACCGGAGCTCTCATTGGCGCGGCGATCCACTATCGGTTGGTTCAGAAACTGATAAAGGGATACGGATATCCAGTGGAATTGGCGTCGCCGACACGGATTTCGGCATACAACGGACAAGACACAGAGAGTGTTACGCACTATATGCCATTGAGAACCACACTGGCCGGTCGCATCACGGAAGCGACGTTCCGAATCATGGATATCGGAAGGTTTGACATTATTATAGGGCAGAAATGGATGAAGAACCAGAAAGCCGTCATCGACGTAGACGAAGGAACGCTAGGGTTCAAAACCCTAAGCAATGGCACCGCTGTCGTCGAACCGACCGCCGCCAAGCTGAAAGCTACGGGGCCAGCGAAAGAGGCTCCGTCCGATCGTTCCGAACCCCCGGTTACTATCGGAATAATGAGTTTAGAAGCAATAACGACCTTCGCGAAGTCGCCGGACAATGAGATTTACGCTATCTCTATAAAGGACATCGAAGACCACAGAAAGATAATGGCGGAAGAAGAAGTAGATCTACTAGAGGTGTTACCGGAAGAGCTCCATAGTTACGCTAATGTCTTCTTAAAAGCAGACTCCAACCTCTTGCCGCTCCATCGGCCGGAATACGACAATAAGATCAGGTTAAAGGAGGGGGCCACCCTGCCAAGAACCGAGCCCCTAAGAAGATTGTCGCCAGCCGAACTGGACCAAGTGGAGGTGTTTGTTCGTGAAAACCTGGCGAAGAAGTTCATTACGCCGAGCTCCGCGGAATATGCGTCACCGATTCTTTTCGTAAGGAAACCAGGGGGTGGTCTGAGACTCTGCGTGGACTATCGCGGCCTCAATAAGGTCACTAAGAGAGACGTGTATCCACTACCGCTAATTGATAAGACCATACAGCGGGTGGCGAAGGCTAAGTGGTTCAGCAAGCTGGATATTCGACAAGCGTTCCATCGACTAAGGAATAAAGAAGGGCAGACAGAAGACCTTACGACGTTCGCGACGCGTATAGGCAATTTTAAGTGGCTGGTGATGCCGTTCGGACTCACCAACGCGCCGGCAGTATGGCAACGCTTTATAAACTACACCTTTATAGACATGTTGGAACGGTTCGTGTCAATTTACCTAGACGACATCCTTATCTATACAGATGGAACGAGAGAACAACACACGGACCACATCGAGAAGGTGTTAATCAGGCTCCGCGAGGTCGGGTTGAACGCGGACACGAAGAAGAGCGAGTTCTATCAAACCGAGGTCAAATATCTCGGTCTTATTGTCGGAAGAGGTGGAATTCGTATAGACCCATTAAAGGTCGCCGCCGTCGCGGAGTGGAAGCAGCCGAAATCCGGAAACACTACGCAAATCAGGGCGTTTCTCGGCTTCTGCAGCTACTATCGACGGTTTATTAAGGACTTCAGCAAGATAGCGAGACCCCTAAACGAGGCGCTAAAGAAAGAGGCCGCCGGCCTATAGAATAAGAAGTGCACGGAAGCTTTCGTGCGGCTGAAAGAAGCAGTGGCCTCTGCGCCAATCCTGGCACACTTCCAGCCAGAAAAGACGATCTACGTAGAAACGGACGCTTCCGACACAGTGACGGCCGGAGTCCTTTCTTAATATAGTGACGACGAAACCCTCCATCCAGTCGCCTTCTTCAGCAAGTCAATGAGCGAAGCTAAGCGGAATTACGCCATCTACGATAAGGAGCTGCTGGCTATCGTTCAGGCCTTTAAAGAGTGGAAACCGGAACTTATAGCTAGAAAAGGGCCGATCCAGGTTCTTACGGACCACTAGTCGCTGGCCTACTTTATAAAGACGCAGAAGCTCTTACGACGTTAGGCACGGTGGGCCGCCTACTTATTAGGATTCGACTTCAAGATTACTTATCGACCCAGGGCTCAAAATGGAAAGGCTGACGCGCTAACGAGAAGAGAAGGAAAAACCAGCCGCGCGAAAGAAGACCCTAACCTGTTCCAGAAGGTGTTGACCGAGCGAATAGTAGACGCAGAGGTGTTGAAAGAGGTAGGGGTCTGCGCGGTGGAACTGACCCCTAAGGAAGAGACGCTCTACGAGAAGGTGGAACGGCTCAATCAACAACAGAAGCTCGGCAAAACCGGTTCAGGGAAGATAATAGTTCCGGAAGAACTAATCACAGAAGTCATCCAGCTGGTCTATAGCTCCGTAGATGTGGGCCACGCAGGCGCGAAGAAAACGATGCAGGCAATAAGAACGACCTACTGGTTTCCGCGGATCTATAAGCGGATTTACCGGTTTATCGCCAACTGCCACGCGTGCAGAGCCGCGAAGCCACGTCACAGTCTTCCGGCCGGTCTGCTGAAGCCACTTCCGATCCCTAAGAAACCATAGCAACATATTACGATGGACTTTGTAACCGGCCTGCCGGAATCCGATGGATACGACGCTACGCTAAACGTAGTGGACCGATTAAGCAAAGAACGCCACTTTATCCCCTGCCGAGCGAGAGATAAAGGAACCACTGCGGAAGAGACCGCACGGATGTTGATTCGACACGTATGGAAGCATTATGGCTTACCGGACACTATCACCACAGATAGGGGTCCTCAATTCACCGCCAATGTATGGAAAGCTATCAACTAAGCTCTCGGAATCCATAGAAAGCTCAGCACCGCCGCTTACCCTTAAACGGACGGCCAGTCCGAAGTGGCTAACTGGGAGATAGAGCGATATCTGCGAACCTTCTGCGGCCACTATCAAGAAGAATGGGTTAAGGTGTTGCCGATGGCCGAGTTCTGCGCTAACTCGGCACCATCCGAAGCCACCTCGCTAGCGCCGTTCGAGATAACGTACAGCTATCTTCCGAGGATAAGCTTTCAGCCGCCAAACGAACCCAGCTCTATGGAACCATCCACCGCCACGTCGTCGAAGAGAGTCGCCGCCGCGGCGGCGGAAGCGCTCCGATCTCAGATAGAAGAAGCGGTCAAAGTAGCGAAAGAAGCGATGGAATTAGCTTAGAAGAAGATGGTAAATCGAGCTAATAGAAAGCGGTCACCAATGGAATTCGAGGAAGGCCAAAAGGTATAGCTCAACACGCGGAACCTAAGGCTAAAAGGGAACGCGAAGCTCAACCTACGTTACGTAGGTCCGTTCAAGATAATAGAAAAGAGGTCGCCGGTAACCTATCGACTCGAGCTGCCAAAGGCGTTCCGGATCTACGATGTTTTCCATTTAGATCTGCTAAGCCTGGACCCTAAGGACGGCCTTCCGGAACAGGGGTTCGCTGAACCCCCACCAGTTGAGATGGGCAGTAATAAGGAAGAGTGGGAGGTAGAAGATGTGGTGGACGTAAAGAAGATAAGGGGGTCCATCGAAGCGAGGATCTCGTAGAAGGGGTGGCCGGAAGACTATAAATAGTATCCGGTCGAAAACCTGCGAAATTCGGCGGAGCTGCTAAGAGACTTCTATATGCAGAACCCGAAGAAGCCGAAGCCGGAATGGCTCTGAAGCCAAACGAAGAAAGCAGCGTCCGCTCCACCGGCGCGGAAGCCGATGAAAACGATCGCTGCTCAGATCGTAGAGGGACAGTAGGCTGCGCACGCCGTAGCGTGCCAGCGCCGCCCCCCCCCCCCCCCCCCCCCCCCTGCGATAGAGTGCTGACTCCGGTAGAGAAAGAAAAGAAGAAGAAACGGAGCTGTAGACGGATCTATATAGACCTCCGAAGCAGCGCACAGACCACCCACGCCGCAGCTCAGATGACCCACGGCTCAGATCAGATAGCACGGATCAGATAGCGTCAATTACATGAACGTCAAGTGAAGGACTTCGGATGCAGATAACGTAAGAAGTTAAGAAAGAGACGAAGAGGACATTGTTTTTGATAGAAGACGGAAGAGGTAACGTCGACGTTGAAAGGAGTTTTCGAGAAAAGAGGCGGCGAATCAAAAAAAAAAAAAAAAAAGTGGACATTTTCGGATGGATGAGGTGACTAAGCGGTCGAGAGCGACCGCTGGTGAGGGAGGGGGGTAGTGTTGCGGTGGTAGAAAGAGGTGGGACAGATTGATGGGGTGGACCCTGGAATTTCGGCTCGGCCCGTCCGGGCCGAGCCGGGCCTTGGCACCACCACCATCAAAGCCCACCACCACCACTACATAGATTCCTTTCCCTCTTTAGTTCAAGATATAGTTATCAAAAAGGCCGTATTGAATCATATCTGCGCGCCCGGATCAGTTATCTAATGTCTTACGTAGTACTAGGAGTTCTCTAGAGGATATATCGTATAATAGGCTGTATAGTACCTTAGGCAGACTTCCGTCTAGACAGGGTTCGAGCTTAATCTCGTAGTTGATTCCTTCTCCTTAGAGCAGGGACAGTTTTAAAGCCGATTTTGGCTCGAAGAGGTCGAGGTATTCTAAGTATTCTAGTAGGAGCTTCGTGTAGGGGTCTGTAACTTTCCTAGGTATTAGGGCCTTCTTAATGTCCTTAGTTGTAGCGTTAACCTCGGCGTTAGCATAACCTTAGCATTAGCGTTGCCGCTTAATAGAACATGCCCTTAGTCCAAGACTCTCTGCTTCGTCGCTGCTAGGTACAGACGTCCTCGTCTAACGTCGAGTTTGCTCTCCTAGCGCTCTATCTATAGTTTCCCTAACATTAGGTTATACCCTAACTTGTCTTATACAACGTATAGGTAAGAGTCTTGCTCGTAGTGTCCTTGCAGCTCGATTGTTACTTTTACTATATAGGTAATGTCCAGTCCTCGTCTAGTAGTACCCAATATACGTACAGGTACAGTAGGGGTAGTCTCGATGTAGTGTTTCTATACGAAGCTTTCGCTAATAACTCTGTACACTAAACATCCTGTATCAATTATGGTTCGTATAGGGGCGGTCCCGTTTAGCGTGGGTTATACGATAAACGGTGTAGTCGTTATGTAGGTGCTCTTAAAAGATAACTAAGTAGTGCTTTAATTTAGCAACCTATCTTGTATATGCCTCTAGCCGAGCCTTCGCTTAGGGGCTACTCTTTTCCCGACTCGTCGTCGTCTAAGGGGAACTCTTAGGTCTCGGGTTAGGCCGCTCTAGTCGCTACCCTCGCAGTAGTAGGCCGTCCCCTAGGTCTCTCTACTGGAAGAAGCCTGCAATTCCGTACAGTGTACCCTGTCTAGCTACACTAGTAGCAGCTCCCTTCTGCCCTTCTTTTGTTAAGAGTAGCTGCATCTACCAACTGCACCCTCTTAGCGTTAGGCCTTGGCCGTATAGTAACGGCTGCCGCTACTCTCGTCGTCGTTGGTTCCTAGTCTATAGCATCTTGCTATTAGTTAATAGGTTAGCATATTTTATAGGCACAGCTTATCTGTCCGAGCCTGCGCTGCTAATCGTCGATTATCCTTAGGAGATTACAGAATGCCTTGTACGAGGCCGGCCGGATAATACTAACTAGGCCCGTTATAACCTCCTTAGAGAGGCTGGTCTCTAAGGTAGTAATCTTTACCCTATCCTCCTAGAGGAGGCCTCCTGCCTTAGCTAGGGTTTGGTCGTATTCTGCGAGAAACTCTTGTACAGACTTGCGTCCTTGCTTTACAGTGTTAAGCCGTATAAGGGCTTGGCTCTCGCGGTCTGGGTCCTTATAGCTCCTGTTAAGGGCTGCCTAGAGGATCGTCGTAGTTGCCTCTACTAGACTAGCAATAGCAGTTTCGTAGTACGGTAGAATTCGTGCTGCCGCCTTGCCTTTTAGCCTTTTAAAGAGGTACACTACCTTGTCGAGCTTAGACAGGTACGCTGCTAAGTTAACTAGAAGCTTAGAGCACATCTAGGCTGCCTAGGAGGGGTACTCGGACAGTGTCTCGCTATCGTAGGTAGTAAAGTTAGGGAGCTTGTTCTTCTAGGCCGTAGTGTCGGCCGTTGTATTCGTCGTTGTCGTTATAGGGGTCGGATCGCGATCGGACGCCCTAAGCTGTCGGAGCTCTTGTTCCCGTTAGAAAATCGTCGAGGCCTAGTAGTCTAATTGTTGTTCGAGCTAGTTTGTATAAGCTATTAGCTCTTTATATATATGCCGCATCTGGTCCTGCATGTCCGTAGTATCTATAGGGGTAGCATTGTCTATCTTTGTCGTAGTACTGCGGTTACTAACAGTAAGATTAGTTCCTAATGTTAGGGGTTTAAGAATCTTAGTTTAGAAACTTAAACCTGGGTATGTATATAAAGGAACTGATAGGCAGTTCCTTCGTCGTCTACTACTGTACAATTTGTACCTACGAAGCAAGCCAGCAATTTCCTTCTATATAGGGGTGTAGGAATTCCTCCCCCCTATACAGAGGTGCAGAGATTTCCCTCTGTACGGGGTACAGGGGGAAAAGGGGTGCCGACTCGGCCAGACTGAGTTATGCTAGCGCTGCTAAGTCGCACTCCTTAGGGCGACGGCTGGCTTAGGTCTAGGACCTGGCAGGACAGCGTCCCCTAACACAGACTCTGTTGGCTCCTCTATAGTTCCTACTGCTAGAACTATAGGAGACTAGCCTACCTGTGCTACTGCTAACAGCAGGGCGTCTAGAGAGGCTATAGAGGCTGTAGACAGTGCTACTGCTACTGGCGCCTCTAGGGAAGTTACAGTGTTAGCTTAGGTAGCTAGGTTGTTAGCAATTATAGCACCTCGTAAGCCGGTCTAGAAAAGGACGCTTCTAGAACCTGTCTAGCGGCTCGCTTAAGGCCTGTTTATAATCCGAGCGCGTAGATATAATTTAATACAGCTGTTTTAATAACTATATCTCGAACTAAGGAGGGAAAGGAATCTATATAGTAGTAGGTAAGGGCTTTAGGGGTAGCATACTAAGGCCCGGCTTAGTCCAGAAGGGCCGAGCCAAAATTCTAAGGGTCTACCCTATTACTTAGTCCTACCCCTTTCTGTTGCTGTAACACCACTCCCCTCCCTTATTAGCAGTCGCCCTCGACTACTTACTTATCCCTTCTGCCCCTTTATCTTATTCTAGCTAATTAGATCCCCTCCTTCTTCTATCTATTTATCTCCTTTGCCTCTTTTTCTTCTTCTATCGCTCGTCTTTCTTTTCTTTTTTTTTCTACTTTCTTATCTTCTTTTTCCGTCTAGTTCGTGGCTTCTTCTACGAAAATTCTTCTTAGAATCGACGTTACTTCTTCTTTTCTTCTATCTTTAAAACATCGTCCCTTCGTTATCTTCTTCTCTTCTTATATCCTCGCTATCTAAAGTCGTTTACTTGGCGTCTATCTGGTCGGAGCTATCTAATCTAAGCCGATAGCTATCTGCTGCAGCGTAACTGGCCTATACGCTGCTGCAGAGGGTCTATATAGATCTATCTATAGCGTGCTATCTCTTCTTCTTGTTCTTCTTACTAAGAGCCTTAAGCGCTACCGTAAAGCTGCTTTAGTAGCGTCAGCTTCGTCTTCGCCGTTAGTGTTAGCGAAGACGAGGACAGTCACTAAGCGCGTCGACGTACTAGCGCCGTCCTCGACTCTACTGTTATTATCCGACCGGCCAAACTGGCAGACAGTAACGGTGTAATCGGGGACTAAAGCACACTGCTGCGATCGTTTCTATCGGTCTCGCACTAATAGAGCGGACGCGGCTTTCCTTCTTCTTCTATCTCTTCTAGAGCTATCAACTTCGGAGCTACTTAGGTCTCGGCTTCTTTGGGTTCCAGACATAAAAATCTCTTAGCAGCTCTGCCAAATTTTGGAGATTCTCGACCGGATACTATTTATAGTCTTCCGGCTACCCCTTCGATAAGATCCTTGCTTCGATAGATCTCCTTATCTTCCTTATATCTATTACATCTTCTACCTCCTACTCTTCTTCTTTACTGTCTATCTCGATTGGTAGGGGTTTAGTAAACCTCTGTTCTAGAAGACTGTCTTTAGGGTCTAGACTTAACAGGTCCGAATAGAAGACATCGTAGATTCGGAACGACCTCGGTAGCCGGAGCCAATAAGTTACTAGCGACCTCTTTTCCACTATCGTAAACGGACCTACGTAGTAGGGGATTGTTGCGGTGGTAGAAAGAGGTGGGACAGATTGATGGGGTGGACCCTGGAATTTCGGCTCGGCCCGGACGGGCCGAGCCGGGCCTTGGCACCACCACTATCAAAGCCCACCACCACCACCACATAGATTCCTTTCCCTCTTCAGTTCGAGATATAGTTATCAAAAAGGCCGTATTGAATCATATCTGCGCGCCCGGATCATTATATCTCGAACTCACTCTCCACAACCCCGCGCTGCGCGAAAGGGCCCGTTGAACCATCCGGAAACCCGAATAACGCACGCGCACCCAACAACACACAACAACTAACCCCAAGGCACCGTAAGAAGATGGAAGGCTTCTCAGCGGTAGAGAGCGGCGTAACAGGCCGCCGCGGAAAGAGAAAGACTGACAGAGCGAGCAGGCGCTCCAGTGTAATTGACGATAAGATCGTTATCAGAGGTTTTACAGCGGAAGAGACCGCTGAGATCAAGGAACGAATGAGCGAATATAAGAAGATCCACGACTGCACGATCGAGGAACTGGAAGACTACGTAAACGAGAACGGAATAGGGAAGGTCTACGACGGTATAGACCTTATTAAGACGCTGTTCTACAGGACACTGGAAGAAAACAGACAGCTAAGAGAGGAAGTAGAGACGGTAAGGGCCGAGAAGGAATCGGCAGAGACTATCGTCGAAGTGTTGGAACACCAAGCGGCGAATCGAATGGCGCAGCTGAAGGCGCTAAAGGATCAACTAGCTGATATGGAAGCAGCGATACCAGCGCCGCCGCGCCGAGAAGAACCAGCAGAGACCGCCTCACCGGCGGCCTACAGTCAAGGTGGCACGTTGATAACGTCATTACCGGATCCACCGGTTTTCGGTGGCGGAGACTCTAAATCGTAGGAGGCGTTCAAGAAGAAGATCAAGAATAAGATGAACCGCGATTACGCATCAAGCAGCGAAGAAGACAGATTGGCCTATTTAGAGGCGCGACTAGAAGGTGAAGCTTTTTCGTTGGTGGCGGACCTGGAAGAGGTGACCGCCGAAGAAGCGATCAAAGCGTTAGATCAACGCTTCGGAGACCCATTCCGAAAGAAGACAGCCCGTAAGCAGCTAGATAAGATCAACCAGAACCGGCAGACGTTTAAGGAGTTCTACGGTTTGTTCAGAAAATATGCGATTAGGGCCCGAGTGGCGGAAGATAAGCAGCTCCACCTACTGAGGCAGAAGCTGAGCCCTAAGCTGGCCGCCGCTATGGCGTCTGTAGAAGACGAAGACCTTAAGGGCTTCGTGCATCAAACGAGGGTCACCGCGAGAAACTTAAGCGCTTACGCGAAATCACGAGAATCGGTTCAGAAGCTGTCGCCGTCGCCGTCGCTGATGCGGACAACCAGAGCCCCCGCGCCCTTCCGACGCGGCCCCCAGCCGCCTTACGTGCCGCGACCGTCGTTCGTCCCTACCTGTTTCGCGTGCGGAAAGCCTGGCCACATCGCTACGAGCTGCCAAGCATCGGATAAGCAGAAGCAGGACTATCGTGTTATAAGGCAGCCGCAGCCGCAGCAACCACTGAGGAAGACTATACAAGCTATGGAGCCGGCTCCGAACGATACTGACAGTGACGGTAGGGTGCAGTTAAGGATTATGGGAAAAGACCAGCTGGACGGATAGGCCCCCTATCCAGCATGGACAATAGGGCATCAACACGAACCACGTCGACGAAAGAGAGCATCAATAGCTGCAGCAATCCGCTCTCGGCGGCGGTGGAAGTAAACACGGAAACAGCCATTATCCTTCCAATCACTGTCCACCCCCTTAACGGATCGAGCAAAACACTTCAGTTAAAAGCTTTCATCGACACAGGAGCTCTTATCGGCGCGGCGATCCATCACCGACTGGTTAGGAAGCTGATAAATGGATACGGTTATCCAGTGGAACTGGCGTCGCCGACGCGAATCTCGGCATATAACGGACAAGACACGGAAAGCGTCACGCACTACGTGCCATTGAGGACCACGCTAGCTGGTCGAACCACGGAAGCGACGTTCCGAATTATGGATATCGGAAGGTTCGACATCATTATAGGGCAGAAATGGATGAAGAACCAGAAAGCCATCGTTGACGTAGATAAAGGAACTATCAGGTTCAAAACCCCGGGTAGCGGGGCAGGGACCATCGGAAAGGTCGCCACCGTCGCCGCCGAGCCGAAAGCCACGGAGTCTGCGAAAGAGGCTCCGTCCGATCGTTCCGAACCCCCGGTCACCGTCGGAATAATAAGTTCAGAAGCTATAACGACCCTCGCGAAGTCGCCGGACAACGAGATTTACGCTATCTCAATAAAAGACATCGAAGACTACAGGAAGATAATGGCGGAAGAAGAAGTGGATCCGCTGGAGGTGCTACCGAAAGAACTCTATAGTTACGCTGACGTCTTCTTAAAAGCCGACTCCAACCTCCTGCCACTCTATCGACCGGAATATAACAACAAGATCCGATTGAAAGAGGGAGCTACGCTGCCAAGGACCGAGCCCCTAAGACGACTGTCGCCGGCCGAACTGGACCAAGTGGAGGTGTTTGTTCGCGAAAACCTGGCGAAGAAGTTTATTACGCCGAGTTCCGCGGAATACGCGTCACCGATTCTTTTCGTAAGGAAACCGGGGGGTGGTCTGCGACTCTGCGTGGACTATCGAGGCCTCAATAAGGTCACCAAGAGAGACGTATACCCCCTGCCGCTGATAGACGAGACTATACAGCGCGTGGCGAAGGCTAAGTAGTTCAGCAAGCTGGACATCCGCCAAGCGTTCCATCGACTAAGGAATAAAGAAGGGCAGACGGAAGACCTTACGACGTTCGCGACGCGTATAGGCAATTTCAAGTAGCTGGTGATGCCGTTCGGACTCACCAACGCGCCGGCAGTGTGGCAACGCTTTATGAACCACACTTTTATAGACATGCTGGAACGGTTCGTGTCTATCTACTTGGACGACATCCTCATCTACACCGATGGAACGAGAGAGCAACACACGGACCACATCGAGAGAGTGTTGAAGAGGCTCCGCGAGGTGGGATTAAACGCGGACACGAAGAAGAGCGAGTTCTATCAAACCGAGGTCAAATATCTCGGTCTTATCGTCGGAAGAGATGGAATTCGTATGGACCCCTCAAAGGTCGCCGCCGTCGCGGAGTGGAAGCAGCCGAAATCCGGAAACACTACGCAAATCAGAGCGTTTCTCGGCTTCTGCAGCTACTATCGACGGTTCATTAAGGACTTCAGCAAGATAGCGAGACCCCTGAACGAGGCGCTGAAGAAAGAGGCCGCCGGCCTATAGAATAAGAAGTGCACAGAAGCTTTTATGCGGCTGAAAGAAGCAGTGGCCTCTGCGCCAGTTCTGGCACACTTCCAGCCAGAAAAGACGATCTACGTAGAAACGGACGCTTCCGACACAGTGACGGCCGGAGTCCTTTCTCAATATAGTGACGACGAAACCCTCCATCCAGTCGCCTTCTTCAGCAAGTCAATGAGCGAAGCTAAGCGGAATTACGCCATCTACGATAAGGAGCTGCTGGCTATCGTTCAGGCCTTTGAAGAGTGGAAACCGGAACTCATAGCTGGAAAAGGGCCGATCCAGGTTCTTACGGACCACCAGTCGCTGGCCTACTTTATGAAGACGCAGAAGCTCTTACGACGTTAGGCACGGTGGGCGGCCTACTTATCAGGATTCGACTTCAAGATCACTTATCGACCCGGGGCTCAAAATGGAAAGGCTAATGCGCTGACGAGAAGAGAAGGAAAAACCAGCTGCGCGAAAGAAGACCCTAACCTGTTCCAGAAGGTGTTGAACGAGCAAATGGTAGACGCAGAGGTGTTGAAGGAGGCGGGGATCTGCGCGGCGGAGCTGCAGACCGGACCAAAACCAATAGAACCGGCCCCTAAGGAAGAGACTCTCTACGAGAAGGTGGAGCAGCTTAACCAGAAGCAGAAGCTCGGCAAAACCGGTTCAGGGAAGCTGATAGTTCCGGAAGAACTAATCACTGAGGTTATCTAACTGGTCTACGGCTCCGTGGATGTCGGCTACGCAGGCGCGAAGAAAACGATGCAGGCATTAAGAACGACCTACTGGTTTCCGCGGATCTATAAGCGGATTTACCGGTTTATCGCCAACTGCCACGCGTGCAGAGCCGCGAAGCTACGTTACGGTCTTCCGGCCGGTCTGCTGAAGCCACTTCCGATCCCCGAGAAACCATAGCAACATATTACGATGGACTTCGTAACCGGCCTGCCGGAATCCGATGGATACGACGCTACGCTGAACGTAGTGGACCGATTGAGCAAAGAACGCCACTTCATCCCCTGCCGAGCGAGAGATAAAGGAACCACTGCGGAAGAGACAGCACGGATGTTAATCCAACACGTGTGGAAGCACCATAGCCTACCGGACACTATCACTACGGATAGGGGTCCTCAATTCACCGCCGACGTATAGAAATCCATCAACCAAGCTCTCGGAATTCGTAGAAAGCTCAGCACAGCCGCTCATCCACAGACCGACGGTCAGTCTGAAGTGGCTAACCGAGAGATGGAGCGATATCTACGAACCTTCTGCGGCTATTATCAAAAAGATTGGGTTAAGGTGTTGCCGATAGCCGAATTCTGCGCTAACTCGTCACCGTCCGAAGCAACCTCGCTGGCGCCGTTCGAGATAACGTATAGCTATCTTCCGAGGATAAGCTTCCAGCCGCCAAGCGACGCCGGCTCGCCGGAGCTTTCAATCACCCCCGCTACGTCGTCGAAGAGAGTCGCCGCCGCGGCGGCAGAAGCGCTACGATCTCAGATGGAAGAAGCTATCAAAGTGGCGAAAGAAGCGATGGAATCGGCTCAGAAGAAGATAGTAACTCGAGCTAATAGAAAGCGGTCACCGACGGAATTCGAGGAAGGCCAAAAGGTATAGCTTAACACGTGGAACCTGAGGCTGAAAGGGAACGCGAAGCTCAACCTACGTTACGTAGGTCCGTTCAAGATAATAGAAAAGAGGTCGCCGGTGACCTATCAACTTAAGCTGCCAAAGGCGTTCCGGATCTACGATGTTTTCCATTTAGATCTGCTGAGCCTAGACCCTAAGGACGGCCTTCCGGAACAGGGGTTCGCCGAACCCCTGCCAATCGAGATGGACGATAAGGAAGAATAGGAGGTAGAAGACGTAATAGAAGTAAAGGAGACGAGGGGGTCCATCAAAGCGAGGATCTCGTGGAAGGGCTGGCCGGAAGACTATAAATGGTATCCAGTCGAAAACCTGCGGAATTCAGCGGAGCTGCTGAGAGAGTTCTACGTGCGGAACCCGGAAAAGCCGAAACCGGCGTAGCTCTAATGTCGACGACGCCGGAAGAAAGAAGAAAGCCGCGTCTGCTCCACTGGCGCGGAAGCCGATGAAAACGATCGTGGTGGAATTGATTGCTCCAGGCAGTCGCTCGGCGACTGCGTAGAGGCCTTGGTGGAAAAGAAAAAGAAGAAGAAAAACGACGCCGCGGACAGACCTATATAGACCTCCGAGCCGGAGCACAGACCACCCACGCCGCAGCTCAGATAACCCACGGCTCAGATCAGATGGCACGGATCAGATGGCGTCGATTACATAAACGCCAAGTGAAGGACTTCGGATGCAGATAACGTAAGAAGTTAAGAAAGAGACGAAGAGGACATTGTTTTTGATAGAAGAAGGAAGAGGTGACGTCGACGTTGAAAGGAGTTTTCGAGAAAAAAAAAAAAAAAAAAAAAAAAAAAAGTGGACATTTTCGGATGGATGAGGTGACTAAGCGGTCGAGGGCGACCGCTGGTGAGGGAGGGGGGTAGTGTTGCGGTGGTAGAAAGAGGTGGGACAGATTGATGGGGTGGACCCTGGAATTTCGGCTCGGCCCGTCCGGGCCGAGCCGGGCCTTGGCACCACCACCATCAAAGCCCACCACCACCACCACATAGATTCCTTTCCCTCTTTAGTTCAAGATATAGTTATCAAAAAGGCCGTATTGAATCATATCTGCGCGCCCGGATCAGGGATAAGCTTAGTGTTTCCCTTTAGCCTTAGATTCCGCGTATTAAGCTATATCTTTTGGCCTTCTTCGAATTCTATTAGTGACCGCTTCCTATTAGCTCGAGTTACTATCTTCTTCTAAGCCGATTCTATCGCCCCTTTCGCTGCCCTAATTGCTTCTTATATCTGAGATTTAAGCGCTTCTGCCGCAGCAGCAGCGACTCTCTTTAACGAAGTAGCGGTAGAAGATTCCGAAGAGCTAGGTTCGTTCGGCAGTTAAAAGCTTATTCTCAGAAGATAGCTATAAGTTATCTCGAACGGCGCTAGCGAGGTGGCCTTAGACGGTGCCGCGTTAGCGCAGAATTCGGCTACCGGCAACACCTTAACCTATTTTTCTTAATAATAGCTGTAGAAGATTCGTAGATATTTCTCCATCTTACAGTTAGCTACTTTAGACTGACTGTCGGTCTAAGGGTAAGCGGCTGTACTAAGCTTTCCGCGAATTCTAAGAACTTAGTTAATAGCCTTCTATATATTAGCAGTAAATTAAGGACCCCTATCCGTAGTAATAGTGTCCGGCAGGCTATAGTGCTTCTATACGTACTGAACTAGCATCCTCGCTGTCTCTTCCGCAGTAGTGCCTTTATCCTTTGCTTAACAGGGGATAAAGTGCCGTTCCTTGCTTAACCAATCTACTACGTTAAGGGTAGTATTGTATCTATCGGAATCCGGCAGGCCGGTTACAAAATCCATCGTAATGTGCTGCTACGGTTTCTTAGGGATTGGCAATAGCTTTAGTAGGCCGGCCGGAAGGCCGTAGTGCAGGTTCGCGGCTCGACACGCGTAGCAATTAGCGATAAACTGGTGGATCCGCTCGAAGATCTACAGAAACTAGCAGACTGTCCTTACAGCTTCTATCGTCTTCTTTGTGCTAGTGAAGCCAACATCCTTAGAACTATAGACTAGCTGGATAACCTCTGTAATTAGCTCTTCTGGAACTCTTAACTTCCCTAAACTGGTTTTGCCAAGCTTCTGTTACTGGTTAAGCTGCTCTACTTTTTCGTAAAGCGTCTCTTCCTCGGTCGCCGGCTCTACTGCGCAGATCCCTACTTTTTTTAACACCTCGGCGTCTACTATCCGCTTAGTTAACACCTTCTAGAACATGTTTAGGTCTTCCTTTGCGCAGCTAGTCTTCCCTTCTCTTCTCGTTAGCGCGTTAGCCTTTCTGTTTTAAGCTCTAGGTCGATAAATAATCTTAAAGTCAACCCTAGATAAGTAGGCAGCCTACCGAGCCTGGCGCCGCGAGAGCTTCTGCGTCTTTTTAAAGTAGGTTAACGACTGATAGTCTGTAAGGACCTAGACTGTACTCTTTCTAGCTATAAGCTCCGGCTTCTACTCCTCGAAAGCTTAGATAATAGCTAATAGCTCCTTGTCGTAGATAGCGTAATTCTGCTTAGCCTTATTTATAGACTTGCTAAAGAAGGCTACTGGATAGAGGGTCTCGCCTTCGTCATTGTATTAAGAAAGGACCCCTGCTGTTACTGTGTCGGAAGCGTCCGTTTCTAGATAGATTATCTTTTCTGGCCGGAAGTACGCTAGCACTAGCGCCGAGGCCACCGCTTCTTTTAGCTAGTTAAAAGCCTCCGTGTACTTCTCGTTCTATAGGCTAGCGGCCTCCTTCTTTTATATCTCGTTTAGGGGTCTTGCTATCTTGCTAAAGTCCTTAATAAATTGACGATAGTAACTGCAGAACCCGAGAAAGGCTTTAATTTAGGTAGTGTTTCCGGACTTCAGCTGTTTCCATTCCGCTATAGCAGCGACCTTTAAGGGGTCTATTCGAATGCCTTCTCTTCCAACAATAAGACTAAGGTATTTGACTTCAGTCTACTAGAACTTACTCTTTTTCGTATCTGCATTTAACCTGACCTCGCAGAGCCTATTTAGCACTCTCTCGATGTGGTCCGTATATTGCTCTCTCGTTCTATCGGTGTAGATAAGGATGTCGTCTAAGTAAATAGATACAAACCGCTCTAGCATGTCTATTAAGGTGTAATTTATACAACGCTGCTACACCGCCGGCGCGTTAGTAAGTCTAAAAGGCATAACTAGCTACTTGAAGTTGCCTATGCGCATAGTGAACGTCGTAAGGTCTTCCGTCTGTCCTTCTTCGTTCTTTAGTCGATAGAACGCTTAGCAAATGTCCAGCTTGCTAAACTACTTAGCTTTCGCTACCTGTTGTATAGTCTTATCGATTAGCGGCAGCGGGTATACGTCTCTCTTAGTAACCTTATTAAGGCCTCGGTAGTCTACGTACAGACAGAGGCCTCCTCCGGGTTTCTGTACAAAAAGGATCGGCGACGTATACTTAGTAGATCTCGGCGTAATAAACTTCTTTGCTAGGTTTCCTCGAACAAACACTTCTACTTAGTCTAGCTCGGCCGGCGATAGTCGTCTTAGGGGTTCGGTTCTCAGCAGCGCAGTACCTTCGTTCAGTCGGATCTTGTTATTGTATTCTGGTCGATAGAGCGGTAGGAGGTTAGAGTCGACTTTTAAGAACACATTAGCGTAGCTATAGAGCTCTTTTAGTAACACCTCTAGCGGGTCTACTTCTTCTTCTGCTATTATTTTTTGGTGATCTTCGATGTCGTTTATAGAGATAGCGTAGATCTTATTCTCTAGCAACTTTGCGAAAGTCGTTAGGGTTTCCGAGCTTATTATTCGGACGGTATCTGGGGGATCGGAACGATCGGCTGGAACTGCGTTGGTGGCCGCGACGTTTGGTTTAGCGGTAGCGACGGTGGCCGGTTTGATAGCAGCGGTGCCGTTCTGCTAGGTTTTGAACCCTAGTGTGCCTTTATCTACATTAATAACGGCTTTCTGGTTCTTTATCTATTTCTACCCTATAATAATGTCAAACCGTCTAATGTCTATAATTCGGAACGTTGCTTCTGTAGTGCGACCAGCTAGGGTGGTCTTTAACGGCACATAATACGTAACGCTCTTCGTGTCTTGTCCGTTATACGCCGAAATTCGCATCGGGAATACTAGCTCTACTGGATAGCTATATCCCTTCGTTAGTTTCTAAACCAGTCGATAGTGGATCGATGCGCCGATAAGTGCTCCTGTGTTGATAAAGGCTTTTAATTAAAGGGGGCGGCGCGAGCTTTTCAGAGGGTAGATTGTAATTAGAAGGATAATAGCAGTCTCTGTATTCACTTCTACCGCTGCCGAGAGCGGATCGTTACAGCTGTTGATACTCTCTCCTTCTTCTAGCAATGCGGTTCGTAGCAGTGCCCTATTGTTTATGCTAGGTAGGGGGCCTATACGTCTAGCTAGTCTTTTCCTAAGATTCTTAATAGCACCCTACCGTCTATACTGTCTGTGTCGTTCAGCGCCGGCTCTATAGCTTGGATGCTCTTTCTCGGCTGCGTCGGCTTTATAGCATAGTATTCCTGCTTCTGCTAAGTCGTCGCTTAGAATCTAGTAGCGATATAACTAGGTTTTCCGTATATGTAACAAGTGGGGACGAACGGCAAACGCGGTAAATAAGATAGCTGCTAGGGGCCTCGTCGGAAGGGGGCAGAGGGTCGCGTTGTTTGCATTAACGACGATCTCTAATTTGGTTCGCATGCTGCCGATTTCCTGTACACGTTTAAGTTTCTAGCAGTAACTCTCGCCTAGTATACGAAGCTTTTAAGGTCTTCGTCTTCTACCGAAGCTATAGCTGTGGCCAGTTTAGGGTTCAACTTCTGCCTTAGTAAGTGTAACTGTTTATCTTTAGATACTTTGGCTCTAATAGTATATTTCCTAAAAAGTCCGTAAAATTCCTTAAACATTAGCCAGTTTTGGCTAATCTTGTCTAGTTGCTTGTAGGCTGTCTTCTTGCGGAAAGGGTCTCCGAAGCGTTAGTCTAGGGCTTTAATAGCCTCGTCGACGGTCGCGTCTTCTAGGTCCGCTACTAGCGAGAACGCTTTACCTTCTAGTCGCGCTTCTAGATGAGCTAGTCTGTCTTCTTTGCTGCTTGCTGCTGTCACGGTCAACAGCTGGAAGAACAAGGACAACAGTACCAAAGTCCTAATCTGAGCACGTAGATGTAAATCAATACGGCTACTTTGAAAACTATATCCAAGGCTAGAGAGGGAAGAATCTATGTACAAGCGGAGGTGGAGGTATTTGAGTGTGCGCCAAGCCTAGCCCTACTAAGCCTGGCTGCCAGCTGTCCACATCCGTATTAAGTCCCACTAAGCACCACTATAGTTTACAGGCTATATCTTAACAACCAAAGGTCCAACTAAGACAATTCTTGCCGCGTTAGAAGCGCTACAATCGGTTCTACAAGGACAAATAATTAGGTTAAGAAAGCTACTAGAACTACAGCCAGCAGACAGTGGAAAACCCCTAACAGTCCCTAGGTCCTATCTAGCTCTATTACCCTTAACAGCCTACAACTTAACACTTACTAGTCTAACTAAGAAGCTTCTAGGCGTACTGGAAGCGACTCGACCCGCTCTTTAGAATGTTCTGTTTCAGTTCTGGAACCCTTAGGAAAAGAAGGTTTTAGAAGTAACTTGGTTAACAGAACAAAGGAGAGAAGTTTGTTAAGAAACTTCTTAGGAAATCCAGCAGCAAAGGGGCAAGCAACCAGCTAGGGCAGAGGGACATAAGAAGCAGCTGCCGCCCCCTTATCTTTCTGTTTTCCTTCTTTATAGCTTGTCTTGTACAATTAACCCAGAACAACCTTCTAACTCCTAACCTATAACTACTATTTAGACTTTAGTTCTTTAGCTTATCCTCTTAACTTCAGTTCCTACTACTACCTACACACACCTTAGCCTCTTCTCTAACATTACAAGCTATTAACCAACCTAAGACTATTAATTAATATAGTCTTCTAAATACTACCTTAAGAGATTCCCTTTAAGGAATACTCTAAACTAGATCTCTCTGCACAAGGGACTTCTAATTTGATGAACAGTAACCCTACCCTTGCCCTACGAGTCCTTTTTACAGCAGCAAACATTGTTCGTACAGGAATAGAGCAATTAAAAGACCTTAGCAACTACATTAATAGTCTAGAGGCAATGCTGTCTAAAGGCAAGGAACAGCTGCAAGAGATAGAACAAAAGATAGCTATTCTTACACTTAAGAAGGCACAAACATAAGGACAACTATAAGAAGCCCTAAACTTAAGGACACCTACTACTACTAGAGGATCCACTAGTAAGAAAGTAGCTAATCCAGAAACGTTCTATAGAGACAAAGAAAAGTTTAATGAATTCTGCCTACGACTATCTATTAAACTCTCAGCCAATGCAGACCACTTCCCTAATAAAAACCAGAAGATTTCCTACGCATTCTCCCTCCTGGCAGGCGAGGTACTCTAGCAAGTCTTACACTAGTTCAACCTACAGACACTCTAAGTCACTTGTCCAGACATTAAGGCTTTACTTACCTCCCTTAACTCAGCCTTTAGAAACCTATATCGCAAGTCTACGGCTTAACAATTTATTAGAACTACCAGGATCCCTTAATTCAAGAGCTAACGCCCTTACTAGGATGCCTAGAATCCATCTAGTAGACAGAGGAGAAGGTTAAGCAATTTGTAATTAAACCATCCTAAAGGCCTACAACCTAAGTAAAGACTTAAAGACCTACTTACAAGAAGGCAACTAATCAATTGCTACCTCTTTTGCCCTGTGTCTTGTGCCTGCTTTCCTGGAAGATAACGATTTAGAAAGCACAATAGACAGCACTAAAGACTCTAAAACTAAAGGCTCTGTTACCTCTAACACTAACTTAGAAGATAAAGAAGTAGCTAAAGAAGCAAACTACCCTAAAGGACTGCTCCCAATAATTAGAGAGGCTTACGAATTAGACCAGCAAGCTCAAGAGTTGATCTAAGCCCTTAAGATAGGCCAACGCACCTTCCCTGGCTTTTCCCTCTTAGAATGTAAACTTAGGGATAGACTGGTCTACTTTCGCTCTCGCCTTTTTATTCCTAAAGAAGCAGACAACTTAATACGACCCTACATCCTTAGGACAGTTTACAACTCAGCAGCAGGAGGCCACCTAGGACGCTTAAAGCTTTACAAGCTTACCTTACGCTACTACTAGTAGCCATTAATATAGAAGTATGTACGCAGGTATAGAAACAACTGTCCTATCTGCAAGGCAGCTAAACATAATCGTCAACCTCTTCAGGGCTTACTAAAACCTCTCCCGGCTCCTGAACACCCTTAGAAACACATTACAATAGACTTTGTTACCTGTCTCCCTTAAGGAACTACTTAGGCAGGTGTTAAGGCAAAGAATGTCTTTGTAGTTATAGATCGACACTCTAAGGACCGCTTTATAGTACCCTGCTAGAGCATAACTTCTAAGGAAACCGCTAGGCTCTTTTACGAATACGTCTAGCGCTACGTAGGCCTCCCTAACAGTATTATATCTAACAGAGGCTCTCAGTTTATTACTAAGTTCTAGAAACGCCTGTACAAGGTTCTGAGCATTAACTACTACATTTCGACCTCCTACTACCCAGAAACAGATAGACAGAAAGAGATTGCTAATGCCCTGTTCGAACAGACGCTGCGTTACTTTATTAACTACTACTAGAAGGATTAGCTAAAACACATTCCTACAGTGGAATTCTCAGCTCGCAACTAGGAATTAGAGACAACTAGACATTCCCCCTTCTACACTACTAGAGGCTACTACCCTAGAACAGGAATGGAACCTTAAGACCCACTACTACGACCTAACAACCTAGACGAAGTTGACGCACGACGACTAGGCAACACACCTTTCCTAGATCTACTAAGAAGTCCAAGAAGAGATAACTTACGCTTAGGCTGTCTACAAAGATTAAGCCAATCGAAAAAGACAGCTAGCTCCTAACTATCAAGTAGGAGACAGAGTGTACCTAGACTCTAAGAACATTGTTATAGGAAGACCTTCTCGCAAACTTAACTAGAAAAAACTGGGCCCCTTTACTATTACAGAGAAGATCAGCTCGTACGCATACCGTCTCTCACTGCCTAAAGAATAGGAAATCTACAACGTCTTTTATCCTGTTAGGCTAAGGCCTAAAGAAGGAGATCCCTTCCTAATTTAAGTACAAGATTAGGAACGAACTTACATCCTCCCTGCAGCAAATAATAATAAAGATAAGGAAGAAGAGTACTACGTACGCAACATTGCGGACTGTTAAGTTGTGGATAGACAAACCAAGTACAAAGTCCAATAGCAAAGCTATAAAGACTAGGACACTACTTAGGAACCCCTTAGGAACATTATCTTTAATAAGGACAAGATTGAAGCCTTCTACCAATAGGACCTCTTAGACTCTTAAGGACATTGCCTTAAAAACAGGTACAGCAAAGAGGAACTGGATGCTGTATACCAATAGAATATTAACCGTAACATTAGACCTGCTCCTAGGAATGAATAGGCTCACCCTCGGTATCTGGAACTACTTAGGCTTCGTAGGAACTTAGCTATATTAAGGGGGGCTACTGTACGGTCAACAGCTGGAAGAACAAGGGCAACAGTACCAAAGTCCTACTAAGCACTACTATAGTTCACAGACCATATCTTAACAACCAAAGGTCCAACTAAGACCATTGTTGCCGCGTTAGAAGCGCTACAATCGGTTCTACAAGGACGAACAATCGGGTTAAGAAAGCCACTGGAACTACAGCCAGCAGACAGTGGAAAACCCCTAACAGTCCCAGGGTCCTATCTAGCTCTACTACCTCTTACAGCCTACAACTTAACACTTACTGGTCTGACTAAGAAGCTTCTAGGTTTACTGGAAGCGACTCGACCCGCTCTTCAGAATGTCCTGTCTTAGTTCTGGAACCTTTAGGAAAAGAAGGTTTCAGAAGTAACTCGGTTAACAGAACAAAGGAGAGAAGTCTGTTAAGAAACTTTATAAGAAATTCAGCAGCAAAGGGGCAAACAACCAGCTAGAGCAGAGGAATATAAGAAGCAGCTGCCGCCCCCTTATCTTTCTGTTTTCCTTCTTTATAGCTTGTCTTGTACAATTAACTTAGAACAACCTTTGAACTCCCAACACATAACCACTCTTTAGACCTCAGTTCTTTAGCTCCTCCTCTTAACTTCAGCTCTTACAACAACCTACACACACCTTAGCCTCTTCTCTGACAACGACCTACTAAAGATATCTAGGACAGTCCTACTAAGGGCTAATAGGTTTATAGAGGAAAAGGGGGACTATTTTAGTATATATATAGTATTACTATATATCGTAGACACAGCTAGTATAGTACGCTTAACAAAGGGTACCTTCTACTCCTTTAACATTCTATCCCTAGATTTTATCCTAGGTAGGCTATAGAGGAGGGACCAAAGGATTATCGTTAAGAGCGCTAGCGACTGCTAGGCCTATAGCAACAGCGACGAGCGCACTACAGTATATGTACAGACTATAGGGGAGTTGGCAGAGGATCTGCTAGAGTCCTTACTAGTCTATACAGTCTATATAAGGACTGTAGAGGGAGCGTAAAGTTTACTAGAAGCTTAGAGACCCCTACCTTAGGAGGCAGATGTTGTAGCAGCAGAAAGGAGTAGGACTAAGTAATAGGGTAGACCCTTGGAATTTCGGCTCAGCCCTTCCGGACCGAGCCGGGCCTTGGCGTGCCTATCCCTAAAGCCCTTACCTACTGCCGTATAGATTCCTTTCCTTCCTTAGTTTGAGATATAGTTATTAAAACAGCCGTATAAAATTATATCTGCATGCTCGGATTAATATATCTCGAACTTATCTACTACACTAATCCTGCGCTGCGCGAAAGGGCCCGTTAAACCATCCGGCCATCCGAATAACGCACGCGCACACTACAAACAAACCAAATACCAGCACTATAAGATAGCTATAGAAGGCTTCTCAACGGTAGAGGGCAGCGTTACCGGCTGCAGCGGAAAGAGAAAGACTAACAGAGCAAAGGGCAGGCGCGCCAGCCTCCTAGACGACAGAGCGGTTATCGAAGGTCTTACTAAAGAAGAGACGAATAAAGTAAAGGAGGGCATAGCCGGCTATAAGGAGCTGTACGCCTGCACGCCGGACGAGCTAGAGGCACAACTGGCAGAACACGGATCCGGAAAGGTGTACGACACTATTACCTTCTTCGAGAAGATGTTCTATAAAAAGATAGAAGAGAACAAACAGCTAAGAGAAGAAATAGAGGCAGTAATAGCTAAGAAGGAATCGGCAGAGACTATTATTAATGTGTTTGAAAACCAAGCAGCGAATCGATTAGCGCAACTAAAGGCGCTAAAGGCTTAGTTAGCTAACATAGAGGCAGCGACGTCGTCGGCGCTGCCTCTACTACTATAGGAACAAGCGGAAACCGCCTTACTAGCGGCCTACAGTTAAGGTGGCACCTCGATAATATCACTACCTAATCTACCAGCATTTAGGGATAGAGACCCTAAAGACTAGGAGGTCTTTAAAAAGAAGATAAAGAACAAGATAAGTCGTAATTATGCCGAAAGCAGTAAAGAAGACAGATTGGCCTACCTAGAATTACGACTGGAAGGCAAAGCGTTCTCGTTAGTAGCGGACCTAGAAGATGTAACTGCCGACGACGCGATTAAAGCCCTGGACCAACGCTTTAGAGACCCTTTCCAGAAGAAGACGGCCTGTAAGCAACTAGATAAAATCAACCAAAACCGGCTAACGTTTAAGGAGTTTTACAGACTGTTCAGAAAGTATGCTATTAGAGCTAAAGTGTCCAAAGACGAGCAGCTGCACTTACTAAGGCAGAAGTCAAGCCCTAAACTGGCCGGAGCTATAGCTTCGGTAGAAGACGAAGATCTCAAGAGTTTCGTACACTAGGCGAGAGTTACTGCTAGAAACCTGAACGCATATACAAAATCGGCAGCACGAGAATCGATCCAGAAGTTGTCGGCGCCGACTACGCGCCCCCCCTGCTGCGCCTTTCCGAAGAGGCTCCCAGCAGCTATCCTATTCGCTGCGCTCGTCGTTCGTCCCTACCTGCTACGCGTACAGAAAGCCTAGCTATATCGCTACCAGATGCTAAGCGACGGCTTAACAGAAGCAGGAATATCGTGCTACGAAGCCACTGCTACCGAAGAAGACTATCCAAGCTATAGAGCCGGCACCGAACGATACCGACAGCGTAGACGGTAGAGTGCTATTAAGAATCTTAGGAGAAGACCAGCTAGATAGATAGGCCCCCTATCCAGTATAGACAATAGGGCACCGCTACGGACTACATTGCCTAAAGAGGGAAGCATTAACAGTTGTAGCGATCCGCTCTCGGCGGCAGTAGAAGTAAATACAGAGACCGCTATTATCCTCCTAATTACAGTCCACCCCCTGAACGGCTTGCACTAACTACTTTAGTTAAAAGCTTTTATTAATACAGGAGCTCTTATTGGTGCAGCGATCCACTATCGACTAGTCTAGAAACTAATAAAAGGATATAGTTATCTAGTGGAATCGGCGCCGCTAACGCGAATTTCAGCATACAACGGACAAGACATAGAGAGTGTTACGCACTATATAGTATTAAAGACTACCTTAGCTAGTCGCACTACAGAAGCAACGTTCCGAATTATAGATATCGGATGGTTTAACATTATTATAGGGCAGAAATAGATAAAGAACCAGAAAGCCGTTATCGACGTAGGTAAAGGCACAATCGGATTCAAAACCCAGCAGAGCGGTGTCGTCGTCGCCGCCGAACCAGAAGCCGCGGCCATTACCGCGGTTCCGATTAACCGTTCCGATCCCCCAGATACCGTCGGAATAATAAGCTCGGAAGCCCGAACGACCCTCGCAAAGTCGCTAGAGAATAAGATCTACGCTATCTCGATAAAAGACATTTAAGATTACTAGAAGATAATAGCAGAGGAAGAAGTAGACCCGCTAAAGGTGTTACTAGAAGAACTCTATAGCTACGCTAACGTATTCTCGAAAGCCGACTCCAACCTCCTACTGCTCTATCGACCAGAATATAACAACAAGATCCAATTAAAAGAAGGGGCTACGCTGCCGAGAGCCGAACCCCTAAGACGCTTATCGCCGGCCGAGCTAGACTAAGTAGAGGTGTGTGTTCGAGAAAACCTAGCGAAGAAGTTTATTACGCCGAGCTCCGCCAAGTATGTGTCGCCAATCCTTTTCGTACAGAAACTCAGAGGTGGTCTACGACTGAACGTAGACTACAGAGGCCTTAATAAGGTTACTAAGAGAGACATGTATCCGCTGCTGCTAATCGATAAGACTATACAACGAGTAGCTAAAGCTAAGTGGTTCAGCAAGCTAGACATTCGCTAAGCGTTTTACTAACTAAGGAACGAGGAAGGACAGACGGAAGATCTTACGACATTCGCTACGCGTATAGGCAATTTCAAGTAGTTAGTAATGCCTTTCGGACTCACTAACGCGCCGGCAGTGTAGCAGCGTTTTATAAATCACACCTTTATAGACATGCCAGAGCGGTTCGTGTCTATTTACTTAGACAACATCCTTATCTATACCGATAGAACGAGAGAGCAACACACAGACCACATTAAGAGAGTGTTGACTAGGCTCTGCGAGGTTGGCTTAAACGCGGACACAAAGAAGAGCGAGTTCTATTAGGCCCAAGTTAAAGATCTCGGTCTTATCGTTAGAAGAGAAGGAATTCGGATAGACCTATTAAAGGTCGCCGCTGTCGCGGAATAGAAGCAACCGAAGTCTGGAAACACTACGCAAATAAGAGCTTTTCTCAGGTTCTGCAGCTACTATCGGCGATTTATTAAGGACTTTAGCAAGATAGCAGGACCTCTAAACGAAGCATTAAAGAAGGAGGCCGCTAGCCTATAGAACGAGAAGTGCACAGAGGCTTTTAACTAACTAAAGGAAGCAGTAGCCTCGGCGCTAGTGCTAGCGCACTTCTGACTAGAAAAGACGATCTACCTAGAGACGGACGCATCCAATACAGTAACCGCAGGGGTCCTTTCTTAATACGATAACGACGACGAGACCCTCTATCTAGTAGCTTTCTTTAGCAAATCTATAAATAAGACTAAGCGGAACTACGCTATCTACGATAAGGAGCTGTTAGCTATTATCTAGGCTTTCGAGGAGTGGAAGCTAGAGCTTATAGCTAGAAAGAGCACGGTCCAGGTCCTTACAGACTATTAATCGTTAACCTACTTTATAAAGACGCAGAAGCTCTCGCAACGCCAAGCTCGGTAGGCCGCTTATCTATCTGGGTTTGACTTTAAGATTACTTATCGACCCGGAGCTTAGAACGGAAAGGCTAATGCACTAACGAGAAGAGAGGGGAAGACCAGCCGCGCAAAAGAAGATCCGAACATGTTCCAGAAGATGTTAACCGAACGGATAGTAGACGCTAAGGTGTTGAAAGAAGTAGGGATCTGCGCGATAGAGCCGCCGACCAAGGAAGAGACGCTCTACAAGAAAGTAGAGCAGCTTAATCAGCAACAGAAGCTTGGCAAACCCGGTTTAGGGAAGCTAATAGTTCTAGAAGAACTAATTACCGAGGTTATCTAGCTAGTCTATAGTTCTAAGGATGTTGGTTACGCCAGCTTAAAGAAGATAATAGAGGCAGTAAGAACGGTCTACTGGTTTCCGCAGATCTTCGAGCAGATCTACTGATTTATCGCTAATTGTTACATATGTCGAGCCGCGAAACTACGTTACGGCCTTCCGGCCGGTCTATTAAAGCCGCTTCCGATCCCTAAGAAACTATAGCAACACATTAAAATAGATTTCGTAACCGGCCTGCCGGATTCCGATAGATATAATGCTACCCTTAATGTAGTAGACCGTTTAAGCAAGGAACGCCACTTTATCCCCTATTAAGCAAAGGACGAAGGCACTACAGCGGAAGAGACTGCGAGAATGCTAATTCAGTATATATGGAAGCACTACGGCCTGCTGGACACTATTACTACGGATAGGGGTCCATAATTCACTACTAACGTATAGAAGGCCATTAACAAAGTTCTCGGAATTCGCGGAAAGCTTAGCACAGCCGCTTACCCTTAGACCAACAGTCAGTCTAAAGTAGCCAATCGTAAGATAGAAAAATATCTACGAATCTTCTGCAGTTATTATTAAGGAGAGTAGGTTAAGGTACTGCCGATAGCCGAATTCTGTGCTAATTCGACACGGTTAGAAGCTACCTTATTAGCGCCGTTCGAGATAACCTATAGTTATCTCCTAAGAATAAGCTTTTAACTACTAGAAGACCCCAGCTCTTCAGAATCTTCTACCGCCACCTCGTCGAAGAGAGTCGCCGCCGCTACGGTAGAAGCGCTCAGATCTTACATAGAAGAAGCAATTAGGGTAGCAAAAAAAGATTAAATAGCTGTTAGCTTAGATCAGATAGCTCTGATTAGATAGACGCTAAGTAAAAGACTTTAGATAGCGACAATATAAGAGAAAAGCAGATAAGAAAAGAACGATGTTTTTAAGATAGAAGAAAAGAAGACGTAACGTCAATTTTAGAAGAGTTTTTGCAGAAAGAGCCGCGAGCCGAAGGGAAAAAGAATACGAAGAAGTAGAAGATAAGGATAAAGAAAAAGGTAACGAAAAAGAAGAAGAAGAAGAAGAGGCAGAAGCAGAAGGGTGGATAAATAAATAAGAAGGTCTAATTAGTTAGAATAAGATAAGGTAGCCAATACAAAGATAAGTAAGCGGTCGAGGGCGACCACTAGTAAGAGAGGGGGGTAGTGTTGTAGCAGTAGAAGGGGTAGGACTAAGCAATAGGGTAGACCCTTAGAATTTCGGCTCGGCCCTTCTAGACCAAGCCGGGCCTTAGCACACTACCCCTAGAGCCCTTACCTACTGCCGTATAGATTCCTTTCCCTCCTTAGTTCGAGATATAGTTATTAAAACAGCTGTATTAAATTATATCTACACGCTCGGATTAGGAGTTAGTACAGGATTGGCTTCGCCCCTATACCAGTACTGAGCAAACCACTTCAGCTAAGAGCTTTTATCGACACAGGGGCCCTTATCGGAGCGGCTATCTACTATCGATTGGTTCAAAAGCTAATAAAGGGATACGGCTATCCGGTGGAAATAGCGTCGCCGACGCGGATTTCAGCGTATAACGGACAAGACACGGAAAACGTAACGCACTACGTGCTATTAAGGACCACACTAGCTAGTCGCACTACGGAAGCGACGTTCCGGATTATGGATCTCAGAAGGTTCGACATTATTATAGGGCAGAAATAGATAAAGAACCAGAAGACTATTATTGACATAGATAAAGGCACGATAGAATTCAAAACCCCAGGTGGCGGAGCAGGGACTATCGGAACGGCCGCCACCGCAACCGCCGCCGACGAGCCGAAAGCTACGGAGTCCGCGAAAGAGGCTCCGTCCGATCGTTCCGAACCCCTGGTCACCGTCGGAATAATAAGTTCAGAAGCTATAACGACCCTCGCGAAGTCGCCGGACAATAAGATCTACGCTATCTCTATAAAGGACATCGAAGACTACAGGAAGATAATGGCGGAAGAAGAAGTGGACCCACTAGAGGTGTTGCCAAACGAGTTCTATAGTTACGCTAACGTCTTCTTAAAAGCCGACTCCAACCTATTGCCGCTCTATCGACCAGAATATAACAACAAGATCCGACTAAAAGAGGGAGCTACGCTGCCAAGAACCGAGCCCCTAAGACGACTGTCGCCGGCGGAACTGGACTAAGTAGAGGTGTTCGTTTGCGAAAACCTGGCGAAGAAGTTTATTACGCCGAGTTCTGCCCAATATGCGTTACCGATTCTTTTCGTAAGAAAACCAGGGGGTGGTCTGCGACTCTGCGTAGACTATCGAGGCCTTACCGAGATCACTAAGAGAGACGTATATCTACTGCCGCTAATAGATAAGACTATACAGCGCGTAGCAAAGGCTAAGTGGTTCAGCAAGCTGGACATCCGCCAAGCGTTCCATTAACTAAGAAACGAGGAAGAGCAAACAGAAGATCTCACGACGTTCGCTACGTATATAGGCAATTTTAAGTAGCTAGTGATGCTGTTCGGACTTACTAACGCGCCGGCGGTGTGGCAACGCTTTATGAACCACTCCTTTATAGATATGCTAGAGCGGTTCGTATCTATCTACTTAGACAACATCCTTATCTACATAGATAGAACGAGAGAGCAACACACGGACTACATCGAGAAGGTGCTGACTAGGCTCCGCGAGGTCGGACTGAACGCAGACACAAAGAAGAGCGAGTTCTATTAGACTAAAGTCAAATATCTCGGTCTTATCGTCAGAAGAGATAGAATTCGGATGGACCCCTTAAAGGTCGCCGCCGTCGCCGAATGGAAGCAGCCGAAGTCTGGGAATACTACGCAAATTAGAGCGTTTCTCGGCTTCTGCAGCTACTATCGACAGTTTATTAAGGACTTTAGCAAGATAGCGAGACCCCTGAACGAGGCGTTAAAGAAGGAGGCCGCCGGCCTATAGAACGAGAAGTGCACGGAAGCCTTTAACCGGCTAAAAGAAGCGGTAGCCTCTGCGCCAGTTCTGGCACACTTCCAGCCGGAAAAGACGATCTACGTAGAGACAGACGCTTCCGACACAGTAACAGCAGGGGTTCTTTCTCAATACGCTAATAACGACGAAACGCTCTATCCGGTGGCTTTCTTTAGCAAGTCTATAAATAATGCTAAACGAAACTACGCTATCTATAATAAAGAACTGCTAGCTATTATTCAGGCCTTTAAGGAGTGGAAACCGGAGCTTATAGCTGGACAGAGCACGATCCAGGTCCTTACGGACTACCAGTTACTGACCTACTTTATAAAGACGCAGAAGCTATTACGCCGCCAAGCCGGGTAGGCTGCCTACTTATCCGGGTTCGACTTCAAGATTACCTATCGACCCAGAGCTTAAAACAGAAAGGCCGACGCGCTAACGAGAAGAGAAGGGAAGACCAGCCGCGCGAAAGAAGACCCGAACATGTTCCAGAAGGTGCTGACCGAGCGGATAGTAGACGCAGAGGTGCTGAAACAGGCGGGGATCTGCGCAGTGGAACCGGCCCCTAAGGAAGAGACTCTCTACGAGAAGGTAGAGCAGCTTAACCAGCAACAGAAGCTCGGCAAAACCAGTTCAGGGAAGATAATAGTTCCAGAAGAACTAATTATAGAGGTCATCCAGCTAGTCTATAACTCTATAGATGTTGGCCACGCCGGAGCGAAGAAAACGATGCAGGCCGTAAGAACAATCTACTGGTTTCCGCGGATCTACGAGCGGATCCACCGGTTTATCGCCAATTGCTACGTATGCCGAGCCGCGAAGCTACGTTACGGTCTTCCGGCGGGTCTACTAAAGCCACTTCCGATCCCCGAGAAGCCGTAGCAGCACATTACGATAGATTTCGTAACCGGCCTGCCGAATTCAGATAGTTACGACGCTACGCTTAACGTAGTGGATAGGCTAAGCAAAGAGCGCCACTTCATCCCCTGCCAAGCGAGAGACGATAGAACCACTGCAGAAGAGACAGCGCGGATATTGATTCAACACGTATAGAAGCACTATAGCCTACCGGACACTATTACTACGGATAGGGGTCCTCAATTCACCGCCGACGTATAGAAAGCTATCAACCAAGCTCTCGGAATTCGTAGAAAGCTCAGCATAGCTGCTTACCTGCAGACCGACAGTTAGTCTAAAGTGGCTAACCGAGAGATAGAGCGATATCTGCGAACCTTCTGCAGCCATTACCAAGAAGAATGGGTTAAGGTATTGCCGATAGCCGAGTTCTGCGCCAACTCGGCACTGTCTAAAGCCACCTCGCTAGCGCCGTTCGAGATAACGCATAGCTGTCTTCCGAGGATAAGCTTTCAGCCGCCGAACGAACCTAGCTCCGCGGAACTATCCACCGCTACGTCGTTAAAGAGAGTCGCTGCTGCGGCGGCAGAAGCGCTACGATCTTAGATAGAAGAAGCGATTAAGGTAGCGAAAGACGCGATGGAATCGGCTTAGAAGAAGATAGTAACTCGAGCTAATAAGAAGCGGTTACTAATAGAATTCGAGGAAGGCCAAAGGGTCTGGCTTAACACGCGAAACCTAAGGCTAAAATGCAACGCGAAGCTCAACCTACACTACATAGGTCCGTTCAAGATAGCGGAAAAGACATTGCCGGTGACTTATCGGCTCCAGCTGCCAAAGGCGTTCCGGATCTACGACGTTTTCCATTCAGATCTGCTAAGCCTGGACCCTAAGAACGGCCTGCTAGAACAGGGGTTCGCCGAACCCCTGCCTATCGAGATAAACGGTAAGGAAGAAGAGTAGGAGGTAGAAGATGTAATAGACGTAAAGAAGATAAAGGGGTCTATCAAAGCGAGGATCTCGTAGAAGGGGTGGCCGGAAGACTACGAATAGTATCCGATCGAGAACCTGCGGAATTTGGCGGAGCTGCTAAGAGAGTTCTACAGGCGAAACCAGAAAAAGCCGAAACCCGAATGGCTCTAAAGCTGATCGTTCCGGAAGAAGAAGAAAGCCGCGTCTGCTCTACCAGCGCAGAAGCCGATAAAGACGATTGTAACGGTCGCCTTAGGGAGGTCTTCGACGCGGCCACTACCTACCGGCAGTGCAGCAGGACGCTTGCCAACGCCGTAGCGTGCTAGCGCCGCCGACCCTGCGGTAGGTATGGGCCTTGGTAGAAGAGAAAAAGAAGAAGAAAAACGGCGCTACGGAAAGATCTATATAGACCTCTAAGGCGACGCACAGACCAGCGGAGCCGCAGCTTAGAAGACTGCGGATCAGATCAGATAGCGTCGATTACATAAACGCTAAGTGAAGGACTTTAGACGCCGACAATGTAAGAAATTGAAGAAGCAATAAAGAGAACGTTGGTTTTGATAGAAGACGGAAGAGGTAACATCGGCGTTGGAGGGGATTTTTAAGAAGGAGACAACGGATCAAAAAAAAAAAGTAAAGATTTTCGGATGGATAGGGTGACTAAGCGGTCGAGGGCGACCGCTAGTAAGGGAGGGGGGTAGTGTTACGGCGGCAGAAAGGGGTGGGACTGGATAATAGGGTGGACCCTTGGAATTTTGGCTCGGCCCTTCCGGACCGAGCCGGGCCTCGGCATGCCGCCGCCCCTAAAGCTCTTATCCACTACTACATAGACTCCTTTCCCTCCTCAGTTCGAGATATAGTTATCAAAAAGACCGTATTGAATTATATCTGCGTGCCCGGATCAGACGGATAGGCCCCTTACCTAGCATAAACAATAGGGCACTGCTACGAACTGCATCGCTAGAAGAAGGAGAGAGCATTAACAGCTGTAACGATCCGGTCTCGGCGGCGGTAGAAGTAAATACGGAGACCGCTATTACCCTTCTAATTACTGTCCACCCCCTTAACGGCTTATACCGCCCCCTTTAGTTAAAAGCCTTTATCTATATAGGAGCACTTATTGGCGCGGCTGTTTACTACCGACTAGTTTAGAAACTAACGAAGGGATATAGCTATCCAGTAGAGTATACGTCGCTAATACGAATTTCGGCATATAACGGACAAGATACAGAGAGTTTTACGCATTATGTGCTATTAAAGACTACCCTAGCTGGTCGCACTACAGAAGTAACGTTCCGAATTATAGACATCGGACAGTTTAACATTATTATAGGGTAGAAATAGAGAAAGAACTAGAAAGCTATTATAAACGTAGGTAAAGGCACACTAGGGTTCAAAAGCTAGCAGAGCGGCACCGCCGCTGTCGAATTAGTTACCGTTATCGCTGCGAAACCAGACGTTACGGCCGTCAACGCGGTTCTGTCTGACCGTTACGATCCTCTAGACACCGTCGGAATAATAAGCTTAGAAGCCCTAACGACTCTCGCGAAGTCGCTAGAGAATAAGATCTACGCTATCTCGATAAAAGACATCGAAGATTACTGAAAGATAAGAGCGGAAGAAGAAGTAAACCTGTTAGAGGTGTTATCGAAAGAACTCTATAGCTACGCTAACGTATTCTTAAAAGCCGCCTCTAACCTCCTGCCGCTCCATCGACTGGAATACGATAACAAGATCAGGCTAAAAGAAGGAGCCGCGCTACCAAGAACCGAACCCCTAAGACGCCTATCGCCGGCCAAGCTGGACTAAGTAGAAGTGTTTGTTCGAGAAAACCTAGCAAGCTCCTTTTTCCTTTGCAGCTATATAGAAAGTAGCTGCAGATACTTAGAGGATCGAATCTCTTGTACTGTTCGCAGGAGTAAGCTAAGTCAAAGTATAGCAATGGTTTTGGCAATGTTCTAAGTTTATGTCGAGGCTTCCCGTGTCCCAGTTAATCTGTAGGTTGTAGAGCTTTAGCTAAGGCAGTCCTAGGATTATTTTCTAGTTAGGCAGAGGTATAACAAAGCAAGAGAGGTATTTTTCGTATTTGTTCCTAAGTTGAAGTTTGACGTAGGCAATCTAAGTTATACCTCCTACAGAGGCCTCGCTGCTGTTAAACATCTTTAAGGGTCTAGGGTATTTCAAGTTCTAAGTAGGGATTCCTAAGGAGTTAACAAGTCCAGGGTTAATAAAACTCTTGCTAGTTGCGCTGCAGTCAATTATCGTAAGTACTAAGTGTGTAGAATTCTTCTTAGTATAGATATTTGCTATAACTACAAAGGGAGGACAAGTTAACTTATCCTCTGCCTTAGTACAGAATTGCACTACAGAAGAAGAGATTGCACGATGTCGATCTAAATGCTTGCCTGTTAGGTGTCTTGTTAACAGGCCTAAGCGTTTCCCTAGTCCTTGCTGTTGTCCTTTGGTGCTAGGGCGGCTACAGAGAATCCGAGAGGGGTGCCTGCTTTGTTGCGGCGATTAACCAGAGTTGGGCAGTTAATTGCAATGTGGTTTAGCTCCCTACAGTACATGCAGAGACGTTGGTTGCGGCGACACTGCTTTTCTTCTTGTGTAAGTCGACCGTCTTAAAGCTTGGCTGAACTAAGGTCTATAGGTTCGCCGTTAACAGGAGGAAGTCGTAGGGCTAAGAGAGGATTAGGTTGGTTTTAGGTAAAGGTAGGAAGAGTCGTAACCAGACGCTAGCTCGTACGGTTGTTAAGTAGGTTGCCGCGTACCTTAATAATGTTTAAGAACAGGTTTCGACGACTGTCGAGGCGTTGGCAGAGGGTGACCAGTTCGTAAAATAACAAAGATTCGTGCTCTTAGTCCTCCAGTTTAGTAAGAAGTTCAGTGCTTAGGCTAGCAACTAAAGCCGACTTTTGGGCTTCTGTGTCGAATTCGCAGTATCCGATTTCCCGTTAGAATTGTACGTAGTAGTCAGAGAATGGCTTGTTAGTTTGCTTAAGGGTTCGGATTAGCTGCTAGGCTGTAGACTTGCAGTATAGGTTACTAAAGGCTAAGTCGAGAGCGGTAAGCAAGGTAGTAACGTCTAGACAAGTAACTTGTAGTGTCTTTGGGTTAAACTAGTGTAAGACCTGTTGCAGTGCCTTGCCAGCAAGGAGGGAGAACGCGTACGAGACCTTCTGTTGTTCGTTTAGGAAGTGGTCCGCGTTAGCTAAGAGTTTGATTGACAATCGTAGTCGAAATTTATTAAACTTGTCCTTGTCTCTATAAAATGGTTCTAGGTCAGCCACTCTCTTGCTAGTAGGTTCTCTAGTAGTGTTTTGTGTCCTTAGGTTTAGAGCTCCCTGCAATTGTCCTTATGTCTAAGCTTTCTTAATTGTAAGATTAGCAATCTTTCGTTCTATCTCTTATACCTAGTCCTTACTATCTAATAGCATTGCTTCTAGGCTATTAATGTGTTTGTTAAGTTCCTTTACTTGTTTAATGCCTGTAGGGACGATGTTCGTTGCTGTAAAGAAGACTCGGAGGGCAAGGTTAGGATCGTTGTTTATTAGGTTTATAATTCCTTCTGCTAATAGGTCTAGTTGTAAGTATTCCTTAAAGGGGACCTCTTCTCGTAGGGTATAGAACACTATGTTAATAGTCTGGTGTTTAGTTAATAGCTCGTAATGTTAAGGGGGGAGCTAAGAGGTCAGAAGAGGTCGATGTAAAAGTCGAAGTAAGTAGGAGGAGTTGGATAAAACAAAGTCTAAAAGAAGGGATGTAAAAGTTAATGTTAGAGGGAGAGACTGAAGTCTAAAGTAAGGGATGTAAAAACTAAGTAAAGAAGGGAAGGGCTGAAGTCTAAGGTGTAAAAGCTGAATTAATGCACAAGACGAGCTATAAACAAGAAGAAGAGAAAGATTAGGGGGGCGGCAGCAGGTTCTTATATCCCTCTGCCCTAGCTGGTTGTTTGCTAAGTGTTTGCTAGTAACTTTCTTATTAAACTCTGTTTCTTTGTTCTGCAAACAAATTTATTTCCTAGACCCGCTTTTTCTAAAGGTTCTAGAACTGAGCTAGGAGTGTTTGCATCGCGAGATGATTCGCCTTTCACTCTCTTAGAGTCTTCTTCTATCTAGTAGTTGTTAGCCTATAGTCTGTAAATCTTAATAGTTCTAGTTGGGTCCTAGATGCTGTTGTTTTCCGTTTTACATCTGTTAACTGTGTTTTCCGTTTCATATCTGTTGACCTTAACATCTCCCTCTGTACAGGAGTGGGGTCGTATCGGTAACTCTGTACAGAGGGTAGGGTCGTGCTGGCGCTGCTAAGTCGCAGTCCTTAGGGCGACAGCTAGCTTAGGTCTAGGACCTAGGCTGGGCAGCGTCCCCTAATAATACCCCCCTCCTTTCTCGTAGTGCTTCTTTCGTACGACAGCGTGTCGTACACCCTTAGCTCTTAGGGTTCCTTTAGCAGGTAGCGCTTTCTCGTCTTCGTCTAGGCGTTTGCTAGTTAGCAATACCTGCTAGATACCCTCCCTCTACGCTGTTGCAACCTTGGACCTGTCCCTCTAGATCCTGTAGCTAAGGCAGAGGAGGACCTGCGAGCAGGGAAGGCAGGTAGTGCTGGATCGCCTCTACCTAATCTTAACCGAATCCGTTTGCTACTTTAAGGATGCCGAGCCTAAGGCGGAGGAGGATCTGCGAGCAGTTACAAAGGTGCAGGAGGTGCTCGGTCCTATCTAACTATTTACCTCCTACCCTGTAGCCCTAGCTATGTACTCTGCTTCCTAGCCGTACGGTCTTGCAGCAGCAGGCCGTCTGGCTCTGTCTCTATGCCCTGGTCGTTGTCCGGAGTCTAGCTCTTAGGTAGATGTTCCTGTCTCTTTTTAGTTGTCTAGAGAGCCGTCGCTCGTCCGGGCACTAGGTCGTAGTTGCCTCGTTTGCCCTCCCTTATACAGTTGTACCAGCTGCCCTGGTTGCTATTGCCTTATATAGCAGGCAGCTACTACCCTATATATTAACCCTTCCCCCCTTCTCTCTCTCTCTTCTTCTCTTTCTCTTCTATTCCCCTATCTGCTACCCGTTAGTCTAGCCGTCTACCACTACTACTATTACTACAACTACTACTATTACTACTACTAACTACTACTACCAATACTACTATTCCGTCCGCCCGGTGCTGTCGTAGCTCTCTTGTAGTTGCCGGTCCGTCCTCCTATACCCCTACCTCTAGCTGTAGGATGTTTAGCTTAACTAGCAACTCTACTTCCGGTTCGTACATCTTCCTCCTTTGTACGGTCCTAGCTAACGTCTTAGGCGCTATATTAATAAGCAGTAGGATGTTGCTAAGCTACCCTTCTACTCCTTCTAGTGTTAGGGCCCCTGCCGGCCAGGAGGTAATTGAGATATCAGGTATAGAGTCGGCTGCCCTAGTCCTAGGGGGTAGTAGCTAGTAAGCTACCTTAAGGTAGTATATAAAAGTTTTCGGACAGTGTTGCTCTTGTTCTCCTCCTACTTCCACTCTTATTCTTATCTGTCTCCTAGCTGTCCTCTTCCTCCTGCCTCCTTCCGTACAGTATAGTACAGTCTAGTGTTAGTAGGACCCGGTAGGGTTCTACGTCTTAATTCCCGATCCTTCGGCAACCCGAGTTGCTAGCGGCTGCCCTGTATCTAGGGTAGATCGTGCCCCTTTTCGCTATACGGCGTAGTGTTACTAAGACTGGGCAGGGGGATAGTTCTCCTCCTACATGTCCAGCGCAGTTGTGTCCTGTAGGGCCTTAAACGGTTCCTATATAGGCTCTGCCTACCCTCTCTATTTTACTAGGTATTCTGCCCTCTTCCGCTTCCTTTGGCTCTTAAGGATTTCCTCTACCTCGTACTCTTCCTAGCCTTTAGTAATAATCGCTAGAGGGCGCGCGTCGTCCGTCGTCTAGTGCAGTAGGGGGTCTGTATATGCTAGCCGTACGAGGTCTATATAGAGGACTAGGTAGATCCCTAGGGGAGTGTTAAGTCGTACAGCGTATGTCCCTACCGGTTGGACTACTGTAAACTTCCGGTTCTTCTAATCCAGTTTCTTGCTTAGCCGGTCTGTACAGATGTTGCGCTAGTTTAACCAGACCTTATCTCCTGCCTTATACCTTGGTGCAGCCTCCTGTCCCTTATTAGCCTGCTCTTCCGTATTCTGTTAAGCTATAGCCAGACTCGCTTTTGCCTATTAATAGGCGTTTGCGATTGTCTGTACAATGGCCTCTTCCTACTAAATCGGGGATCGTACAGGGCGTAGGGTGTTACTACTTAGGGTCGGTAGGAGCAGGGAGTAGTCGTATCTGTAGGCTATAAAGAAGGGGGACAATCCTGTAGCGTTAGCTATACGGCTATTAATAGCTAGCTCCGCTATAGGGAGAAGGCAGTTCTAGTTAGTCTAATTATAGTCGACGTACGCTTAGAGGTACGCTTCCGAAGTCGAATTGACTCTCTCTATCGCACCGTCCGTCTGCGGATGCTATACGGTCGACAGGCGACGTTCTACGTTTAGCAACTAACATACCCTAGCCTAGAGCTAGCTTGCAAACTGTATACCCTAGTCCGTAATACGGGGTGGGTTGGCCCGTGTTACTACTATGCCTTGCCAAGGTTCACATATCTGGTACAAATTGGTCAAGTCACTTCCGAGTTACTTAACCAGTCCCTTTTGGCTTAAGTGTACCGCGCCGCATTACTTAACTCGGAAGTGACTGCTGAAAGTGTACGATGAAAGGCCCGGGTTCAATTCCCAGGGGGCGCATCTTTCAACAGGAGAGTGGAAGCAGCGTTGACGTATGTCCGTTTGTCCACTACTCCGTACAGAATAAGGCAGACCCGGTAAAGGTCTAGCTAGCTGTATGCAGAGCTGCCAGGGGGGGGTTGATTGCATATGCTGCATAGGGGGCTGTGCAATAGCATACGTAGCCTGTAAGTAAGCGCAGCTTACGAGGTCGTAAGCCTGTAGCGCAGGGGGTAGTAATACGGGGTGGGTTGGCCCGTGTTATTACTATGCCTTGCCAAGGTTCACATATCTGGTACACATTAGTCAAGTCACTTCCGAGTTACTTGACCAGTCCCTTTTGGCTTAAGTGTACCGCGCCGCATCAGTCCGATACAATTAACCTAGGGAATCCGTACTTGCTGAACGTCGTCCGTATAAATGCCTAGGCAGTGTCCTTAGCTGTAATAGAGTCTATTCCTTCTAATATTACCCTCTTTATTAGCTTGTCTGTAACTATTATAATGTTCTGCCGTCCGTCGCTCTTAGGGAGATCTGTAATAAAGTCCACTATTAGGTCTTGCTAGGGCCGGTCTAGTATTAGTAGGGGTATCAGCAGCCTGTGCTTTAGTTTACGCTAGGGCTTTGTCCTTCTGTATACATCGCAGTCCTGTACGAATCTACGGATGTCCTTTGCTATCGCCAGCTAGTAGTAGTCCCTAGCGACGATGCTGTACGTCTCCTCGCGCCCTAGGTGCCCGGTTGCTATAGAATTATACGCATGTTGTATTAAGCTCGTACAGAGCTTCTCGTCTGCTAGGACCCAAATCCAATTCCTAAACTTTAGGTTGTTCTCCTTATCTACTAAGCACTCTGCTGCTGATACCTTAAGGTAAAGCTCTGCTAGGAGCTTCCGCTGTCCTCCTTAGATCGCTGTATAGGCCCCTTAGTAGACGTCGTCCTTTTCTACTGCCTCTTCCTATGCCTGCAGTTAGGGCTCCTATATATGTATCGCTGCTAGGCGGATAGTCCCTTTGCCTAGCTCCTCCTTAAACATCTAGAATGTTCGTAATTTTAGCCGGTCGTCCTTATACGTCGTTAGCATGTCCTAATCCCGTCTAGATAGCGTATCGGCCCTGCTGTTGTTCTTACCCTTACGATACTAGTGTCTTATATTAAAGCGGCTTAGGTATATCGCATATCGTACGTGTCTCTTAGACAGCTCCTAGGGTTGCGTAAAGTACTCGAGGTTCTTATAGTCAGTTAGGGCGAGGAACTTAGGAACCGAGCGGAGTTCTCTATCCTACGCTTCGCAACACTGTACGACTGCTAGCAATTCCTTGTTATAGATAGGGTAGTTGCACTTAGCTAGAGAGTTCTTCTTAGAGAAGTACGTATATAGGTACAGAAGTCCGTCTGAGCCTACCTATAACAGGATACCCCCTATACAGTACCCTAAGGAGTTAGTTTCCAGTATCGTCGTACGTTCTAGGTCGAAGGCGGCAAGCGTTGGTCCTGTTGTAAAGAGCTCCTTTAGCCTGTTAAAGCTTCTATTACACTCGTCCGTCTACTTAAACTGCTTGTCCTTATATGTTAGCTTAACTAGGGGGCTTACGATCTCCGAGTAGTTCTGTATAAACTAGCAGTAGAAGTTGGCAAACCCAAGAAATTCCTGTACGCCCTTGACGCTCGTAGGCGACTTCTATTGCTTAATAGCATTAATCTTCTTCCTGTCTATACTAATGCCTTTCCCCGCCTTAATAATAAACCCTAGGTATTTCGTACGCTGTACACTGAATTCACATTTGTCGATGTCGAGGTATAAGCCAGCCTGTTGCAGTCGATCTAATACCTTCTTAACGTCCTGTATGTAATCTATATAGGTGCCGTCTGTAAAAACCAGTATATCGTTAAGGTACACTAAACAGATGTCGTCTAGTATCCCTTGCAGGGACCTGTTAATAGACCTCGAGAAGATCGCTAGTACGTCGGCAAGGCTAAAGGAGGTAACAAGCTACTCGAAAAGACTATATCTCGTACAGAAGGCAGTCATCTATTTACAGCCTTCCTTAATCCGTATCTTATAGAAAGCCGAGACTACGTTAAGCTTAGTAAACTACTTTGCCTTGCTGATCCGTCCGAGAGTCTCCTTAATAAGGGGTAGGGGGTACCGGTCCTTCTTAGTAATCGCGTTAATGCCTCTGTAGTCTATGCAGAAACGCAAGCCGGCCTTGCCCTCCTTGTAGACAAACAACACTAGGGCTCCCGCGGACGAGGTACTTGCGCGAATGAAACCCTTAGCAAGTAGCTCGTCTAGTGTCTTGCTTAGTACTAGGAGTTCTCCGGAGGACATACTGTATAGTAGGCCGTACGGTACTTTAGGCAGACTCCTATCTGGACGGGGCTCTAGCTGCATGTTATAGTTAATTCCTTCTCCTTAGTATAGTAGCAGTTTCGAGGCCGACTTTGGCTCAAAGAGGTCCAGGTATTCTGCGTATTCCGCTAGGAGCTTCGTATAGGGGTCCGTTGTTTTCTTAGGCGCTAATGCCTTCTTAATGTCTGTAGTCGCAGTGGTGATTTTGGCCTTGGCATTGCCGCCCTGCAGAACCCTCCCTTAGTCTCAGAGCCTCTGCTTCGTTACTGCCAGGTACAGCTATCCTTACCTAACGTCTAGCTTGCCCTGCTAGCGCTCTATCTATAGCTTCCCTAATATTAGGTTATACTCTAACTTGTCCTGTACGATATAGAGGGCCCCGTTTAGCGTAGGTCGTACGATAAACGGCGTAGTCGTTATGTAGTTACTCTTAAAAGATAGCTAAGTAGTGCTTTAATTTAGCAATCTATCTCGTATATACCTCTAGTAGAGCCTTCGCTTAGAGGCTACTCTTTTCCTAACTCTTTGTTATCTAAGAGGGACTCCTAATTCTCTTGTTAGAGCGCCGCAGTTGCTACCCTTACAGTGGTCGGTCGTCCCCTAGGTCTCTCTGCTAGCAAAAGCCCGCAATTCTGTACAGTATAGCTTATCTTGCTATACCTGTAGCAGCTCCCTTCTGCTCGCCTCTTGTTAAGGGTAGCTATATCTACCTACTGTGCCCTTTTAGCAGCGGCCCTTGGCTATATAGTAACAGCTGCTGCTACCCTCGTCGTTGTTAGTTCCTAGTCTATAGCGTCCGTCTGCCGCTAGAGGAGTTGTCGTATCTTATAAGCGCAGCTTATCCGTCCTCGCCTATGCTGCTAGTCGTCGACTATCCTAAAGAGATTACAGAACTCCTTATATATAGCTAGTCGCATTACGCCTACTAGTCCTATTATAATCTCCTTAAAGAAGCCTACCTCTAAGGTAGTAATTTTTACCCTGTCCTCCTATTAGAGTCCTCCTGCCTCTGCTAGGGTCTAGTCGTATTCTGCGAGGAACTCTCGTACAGTCTTGCGTCCTTGCTTTATCGTATTAACCTGTAGGAGTGCTCGGCTCTCGCAGTCTAGGTCCTTATAGCTCCTGTTAAAAGCTGCCTAGAGCATTGTCGTAGTTGCTATTACTAGGTTGGCAATAGCCGTCTCGTAGTACAGCAGAATCTGTACTGCCGCCCTGCCCTTTAACCTCCTAAAGAGGTACACTACCTTGTCGAGCTCGGTCGGGTATGCTCCTAAGTCGACTAGAAGCTTGCAGTGCATCTAGGTAGCCTAGGAGGGGTACTCGGCTAGAGCCTTACTATCGTAGGCAGTAACGTTAGGGAGTTTACTCTTGGGGGCCGGGGTGTAGGCCGTCGTGTTCGTCGTCGTCGTCGTAGGGGTCGGATCGTAATCGGACGCCCTAAGCTGTCGTAGCTCCTGTTCCTGTTAGGAAATTATCGCAGCCTAGTAGCTTACTTGCTGTTCGAGCTGCCTCTTGTGTGCCAGCAGGTCCTCGTACGCGCAGTGCATCTGATCCTGTATAGTCGCAGGATCTATAGGGATGTCGCTGTCTATCTTCGTTGTATTACTGCAGCTACTAACAGTAAGATTAGTTCCTAATGTAAGGGCTTAAGAATCTTAGTTCAGAAACTTAAGGTTATGTATCTTTATAAAGGAACTAATAGGCAGTTCCTTTGTTGTCTACTGCTGTACAATTTGTACCTACGAAGCTAAGCTAGCAATTTCCCTCTGTATAGGGATGCAAGGTTTACACTCTGTATAGAGGATCGGGAGTTTCCCTCTGTATAGTAATGCAGAGTTTTCCCCTGTTTAGAGGGGCGGCAATTCCTCTCTATATAGGGCTATAGGATTCTCCCTCTGTACAGGAGTAGGGTCGTATCGGTAACTCCGTACAGAGGGTAGGGTCGTGCTGGCGCTGCTAAGTCGCAGTCCTTAGGGCGACGGCTGGCTTAAGTCCCGGACCTGGGCTGGGCGGCGCCCCCTAACAGTTAGCTAGGCAGCCCGCCGCCGCTGGACTGTACGAGTTAGATATAGGATGTATAGTTAGGGCGATAAGATAGGAGATAATTAGACGAAGGATAGAAGGTAGATAAATAGATAGGTAAAGACTAGACAGCTTACTAGCATACAGCTAGAGCCCTACTAAGGAGCGTCCCTGGATTTCCCGCTACTAACCTACGGTCCAGTCTAGCGACTGTGCGAGATGGTTAACTAGGCTATTGCCAATACCCTAGCCAGAACTAGCTACCTCCTACTAAAAAACATCGTAGATATATATAGACCAGATAGGGTTTATCTAGACAGCGACTACCATTTTACTGTTTAGGAGACCCTCTAGTTGTAGGGATTCCCCGATACGTTTATATACGACTGTTATACTAGAGGAGGGGCTATAACTATAGCTAGCGATACTGTGCTACCCGTCTTCGCGAAGTATATGTTTAAGGAGTGCTTTAAGGGACTAAAGTATACTAAGAGAGAGATAGGAGCGTACCGCCAATATTTGACCCTTGCTAACAGGCTTAGAGATATAGCAGCATCGAAGAGGGGGGAGGAGGGTATTGTTAGGGGATGCCGTCCTGCTAGGTCCTAGACCTAGACCGGCCGTCGTCCTAAGGAGTACGACTTAGCAGCGCTAGCAAGACTAAGCTAGACCCAGCTAGACCGAGTCCTGACCTAGCCTAGCCGAGTCGGCATCCCCTCCCCCTGCACCCTATATAGAGGGAAATCTCTATACCCCTGTATAGAGGGGAAATCTCTGCACCCCTATATAGAGGGAAATCTCTGTACCCCTGTATAGAGGGAAATTGCTAGCTTGCTTTGTAAGTATAAAATGTACAGTAGCGGACGACAAAGGAACTGACTATTAGTTCCTTTATATAGATACCTAGCTTTAAGTTTCTAAACTAAGATTCTTAAACCTATTATACAGAAGATCTGTATATACTTTTCTGTCTTACAGTTAGCTACTTTAGACTGACTGTCGGTCTAAGGGTAAGCAGCTATGCTAAGCTTTCTGCGAATTCCAAGAACTTAGTTAATAGCCTTCTATATATTAGCAGTAAATTAAGGACCCCTATCCGTAGTAATAGTGTCCGGCAGGCTATAGTACTTCTATCTGTGCTCAATTAGCATCCTCGCTGTCTCTTCTGTAGTAGTGCCTTCGTGCTTTGCTTAATAGGGATAAAGTAGCGTTCCTTACTTAACCGATCCACTATGTTAAGGGTGGCATTGTATCTATCGGAATCCGGCAGGCCGGATACAAAATCTATCGTAATATACTGCTACAGTTTTTTAGGGATCGGCAGTAGCTTTAGTAGACTGGCCGGAAGGCCGTAGCGCGGCTTTGCGGCTCGATACGCGTAACAATTAGCGATAAACCGGTAGATCCGCTCGAAGATCTGCAGAAACCAGTAGACTGTCCTTACAGCCTCTATCGTCTTCTTTGTGCTAGCGTAGCTAACATCCTTAGAACTATAGACTAGCTAGATAACCTCTGTAATTAGTTCTTCTAGAACTATTAACTTCCCTAAACCGGTTTTGCCGAGCTTCTGTTACTAGTAAAGCTGCTCCACTTTTTCGTAAAGCGTCTCTTCCTCGGTCGCCGGCTCTACTGCGCAGATCCATACTTTTTTTAACACCTCGGCGTCTACTATCTGCTTAGTTAACACCTTCTAGAACATGTTTAGGTCTTCCTTTGCGCAGCTAGTCTTCTATTCTCTTCTCGTTAGCGCGTTAGCCTTTCCGTTTTAAGCTCTAGGTCGATAAATAATCTTAAAGTTAACCCTAGATAAGTAGGCAGCCTACCGAGCCTGGCGCCGCGAGAGCTTCTACGTCTTTATAAAGTAGGTTAACGACTGATAGCATGTAAGGACCTAGACTGTACTCTTAATAGCTATAAGCTCCAGCTTCTACTCCTCGAAAGCTTAGATAATAGCTAATAGCTCCTTGTTGTAGATAGCGTACTTCCGCTTAGCCTTATTTATAGACTTGCTAAAGAAGGCCACTGGATAGAGGGTCTCGCCTTCGTCGTTGTATTAAGAAAGGACCCCTGCTGTTACTGTGTCGGAAGCGTCCGTTTCTAGGTAGATTATCTTTTCCAGTCGGAAGTGCGCTAGCACTAGTGCCGAGGCCACCGCTTCTTTTAGCCAGTTAAAAGCCTCCGTGTACTTCTCGTTCTATAGGCTAGCGGCCTCCTTCTTTAATGCCTCGTTTAGGGGTCTTGGTATCTTGCTAAAGTCCTTAATAAATCGACAATAGTAACTGTAGAACCTGAGAAAGGCTCTAATTTAGGTAGTGTTTCCGGACTTCGGTTGTTTCCATTCCGCTATAGCAGCGACCTTTAAGGGGTCTATTTAAATGCCTTATCGTCTAACAATAAGACTGAGGTATTTGACTTCGGTCTAATAGAACTCGCTCTTCTTCGTATCCGCGTTTAACCCGACTTCGCAGAGCCTAGTTAGCACTCTCTCGGTGTAGTCTGTATGTTGCTCTCTCGTTCTATCGGTGTAGATAAGGATGTCGTCTAGGTAAATAGACACAAACCGCTCTAGCATGTCTATAAAGGTGTAATTTATAAAACGCTGCTATACTGCTAGCGCGCTAGTAAGTCCAAAAGGCATAACCAGCTACTTAAAGTTGCGTATGCGCATAGCGAACGTTGTAAGGTCTTCTGTCTGTCCTTCTTCGTTCCTTAGTCGATAGAACGCTTAGCGAATGTCTAGCTTGCTAAACTACTTAGCTTTTGCTACTTGTTGTATAGTCTTATCGATTAGCAGCAGCAGGTATACGTCTCTCTTAGTGACCTTATTAAGGCCTCGGTAGTCTACGTACAGTCGGAGGCCTCCTCCGGATTTCTGTACGAAAAGGATCGGCGACGCATACTTAGCGGAGCTCGGCGTAATAAACTTCTTCGCTAGGTTTTCTCGAACAAACACCTCTACTTAGTCCAGCTCGGCCGGCGATAAGCGTCTTAGGGGTTCGGTTCTCGGCAGCGTAGCTCCTTCTTTTAACCGGATCTTGTTGTCGTATTCCGGTCAGTAGAGCGGCAGGAGGTTGGAGTCGGCTCTTAAGAACACGTCGGTGTAGCTGTAGAGTTCTTTTGGTAACACCTCTAACGGGTCCACTTCTTCTTCCGCTATTATCTTCCGGTGATCTTCGATGTCTTTTATCGAGATAGCGTAGATCTTATTCTCTAGCGACTTCGCAAGAGTCGTTAGGGCTTCTAAGCTTATTATTCTAACGGTATCTAGAGGATCGGAACGGTCGGTCGGAAACGTGTTAGTAGTCGCGACGTTTATTTTTGCAGTAGCGACAGTGGCCGATTCGATAGCGGCGGTGCTATTCTGCTAGGTTTTAAACCCTAGTGTGCCTTTATCTACATTAATAACGGCTTTCTAGTTCTTTTTCTATTTCTGCCCTATAATAATGTTAAACCGTCTAATGTCTATAATTCGGAACGTTGCTTCTGTAGTGTAACCAGCTAGGGTAGTCTTTAACAGCATATAATACGTAACGCTCTCTGTGTCTTGTCCGTTATACGCCGAAATTTGCGTTAGCGACGCTAGCTCTACTAGATAGCTATATCTCTTCGTTAGTTTCTGAACTAGTCGATAGTGAATCGCCGCGCCAATAAGTGCTCCTGTATCAATAAAGGCTTTTAATTAAAGGGGCCGGCGCGAGCTTTCGAGAGGGTAGATCGTAATTAGAAGGATTATAGCAGTCTCCGTATTTACCTCTACCGCCGCCGAGAGCGGATCGTTACAGCTGTTAATGCTCTCTCCTTCTTCTAGCGATGCGGTTTGTAGCGGTGCCCTATTGTTTATGCTAGGTAGGGGGCCTATCCGTCTAGCTAATCTTTTCCTAAGATTCTTAATAGCACCCTACTGTCTACACTGTCTGTGTCGTTTGGCGCCGGCTCTATAGCTTAGATGCTTTTTCTCAGCTGCGTCGGCTTCTGTTAGGGGGCGCCGTCCGGCCCAGGTCCTGAACCCGACCTGAGCCGACCGTCGCCCTAAGGACTGCGACTTAGCGGCGCCAGCACGACCCCACCCTCCGTACGGAGCAACCGACAGGACCCCACCTCCGTACGGAGGGAGAACACTACGGTCCTGCTTAAAGGGAAGCTACCGCCCCTCGGATTAGGGGGGGGGGGGTGGAAACCCGGCACTACTGTACGGAGGAGGTAACTCCCGATCCTCCGTACGGAGGGTGAACCTTGCACCCTAGCACAAAGGGGAAATTGCTAGCTTAGCTTCGTAGGTACAAATCGTACGGAGCAGACGTCGAAGGAACTGCCTATCAGTTCCTTTATATAGATACCCAACCTTAAGTTTCTGGACCAAGATCCTTGGGCCCCTTACATTAGGAACTGATCTTACTGTCGGTAACTGCGGTAACAAAACAAAGATGGACGGCGACATCCCTATAGAACCTACGGCTATAGAGGGACATATGCACCGCGTGTACGAGGAGCTGCTAGAAGGCAAGAGGCAGCTCGAGCAACAAGTAAGCTACCAGGCCGCAATGATTTCCTAACAGGAACAGGAGCTACGACAGCTTAGGGCGTCCGATCGCGATCCGACCCCTACGACGACGACGAATACAATAACCTATACCTCGACCCCTAGGAACAAACTCCCCGACGTTTCCACGTACGACGGTAAGGCTCCGGCCGAGTACCCCTCCTAGGCAGCCCAGATGCGCTCTAAGCTCCTGGTCGACTTAGGAGCCTACCCGACCGAGTTGGACAAGGTAGTTTACCTCTTTAGGAGGTTGAAGGGCAGGGCGGCAGCACGAATTCTGCCGTACTATAAGACGGCTATTGCCAACCCGGCAATAGCTACGACGACGATGCTCTAGGCAGCTCTAGACAAGAGCTACAAGGACCCGGACCGCGAGAGCCGAGCACTCCTACGGGTTAACACAATAAAACAAGGGTGCAAGACCGTACGAGAATTCCTCGCAGAATTTGACCAGACTTTAGCAGAAGCAGGGGGTCTCCAATAGGAGGACAGGATAAAGATCACCTCTTTAGAGGTAGGCCTCTCTAAGGAGATTATAACGGGGCTGGTAGGCGTAATGCGACCAGCTACGTACGAGGGATTTTGCAACCTCCTTAGGATAGTCGATAACCAGCAACGCAGGCTAGGGCGGATAGGCCGCGCTTAGGAGATAAGACAACCCCCCTAGCGATAGACGGACGCTATAGACTGGGAACCGACGACGACGAGGGTAGCGGCAGCAGCTACCGTACAGCCAAGGACCGCCGCTAAAAAGGCGCAATAGGTAGACGCAGCTACCCTTAACAAGAGACGAGCAGAAGGGAGCTGCTACCGGTGTAGCAAGATGGGCCATACCGTACGGAATTGCAGGCTTCTGCCAGCAGAGAGACCTAGGGGAAGACCGACCACTGCGAGAGTGGCAACTGCAGCGCCTTAACGAGAAGATTAGGTGTCCTACTCGGACGACGACGAGTCGGGAAAAGAGTAGCCTCTAAGCGAAGACTCTGCTAGAGGCGGGTGCGAGATAGACTGCCAAATCAAAGCTTTACTTGGCTATCTTTTAAGAGCAACTACATAACGACGACGCTGTTCATCGTACGACCGACGTTGAACGGGTCCGCAACGGCGCGGACATTGATTAACACGGGATGCCTAGTGTATAGAGTAATCAGCGAAGACTTCGTACAGAGACATCGGATTAAGATAACCCCTACAGTACCTGTACGCATGCTGGGCATTACTGGGCGAGGACCGGACATTACCTATATAGTGAAAGTAACAATAGAGGTACAGGGACACTACGAGCAAGACTTATACCTCTACGTCGTACAGGACAGGTTAGGTTATAACCTAATACTAGGAAAGCCTTAGATAGAGCGCTAGAGGGGCAAGCTGGACGTCGGACGAGGACGGCTGTACCTGGCAGCAACGAAGCGGAGAATCCGGGACCAGGGGAGGTTCCCGCAAGGTAGCAATGCTAGGGCCGAAATTAACACAGCAACGGCGGACATTAAGAAGGCATTAGCGCCTAAGGAAGCGACAAATCCCTGTACGAAGCTCCTAAAAGAGTATATTAGGTACCTGGACCTCTTTGAACCAAAGTTAGCCTCGAAGCTACCGCTACACTAAGGGGAAGGGATTGACTACGACATCCAGCTGGAACCCCGTCCAGATAGGAGGCTGCTAGAGGTACTGTACGGACCACTGTACGGAATGTCCTCTAGAGAACTCCTAGTACTGCGCAAGACGCTGGACGACCTGCTTGCCAAAGGGTTTATTCGGGCCAGTACGTCGTCCGCAGGAGCCCCAGTACTGTTTGTCTATAAGGAGGGGAAAGCTAGACTGCGTTTCTGCATAGACTACAGAGGCATCAACGCGATTACTAAGAAGGACCGGTACCCCCTACCCCTTATTAAGGAGACCCTCGGACGGATCAGCAAGGCGAAGTAGTTCACTAAGCTTAACGTAGTCTCGGCCTTCTACAAGATACAGATTAAGGAAGGCTGTAAATAGATGACTGCCTTCCGTACGAGATACGGTCTTTTCGAGTAGCTAGTTACCCCCTTTGGCCTTGCCAATGCACCGGCAACCTTCTAAAGGTATATTAACAAGTCCCTGCAAGGGTTACTAGACGACATCTGCTCGGTATACCTTAACGACACCCTGGTTTTTACAGACGGCACCTACGCGGACTACGTACAGGATGTTAAGAAGGTGCTGGACCGTCTGCAGCAGGCGGGCTTGTACCTCGACATCGACAAATGCGAATTCGGTGTCCAACGTACGAAATACCTAGGTTTTATTATCGAGGTAGGGAAAGGTATTAGCATGGATAGGAAGAAGATTAATGCCATCAAGCTATAGAAGCCGCCTACGAACGTCAAGGGCGTACGGGAATTCCTTGGGTTTGCCAACTTCTACCGCTAGTTTATACGGAACTACTCGGAGATCGTACGCCCCCTAGTTGAGCTGACGCACAAAGACAAGCAGTTCAAATGGTCGGACGAATGCGATAAGAGCTTCGACAAGCTAAAGGAGCTCTTTACTACAGGACTAACGCTCGCCGCCTTTAACCCAGAGCGTACGACAATACTGGAAACCGACTCCTCGGGGTACTGCATTAGGGGTATCCTGTTATAGGTAGGCTCGGACGGACTCCTACACCTATATGCGTATTTCTCCAAGAAGAACTCCCTAGCTAAGTGCAACTACCCTATCTACGACAAAGAGTTGCTGGCAGTCGTACGGTGTTGCGAAGCCTGGGATAGGGAACTCCGCTCGGTGCCTAAGTTCCTCGCCCTAACGGACTACAAGAACTTGGAATACTTTACTTAACCCCGGAAGCTGTCTAAGAGGCACGTACGATAGGCAATGTACCTAAGCCGGTTCAATATAAGACTCTAGTACTGCAAGGGTAAGGACAACAGCAGGGCCGACGCACTGTCCAGACAGGACCAGGATATGCCAACGACGTACGAGGACGACCGGCTGAAGTCGCGGACATTCCAGATATTTAAGGGAGAGCCAGGCGGGGAGACTATCCGCCTAGCAGCGACACATCTATAGGAACCCTAACTACAAACATAGGAAGAGGTAGTAGAGAAGGACGAGGTATACCGAGGGGCCTGTACGGCGATCCAGGGGGGGCAACGGAAGCTCCCAGCCGAGCTCTACCTTAAGGTGTCGACAGCCGAATGCTCAGTAGACGAGGAGAACAACCTAAAGTTCAGAAATCGGATATAGGTCCCGGCGGACGAGAAGCTCCGTACGAGCTTAATACAACAGGCACATAACTCTATAGCTACCGGGCACCCAGGGCGCGAGGAGACGTACAGCATTATCGCCTAGGACTATTACTGGCCGGCGATAGCGAAGGACATTCGCAGGTTCGTACAGAACTGCGATGTGTGCAGACGGACGAAGCCCTAGCATAAGCTAAAGCATAGGCTGCTGAAGCCCTTGCCGATACCGGACCGACCCTGGCAAGATCTGACCGTAGACTTTATTACGGACCTCCCTAAGAGCGACGGACGGCGAAGCATTATAGTAGTTACGGACAAGTTAACGAAGGGGGTAATACTAGAGGGGATGGACACTATTACAGCCGAGGACACCGCCTAGGCCTTTATCCGGACGACGTTCAGCAAGCACGGTTTCCCCAGGTCAATTATATTAGACCGGGGGTCACAGTTTACGAGCCAGCTCTAGGCACGGATCTGCCAGTTACTAAAGGTGGAGCGTCGCCTGTCTACCGCATAGTACCTGCAGACGGACGGGGCGACAGAGAGGGCCAATTCAACCTTGGAAGCGTACCTCTGAACGTACGTCGACTATAACTAGACGAACTGGAACCGCCTTCTCCTAATAGCGGAGCTGGCTATTAACAGCCGTACGGCCGATGCTACAGGACTGTCCCCCTTCTTTACAACCTATAGATATAACTATTCCCCGCTCCTACCGACCCCAAGTAGCAACACCCCGCGCCCTGTACGATCCCTAATCCAACAAGGAGAGGCTATCGTACGGACGATTACGAACGCCTACCAATAGGCAAAGGCGAGCCTGGCCCTAGCCTAGCAGAACGCAGAAGAGCAGGCCAACAAGGGACGACAGGCTGCACTAAGGTACGAGGCAGGGGATAAGGTCTAGCTAAACTAGCGGAACATCCGTACAGACCGGCTAAGCAAGAAGTTAGATTGGAGGAACAGGAAGTTTACGGTAATCCGGCCGGTAGGGACATACGCCGTACAACTAAACACGCCCCTAGGGATTCATTTAGTCTTCTACGTAGACCTCGTACGACCGGCGAGCACGGACCCCCTACTGCATCAGACGACCGACGACGCGCGCCTACCCGCAATTATAACCGAGGGCCAAGAAGAGTATAAGGTAGAAGGGATCCTTAAGAGTCGGAGGAAGCGGGGGAAGGCAGAGTACTTAGTAAAATAGAGAGGATAGGCAGAGCCTATATAGGAACTGTACGAGGCCCTGCAAGACACAACCGCACTGGACAGATAGGAGGAGGACCATTCCCCTGCCTAGCTACAGTAACACTGCGCTGTACGGCGGAAGGAGGTACGATCTACCCTAAGGACAGGGTAGCCGTAGACAAACCTAGGTTGTTAAAGGATCGAATACTACGACATAGGACGCTACAGTACCCTACTAACACAACTTCGTACGACACCGTACGAGATAAGGGCTGGAGGGAAGGAACAGCTAAGGGACAAATAGGAGGGGAAGTGGAAATAAGAAGAGCTAGGAAGGACACTGTCTGAAATTTCTTACACTACCTAAGGGGGGGGGTAGCTCACTGGCCACCACCCCCCCCCCCCCCCCCCCGGGACCAGAACACCCTACTCATTATCTGAGATTTCCACTACCTCAGACCCGGCTAGGCCCCTACCCCTACCAGGGCCACCCCCAGGGAGCAGAGGCACCCCCCCACCCCCACCAGGGCCAGCCCCAGGGAGCAGAGGCACCCCCCTACCCCTACGTACCTCCCCCAGACGGCGGAAGGGGCAGTAGAGGGAGCTATCCTTTCACTTACACAAGGCACACACCCTAGCCTAGAAACCTAGGAGGCAGTATAGGCTAAGTAAGGGCTAGGGGGAGTTGGGGCAGGGGGCACAGGGCTAGCCCCAGGTAGCGATAAGGAGGGCGTTAACGTACGATAGCCGGGCCGTAGCTACCCGATCGGGTGTAACCTAGGCGGGGTTACACTAGAAGGGGTAGAAGGGGAGCCCGGCCGCATCCTGCTGCTCGTAGGTGTAGCACCTAAGACGTCAGATCAGACCGTACAGAAGATAAGAATCCGTACGAACTGGAAGAGTAGCTGCTAGTCAAGCTAGGGGCCCTACTGTACGTAGTCAAAGTAGGGGGGGACCCCGGCTAGACGAGGGGGAGGGGTAGGGCCAGCAGCGACGAGGGGACTGGACGGGGCAGACATAGTAGCTAGTAGTAGTTGGTTAGTAGTAGTAGTTGGTTGGTAGTTAGTAGTTGGTAGCTAGTAGTAGCGGATAGTAGACGGTAGTAGACAGTAGTAGATAGTAGACGTTATACAGGGAAAAGAGAAAGGGGAAGGGAAGAGAAGGGAGAAGGCTTAGGCTAACTGCCTGCCATAGTAGGAATAGCAAGCAAGGCAGCTGCTGCAGACAGGTAAAATAGCAAGAGGCAACTACGACCTAGGGGAAGTAACGAGGGACGACGACTCGGACGACCGGACGAAATAGGAAGCTACAACCTGCTAAAGGAACAGCAGGAGCTAGGTAGTTTGGATACGCTGCCGTACGGACGAAGCACTACGAGAAAGGGAAAGGGGGGGGGTATTGTTAGGGGGCACCGCCCGGCCCAGGTCCTAAACCCGACCTAAGCCGACCGTCGCCCTAAGGACTGCGACTTAGCGGCGCCAGCACGACCCTACCCTCCGTACGGAGCAACCGACAGGACCCCACCTCCGTACAGAGGGAGAACACTACGGTCCTGCTTAAAGGGAAGCTACCGCCCCTCGGATTAGGGGGGGGGTGGAAACCCGGCACCACTGTACAGAGGAGGTAACTCCCGATCCTCCGTACGGAGGGTGAACCTTGTACCCCGGCACAAAGGGGAAATTGCTAGCTTAGCTTCGTAGGTACAAATCGTACAGAGCAGACGTCGAAGGAACTGCCTATCAGTTCCTTTATGTAGATACCCAACCTCAAGTTTCTGGACCAAGATCCTTGGGCCCCTTATAGCTTCGTAGCACGGTATTCCTGCTTCTGCTAAGTCGTCGCTTAGCATCTAGTAGCAATATAACCAGGTTTTCTGTATACGTAACAAGTAGGGACGAACGTCAGACGTAGTAAATAAGATAGCTGCTAGGGGCCTCGCCAGAAGGGGGCAGAAGGTCGCGTCGTCTGCGCTAGCGACGACTTCTGATTCGGTTCGCGTACTGCCGATTTTATGTACGCGTTTAAGTTTCTAGCGGTAACTCTCGCCTAGTGCATAAAGCTTTCAAGATCTTTGTCTTCTACCGAAGCTATAGCTCCGGCCAGTTCGGGGTTTAACTTCTGCCTTAGTAAGTGTAAATGTTTGTCCTTAGACACTTTAGCTCTAATAGCGTATTTCCTAAATAGTCTATAAAATTCCTCGAACGTTAGCCGGTTTAATTAATCTTGTCTAGTTGCTCTTAGACTGTCTTCTTTTAGAAAGGGTCTCTAAAGCGTTGGTCCAGGGCTTTAATAGCTTCGTCGGGCGGTTACGTCTTTAAGGTCTGCTACTAGCGAGAACGCTTTACCTTCTAGTCGCACCTCTAGATAGGCTAGTTTATTTTCTTCGCTGCTTCTAGCATAATTGCGACTTATCTTGTTCCTTATCTTCTTCTTAAAGGCTTTCTAGGCCTTAGGGTCTCTGTCCCTAAAGGCCGGTAGATTAGGTAGTAACGTTATTAAAGTGCTACCTTAACTGTAGGTAGTAAGTAAGGCACTTTCCGCTTAGTCTCCTTATAGTAGCGGCAGCGCCGACGACGTTGCTGCCGCAGCGTCGGCTAACTAAGCCCTTAGCATTTTCAGTTAAGCTAGTCGTATCGCCGCTTAGTTCTCTAACACCTCGATAGTAGTCTCTGCCAATTTCTTCTTAGCTATTACCGCCTCTATCTCCTCTCTTAACTGCTTGTTCTCTTCTATTTTCTTGTAAAACGTTTTCTTAATAAAGGTAATAGTGTCGTACACTTTTCTAGACCTGTGTTCCGCTAGGTGTTTTTTGAGTTCGTCGGGCGTGCAGGCATATAGCTCCTTATAGCTAGCTATACCCTCCTTCGCTTCGTCCGTTTCTTTTTCTATAAGACCTTTAATAACCGTCCTATCGTCTAGGATGCTAGCGCGCCTGTCCTTTGCTCTGTTAGCCTTTCTTTTTCCGCTGCAGCGGGTAACGCCGCCCTCTACCGTCGAGAAGCCTTCTATAGCCTTCTTACAGTGCTAATGTGTTTGGTTTAGGTTGTAGTGTACGCGTACGTTATTCGGGTTGCTAGATGTAGTTTAACGGGCCCTTTCGCGCAGTGTAGGGATTGGTATAGTTAATAAGTTCGAGATATAATAATTCGAGCGTACAGATATAATTCAATACAGCTGTTTTAATAACTATATCTCGAACTAAGGAGGGAAAGGAATCTATGTAGTCGTAGGTAAGGGCTTTAGGGGTAGTATGCTAAGGCCCGGCTCGGTCTAGAGGGACCGAGCCGAAATTCCAAGGGTCTACCCTATTACTTAGTCCTACCCCTTTCTGCCGCTATAACAAAGAGGACAGGTTGGCATACCTTTAATCGCGGCTAGACAGTAAGGCGTTTAAGCTAGTAGCGGACTTAGAGGAAGCTACCGCTACCGAGGCTTTCGAAGCCTTAGACTAGCGTTTCACAGACTACTTCTGTAAGCAGACAGCTCGCGAACTCGACAAAGTCAGTTAGAACTGGCTATCCTTCAAAGAGTTTTATAGACAATTCCAGAGGCAAGCGATTCGAGCGAAGGTGTTAGAGAGCAAACAACTGCACCTGTTAAGAAAGAAGCTAAGATCCGAGCTAGCTAATTATCTAGTCTCTGTACGAACTAGAGACCTTTAAGCGTTTATAGACTAAGGGAGGGTTACCGCCAGAAATATAAATAAATATAGAAGACTAGCGACTCTAGAACCGAGTTAGGGACCTCTGTTTACGCTATCGAACCGGGCTCCTCTATCTTTCCGACGTAGCCCCTACCTACTATTCTACCTACTGCGATCGACATTCGTCCCTACCTGTAAGGGCTTAAGAATCTTGGTTTAGAAACTTAAGGTTAGGTATCTATATAAAGGAACTAATAGGCAGTTCCTTCGTCGTCTGCTGCTGTACAATTTGTACCTATAAAGCTAAGCTAGCAATTTCTCTCTATGCAGGGGTGCAAGGTTTACACTCTGTACAGAGGATTGGGAGTTCTCCTTCTGTATAGTAGTGCAGAGTTTTCCCTCTATTTAGAGGGGCGGCAATTCCCCTCTGTGTAGGGCTATAGGATTCTCTCTCTGTATAGGAGTAGGGTTATATCGGTGATGCCGTACAGAGGGTAGGGTCGTGCTAGCGCCGCTAAGTCGCAGTCTTTAGGGCAGCGGCTGGCTTAGGTCTAGGACCTGGGCTAGGCAGCGCCCCCTAACAATACCCCCCTCCCTTCTCGTTGTGCTTCTTCTGTACGATAGCGAGTCGTATACCCTTAGCTGTTCCTCTAGCAGGTAGCGCTTTCCTGTCTTTGCCTAGGTACTTGCCTGTCGACCTCCCTCTCCGCTAGTCTAACCTTAGACTTGTCCTCCTAGATCTGTAGGCAGGGAAGGCAGGTAGTGCTAGATCGCTTCTACCTAAACTTAACCGATTCCGTTTGCTAATTTAACGATGCCGAGGCTAAGGTGGAGGAGGCCTGCGAGCAGTTATAAAGATGCAGGAGGTGTTCGGTCCTGTCTGTTTGTTCCCCTCCTACCCTCTAGCCTTTAGCTATACATTCCGCGTCCTAACTGTACAGTCTGGCGCTACTGGGCTATTTGGCTCTGTCCCTGTCCCTTGGTCGTCGTCCGGAGTTTCCTGCTAGGTAGATGTTCCTACCTCCGTCCGGTCGTCTAGTAGGCCGTCGCTTATACGGGCCCTAGGTCGTAGTTGCCTCGTTTGTCCTCCCTTATACGGTTGTAGCAGCTGCCCTAGTTGTTATTGCCCTATAAGGCAGGCAGCTACTACTCTGTATTTAAACCCTTTCCCCTTTCTCTCTCTCTCTTCTTCTCTTTCTCCTTTATTCCCTATCTGCTACCCGTCCGCCTAGCCGTCCGCTACTACTACTATTACTACTATTACTACTACTACTAGTTACTACTAGTAACTACTACTACCAACTACTACTACTAGCTACTATCGTTATGCTACCTATCCTGTTCGGCCGTTCCCGCTGTGTTTCTCTCGTAGCTACTAGCTCTTCTTCCGCCTGTCCGGCTAGTGTCCCCTCCTATTTTTACCTCTAACAATAGAGTGCCTAGCTTAACTAGCAGCTTCGCTTCCGGTTCGTACAGATCCCCGCCCTCTATACAGTCTAAGCTGACGTCTTAGGTGCTACATTGACTAGCAGTAGGGTGTTGTTAAGCTACCCTTTTGCTTCCTCTAGTGCTAGGGCCCCTGCCGGCCGGAAGGTAATTAAGATTTCGGGTGTGGAGTTGGCTGTCTTGGTCCTAGGGGTAGTAGCTAGTAGGCTACCTTAAGGTAGCATATAAAAGCTTTCAGACGGTGTTGCTCTTATTCCCTTCCTACTTCTACTCCTATTCCTACCTGTCTCCTAGCTGTCCTCTTCCTCCTGCCCCCTTCTATACAGTGTAGTACAGTGTAGTGTCGGTAGGATCCTATAGTGTCCTACGTCTCGATTCTCGATCCTTAACAACCTAAGTCGCTAGCGGCTGCCCTGTACTTAGGGTAGATCGTGCCCCCTTTTGCTGTACAGCGCAGCGTTACTGTAACTGGACAGGGGGATGGTTCTCCTCCTACCTGTCTAGCGCGGTTGTGTCCTGTAGGGCCTTGTACGGTTCCTATGTAGGCTCTGCTTATCCTCTCTATTTTACTAGGTGATCTACCCTCTTCTTCTTCCTTTAGCTCTTAAGGATTCCTTCTACCTCGTACTCTTCCTAGCCCTTAGTTATAATCGCTGGTAGGCGCGCGTCGTCTGTCGTCTAGTGCGGCAAGGGGTCCGTGTTCGCTAGCTGTACGAGGTCTACGTAGAAGACTAGGTAGATCTTTAGGGGAGTGTTAAGTCGTACAGTATATGTCCCTACTGGTCGGACTACTGTAAACTTCCAGTTCTTCTAATCTAGCTTCTTGCTTAGCCAGTCCGTACAGATGTTGCGCTAGTTTAGCTAGACCTTATCTCCTGCCTCGTACCTTGGTGTAGCCTGCTGTTCCTTATTAGCCTGCTCTTCCGTATTCTGTTAAGCTATAGCCAGACTCGCCTTCGCCTATTAATAAGCGTTTGTAGTCGTCCGTACGATAGCCTCTCCCTGCTAAATTAGGGATCGTATAGGGCGCAGGGTGTTACTACTTAGGGTCGGTAGGAACGGGGAATGGTCGTATCTATAGGCTATAAAGAAGGGGGACAATCCTGTAGCATTAGCCGTACAGCTGTTAATAGCCAGCTCCGCTATAGGGAGAAGGCGGTTGCAGTTCGCCTAATTATATTCGACGTACACTTAGAGGTACGCTTCCAACGTCGAATTGACCCTCTCTGTCGCGCCGTCTGTCTGTAGGTGCTATGCGGTTAACAGGCGACGTTCTATATTTAGCAACTGGCAGACCCTTGCCTAGAGCTAGCTCGTAAACTAAGTACCCTGGTCCGACACAATTAACCTAGGGAAACCGTGCTTGCTAAACGTCGTCTGTATAAAGGTCTAGGCAGTGTCCTCAGCCGTAATAGGGTCTATTCCCTCTAGTATTACCCCCTTCGTTAGCTTGTCTATTACTACTATAATGTTCCTCCGTCCGTCGCTCTTAGGGAGGTCTGTAATAAAGTCTACTGTTAGGTCTTGCTAGGGCCGGTCCGGTATCGGTAGGGGTTTCAGCAGCCTATGCTTTAGTTTACGCTAGGGCTTCGTCCGTCCGTACACCTCGCAGTTCTGTACGAACCTGCAGATGTCCTTTGCTATCGCCAGCTAGTAGTAGTCCCTAGCGACGATGCTGTACGTCTCCTCGCGCCCTAGGTGCCTAGTAGCTATAGAATTATGCATCTGTTGTATTAAGCTCGTACAGAGCTTCTCGTCTGCTAGGACCTAAATCTAATTCCTAAACTTTAGGTTGTTCTCCTCGTCTACTAAGCACTCTGCTGCCAATACCTTAAGATAGAGCTCGGCTAGGAGCTTCCGCTGTCCTCCTTAGATCGCTGTACAGGCCCCTCGGTACACCTCGTCCTTTTCTACTGCCTCTTCCTATGCCTGCAGTTAGGGTTCCTATATATGTGTCGCCGCCAGGCGGATAGTCTCCTTACCTGGCTCCTCCTTAAACATCTGGATTGTTTATAACTTTAGCTAGTCGTCCTCGTACGTCGTTAGCATGTCCTAGTCCCGTCTGGATAGCGTATTAGCCCTGCTGTTGTCCTTACCCTTACGATACTAGAGTCTTATGTTAAACCGGCTTAGGTACATTGCCTATCGTACGTACCTCTTAGACAGCTTCCGGGGCTGCGTAAAGTACTCTAGGTTCTTGTAGTTAGTTAGGGTAAGGAACTTGGGAACTAAGCAGAGTTTACTATCCTACACTTTATAACACTGTACGACTGCCAGCAATTCCTTGTCGTAGATAGGGTAGTTGCACTTAGCTAGGGAGTTCTTCTTAGAGAAGTACGCGTATAGGTGCAGAAGTCTGTCTAAGCCTACCTGTAACAAGATGCCTTCTATGCAGTACCCTAAGGAGTCGGTTTCCAGTATCGTCGTACGTTCCGGGTCGAAGGCAGCAAGCGTTAGTCCTGTAGTAAAGAGCTCCTTTAGCTTGTTAAAGCTCCTATTGCACTCGTCCGTCTACTTAAACTGCTTGTCCTTATATATTAGCTCGACTAGGGGGCGTACGATCTCCGAGTAGTTCTGTATAAACTAGCGGTAGAAGTTGGCAAACCCAAGGAATTCCCGTACGCCCTTAACGCTTGTAGGCGGCTTCTATTGCTTAATAGCATTGATCTTTTCCCTATCTATACTAATGCCTTTCCCTACCTCGATAATAAACCCTAGGTATTTCGTACGCTGGACACCGAATTTACATTTATCGATATTAAGGTACAAGCCAGCTTGCTGCAGTCGGTCTAGCACCCTCTTGACGTCCTGTACGTAATCTGTATAGGTGCCGTCTGTAAAAACCAGTGTGTCGTCGAGGTACGCTAAGCAGATATCGTCTAGTAACCCTTGTAAGGACTTGTTAATATACCTTTAGAAGGTTGCTAGTATGTTGGCAAGGCTAAAGGGGGTAACAAGCTACTTAAAAAGACTATATCTCGTACAGAAGGCAGTTATCTATTTACAGCCTTCCTTAATCCGTATCTTGTAGAAAGCCGAGACTACGTTAAGCTTAGTAAACTACTTTGCCTTGCTGATCCGTCCGAGAGTCTCCTTAATAAGGGGTAGGGGGTACCGGTCCTTCTTAGTAATCGCGTTAATACCTCTATAGTCTATGCAGAAACACAAGCCGGCCTTCCCCTCCTTATAGACAAACAGTACTGTAGCTCCCGTAGACGAGGTACTTGCCTGAATAAAACCTTTAACAAGCAGGTTGTCTAGTGTCTTGCGTAGTACTAGGAGTTCTCTAGAGGACATTCCGTACAGCAGGCCGTACAGTACCTTAGGCAGACTCCTATCCGGACGGGGCTCTAGCTAGATGTCGTAGTTAATCCCTTCTCCTTAGTATAGTAGCAGTTTTAAGGCCGACTTTGGCTCGAAGAGGTCTAGGTATCCTACGTATTCCCTGAGGAGCTTCGTACAGGGGTCCGTCGCTTTCTTAGGTGCTAATGCCTTCTTAATGTCCGCAGTCGCAGTGTTGATTTCAGCCTTAGCATTGCTACCCTACGGAGCCCTCCCTTAGTCTCGGAGCCTCTGCTTTGTCGCTGCCAGGTACAGCCGTCCTCGTCCGACGTCCAGCTTGCCCTGCTAGCGCTCTATCTATAGCTTCCCTAATATTAGGTTATACCTTAACTTGTCCTGTACAATATAGAGGTATAAGTCCTGCTTATAGTGTCCCTGTATCTCTATCGTTACTTTTACTATATAGGTAATGTCTGGTCCTCGCCTGGTAATACCTAATATGCGTACAGGTACAGTAGGGGTCGTCTTAATATAGTGTCTTTGTACGAAGTCTTCGCTGATTACTTCGTACACTAAGCATCCTGTGTCAATTAATGTCTGCGCCGTTGCGGACCTGTTTAGCGTAGGCCGTACGATAAACGGCGTAGTCGTTATGTAGTTGCTCGTAAAAGATAGCTAAGTAGTGCTTTAATTTGGCAATTTATCTTGTATACGCCTCTGGCAGAGCCTTCGCTTAGAGGCTATTCTTTTCCCGACTCGTCGTCGTCTAAGTAGGACTCCTAATCCTCTTGTTAGAGCGCCGCAGTTGCCACCCTTGTAGTGGTCGGCCGTCTCCTAGGTCTCTCTACTAGCAATAGCCCGCAATTCTGTATAGTATAGCCTATCTTGCTATACCGGTAGCAGCTCCCTTCTGCTCGCCTCTTGTTAAGAGTAGCTATATCTACCTATTGTGCCCTTTTAGTAGCGGCCCTTAGCCGTACGGTAACGGCTGCCGCTACCCTCGTCGTCGTTAGTTCCTAGTCTATAGCATCTGTCTACTGCTAGAGGGGTTGTCGCAACATATAAACGCGGCTTATCCGTCCGAGCCTGCACTGCTGGTCGTCGACTATCCTAAGGAGATTACAGAATTCCTCGTACGAAGCTGGTCGCATTACGCCTACTAATCCCGTTATAATCTCCTTAGAGAGGCCTACTTCCAAGGAGGTAATTTTTATCCTGTCCTCCTATTAGAGTCCTCCTGCCTCTGCTAGGGTCTAGTCGTATTCTGCGAGAAATTCTCGTACAGTCTTGCGTCCTTACTTTATCGTGTTAACCTGTAGGAGTGCTCGGCTCTCGCAGTCTGGGTCCTTGTAGCTCTTGTTAAGAGCTGCCTAGAGCATCGTCGTTATAGCTATTGCTAAGTTAGCAATAGCTGTCTCGTAGTACAGCAGAATCCGTACTGCCGCCCTGCCCTTTAACCTCCTAAAGAGGTAAACTACCTTTTCTAGCTCGGTTAGGTATACTCCTAAGTCGACTAGAAGCTTAGAGTGTATCTAGGCAGCCTAGGAGGGGTACTCGGCTAGAGCCTTACTATCGTAAGTAGTAACGTCGGGGAGTTTGCTCTTAGGGGTCGGAGTATAGGCTATCGTGTTCGTCTTTATAGGGGTCGGATCGCGATCGGACGCCCTAAGCTGTCGTAGCTCCTGTTCCCGTTGGGAAATTATCGCAGCCTAGTGGTTTACTTGCTGCTCGAGCTGCCTCTTATGTTCCAACAGCTGCTCGTACGCGCGGTGCATCTGTCCCTACATAGCTGTAGGTTCTATAGAGATGTCGCTGTCTATCTTCGTTGTATTACCGCAGTTACCGACAGTAAGATCAGTTCTTAATGTAAGGGCTTAAGAATCTTAGTTTAGAAACTTAAGGTTAGGTATCTATATAAAGGAACTAATAGGCAGTTCCTTTATCGTCTGCTGCTGTACAATTTGTACCTACGAAGCCAAGCCAGCAATTTCCCTCTATATAGGGGTGCAAGGTTTACACTCTGTACAGAGGATCGGGAGTTCTCCTTCTGTACAGTAGTGCAGAGTTTTCCCTCCGTTTAGAGGAGCGGCAATTCCCCTCTATGCAGGGCTATAGGATTCTCCCTCTGTATAGGAGTAGGGTCGTGTCAGTAATTCTGTATAGAGGGTAGGGTCGTGCTGGCGCCGCTAAGTCGCAGTCCTTAGGGCGGCAGCTGGCTTAGGTCCAGGACCCGGGCTGGGCGGCGCCCCCTAACACTACCTACTACACGTACAGAAAACCTAGTTACATTGCTACTAGATACCAAGCTACTGCTTAGCAGAAGAGAGAATATTAAGCAACGAGGCCTACGCCGCCACTAAGCAAGAGTGTCCAGGCTATAGAATCGGCGCTAAATAACACTAATAGTATAGACAGCGGAGTACTATTAAGAATCTTAGGAAAAGACCAGCTAGACAGATAGGCCCCCTACCTAGCATAAACGAAAGGGCACTACTACAATCTACATCGCTGGAAGAAGAAAGCATTAATAGCTATAACGACCTATTCTCAGCTACGCTAGAGGCGAATACGGACTCTGCTATTATTCTTCCGATTACTATGTACCCTCTGGAAGGCTCGCGGCAGTCTCTTTAGCTAAAAGCTTTTATCGATATAGGAGCCCTTATCGGCGCAGCAATCCACTATCGACTAGTCCAGAAGCTAGCAAAAGGATACAGCTACCCAGTAGAGTTAGCCTTGCTAACGCAGATTTTAGCGTATAACAGAAAAGACACAGAGAGCACTACTTACTATATGCTATTAAAGACCACTATAGCGGGCCGCACTACAGAAGCGGCGTTCCGAATTATAGACATCGGACGGCTTAACATTATTATAGAACAAAAGTGGATAAAGAACCAGAAAGCCGTTATCGACGTAGATAAAGGCACAGTTAAGTTTAAGACCTAGCAGAAAGGCGCTACTGCCGTCGACCTAGTTACTACCGTCGCTGCCAAACTAGAAGCCGAGAGTGCTGTTAAGAGGCCAATTAACTATACCGCATCTCTAGCGACTATCGGAATAATAAGTTTAGAAGCCTTAACTATCCTTACGAAGCTACCAGAGAACGAGATCTGCGCTATCTCTATAAAGGACATCGAAGACTACTAGAAGATAATAGCTAAAGAAGAGGTAAACCTATTAAAGGTGTTACTAAAAGAACTCTACTACTACGCTAATATGTTCTTAAATATAATAGGTTTAAGAATCTTGGTTTAGAAACTTAAAGCTAGGTATCTACATAAAGGAACTAATAGGCAGTTCCTTCGTTGTCTGCTACTGTACATTTTGTACCTACGAGGCAAGCCAGCAATTTCCCTCCGTACAGGGGGTGCAGAGATTTCCCTCTATATAGGGGTGCAGAGATTTCCCTCTATATAGGGAGTGCAGAGATTTCCCTCTATATAGGGGTGCAGAGAATTCCCTCTATATAGGGTATAGGGGGAGGGGATGCCGACTCGGCTAGGACGGGTCAGGACTCGGTCTAGCTAGGCCTTGCTAGCGTAGCTAAGTTGTACTCCTTAGGACGACAGCCAGTCCAGGTCCGAGACCTGGCAGGACGGCGTCCCCTAACAATACCCCCTCTCCCCCTCCTCGCTGCTACTATATCTCTAAGCCTATTAGCAAGGGTTAAACACCCTATCTCTCCCTCGGTATGCTTTAGTACCTTAAAGCACTCCTTAAATATGTGCTTAGCGAAGACGGGTAACACAGCATTGCTAGCTATAGTTATAGCCTCTCCTCTAGTATAACAGTTGTATGTATATATGTCGGGGAATCCCTATAACTAGAGGGCCTCCTAAACAGTAAATAGGCGGTCGCCGTCTGGATAAACTCTATATAGTCTATATGTGTCGACGATAGTCTCTAGTATAAGGTAGCTGGTCCTGGGTAGGGTGTTGGCTATAGTCTAGTTGGCCGTCTAATACGGTTACAGGCCTGGACTGTAGGTTGGTAGCGGGAAATCCGGGAATGCGCCTCGGTAGGGCTCTAGCTGTACGCAAGTAAGCCGTCCACTCTTTACCGGTCTATTCGTCTACCTTCTATTCCTTATCCGTCTATTTCCTATCTTATTACCCTAACTATGTGCCCTGCGTCCAACTCGTACAATCTAGTAGTGCAAGATCTACAATTTCGTAGTTTTCTAGTACTTTGGTTGTCGTCTAGCGTTGTTAAGGGCTTAGGTGGATGTCCTAGCCTGTCGTCGTCTGCAGGGGTAAGGTAGTGGGCGTTTACCTAGCGGTCGTCTGTATAGTCTTGGGCGGCCCAGTTATCTCGTACGGGCCTACGGTCTCGGGCAGCCCGGTTATCTCGTACAGGTCTATCCCCCCCCCCAAAACTATCCCCTCTATTCTTACTTATCTATATCCTTCTACTTCCTGCAACTGTGTTATGTCTCTTGCAGGTTCCTAGTGTTGTTTATAGCCTTTCCTTTTGCAGCTGCCTGCCTGCAGCTGCCTAATGTCCTCTGCAGCTGCCCAGTCCTGTCTGCAGCTGCCTAACGTCTCTTGCAGCTGTCTAGTCCTGCCTGCAGCTGCCTAATGTCTCCTGCAGCTGTCCCCTATAGCTGCCTAATGTCCCTTGTAGCTACTATCTGTCCTACTCTGTACAGTACAGTGTTACTGTAACTGGTTAACAGGGTGTTTCTCTTCCTACCTATCTAGTGCTAATGTATCCTAGAGGGCCTCGTACAGTTCCTATATAGGCTCTGCCTATCCTGTATACTTAACTAGGTATTCTAACCTCTTCTGCTTCTTCTAGCTCTTAAGGATTTCTTCTACCTTATACTCCTCCTAGTCCTTAGTTACGATCGCCGGGGGGCGTACGTCGTCCGTCATTTGGTGTAGGAGGGGGTCTGTATATGCTAGCTGTACGAGGTCTATATAGAAAACTGGATAGATCTCTAGGGGAGTGTTAAGTCGTACAGCGTATGTCCCTACCGGTCAGACTACTGTAAACTTCTAGTTCTTCTAGTCTAGTTTCTTGCTTAGCTAGTCTATACGAATGTTGCGCTGGTTTAGCTATACCTTATCCCTAGCCTTGTACCTTGGTGCAGCCTGCTGTCCCTTGTTAGCCTACTCTTCTGCACTCTGTTAGGCTATAGCAAGGCTCGCTTTTGCCTATTAGTAAGTGTTCGTAATTGTCTGTACGATAGCTTCCCCCTGCTAAATTGGGGAACGTATAGGGCGTAGGGCCGCGCTACTTAGAGTCGGTAGGAGCGGGGAGTAGTCGTACCTGTAGGCTATAAAGAAGGGGGACAGTCCTATAGCGTTAGCTGTACGACTGTTAATAGCTAGCTCCGGATAGCATCTTCGCCTAGTTCCTCCTTAAACATCTGGAATGTTCGTAATCTTAGTCGTTTGTCGTCGTACGTCGCTAGCATGTCCTAGTCTCGTCTAGATAATACGTCGGCCCTGCTGTTGTCCTTTCCTTTGCAGTACTGGAGTCTTATATTAAAACGGCTTAGATATATCGCCTACTGTACGTGTCTCTTAGAGAGTTTCTAGGTTTGCGTAAAGTACTCGAAATTCTTGTAGTTAGTTAGGGCGAGGAACTTAGGAACCGAGCGGAGTTCTCCGTCCTACGTCTTGCAGCACTGTACGACTGCTAACAATTCCTTATTGTAGATAGGGTAGTTGCATTCGGCTAGGGAGTTCTTCTTAGATAAATACGCGTATAGGTCTAGAAGGCCGTCCGGACCTACCTGTAAGAGGATACCTCCTATGCAGTATCCCGAGGAGTCGGTTTCTAATATCGTCGTACGCTCTAAGTTAAAGGCAGTAAGCGTTGGGCCTATAGTAAAGAGTTCCTTCAGCTTGTTTTGAAACTCTTGTCGTATTCCTTCGTCTATACGAACTGCCTGTCCTTATGTATTAGCTTAACTAGGGGGCGTACTATCTCTAAGTAGTTCTGTATAAACTAGCGGTAGAAGTTAGCAAACCTAAGGAATTCTCGTACGCCCTTAACACTTGTAGGGGGCTTCTATTGCTTAATAGCATTAATCTTCTTCCCGTCTATGCTAATGCCCTTCCCTACCTCGATAATAAACCCTAGGTATTTCGTACGCTGTGAACCGAATTTCCATTTGTTAATGTTAAGGTACAATCTAGCCTGCTACAAACGGTCCAACACCTTCTTAACGTCTTGTACGTAGTCTTCGCAGGTGCTGTCTGTAAATACTAGGGTGTCGTCGAGGTATACAGAACAGATATTGTCTAGAAGTCCTTGCAACGACCTGTTAATGTACCTCTAGAAGGTTGCCGGCGCGTTTGTAAGGCTAAAGGAGGTAACAAGCTACTCGAAAAGGCCGTACCTTGTACAGAAAGTGGTTATCTATTTACATCCTTCCTTAATCTGTATCTTGTAGAAGGCTAAGACAATATTAAGCTTCGTAAACTACTTTGCCTTGCTGATCCGTCTAAGGGTCTCCTTAATAAGGGGTAGGGGGTACTAGTCCTTCTTAGTAATAGCGTTAATGCCTCTATAGTCTACGCAGAAACGCAAGCTAGCTAAGCTTTCCTTATAGACAAACAGCACTAGGGCTCTAGCCGATAACGTACTTGCGCGAATGAAACCTTTAGCAAGTAGGTCGTCTAGTGTCTTACGTAGTACTAGGAGTTCTCTAGAGGACATACTATACAGCAGGCTATACAGTACTTCGGGCAGGCTTCTATCTAGACAGGGCTCAAGCTGAATGTCGTAGTTGATTCCTTCTCTTTAGTATAGGGGCAGTTTTAAGGCCGATTTCAGTTTGAAGAGGTCCAGGTATTCCGCGTATTCTGATAGGAGCTTCGTATAGGGGTCCGTAACTTTCTTAGGCGCTAAGGCCTTCTTAATGTCCGTAGTCGTAGTGTTGACCTCGGCGTTTAAGCTAGCCTTGCCCTCGGCTTTAGCATTGCTACCTAGTAGAACCCTCCCTTAGTCTCGGAGTCTCTGCTTTGTAGCTGCTAGGTATAGGCGTCCTTATCCGACGTCGAGCTTGCCCCGCTAGCGCTCTATCTATAATTTCCCTAATATTAGGTTATACCCTAACTTGTCCTGTACGATGTAGAAATATAAGTCCTGCTCGTAGTGTTCTTGCAGCTCTATCGTTACTTTTACTATATAGGTAATGTCCAGTCCTCGTCCGGTAATGCCCAGCATACGTACAGGTACAATAGGAGTCGTTTCGATATAGTGTTTCTATACGAAGTCTTCGCTAATTACTCTGTACACCAAACACCCTGTATCGATTAGCGTCTACGCAGTAGCAGTCCCGTTTAGCGTAGGTCGTACGATAAACAGCGTAGTCGTTATATAGTTACTCTTAAAAGATAGCTAAGTAGTGCTTTAATTTAGCAATCTATCTCGTATATGCCTCTAGCTAAGCCTTTGCTTAGAGGCTATTCTTTTCCTAACTCGTCGTCGTCTAAGGGGAACTCTTAGATCTTATGTTAGGGTGCCGCAGTTGCTACCCTCGCAGTGGCCGGCCGTCTCCTAGGTCTCTCTACTAGCAAAAGTCCGCAATTCTGTACAGTGTGCCCTATCTAGCTATACTGGTAGCAGCTCCCTTCTGCCCTCCTCCTGTTAAGGGTAGCTGCATCTGCCTACTGCGCCCTCTTAGCGTTAGTCCTTAGTCGTACGGTAATAGCTGCTGCTACTCTCGTCGTCGTTATTGGTTCCTAGTCTATAGCGTCCTGCTGCCGATAGAGGGGTTGTCGCATCTCGTAGGCACAGCTTATCCGTCTAAGTCTGCGTTGTTGGTCGTCGATTATCCTAAGGAGATTACAGAACGCCTTGTACAAGGCTGGTCGTATTACGCCTACTAGTCCTGTTATAATCTCCCTAGAGAGTCCAACTTCTAAGGTAGTTACCTTTAACCTATCCTCCTAGCTAAGGCCTCCTGCTTTAGCTAGGGTTTAGTCGTATTCTGCGAGGAACTCCTATACGGACTTGCGTCCTTGCTTTACAGTGTTAAGCTGTATAAGGGCTCGACTCTCGCGGTCTGGGTCCTTGTAGCTCCTGTCTAGAGCTGCCTAGAGCATTATCGTAGTTGCCGTTGCCGGACTAGCAATAGCCGTTTCGTAGTACAGCAGAATTCGTGCTACTGCCTTACCCTTTAACCTCCTAAAGAGATACACTATCTTGTTAAGCTCGGTCAGGTATACTCCTAAGTCGACTAGAAGCTTAGAGCGCATCTAGGCAGCCTAGGAGGGGTACTCGGCTAGTGCCTTACTATTGTAGGTAGTAACGTTAGGGAGTTTGCTCTCTGTAACTGTAGTAGGGGCCGTCATGTTCGTTATTATCGTAGGGGTCGGGTCGCAACCAGACGCCCTAAGCTATCGGAGCTCCTGTTCCTGTTAGGAAATTATTGAGGCCTAGTAGCCGATTTGTTGTTCGAGCTAGATCTTACGAGCTATTAACTCTTCGTACATATTGCGTATATAATCCTGCATAGACGCAGTTTCTATAGGAATATCGTTGTCTATCTTCGTTGTATTACTGCGGTTACCGACAGTAAGATTAGTTCCTAATATAATAGGTTTAAGAATCTTAGTTTAGAAACTTAAAGCTAGGTATCTATATAAAGGAACTAATAGGCAGTTCCTTCGTCGTCTGCTACTGTATATTTTGTACCTACGAGGCAAGCCAGCAATTTTCTTCTATATAGAGGGTGCAGAGATTTCCCTCTATATAGGGGTGCAGAGATTTCCCTCTGGAAAGGGGGTGCAGAGATTTCCCTCTGTATAGGGGTGCAGAGAATTCCCTCTGTATAGGGTGCAGGAGGAGGGGATGCCGACTCGGCCAGGCTGGGTTAGGACTCGGTCTAGCTGGGTCTTGCTAGCACAGCTAAGTCGTACTCCTTAGGACGACGGCCGGTTCAGGTCTAAGACCTGGCAGGACGGCGTCTCCTAACATTAAAGGCCAATTCTAACCTTCTGCCTCTCTACTAACCAGAATACGGTAACAAGATTCGACTAAAGGAAGGAGCTACGCTACTAAGAACCGAACTACTCAGGCGATTGTCGCTGGCCGAGTTAGACTAAGTAGAAGTATTTGTTCAAGAAAACTTAGCGAAGAAATTTATTACACCGAGCTCCGCAGAATATGCGTTGCCGATTCTTTTCGTACAGAAACCTAGAGGCGGCCTCTAGCTATACGTAGACTACTAAGGCCTTAATAAGGTTACTAAGAGAGACGTATACCTGCTGCCGTTAATCGATAAGACTATACAGCAGGTAGCAAAAGCTAAGTAGTTTAGCAAGCTAGACATTCGCTGACGTTCTACTATCTAAGGAACGAAGAAGGGCAGACGGAAGACCTTACTACCTTCGCTATATACATAGGCAACTTTAAATAGCTAGTTATATCTTTCGGGCTTACTAACGCTTCGGCTATATAGTAGCGCTTTATAAACTATACCTTTATAGACATGCTCGAGCAGTTTGCGTCTATCTACCTAGACGACATCCTTATCTATACCGACAGAACGAGAGAACAGTATACAGACTACATCAAGCAGGTGCTAACTAGGCTCTAAGAGGTCGGGTTAAACACGGATACAAAGAAGAGCGAGTTCTATTAGTCCAAAGTTAGATACCTCGGTCTTATTGTTAGAAGAGAAGGCATCTAGATAGACCCCTTAAAGGTCGCTACTGTAGCGGAGTAGAAGCAGCCGAAGTCCGGAAATACTACCTAAATTAGAGCTTTTCTCAGGTTCTGCAGTTACTATTGCCGCTTTATTAAGGACTTTAGCAAGATAGCAAGACTCCTAAATAAGTCACTAAAAAAGGATACAGCCAGCCTATAGAATAAGAAGTGCACGGAGGCCTTTAACTAACTAAAGGCCGCCGTGGCCTCGTCGCTAGTGTTAGCGCACTTCTAGCTAGAAAAGACGATCTATCTAGAAACGGATTATTCCGATACAGTTATAGTAGGGGTCCTTTCTAATCCGAGCACGCAGATATAATTCAATACAGCTGTTTTAATAACTATATCTCGAACTAAGGAAGGAAAGGAATCTATTTAGCGGTAGGTAAGGGCTTTAGGAGTAGGTGTGCCAAGGCCCGGCTTGGTCCGGAAGGGCCGAGCCGAAATTCCAAGGGTCTACCCTATCACTCCACCCCTTTCTGCCGCTGCAACACCACCCCCCTCCCTCTCTAGCAGTCGCCCTTGACCGCTTACTTATCTTATCTATCGCTTCCTCTTTTTTTTAATTCGTCCTTCTCTTCTTTTTCTTCCTTTTCTTCGCTTTCTTCCTTCTTAAAAACATCCTTCTTTTCTTATCTTCTTTCTTTTTACATCGTCGCTATCTAACGTCTTTTACTTGTCGTCTATCTGATTAGAGCTATCTGATCTGAGCCAGCAGCTATCTGAGCTGCGGCGTGGCTGGCCTGTGCGCTGCCGTAGAGGTCTATGTAGATCTATCCGTAGTGTGCTATCTCTTCTTTATTTTCTTCTCTACTAAGGCCTTAAGCGCTACTGCAAAGCCGCTGTCGCCGGCGCCGTCTACGATATCGAACAGCTGCAGGCCTTTCTTGTTCGGGGCGGCGTCGGCGACCGTCGCGTCGATGCAGTAGTAGGTAGTGGTCGAGTCGAAGACCCTAACTAAGCGCGTTACTACGATCGTTTCTATCGGCTTTCCTACTAATAGAGTGGACGCAGTTTATCTTCTTCTTCCGGAGCTATTAACCTCTTAGCTACTTAGGCTTTAGCTTCTTTAGGTTCCGGACGTAGAAATCCTTTAGCAGCTCTGCCGAATTTTGGAGATTCTTAGCCGGATACTACTTATAGTCTTCCGGCTATCCCTTCTATAAGATCCTTGCTTCGATAGACCCTCTTATCTTTCTTATATCTACTACATCTTCCACCTCCTACTCTTCTTCCTTACTATCTATCTCGATTGGTAGGGGTTTAGCGAACCCCTGTTCCGGAAGGCCGTCTTTAGGGTCCAGACTTAGCAGATCCAAATAGAAGACGTCGTAGATCCTGAACGATTTTGGTAGCTAGAGCCGATAAGTTACCGGCGACCTTTTTTCTACTATCTTAAACGGACCTACGTAGCAGGGGTTAGGCTTGGCGTTGCCTTTTAGCCTTAGGTTCCGCGTGTTTAGCTATACCTTTTAGCCTTCTTTGAATTCTATTAGTAACTGCTTTCTATTAGCTCGAGTTACTATCTTCTTCTAGGCCGATTCTATCGCCTCTTTCGCTATCCGGATCGCCTCTTCTATCTGAGATTTGAGCGCTTCTGCTGCTGTGGCAGCGACTCTCTTTAATGAGGTAGCGGTAGAATGTTCCGAAGAGCTGGGTTTGTCCAGCAGTTAGAAGCTTATTCTCAGAAGATAACTATAAGTTACCTCGAATAGCGCCAGCGAGGTAGCCTCTAACCGTGCCGAATTAGTGCAGAATTCGGCTATTGGCAGCACCTTAACCCACTCTTCTTAATAATAGCTGCAGAAGATTCGCAGATATTTTTCTATCTTACGATTGGCTACTTCGGACTGACCGTTGGTTTGAGGGTAAGCGGCTGTGCTGAGTTTTCCGCGAATTCCGAGAGCTTAGTTGATAGCCTTCTATACATTAGCGGTAAATTAAGGACCCCTATCCGTAGTAATAGTGTCCGACAGACTATAGTGCTTCTACACATACTGAATTAGCATTCTCGCCGTTTCTTCCGTAGTAGTTCCTTTATCCTTTGCTTAGTAGGGGATAAAGTAGCGCTCTTTGCTTAGCCGATCTACTATGTTAAGTGTAGCATTATATCTATCGGAATCCGGCAGGCCGGTTACGAAATGCATCGTAATATGCTGCTACAGTTTCTTAGGGATCGGGTGTGGCTTTAATAGGCCAGCCGGAAGGCTATACCGTAGTTTCGCAGCTCGATATATATTACAGTTAGCGATAAACCAGTGGATCCGCTCGAAGATTCGCGGAAACTAGTAGATCGTCCTTACCGCTTCTATAGTCTTCTTAGAGCTAGCGTAGCCAACGTCCTTAGAACTATAGACTAACTGGATAACCTCTATAATTAGTTCTTCTGGAACTATTAGCTTCCCTAAGCCAGTTTTGCCGAGTTTCTGCTGCTAATTAAGCCGTTCTACCTCCTCGTAGAGCGTCTCTTCCTCGGTTAGCAGTTCTATCGCGCAAATCCCTACTTCTTTTAACACCTTAGCGTCTACTATCCGTTCGGTTAACACCTTCTGGAACATGTTCGGATCTTCTTTCGCACAGCTAGTCTTCCCTTCTCTTCTCGTTAGCGTATCGGCCTTTCTATTTTAAGCCCCGGGTCGATAGGAAATCTTGAAGTCGAACTCTAATAAGTAGGCGGCCTACTAAGCTTGGCGGCGCAATAGCTTCTGCGTCTTTATAAAATAGGGCAGTAACTGATAGTCTGTAAGGACCTAGACTGTGCTCTTTCCGGCTACAAGCTCTAGCTTCCACTCCTTAAAAGCCTGGATAATAGCTAACAGTTCTTTGTCGTAGATAGCGTAGTTCCGTTTAGCCTCGTTTATGGACTTGCTAAAGAAAGCCACTGGATAGAGGGTTTCGTCGTCGCTATATTAAGAAAGGACCCCTGCGGTTACTATATCGGATACATCTGTCTCTAGGTAGATTGTCTTTTCCGGTCGGAAGTGCGCTAGCACTAGCGCCGAGGCTACCGCTTCTTTTAGCTAATTAAAAGCCTCTGTACACTTCTTATTCTATAGGCCGGCAGCCTCCTTCTTTAATGCCTTATTTAGTAGTCTAGCTATTTTGCTAAAGTCCTTAATAAACTGTCGATAGTAGCTGCAGAATCCGAGAAAGGCTCTAATACGGGTAGTGTTTTCGGATTTCGGCTGCTTCCACTCCGCGACGGCGGCGACCTTTAAGGGGTCTATCCAAATTCCCTCTCTGCTGACGATAAGGCCGAGATATTTGACCTCGGTCTAATAGAACTCGCTCTTCTTCGTGTCTGCATTCTATCCAACCTCGCAGAGCCTAGTTAGCACTCTCTCGATATAGTGCGTGTGCTGCTCTCTCGTTCTATCGGTGTAGATAAGGATGTCGTCTAAGTAAATCGACACAAACCGTTCTAGCATGTCTATAAAAGTGTAGTTTATAAAGCGTTGCTATACAGCCGGTGCATTGGTAAGGCCGAAAGGAATAACTAACTACTTGAAGTTGCCTATACGTGTAGCGAATGTCGTAAGGTCTTCGGTCTGTCCTTCCTCGTTCCTTAGTCGGTAGAACGCTTAGCGAATGTCTAGCTTGCTGAACTCCTTAGCTTTAGCCACTCGCTGTATAGTCTTATCGATTAGCGGCAACAGATATACATCTCTTTTGGTAACCTTATTAAGGCCTTGGTAGTCTACGCACAGTCGGAGGCTACCTCCGGGTTTCTGTACGAATAGAATCGGTAACGCATGTTGCAGCGGCAGAAAGGGGTGGGACTAAGTAATAGGGTGGACCCTTGGAATTTCGGCTCGGCCCTTCCGGACCGAGCCGGGCCTTAGAACACTACCCCTAAAGCCCTTACCCACCACTACATAGATTCCTTTCGCTCCTTAGTTCGAGATATAGTTATTAAAAAGGCTGTATTAAATTATATCTGCGTGCCCGGATTATTATATCTTGAACTTACTTACTACACTAACTCTACGCTGTGCGAAAGGGACCGTTAAACTATCCGGACACCCGAATAACGCACGCGCACTATACACACCAAACCAAACACTAGCACTGTAAGAAAGCTATAGAGAGCTTCTTAACGGTAGAGGGCAGCGTTACGGGCCGCAGCGGAAAGAGAAAGACTAACAGACCAATGGATAGGTGTGTTAGCATCCTCGACGATAGAATAGCTACTAAAGGCCTTATAGAAGAAGAGATAGATAAAGCGAAGAAGGGCATAGAGGGCTATGCCGAACTGTACGCGCGCACGCTGGATAAGATAGAAGAACATCTTACAGAACACAGAGCTAAGAAGGTGTTCGATGTTATTACCTTCGTCGAAAAGAAGTTTTATAGGAACACGGAAGAAAACAGGCGACTAAGAGAAGAAATGGAAGCGGTAATAGCCGAGAAGGAGTCAGTAGAAACTATTATCGACGTGCTAGAAAACCAAGCGGCGAATCGACTAGCACAACTAAAGGCGATAAAGACTTAGTTAGCCGAGATAGAAGCAGCGACGTCGTCGGCGCTGCTACTATATCGAGAAGAACAAGCAGAAACCGCCTAACCGGCGGCCTACAGTTAAGGCGGCACGTCGATAACGTTACTAGCTGATCTACCGGCGTTTAGGGGCAGAGACCCTAAAGATTAGGAAGCGTTTAAAAAGAAAATAAAGAATAAGATAGACTGCGATTACGCCGGAAACAGTAAAGAAGATAAGTTGGCCTACCTGGAGTCGCGGTTAGAAGATAAAGCTTTTTCGCTAGTAGCGGACCTAGAAGAGGTAACCGCTGCAGAAGCAATTAAAGCGCTGGACTAGCGCTTCGGAGATCCCTTCCGGAAGAAGACAGCCTGTAAGCAACTGGATAAGATCAACCAGAACTGGCAGACGTTTAAGGGGTTCTACGGACTGTTTAGAAAATATGCTATTAGAGCCAGAGTGTTAGAAGATAAGCAGCTGCACTTGCTAAGACAGAAGTTGAACCCTAAACTAGCCGCAGCTATAGCTTTGGTAGAAGATAAAGATCTCGAGAGCTTTGTGCACTAAGCGAGAGTAACCGCTAGAAACCTAAGCGCTTATGCGAAATTAGCATCGCGCGAATCGCACCAGAAACTATCGACAATGCCAACAACACGACCCCCTGCTCCTTTCCGCTAAGGCCCCACCCAGCAGACACCTTATCCGCTACGTTTGTCGTTCATCCCCACCTGCTATACGTGTAGAAAGCCTGGCCACATCGCTACGAGATGCTAAGCAACGGATTAGCAGAAGCAGGAGTATCGGGCTACGAAGCAGCAGCTGCCGAGAAAGACTATCTAAGTTATCGAGCCGGCTCCGAAAGACACCGACAGTGTAGATAGTAGGGTGCCTCTGCGAATCTTAGGAAAAGACCAGCTAGACGGATAGGCCCCCTGTCTAGCACGGACAATAGGGCACTAACGCGATCCGCGTTACCAAAAGAAGAGAGCATTAACAGCTGTAACGACCCGCTCTTAGCGACGGTAGAAGTAAACACAGAGACCGCTATTATCCTTCCGTTTACTATCTACCCCCTTAATGGATTAGACCGCCTACTTTAGCTAAGAGCTTTTATTGACACAGGAGCCCTTATCGGCGCGGCGATCCACTATAGACTGATTTAGAAACTAATAAAAGGATACAGTTATCCTGTAGAGCTAGCGTCGCCGACGCGAATTTCAGCATACAACGGACAAGACACTAAGAGTGTTACGCACTACGTGCCATTAAAGACTACCTTAGCAGGTCGCACTACAGAAGCGACGCTCCGAATTATAGATATTGAAAGGTTTAACATCATTATAGGACAGAAATGGATAAAGAACTAGAAAGCAGTTATTAACGTAGGTAAAGGCACACTTAGATTCAGAACCCTGCAGAGTAGTGTCGCTGCTGTCGAATCAGTCACTGCGGTCGCTACAGAACCAAACGTTACGACTATAGAAGCGGTTCTAATAGATCGGTCCGACCCTCTAGACACGATCGGAATAATAAGCTCGGAAGCTTTAACGACCCTCGCGAGGTCGCAAGACAATAAGATTTACGCTATCTTAATAAAAGACATCGAAGACTACTAGAAAATAATAGCGGAAGAAGAAGTAGATCCGCTAGAGGTGTTGCCAAAGGAGCTCTATAGCTATACTAACGTATTCTCAAAAGCTAACTCCAACCTCCTGCTGCTCTACCGACCGGAATATAACAAGAAGATCCGGCTAAAAGAAGGAGCTACGCTGCCAAGAACCGAGCCCTTAAGAAGACTATCGCTAGCCGAGCTGGACTAGGTAGAAGTGTTTGTTAGAGAAAACTTAGCGAAGAAGTTTACTATGCCAAGCTCAGCTAAGTATGCGTCGCCGATTCTTTTCGTACGAAAGCCCGGAGGTGGCTTCCGACTGTGCGTAGATTACCGTAGCCTTAATAAAGTTACTAAGAGAGATATGTATCTGCTGCCGCTAATCGATAAGACTATACAACGAGTAGCTAAAGCTAGGTAGTTTAGTAAGCTGGATATTCGTTAAGCGTTCTACTGACTAAGGAATAAGGAAGGGCGGACAGAAGATCTCACGACGTTCGCTACGCGTATAGGCAATTTTAAGTAGTTAGTTATGCCCTTCGGCCTTACTAACGCGCCGGCAGTGTAGCAGCGTTTTATAAATTATACCTTTATAGACATGCTAGAGCGGTTCGTGTCTATTTACTTAGACGACATTCTTATTTATACCGAAGGGACGAGAGAGCAATACACAGACTATATCGAGAAAGTGTTAACTAGGCTCCGCGAGGTTAGGTTAAACGCAGACACGAAGAAGAGCGAGTTCTATCAGACCGAGGTCAAATATCTCGGTCTTATTGTCAGAAGAGAAGAGATTCGGATAGACCCCTTAAAGGTCGCCGCTGCAGCGGAATAGAAGCAACCGAAATCCGGAAACACTACGCAAATCAGAGCGTTTCTCGGATTCTGCAGCTACTATCGACAGTTTATTAAGGACTTTAGCAAGATAGCGAGACCCCTGAACAAAGCATTAAAGAAGGAGGCCGCCGGCCTATAGAATAAGAGGTGCACAGAGGCTTTTGACAGGCTGAAAGAAGCAGTGGCCTTAGCGCTAGTGCTGGCACACTTCCGATCCCCGAGAAACTGTAGCAGTACATTACGATAGATTTCGTAACCGGCCTGCCGGATTCCGATAGATATAATGCTATGCTCAACGTAGTAGATCGACTAAGCAAGGAGCGCCACTTCATCCCCTGCCGAGCTAAGGATAAAGAAACTACTGCAGAAGAAACGGCGAGAATGCTAATCCAGTACGTATAGAAGTACTATAGCCTGCCGGACACTATTACTACGGATAGGGGTCCTCAATTTACTGCTAATGTATAGAAGGCTATTAACTAAGCTCTCAGAATTTGTAGAAAACTCAGCACAGCCGCTCACCCTTAAACCGACAGTTAGTCTAAAGTGGCTAACCGCGAGATAGAAAAATATCTACGAATTTTCTGTAGTTACTACTAAGGAGAGTGGGTCAAGGTATTGCCGATAGCCGAATTCTGCGCCAATTCAGCACAGTTAGAAGCTACCTCGCTGGCGCTATTCGAGATAACCTATAGTTATCTTCTGAGAATAAGCTTCTAACTGCCGGACAAACCTAACTCTTCGGAATCTTTTACTGCCACTTCGTTAAAGAGAGTCGCCGCCGCCGCAGCCGAAGCACTTAAGGCTTAGATGGAAGAAGCAATTAAGGTAGCGAAGGAGGCAATGGAATCGGCTTAGAAAAAGATAGTAACTCGAGCTAATAGAAAGCAGTTACCAATAGAATTCAAAGAAGGCCAAAAGGTATAGCTTAACACGCGGAACCTAAGGCTAAGAGGCAACGCTAAGCTCAACCCCCGCTATGTAGGTCCGTTTACGATAGTGGAAAGAAGGTTGCCAGTAACCTACCGGCTCTAGCTACCGAAGTCATTTCGAATCTACGATGTCTTCTACTTAGACCTGTTAAGCCTAGACCCTAAGGACGGCCTTCCGAAACAGGGGTTCGCTAAACTCCTGCTAATTGAGATAGACGGTAAAGAAGAAGAGTAGGAGGTAGAGTGTTAGGGGGCGCCGTCCAGCCTAGGTCCTGGACCTAAGCCAGCCGTCGCCCTAAGGACTGCGACTTAGCGGCGCCAGCACGACCCTACCCTCCGTACAGAGTTACCGACACGACCCTACTCCTATATAGAGAGAGAATCCTATAGCCCTATACAGAGGGGAATTGCTGCCCCCCTAAACAGAGGGAAAACTCTGCACTACTGTAGAGAGGGAAACTCCCAATCCTCTGTACAGAGTGTAAACCTTGCACCCCTATATAGAGAGAAATTGCTAGCTTAGCTTTGTAGGTACAAATTGTACAGCAGCAGACAACGAAGGAACTGCCTATCAGTTCCTTTATATAGATACCTAACCTTAAGTTTCTAAATTAAGATTCTTAAGCCCTTACATTAGGAACTAATCTTACTGTCGGTAACTGCAGTAATATAACGAAGATAGACAGCGACATCTCTATAGAACCTACGGCTATACAGGGACAGATGCACTGCGCGTACGAGGAGCTGCTAGAACACAAGAGGCAGCTCTAACAGCAAGTAAGCTACTAGGCTGCGATAATTTCCCAACGGGAACAGGAGCTACGACAGCTTAGGCGTCCGATTGCGATCCGACCCCTACGACGACGACGAACACGATAGCCTACACCCCGACCCCTAAGAGCAAACTCCCTAACGTTACTACCTACAATAGTAAGGCCCTGGCTAGCTACCCCTCCTAGGCTGCCTAGATGCGCTCTAAGCTTCTAGTCGACTTAGGAGCATACCTGACTGAGCTAGACAAGGTAGTGTACCTCTTTAGGAGGTTAAAGAGCAGGGCAGCAGCACGGATTCTGCCGTACTACGAGACGGCTATTGCCAACCCGGCAATAGCAACAACGACGATGCTCTAGGCAGCTCTTAACAAGAGCTATAAGGACCCAGACCGCGAGAGCTGAGTACTTATACGGGTTAAAACGATAAAGCAAGGGCGCAAGACTATACAAGAGTTCCTTACGGAATATAACTAGACCCTAGCAGAGGCAGGAGGACTCCAATAGGAGGATAGGATAAAAATTACTACCTTAGAGGTAGGCTTCTCTAAGGAGATTATAACAGGACTAGTAGGCGTAATGCGACTAGCTACGTACAAGGAATTCTATAATCTCCTTAGGATAGTCGACGACTAGCAGCGCAGGCTCGGATAGATAAGCTGCGCTTATAAAATGCGACGACCCCTCTAGCGGCAGACAGACGCTATAGACTAGGAACTAACGACGACGAGAGTAGCGGCAGCCGTTACTGTACGGCCAAGGGCCGCTGCCAAAAAGGCACAGTAGGTAGACATAGCTACCCTAGACTAGAGGCAAGCAGAAGGGAGCTGCTATAGGTATAGCAAGATAGGCTATACTGCACGGAACTGCCGGCTTTTGCTAGCAGAGAGACCTAGGGGACGGCCGACCACTGCAAGGGTAGCAACTGCAGCGCCCTAATAAGAGAATTAAGAGTCCTACTTAGACGACAACAAGTCGGGAAAAGAGTAGCCTCTAAGCGAAGGCTCTGCTAGAGGCGTATACGAGATAGATTGTTAAATCAAAGCACTACTTAGCTATCTTTTAAGAGCAACTACATTACGACTACGCCGTTTATCGTATAGCCTACGCTAAACAGGACCGCTACAGCGCAGACATTAATTAACATAGGATATTTGGTATACGGAGTAATTAGCGAAGACTTCGTACAGAGACACTACATTAAGACGACCCCTACTGTACCTATATGCATATTGGGCATTACCAGGCGAGGACCAGACATTACCTATATAGTAAAAGTAACGATAGAGCTGTAGGGACACTATAAGCAGGACTTATACCTCTATGTCGTACAGGACAAGTTAGGGTATAACCTAATATTAGGGAAGCTATAGATAGAGCGCTAGCAGGGCAAGCTGGACGTTGGACGGGGACGGCTGTACCTGGCAGCGACGAAGCAGAGGCTCCGAGACTAAGGGAGGGTTCCGCAGGGCGGCAATGCTAAGGCCGAGTTTAACACTGCGACTGCGGACATTAAGAAGGCATTAGCACCTAAGAAAGCAACGGACCCCTATACGAAGCTCCTAGTAGAATACGCAGGATACCTAGACCTCTTCGAGCTAAAGTCGGCCTCGAAACTGCTGCTATACCGAGGAGAAGGAATTGACTACGACATCTAGCTAGAGCCCTGTCCAGATAGGAGTCTGCCTAAAGTGCCGTACAGCCCACTGTACGGCTTGTCCTCTAGAGAACTCTTAGTACTGCGCAAGACACTAGACGACCTACTTGCTAAAGATTTCATTTAGGCAAGTACCTTATCTGTAGGAGCCCTAGTACTGTTTGTCTATAAGGAGGGCAAGGCCGGCCTACGTTTCTACGTAGACTACAGAGGCATTAACGCGGTTACTAAGAAGGACCGGTACCCCCTACCCCTTATTAAGGAGACTCTCGGACGGATTAGCAAGGCAAAGTGGTTTACCAAGCTTAACGTAGTCTTAGCTTTCTACAAGATACAGATTAAGGAAGGCTGTAAATAGATAACTGCCTTCCGTACGAGATATAGTCTTTTCGAGTAGCTTGTTACTCCCTTTAGCCTTGCTAACGCACCGGCGATCTTCTAGAGGTACATTAACAGGTCCCTGTAAGGGTTACTAGACGACATCTGTTCGGCGTACCTCGACGACATACTGGTTTTTACAGACGGCACCTATGCAGATTACGTACAGGACGTCAAGAAGGTATTAGATCGACTGCAACAAGCTAGCTTGTACCTCGACATCGACAAATGTGAATTCGGGGTACAGCGTACGAAATACCTAGGGTTTATTATCGAGGCAGGGAAAGGCATTAGCATAGATAGGAAGAAGATTGATACTATTAAGCAATAGAAGCCGCCTACAAGTGTTAAGGGCGTACAGGAATTCCTTAGGTTTGCTAGCTTCTACCGCCAGTTTATACAGAACTACTCGGAGATCGTACGTCCCCTAGTCGAGCTAACATATAAGGACAAGCAGTTTAAGTAGACGGACGAGTGCAATAGGAGCTTTAACAGGCTAAAGGAGCTCTTTACTACAGGACTAACGCTTGCCGCCTTCGACCCGGAACGTACGACAATACTGGAAACTGACTCCTTAGGGTACTGTATAGAGGGTATCCTGTTATAGGTAGGCTCAGACGGACTTCTGCACCTATACGCGTACTTCTCTAAGAAGAACTCCCTAGCTAAGTGCAACTACCCTATCTACGACAAGGAATTGCTAGCAGTCGTACAGTGTTGCAAAGTGTAGGATAGAGAACTCCACTTAGTTCCCGAGTTCCTCACTCTAACTAACTATAAGAATCTAGAGTACTTTACGCAACCCCGGAAGCTGTCTAAGAGACACGTACGATAGGCGATGTACCTAAGCTGCTTTAATATAAGACTCTAGTATCGTAAGGGTAAGGACAACAGCAGGGCCGATGCGCTATCTAAACAGGACTAGGACATGCCAACGACGTACGAGGACGACTGGCTAAAATTATAAACATTCCAGATGTTTAAGGAAGGGCTAGGCGAAGGGACTATCCGCCTAGCGGCGACACATATATAGGAACCCTAACTACGGGCATAGGAAGAGGCAGTAGAAAAGGACGACGTCTATCGAGGGGCCTGTACGGCGATCTAGGGAGGACAGCGGAAGCTCCTAGCAGAGCTTGACCTTAAGGTGTTAGCAGCGGAATGCTTAGTAGATAAGAACATTAACCTAAAGTTTAGGAATCGGATTTGGGTCCAAGCAGATAAGAAGCTTTGTACGAGCTTAATATAACAGGTGCATAACTCTATAGCAACCGGGCACCTAGGGCGCGAAGAGACGTACAGCATCGTCGCTAGGGACTACTACTAGCTAGCGATAGCAAAGGCTATCTGCAGGTTCGTACAGAACTGTAATATATATAGTCGAACGAAGCCCTAGTGTAAACTAAAGCATAGGCTGCTAAAACCCCTACTAATACCGGACTGGCCCTGGCAAGACCTAACAGTAGACTTTATTACAGACCTCCCTAAGAGCGACGGACGGCAGAACATTATAGTAGTTACGGACAAGCTAACGAAGGGGGTAATACTAGAAGGAATGGACTCTATTGCGGCTAAAGACACTGCTTAGGCATTTATACGGACGACGTTTAGCAAGTACGGATTTCCCAGGTTAATTGTATCGGACCGGGGTACACAGTTTACGAGCCAACTCTAGGCTAGGGTATGTTAGTTGCTAAACGTAGAACGCCGCCTATCAACCGTAAAGCACCTGCAGACGGACGGTACGACAGAGAGGGTCAATTCGACGTTAGAAGCGTACCTCTAAGTATACGTTAACTATAATTAGACGAACTGGAACCGCCTTCTCCCTATAGCGGAGCTGGCTATTAACAGCCGTACGGCTAATGCTACAGGATTGTTACCCTTCTTTATAACCTACAGATACGACTACTCCCTGCTTCTACTAACCCTAAGTAGTGCTACCCTACGCCCTGTACGATCCCCAATTTAGCAGGGAGAGGCCATCGTACAGACGATTACGAACGCCTACTAATAGGCGAAAGCGAGTCTGGCTATAGCTTAACAGAATGCGGAAGAGCAGGCCAACGAGGGACAGCAAGCTGCACCAAGATACGAGGCAGGAGATAAGGTCTAGTTAAACTAGCGCAATATCTGTATAGACTAACTAAGCAAGAAACTAGACTGGAAGAACTGGAAGTTTATAGTAGTCCAACTAGTAGGGACATACGCTGTACGACTTAATACTCCCCTAGGGATTTACCTAGTCTTCTATATAGACCTTGTACAGCTAGCAAACACAGACCCCCTGCCGCACTAGACAATAGACGACGCGCGCCCTCTAGCGATTGTTACTAAAGGGCAGGAAGAGTACGAGGTAGAGGAAATCCTTAAGAGCCGAAGGAAGCAGAAGAGGGCAGAGTACTTAGTAAAATAGAGAGGGTAGGCAGAGCCTACGTAGGAACTATACAAGGCCCTGCAGGACACAACTACGCTAGACAGGTAGGAGGAGAACTATCCTCCTGCCCAGTTACAGTAACACTGCACTGTATAGCGAAAAGGGGCACGATCTACCCTAGGTATAGGACAGCTGTAAGCAACTTAGGTTGTCGAAGGATCGAGAATTAAGACGTAGAACCCTACTGGGTCCCGCCGACACTACACTATATAGAAGAGGGGCAGGAGGAAGAGAACGGTTAGGAGACAGGTAAGAAGAGTAGAAGTAGGAAAGGAACGAGAGCAACACTGTCCGAAAACTTTTATATACTACCTTAAGGTAGCTTACTAGCTACTACCCCCTAGGACCAAGGCAGCCAACTCTACACCCGAAATCTTAATTACCTCCCAGCCGGCAGAGGCCCTAATACTAGAAGGAGTAGAAGGGTAGCTTAGCAACATCCTGCTGCTTATCGATATAGCACCTAGGACGTTAGCTAGGATCGTCTAAAGGAGGAAAGCTGTACGAACCGGAAGCGGAGTTGCTAGTTACGCTGAATATCCTACAGCTAGAAGTGGAGGTATAGGAGGACGGGCCGGCAACTACAAGAGAGCTACGACAGCACTAGGCGGACGGAATAGTAGTGTTAGTAGTAGTAGTTGTAGTTAGTAGTAGTAGTAGTTGTTGTTGTTGTAGTAATATTAGTAGTAGTAGTAGACGGCTAGGCGGACAGGTAGCAGATAGGGAATAGAAGAGAAAGAGAAGAAGAGAGAGAGAGAAGGGGGAGAGGGTTAATATACAGGGTAGTAGCTGCCTGCTATATAAGATAATAGCAACTAGGGCAGCTGCTACAACTGTATAAGGGAGGACAAACGAGGCAACTACGACCTAGTGCCTAGACGAGCGACGGCCCTCTAGACGACCGGACAGAGATAGGAACATCTACCTAGGAGCTGGACTCCGGACGACGACTAAGGCATAGGGACAGATCCAGACGGCCCGCCGCTGCAAGACCGTACAGCTAGGAAGCAGAGTCTATAGCTAGGGCTATAGGGTAGGAGGTAAATAGTCAGACAGAACCGAGCACCTCCTGCACCTTCGTAACTGCTTGTAGGTCCTCCTCTGCCTTAGGCTCGGCATTATTAGAGTAGAAAACAGAATCGGTCAAAATGAGGTAGAAGCGATCTAGTACTACCTGCCTTCCCTACTTGCGGGTCCTCCTCCGCCTTAGCTACAGGATCTAGAGGGACAGGTCTAAGGTTACAACAGCGTAGAGGGGAGGCATCTATCAGGCACTGCCGACTAGCAAGCGCCTAGACGAAGACGGGAAAGCGCTACCTGCTAGAGGAACCCTAGGAGCTAAGGATGTACGACACGCTGTCGTACGAAAAAAAAGCACTATAAGAAGGGAGGGGGGTATTGTTAGAGGGCGCCATCCAGCCTAGGTCCTGGACCTAAGCCAGCCGTCGCCCTAAGGACTGCGACTTAGCGGCGCCAGCACGACCCTACCCTCTGTACAGAGTCACTAATACGACCTTACTCCTGTATAGAGGGAGAATCCTATAGCCCTATACAGAGGGGAATTGCCGCCCCTCTAAACAGAGGGAAAACTCTGCACTACTATACAGAGGGAAACTTCCGATCCTCTATATAGAGTGTAAACCTTATACCCCTGTACAGAGGGAAATTGCTAGCTTAGCTTTATAGGTACAAATTGTATAGTAGCAGACGACGAAGGAACTGCCTATCAGTTCCTTTATATAGATACCCAACCTTAAGTTTCTGAATCAAGATTCTTAAGCCCTTACATAGAGGATGTAGTAGATATAAGAAAGATAAGAGGGTCTGTCGAAGCAAGGATCTCGTAGAAAGGATAGCTAGAAGACTATAAATAGTATCCAGTCAAGAATCTCCGAAATTCGGCAGAGCTACTAAGAGAGTTTTACGTCCAGAACCTAAGGAAGCTAAAGCCTAAGTAGCTCGAAAGTTAATAAAGAAGAAGAAAACCTGCGTCTGCTCTATCGGCGCAGAAGCCAATAGAAACGATTGTAGAAATCGCTAGCCGGTATCTTCGGCTCTACTACTACTACCGCTAGCGTGCTTCGTTGGCGACCCTGCACTTCGCCTTCGCGCAGCACTACCCGCCGGCTTGGCCAGACGGATTATAATAGCGAAGAACGAAGCCGAAGCCACTAAGGCAGCCTCGCAGTAGCGCTAAAGGCTATAGTAGAGAAGAAAAAGAAGAAGAAGATAGCGAGCTGCAGATAGATCTATATAGACCTCCGCAGCGGCGTATAGGCCAGCCTCGCCGCAGCTTAGATAGCTGCCAGCACAGATCAGATAGCTCTTCCGATTAGATAGACGCCGAAGTAAAGACGTTAGATAGCGACGATGTAAAAACTAAAAAAAAAAGAAGAAGAAGAAAGAGATAAGTAAGCGGTCGAGGTTGACCGCTGGTAAGGGAGGGGAGTAGTGTTGCGGCGGCAGAAAGGGGTGGGACTAAGTAATAGAGTAGACCCTTGGAATTTCGGCTTAGCCCTTCCGGACTAAGCCGGGCCTTGGAACACTACCTCTAAAGCCCTTACCTACCACTATATAGATTCCTTTCCCTCCTTAGTTCGAGATATAGTTATTAAAAAGGCTGTATTGAATTATATCTGCGTGCCCAGATCAATACATACTTAGTAGAGCTTGGCGTAATAAACTTCTTTGCTAGGTTTTCTCGAACAAACACCTCTACTTAGTCCAGCTTAGCCAGCGATAATCGTCTTAGGGGTTTGGTTCTCGGCAGCTTAGCTCCTTCTTTTAGCTAGATCTTGTTGTCGTATTCCAGTCGGTGGAGCAGCAGGAGGTTGGAGTCGGCTTTTAAGAACACGTTAGTGTAACTCTAGAGTTCTTTTGGTAACACCTCTAACGGGTCTACTTCTTCTTACGCTATTATCTTCTAGTGATCTTCGATGTCTTTTATCGAGATAGCGTAGATTTTATTCTCCGGCGACTTTGCAAGGGTCGTTAGGGCTTCTAAGCTTATTATTCTAACGGTATCTGGGGGATCGGAACGGTTAGTCGGAATCGCGTTAATAGTGGCGACGTTCGGTTTTGCAGCGGCGGCGACCGCTTCGTCGGCAGCGGCTCCACTCTGCTGGGTCTTGAATCCGAGCGTGCCTTTACCTACGTTAATAACAGCTTTCTGGTTCTTTATCTATTTCTGCCCTATAATAATGTTAAACCGTCCGATATCTATAATGCGAAACGTTGCTTCCGTAGTTCGACTAGCTAAGGTAGTCTTCAATAGCACATAATAAGTAACGCTCTCTGTGTCTTGTCTATTATAAGCTGAAATCCGCGTCGGCAACGCTAGTTCCACTGGATAACTGTATCCTTTTATTAGTTTCTAAACCAATCGATAGTGGATCGCCGCTCCGATAAGCGCTCCTATATCGATAAAGGCTTTTAACTAAAGGGGGCTGGGCGAGCTATTAAGGGGGTAGACAGTAATCGGAAGAATAATAGCGGTTTCCGTATTCACTTCCACCGCTGCCGAGAGCGGGTCGTTACAACTGTTAATGCTCCCTTCTTCTAGTAATGCGGATCGCGTTAGTGCCCTATTGTCTATGCTGGATAGGGGGCCTATCTGTCTAGCTAGTCTTTTCCTAGGATTCTTAATAGCACTCTACCGTCTACGCTGTTAGTGTCGTTCGGTGCCGGCTCTATAGCTTGGATAGTCTTCCTTAGTAGCAGTGGCTTGGCGGCGCGATACTCCTGCTTCTATTAAGCCGTCGCTTAGCATCTGGTAGCAATATAGCTAGGCTTTCCGTACGCGTAGCAGGTAAGGACGAAAGACGAGCGCCGCGAATAGGATAGCTGCTAGGGGCCTCGTCAGAAAGGAGCAGGGGGTCGTGTTGTCGGCGCCGACTGCTTCTAAATCGGTTTACGCGATGCCGATTTTGCGTAGGCGCTTAGGTTTCTAGCAGTAACTCTCGCTTAGTGCACGAAGCTCTCGAGGTCTTCGTCTTCTACTAAAGCTATAGCTGTAGCCAGTTCGGGGTTTAGCTTCTGTCTTAGTAAGTGTAACTGCTTATCTTCTAACACTTTGGCTCTAATAGCATATTTTCTAACAGTCCGTAGAACTCCTTAAACGTTAGCCGGTTCTAGTTAATCTTGTCCAGTTGCTTACAGGCCGTCTTCTTCTAGAAGGGGTCTCCGAAGCGTTAATCCAGCGCTTTAATTGCTTCTTCGGCAGTTACCTCTTCTAGGTCTGCCACTAACGAAAAAGCTTTACCTTCTAATCGCGATTCCAGGTAGGCCAATCTGTCTTCTTTACTGTTTCCGGCATAATCGCGGTTTATCTTATTCTTTATCTTTTTTTTAAAGGCCTCCTAGTCTTTAGGGTCTCTATCCCTAAAGGCTAGTAGATTAGGTAATAACGTTATCGAAGTGCTACCTTAACTGTATGCCGCCAGTAAGGTGGTATCTGCTTGTTGTTCTCGATATAGCGGCGGCGCCGACGACATTGCTGCTTCTATGTCGGCTAACTGAGCCTTTAGCGTCTTCAGTTATGCTAGCCGGTTTGCCACTTAGGTTTCTAGCACATCGATAATAGTTTCTGCCGATTCCTTCTTAGCTATTACCGATTCTATCTCCTCTTTTAGCTGCCTGTTTTCTTCTATGTTTTTGTAAAACTTCTTTTCGATAAAGGTAATAATGTCGAACACCCTCCTAGCTCTATATTCTGCTAGATATCCTTCGATTTTATCCGGCGTGCGGGCATACAGCTCCTTGTAGCCGGCTATGCCCCTCCTCGCTTTATCTATCTCTTCTTCTGTAAGGCCCTTAGTGGCCGTGCTATCGTCGAGGATGCTAGTGCGCCTATCCCTCGCTCTGTTAGTCTTTCTCTTTCCGCTGCAGCCTATAACACTGCCCTCTACCGTTAAGAAGCCTTCTATAGTCTCCTTATAGTGCTAATGTGTTTGGTTAGGTTTGTAGTGTGCGCGTACGTTATTCGGGTAGCTGGATAATTTAACGGACCCTTTCGTGCAGCGCAGGGCTGGTGTAGGTAGTAAGTTCGAGATATAATAATCCGAGCACGTAGATATAATTTAATACGGCTGTTTTAATAACTATATCTCAAACTAAGGAAGGAAAGGAATCTATGTAGCAGTGGGTAAGGGCTTTAGGGGTAGGTGTGCCAAGGCCCGGCTCGGTCCAGAAGGGCCGAGCCGAAATTCCAAAGGTCCACCCTATTACTCTACCCCTTTCTGCCGCCGCAACACTTTCTTAGTATAACGACAACGATAAAGCCCTTTATCTAGTAGCTTTCTTTAGCAAATCTATAAACGAAGCCGAGCAGAACTACGCTATCTATAACAAGGAGTTGTTAGCTATTATCTAGGCTTTCGAGGAGTAGAAGCTAGAGCTTATAGCTAGAAAAAGTACAGTCTAGGTCCTTATAGACTATTAGTCGCTAACCTATTTTATAAAGACGTAGAAGCTCTTATGCCGCTAGGCTCAGTAGGCCGCCTACTTATCTAGGTTCGACTTTAAGATTACCTATCGACTAAGGGCTTAAAACGGAAAGGCTAACGTACTAATAAGAAGAGAAGGGAAGACTAGTCGCGCGAAGGAGGATCCGAACATATTCCAGAAGATGTTAACTAAGCGGATAGTAGACGCCAAAGTACTAAAAGAAGTAGGGATCTGCACTGTAGAATTGGTAGCCAAAGAAGAAATGCTTTACGAAAAGGTAGAGCGGCTTAACTATTAACAGAAGCTTGGCAAGACCAGTTTAGGGAAGCTAATAGTTCTGGAAGAGCTAATCGCGGAAGTTATCTAGCTGGTCTATAGTTTTAAGGATGTTAGCTATACTAGCACGAAGAAGATAATAGAGGCTATAAGGACCGTCTACTGGTTTCCGCGAATCTTCGAGCGAATCTACTAGTTTATCGGTAACTGTTATATATCGAGCCGCGAAGCTGCGTTACGGACTTCTAGCCGGCCTACTAAAGCTACTACTGATCCCTAAGAAACTGTAGCAGCACATTACGATAGATTTCGTAACCGGCCTGCCAGACTCCGATAGATACAATGTCACTCTTAATATAGTAGATCGGTTAAGTAAGGAACGCTACTTTATTCCCTATTAAGCAAAGGACGAAGGCACTACTGCGGAAGAGACCGCAAAGATGCTGATTTAGCACATATAGAAGCACTATAGCCTGCCAGACACTATTACTACAGATAGGGGTCCTTAATTTACCGCCAATATATAGAAGGCTATTAACTAAGTTCTCGGAATCTGCAGAAAGCTTAGCACAGCTGCTTACCCTTAGACGGACGGTCAGTCGGAGGTAGCTAACTGTAAGATAGAGAAATATCTGCGAATCTTCTGTATTTATTATTAAGAAGACTAGACTGAGGTGTTGCCGATAGCCGAGTTCTGCGCTAACTTAGCACCGTCCGAAGCTACCTCGCTAGCGCTATTTAAGATAACTTACAGCTATCTTCTACAGATAAGCTTTTAACTGCTGGACGGACCTAGCCCTTCAGAACCTTCTACTACTACCTCGTCGAAGAGAGTCGCCGATGCCGCGGCAGAAGCGCTTAAGGCTTAGATAGAAGAGGCGGTCCGGATAGCAAGAGAGGCGATAGAATCGGCTTAAGCAAAGATAGTAACTCGAGCTAATAGAAAGCAGTTACTAATAGAATTTAAAGAAGGTCAAAAGGTATAGCTTAATATACAGAACCTAAGGTTGAAAGGCAACGCTAAGCTTAATCCCCGTTACGTAGGCCCGTTTAAGATAATAGAAAAGAGGTTACTAGTAACCTATTAGCTCTAGCTACTGAGGTCGTTCTGAATCTACGATGTCTTCTATTTAGATCTGTTAAGCCTAGACCCTAAAGATAGCCTTCTAGGGCAGGGATTCGTCGAACCTACACTAATCGAGATAGACAGTAAAGAAGAAGAGTAGGAGGTAGAAGATGTAATAGATATAAGGAAGATAATGTTACAGCGGCAGAAAGGGGTGGGACTGGATAATAGGGTGGACCCTTGGAATTTCGGCTCGGCCCTTCCGGACCGAGCCGGGCCTTGGCACGCCACCCCCCAAAGGTCTCGTCCACCACTACATAGATTCCTTTCCCTCCTCAGTTCGAGATATACTTAGCAAAACAGCCGTATTGAAACTTATCTGCGCGCTCGGATCAGATAAGGGGGTCTATCAAAGCGAGGATCTTATAGGAGGGGTAGCTAGAAGACTATAAATAGTATCCAGTCGAGAATCTTTGGAATTCGGCAGAGCTACTAGAAGAGTTCTATAAAAACCGAGACCTAGATAGCTCCAGAAGCGATAGAAAAAGAAGAAGAGCTGCGTCTACGCTATTAGTGCAAAAACCAAAGAAACGATCGTAGTGGCGGTGCGCTTAGTAACTGTCTTCGACAATATCTACGCCGTCTAATAGCTTTGCCAGACAGATAACGCAAATAAAGTCGAGGACGGCCCTACTGCTTTGACGCGACAGTCGACGACAGCTTCTATAAAACCGAACAGTTCGGCCGATCGATTTTATAGACGGAGTCGACGACGCCGGCTTTGCAGTAGCGCTTAAGGCCTTAGTAAGAAAGAAAAGAAGAAGAGATAGAGCACCGCAGACGCACCTATATAGGGCCCTCCGCAGCAGTGCACAGACTAGCCGCGGCTTAGATTAGATAGCTCCAATTAGATAGACGCTAAGTAAAAGGCTTTAAGTAGTGACAATGTAAAGCAGAAGTATATAAAGAAAGGAAGGTGTTCTTAAAGTAGAAGAAAAAGAAGAGGTAACGTCGATTATAAGAAGAATTTTCGCGAAGAAAGCTGCAAACTAGATAAAGAAAGAAAACGACGAAGTAGAAGAAAAAGACAAAGAGATCGATAACAGAAGATAAGAAGAGAAAGAAGCAGCAACGAAGGATAGATAGAAGAATAAGGAGCCCTAATTAGCTAAAAGGAGGTCGAAGGGCGGAAGGGATAAGTAAGCGGTTAAGGGCGACTGCTAGTAAGAGAGGGAGGTAGTGTTACGGCAGCAGAAAGGGGTAGGACTAAGTAATAAGGGTAGACCCTTAGAATTTCAGCTCGGCCCTTCCGGACCGAGCCGGGCCTTAGCGCGCTACTACTAAAGCCCTTACCTACTAATGTATAGATTCCTTTCCCTCTTTAGTTCGAGATATAGTTATTAAAACAGCTGTATTGAATTATATCTGCGCGCTCGGATTAGGAATAGATAAGTAAGCAGTTAAGAGCGACTGTTAGTAAGGAAGGGGCGTAGTGTTACGATAGTAGAAAGGGGTAGGACGGACTGATAGGATAGACCCTAGAATTTCGTCTCGGCCCTTCTAGACTAAGCCGGGTCTTGGCACACTACCCCTAAAGCCCTTACCTACTGCTACATAGATTCCTTCCCTTCCTTAGTTCGTAATATAGTTATTAAAAGGCCGTATTAAATTATATCTACGCACTCGGATTACGTTTCTTTCCTTAGTTCGCGATATAGTTATTAAAAGGCTGTATTAAATTATATCTACGCGCTCGGATTAAATAACTGTATAGGTTACTACAACAGTTCTATAACAACTATTCTAGTAGCACCTTATGCTAACTACAGGTCCACTATAACATATACTAAGATATTTTGTACAATTAACTAGTGTAAGGGCTTAAGAATCTTGGTTTAGAAACTTAAGGTTGGGTATCTACATAAAGGAACTGATAGGCAGTTCCTTTATTATCTGCTGCTGTACAATTTGTACCTACGAAGCTAAGCTAGCAATTTTCCTCTGTGCTAGAGTGCAAGGTTTACACTCTGTACAGAGGATCGGGAGTTCTCCCTCTATATAGTAGTGCAGAGTTTTCCCTCCGTTTAGAGGGGCAGCAATTCCCCTCTATATAGGGCTATAGGGTTCTCCCTCTATATAGGAGTAGGGTCCTGTTAGTGATTCTATACAGAGGGTAGGGTCGTGCTAGCGCTGCTAAGTCGCAGTCCTTAGGGCGACAGCTAGCTTAGGTTAGGTCTAGGACCTGGGCTGGGCAGCGCCCCCTAACAATACCCCCCCTCCCTTCTTGTAGTACTCTTTTTGTACAGTAGCGTGTTGTATACCCTTAGCTCTTAGTGTTCTTTTGGCAGGTTGCGACTTCCTATTTTCGTCTAGTTATCTATATAGTCGTTGCTCGTCGCCTACTAGGTCGTAGTTGCCTCCTTGCCTTTTTATACAGCTGTAGTAGCTGCTCTAGTTGCTATTGCCTCCTATAGCAGGCAGCTACCCCCTAAATTCCAAGCCTCTCCCTTCTCTTTCCCTTCCTCCTTTTCCTTCTATTCCCTGCCTGCCTCCCCCCTTCTACGCTGTCTACTGTCTACTACCGTCTACTGTCTACTGTCTACTGTCCACTATCCAACGTCTACTCCGGCCCTACTACTAGCTACTACTAGTTACTACTAGTTACTACTAGTTACTACTAGTTACTACTACCTACTAGCTACTATTATGCTACCTGCCCTGTCTAGCCGTGCTCGCCGTAGCTCCCTCGTAGTCGCTGGCCCCTCCTCCTCCGCTTGTCCGGCTAGGGTCCCCTCCTATTTCCGCCTCTAGCAGTAGAATGCTTAATTCGACTAACAGCTTCGCTTCCAATTCGTACAGGTTCCCGTCCTCTGTACAGTCTTAGCTAATGTCTTAGGTACTATACCTACAAGCAGTAGGACGCGGCCGAGCTGCCCTACTACGCCTTCTAGTGTAACCCCGCCTAGGTTATACCTTAGCAGGTAGCTACAGCCTGCGCGTCGTACGTTAACGCTATCCTTATTGCTACCTAGGGCTAGCCCTGCGCCTCCTGCCCTAACTCCCCCTAGCCCTTACTTAGCCTATACTGCCTCCCCGGCTTCTAGGCTAGGGTGTGTACCTTATGCAAGTAGAAGGATAGCTCCCTCTACTGCCCCTACTACCGTCTGGAAGAGACGCGTAGGGGTAGGGGGGTGCCTCTGCTTCCTAGGGCTGGCCTAGGTAGGGGTGGGGGTCCTGCTAGGCAGGAGGTAATTAAGATCTTAGATAGGGAGTCGGCCGCTCTAGTCCTACAGGGTAGTAGCTAGTGAGCTACCCCCTCCCCCTAGGTAATGTAAGAAATTTCGGACGGTTCTGCTCTTAACTCCTCTTATTTCTACTTTCCTTCCTACCTATTTCCTAGCTGTCCCCTTCCTTCTGCCCTTTTTCTGTACAGTGTCGTACAATGTAGTGTCGGTGGGATCCTATAGTGTCCTACGTCGTAATTCTTAATCCTTTGGCAACTTAAGTTGCTAGCAGCTACCCTGTCCTTAGGGTAGATCGTGCCCCTTTTCGCTATACAGCATAGCGTTACTGTAACGAGGCAGGGGGATAGTTCTCCTCCTACCTATCCAGTGCAGTTGTGTCCTATAGGGCCTTGTACAGTTCCTACGTAGGCTCTGCCTATCCTCTCTATTTTACTAGGTACTCTACCCTCTTCCGCTTCCTTCGGCTCTTAAGGATTCCTTCTACCTCGTACTCTTCCTAGCCTTCGGTTATAATCGCTAGTAGGCGCGCGCCGTCTGTTATCTAGTGCAGTAGGGGATCCGTGTTCGCTAGCCGTACGAGGTCTATGTAAAAGACTAGGTAGATTCCTAGGGGAGTGTTAAGCTGTACAGCGTATGTCCCTACTGGTTAGACTACTGTAAACTTCCTGTTCTTCTAGTCTAGCTTCTTGCTTAGTCGGTCTGTACAGATATTACACTAATTTAGCTAGACCTTATCCCCTGCCTTATACCTTAGTGCAGCCTGCCGTCCCTTATTAGCCTGCTCTTCCGCATTCTGTTAAGCTATAGCTAGACTCGCCTTTGCCTATTAATAGGCGTTCGTAATCGTCTGTACGATAGCCTCTCCCTGCTAAATTAGGGATCGTACAGGGCGCAGGGTGTTACTACTTAGGGTCGGTAGGAGTAGGGAATAGTTGTATCTATAGGCTATAAAGAAGGGAGACAATCCTATAGCATTAGCTGTACGGCTGTTAATAGCCAGCTCCGCTATAGGGAGGAGGCGGTTCCAGTTCGTCTAGTTATAGTCAACGTACGCTTAGAGGTACGCTTCCAACGTCGAATTGACCCTCTCCGTCGCCCCGTCTGTCTGCAGGTACTATACGGTTAGCAGACGACGTTCTATCTTTAGCAACTAGCAGACCCTTGCCTAGGGCTAGCTTGTAAACTGCATACCCCGATCTGATATAATTGACCGAGGGAAACTATGCTTGCTAAACGTCGTCTATATAAATGCCTAGGCGGTGTCCTTAGCTGTAATAGAGTCTATTCCTTCTAGTATTACCCCCTTCGTCAACTTGTCCGTAACTACTATAATGTTCTGCTGTCTGTCGCTCTTAGGGAGGTCTGTAATAAAGTCTATCGTTAGGTCTTGCTAGGGCCGGTCCGGGATTGGTAGGGGCTTTAGCAGCCTATACTTTAGTTTACGCTAGGGCTTTGTCCTCCTGTATATATCGCAGTTCTGTACGAACCTGCAGATGTCCTTCGCTATCGCTAGCTAGTAGTAGTCCCTAGCGACGATGCTGTACGTCTCCTTACGCCCTAGGTGCCCGGTTGCTATAGAGTTATATGCCTGTTGTATTAAGCTCGTACAGAGCTTCTCGTCTGCTAGGACCCAAATCCGATTCCTGAACTTTAGGTTGTTCTCCTCGTCTACTAAGTACTCTGCTGCCGACACCTTAAGATAGAGCTCTGCTAGGAGCTTCCGCTGTCCTTCTTAGATTATCGTACAGGCCCCTTAGTACACCTCGTCCTTCCCTACTGCCTCTTCCTATGCTTGCAGTTAGGGCTCCTATAGGTGTGTCGCCGCTAGGCGGATAGTCTCCTCGCCTAGCTCCTCCTTAAACATCTGGAATATTCGTAACTTTAGCCGGTCGTCCTCGTACGTCGTTAGCATATCCTGATCCCGTCTAGATAGCGCATCGGCCCTGCTGTTGTCCTTACCCTTATAATACTAGAGCCTTATGTTGAACCGGCTTAGGTACATTGCCTATCGTACGTGCCTCTTAGACAGCTTCTAGGGCTGCGTAAAGTACTCTAGATTCTTATAGTTAGTTAGGGCAAGGAACTTAGGAACCGAGCGGAGTTCTCTATCCTATGCCTTACAACACTGTACAACGGCTAGCAATTCCTTGTCGTAGATAGAGTAGTTGCACTTAGCTAGGGAGTTCTTCTTAGAGAAATACGCGTATAGGTGCAGGAGTCCGTCCAAGCCTATCTGTAACAGGATACCTCTAATGCAATACCCTAAGGAGTCGGTTTCTAGTATCGTCGTACGTTCTAGATTAAAGGCAGCAAGCGTTGGTCCTATAGTAAAGAGCTCCTTTAGCTTGTTAAAGCTCCTATCGCACTCGTCCGTCTACTTAAACTGCTTGTCCTTGTACGTTAGCTTAACTAGGGGGCGTACGATCTCTGAGTAGTTCTGTATAAACTAGTAGTAGAAGTTGGCAAACCTAAGAAATTCCTGTACGCCCTTAACGTTCGTAGGCAGCTTCTATTGCTTAATAGCATCAATCTTCTTCCTATCTATGCTAATGCCTTTCCCTATCTTAATAATAAACCCTAGGTATTTCGTACGCTATACGCCGAATTTACATTTGTTAATGTTGATCTGACTGCGGTAGACGCAAGGTCAATACCTGTCTTTGATAACTATATCCAAGGCTGGAGAGGGAAGAATCTACGTACAAGCGGAGGTGGAGGTATTTGAGTGTGCGCCAAGCCTGGCCCTGCCAAGCCTAGCTGCCAGCTGTCCACATCTACATCCGTATCACTACCGCCCTCCCTAACCAGCGATTGCCCTCAATCGCAATCAATCCATCAATCGCAATCAGCCAATCAGGTTGCACCAAACTAGGTCGCAGGTGCCAAACAGGTCGCAGTTGTTGTGCCAAACTAGGTCGCAGAAGGCCGCAAATTCAGCTTCAATTTCAGTGCACTTTGCCATTGCTTTTGGCCAATCAGGTCGCTCCAAAACAGGTCGCTTTTGAGGTCGCTTTTGAGCTTCAATTTCCGTGCGTTTTGAGCCTCAATCTCGTGCCTTTTTGAGCCTCAATCTCGTGCCTTTTTGAGCCTCAATCTCGCGCCTTTTGCCGTCGCTTTCGGCCTTAATTGGTGCCTTGTTTGGTGCCTTGGTCGCGGAGTTCTCGGAGGTTGCAGAGGTCGCGGAGGTCGTCGAGGCCGCAGAGGTCGCGGAGGTCGTCGGGGTCGCAGAGGTCGTCGCCTACGTATGTCGCTTCTCAGACGGTCGCTTCTCGAGCCGTCGCTTCTTCTCAGACCGTCGCTCGCTTCTCAAGCCGTCGCAGAGGTCTCGGAGGTCGTCGGGGTCGCGGAAGTCGTCGAGGCTGCGGAGGTCGCGGAGCTCGCAGAGGTCGCGGAGGTCGCGGAGCTCGCAGAAGCTGCAGAGGTCGCAGAGGTTCGCAAAGGTCGTAGAGGTCGCCTTGCTTGTGCCTGTAGCTGTACCTCTGTTGTCTGCAGCAGCTGTGCCTGTCTGCAGCTGTGTCTGCCTTGTGCTCTGCCTTGTGCTCTGCCTTGTGCTCTGCCTTGTGCTCTTCTGAACCTGAACAGTGTGTGTTGTCTGCACCTGTATGTTGTCTGCAATTGCCTTGTACCTATGCCTAGGTGCTCGTGCCTGGGTGCTCGTGCCTAGGTGCTCGTGCCTGGGTGCTCGTGCCTGGGTGCTCGTGCAGGTGCTTGTGCCTAGTGCCTGGGTGCTCCGCCTTGTACTCTGGAGCTGTGCCTGCCTGCAGCTTTGCCTGTCTTGTCGCTGTACCAATTGCTGAATGTCTCGATTGCTGAATGTCTCGATTGGCCTTGTCCGAATAGAATGGTCTGTTAAAGACCTGAAAAAACGAATGTCGTCGTCCTAGGTCCTGCTAGGTGCGCTCTCGTCGTTGTCGCTCTCGTCGTCGTCGCTCTCGCTCTCTTCCTCGTCGCTCCTACATTGTCCTTCTCGACCTTCTCGTTCTTCTCGACCTTCTCGTCGCTCTCGTCGCTCTCTCGCTCTCGTCCTTGTCGCTGCTCTCTCGCTCTTCTTCAAAACTCGCGATCTGCTCGCGTAGGCTCTTCTCTTCCTAACATCCCTATTGTAGGGGCACTCTTCTCTCTTCAAAACTCTTCTTCTTCTCGATAGGGGCACTTCTCTTCCCTAAAACTCTCTCTTCTTCTCGATCGGGGGAGGGGGGGGGTAGAGTAGTATGCACATGCACAATTAAGTAACCGGATAAAATTCGACGGCCTCCTTTGTACGTATACAGTACACACTCTAGGTTGTCGGTTGCACGTACGTTAATCGAGTACCCGGATGTAATTCAACGGGCTCTTTCGCGTAGTGCGGGTGTTGTTAAAGTGAGCCTTGGATATAATGATCTGACTGCGGTAGACGCAAGGTCAATACCTGTCTTTGATAACTATATCCAAGGCTGGAGAGGGAAGAATCTACGTACAAGCGGAGGTGGAGGTATTTGAGTGTGCGCCAAGCCTGGCCCTGCCAAGCCTAGCTGCCAGCTGTCCACATCCACATCCGTATCAAATGTTAAGGTACTGATACGGATGTAGGCTAGAAGGTGCTGGAAGGTGACAGGCTTGGCAGGGCTAGGCTTGGCGCACACTCAAATACCTCTACCTCCGCTTGTACGTAGATTCTTCCCTCTCCAGCCTTGGATATATTTATTAAAGACAGGTATTGACCTAGAGTCTACTGCAGTCAGATAATTATATCCAAGGCTTACTTCAACAACACCCGCACTACGCGAAAGAGCCCGTTGAATTACATCCGGGTACTCGATTAACGTACGTGCAACCAACCTAGAGTATGTACTGTATGTGTACAAAGGAGGCCGTCGAATTACATCCGGTTACTTAATTGTGCATGTATATACTACTCTACCCCCCCCCTCCCCCTATCGAGAAGAGAGAGAGTTTTGAAGAGAGAGAAGTGCCCCTACGAGAGGGATGTTAGGAAGAGAGTGCCTACGCGAGCAGATCGCGAGTTTTGAAGAAGAGAGAGAGCGATGAGAGCGAGAGAGCGACGAGAGCGAGAGAGCGACGAGAGCGAGAGAGCGACGAGAGCGAGAGAGCGACGAGAGCGAGAGAGCGACGAGAGCGAGAGAGCGACGAGAGCGAGAGAGCGACGAGAGCGAGAGAGCGACGAGAGCGAGAGAGCGACGAGAGCGAGAGAGCGACGAGAGCGAGAGAGCGACGAGAGCGAGAGAGCGACGAGAGCGACGAGAGCGAGAGAGCGACGAGAGCGAGAGAGCGACGAGAGCGAGAGAGCGACGAGAGCGAGAGAGCGACGAGAGCGAGAGAGCGACGAGAGCGAGAGAGCGACGAGAGCGAGAGAGCGACGAGAGCGAGAGAGCGACGACGACGGAGCAACGACGACAAGAGCGCACCTAGCAGGACCTAGGGCGACGACATTCGTTTTTTTTTCGGGTCTTTGACAGACTATTCTATTCGGACAAGGCCTATCGAGACAGTTCAGCAATCGGCAACACGAGCAGCGCAACCGGCGGCAGCATATTCAGCAATCGAGGGCAAGACATACGACACAAGCAGCTCGACCGGCAATAGGTACAGTTTAGCGATCGAGGTACAAGCGATACAAGCAGCATAACTGGCAGTACAATCGAGACATTTGGCCTATCTCGAGGCAACAGGCAAAGCGACACAGGCCTATCGAGACGTTCAGTACGGCCAGAAGCAACTCGGCTGACAGACCTTTCGCAATCGAGGCGTACGGTCAGCACCAGGCCGAGCACTAGGCCGAGCACCAGGCCGAGCACCAGGCACGAGCACCCAGGCAGAGCACCAGGCAGAGCACCAGGCAGAGCACCAGGCACGAGCACCAGGCCGAGCACTAGGCCGAGCCCCTAGGCAGAGGCACGAGCACCTAGGCACGAGCACCCAGCTACAACAGGCACCCAGACAAGCAAAGCTGCAGGCAGGCAGCTGCAGACAACAGAGGCACAGCTGCTACAGACAGGTACAGCTGCTACAGACAACATAGGCAAGGCAACCTCTACGGCCTCCGCAGCTCCGACGACCTCTGCGACTGTTTAAGAAGCGACGGCTTAAGAAGCGACGGTTCGAGAAGCGAGCGACGGCTTGAGAAGCGAGCGACTGTCGAGAAGCGACCGTCTGAGAAGCGACTGTCGAAAAGCGACCGTCTAAGAAGCGAGCGACTGTCGAGAAGCGACCGTCTGAGAAGCGACAGCTCGAGAAGCGAGGCGAGCGTCTAAGAAGCGAGCGACCGTCGAGAAGCGACTGTCTAAGAAGCGACAGCTCGAGAAGCGAGGCGAGCGTCTGAGAAGCGAGCGACCGTCGAGAAGCGACCGTCTAAGAAGCGACAGCTCAAGAAGCGAGGCGAGCGTCTGAGAAGCGAGCAACGGCTTGAGAAGCGAGCGACCGTCGAGAAGCGACCGTCTGAGAAGCGACCGTCTAAGAAGCGACCGTCTAAGAAGCGACGGCTCGAGAAGCGACGGCTTAAGAAGCGACCGTCGAGAAGCGACCGTCCGAGAAGCGAAGCGACGGCTCGAGAAGCGACCGTCGAGAAGCGACCGTCGAAAAGCGACATACGTACGTAGGCTGCGACCTCCGCGACTCTACGACCTCCGACGACCTCCGCGACCCTAACGACCTCTGAGACCTCTGCGACCGTTTAAGAAGCGACGGCTTGAAAAGCGACTGTTGAGAAGCGACCGTCGAGAAGCGACATGTGTTTGCAAGACGACCTCTGCGAGCTCTGAGACCTCTGCAGCTGCGACCTCCGCGACCCCGACGACCTCCGCGGCCCCGACAACTTCCGCAGCCCCCACGACCTCTGCGACAATCTAAGAATTCTGCAGCCTTGGCAAGGCACTAAACAAGGCACTAATCGAGGCTGAAAGCGACGGCAAAAGGCACGAGATTGAAGCTCAAAAAGGCACGAGATTGAGGCACCAAAGCAACAGCAAAAAGGCACGAGATTAAGGCTCAAAAAGGCACGAGATTAAGGCTCAAAAAGGCACGAGATTGAGGCTCAAAAAGGCACGAGATTGAGGCTCAAAACGCATGGAAATTGAAGCTTAAAAGCGACCTCAAAAGCGACCTCAAAAGCGACCTCAAAAGCGACCTGTTTTGGAGCGACCTGATTGGCTAATAGCAAAGCTGAATTTGCGACCCCTACGACCTGGTTTGACTCGATACCTGCAACCTGGTTTGGCTGATTGCGATTGAGGGCAATCGCTGGTTAGGGAGGGCGGTAGTAATACGGATATAGGCTGGAAGGTGCTGGAAGGTAACAGGCTTGGCAGGGCCAGGCTTGGCGCACACTCAAATACCTCTACCTCCGCTTGTACGTAGATTCTTCCCTCTCCAGCCTTGGATATAGTTATTAAAGACAGGTATTGACCTAGAGTCTACTGCAGTCAGATCAGGTACAATCTAGCCTGTTGCAGTCGATCCAGTACCTTCTTAACGTCCTGTACGTAATCTGTATAGGTGCCGTCCGTAAAAACCAGTGTATTATCAAGGTATGCCGAGCAGATGTCGTCTAGTAACCCTTGCAAGGACTTGTTAATGTACCTTTAGAATGTTGCCAGTACGTTGGCAAGGCTAAAGGGGGTAACAAGCTACTTAAAAAGACTATATCTCGTACAGAAGGCGGTTATCTATTTATAGCCTTCCTTAATCCGTATCTTGTAGAAGGCCGAGACTACGTTAAGCTTAGTAAACCACTTTGCCTTACTGATCCGTCCGAGAGTCTCCTAAATAAGGGGTAGGGGGTACCGGTCCTTCTTAGTAATCGCGTTAATGCCTCTGTAGTCTATACAGAAACGCAGGCCGGCCTTCCCCTCCTTATAGACAAACGGCACTAGGGCTCCTACAGACGAGGTACTTGCCTAAATAAACCCTTTAGCAAGTAGGTTGTCCAGTGTCTTGCAGAGTACTAGGAGTTCTCTAGAGGACATTCTATACAGCAGTCCGTACAGTACCTTAGGCAGACTCCTATCCGGACGGGGCTCTAGCTAGATATCGTAGTTAATCCCTTCTCCTTGGTATAGCAGCAGTTTTAAGGCCGACTTTGGCTTAAAGAGGTCCAGGTATCTAGCATATTCCCTTAGGAGCTTTGTATAGGGGTCTGTTACTTTCTTACGTGCTAATACCTTCTCGATGTCTGCTGTCGCAGTATTGATTTTGGCCTTAGCATTGTGACCCTACAGAGCTTTCCCTTAGTTTTAGGGCCTCTGCTTCGTCGACGTATTAACTCCGACTGTAGCGTTGTCGTCCTGCAGGACTCTCCCTTAGTCTCAGAGCCTCTGCTTCGTTACTGCTAGGTACAGCCGTCCTCGTCCAACATCTAGCTTGCCCCTCTAGCGCTCTATCTATAGCTTCCCTAGTATTAGGTTATACTCCAACTTGTCCTGTACGATATAGAGGTATAAGTCCTGCTTATAGTGTCCCTGTACCTCTATCGTTACTTTTACTATATAGGTAATGTCCAGTCCTCGCCTAGTAATGCCTAATATACGTACTAGTATAGTGGAGGTCGTCTTAATCCAGTGTCTCTATACGAAGTCTTCGCTAATTACTCCGTACACTAAACATCCTGTGTTAATTAATATCCGCGCCGTTGCGGACCTGTTTAATGTTAGCTGTACGATAAACGGCATAGTCGTTATGTAGTTGCTCTTAAAAGATAGCTAAGTAGTGCTTTGATTTGGCAATCTATCTTGTATACGCCTCTAGCAGAGCCTTCGCTTAGAGGCTACTCTTTTCCCGACTCGTCGTCGTCTAAGTAGGACTCCTAATCCTCTTGTTAGGGCGCCGCAGTTGCTACCCTTACGGTAGTCGGCTGTCCCCTAGGTCTCTCTGCTAGCAAAAGCCTACAATTCTGTGCAGTGTGGCCTATCTTGCTATATCTATAGCAGCTCCCTTCTGCTTGCCTCTTATTAATAGTGGCTATGTCTACCTAGTGCGCTCTTTTAGTAGCAGCCCTTGGCCGTACAGTAACGGCTGCCGCTACCTTCGTTATCGTTGGTTCCTAGTCTATACCGTCCGTCTACCGCTAGAGGGGTTGTCTTATCTTGTAAGCGCAGCTTATACGTCCGAGCCTGCGCTGCTAGTCGTCGACTGTTACAGCGGCAGAAAGGGGTGGGACTGGATAATAGGGTGGACCCTTGGACTTTCGGCTCGGCCCTTCCGGACCGAGCCAGGCCTTGGCACGCCACCTCCCAAAGGTCTTATCCACTACTATATAGACTCCTTTCCCTCCTTAGTTTGAGATATAGTTATCAAAACAGCCGTATTGAAACTTATCTGCGCGCTCGGATTATTATATCTCGAACTCACTTACTACAACAAACCCTGCGCTGCGCGAAGGGCCCGTCGAACCATCCAGACACCCGAATAACGCACGCGCACACACCAAAAACACTAAACCCAGCACTGTAAGAAGATAGAAGGCTTCTCGACAGTAGAGGGCGGCGTTATAGGCCGCAGCAGAAGCAGAAAAGGAAAGGCTGACAGAGCGAGTAGGCGCTCTAGTGTAATTGACGATAAGATCGTTATTAGCGGTTTTACAGCGGAAGAGACCGCTAAGGTCAAGGAACGAATAGCCGAATATAGGAAGATCCACGACTGCATAATCAAGGAACTAGAAGACTATGTAAACGAGAATAGGGTAGGAAAGGTCTATAATAGTATAGACCTTATTAAGACGCTGTTCTACAGAACGCTAGAAGAGAACAGACAGCTAAGAGAGGAAGTAGAGACGGTAAGAGCCGAGAAGGAATCGGCCGAGACTATTATAGATATGCTGGAAAACCAAGCGGCGAACCGACTGGCACAGTTGAAAGCGATAAAGACTTAGCTAGAGGAGAAGGAAGCAGCTAGGTCGTCGGCGCTGCCACTGCGTCGAGAAGAACCAGTAGAGACCGCCTTACCGGCGGCCTATAGTCAAGGTAGCACCTTAATAACATTATTGCCGGACCCGCCAGCGTTTAGAGGCAGAGACCCTAAAGACTAGGAAGCGTTTAAGAAGAAGATAAAGAATAAGATAGATCGCGACTACGCCGGAGACAGTGCCAGAGATAGATTGGCGTACCTGGAATTGCGATTAGAAGGTAAAGCTTTTTTGCTAGTGGCGGACCTAGAAGAGGTAACTGCCGAGGAAGCGATTAGAGCACTAGACCAGCGCTTCGGAGACCTATTCCGAAAGAAGACAGCCCGTAAGCAGCTGGACAAGATCAATTAGAACCGGCAGACGTTTAAAGAATTCTACAGGCTATTTAGAAAACATGCTATTAGGGCCAGAGTGGCAGAAGACGAGCAGCTCCATCTACTAAGACAGAAGCTGAACCCTAAACTGGCCGCAGCTATAGCCTCGGTAGAAGATAAAGACCTTAAGAGCTTTGTGTACTAAGCGAGAGTCACCGCAAGAAACCTAAGTGCCTACGCAAAATTACGCGAATCGAACTAGAAGCCGTTAACGACGCAGACGGCGCGGCCCCCTGCGCCTTTCCGACGAACCCCCCAGCAGTCGTTATATTCACTACGATCAGCGTTCGTCCCTACCTGTTACACGTACGGAAAACCCGGCTATATCGCTACGAGATGCTAAGCAACGGCCTAGCAGAAGCAGGAGTATCGTGTTATAAAGCAGCAGCAGCTGCAGCTACCGAGAAAGACCATACAAGCTATGGAGCCGGCTCCGAACGATACTAACAGCGTAGACAGTAGAGTGCCACTGCGGATCCTAGGAAAAGACTAGCTAGAAGGATAGGCCCCCTATCCAGCGTAGAAGACAGGGCACTGCACCGGAGCGAATCGACACGAGAAGAAAGCATTAACAGCTGCAGCGATCCGCTCTCGGCAGCCGTAGAAGTGAATACGGAAACGGCGATCATCCTTCCTATTACGATCCACCCCGTTAAGAAGTCGCGTAGACCCCTCTAGCTAAAAGCATTTATTGATACTGGAGCCCTTATCGGAGCGGCGATCCACTACCGACTGGTTCAGAAACTGATGAAAGGATATAGCTATCCAGTAGAGCTAGCGTCGCCGACGCGGATTTCAGCGTATAACGGACAAGACACAGAAAACGTTACACACTATGTGCCATTAAGGACTACACTGGCTGGTCGCACTACGGAAGCAACGTTCCGGATTATAGATCTTGGAAGGTTCGACATTATTGTAGGGCAGAAGTAGATAAAGAACCAGAAGACTATTATTAACGTAGATAAAGGCACGATAGGATTCAAAACCCCGGGTAGCAGAGCAGGGACTATTGGAACGGCTGCTACCGCCGCCAAGCCGAAAGCTACGGAGTCCGCGAAAGAGGCTCCGTCTAATCGTTCCGAACCCCCGGTCACCGTCGGAATAATGAGTTCAGAAGCAATAACGACCCTCGCGAAGTCACCGGACAACGAGATTTACGCTATCTTAATAAAAGACATCGAAGACCACTAGAAGATAATAGCAGAAGAAGAAGTGGATCCACTGGAGGTGCTGCCGAACGAGCTCTATAGTTACACTAACGTCTTCTTAAAAGCCGACTCCAACCTATTGCCGCTCTATCGACCGGAATATAACAACAAGATCCGACTGAAAGAGGGGGCTACGCTGCTAAGAACCGAGCCCCTAAGACGACTGTCGCCAGCGGAACTGGACTAGGTAGAGGTGTTCGTTCGCGAAAACCTAGCGAAGAAGTTTATTACGCCGAGTTCTGCCCAATATGCGTTACCGATTCTTTTTGTAAGGAAACTAGGGGGTGGTCTGCGACTCTGCGTAGACTATCGAGGCCTCAACGAGGTCACTAAGAGAGACGTATATTCACTGCCGCTAATAGATAAGACTATACAGCGCGTAGCAAAGGCTAAGTGGTTTAGCAAGCTGGACATCCGCCAAGCGTTCTATCGACTAAGAAACGAAGAAGGGCAAACAGAAGACCTTACGACGTTCGCGACGCGTATAGGCGATTTCAAGTAGTTTGTAATGCCTTTCGGACTCACTAACGCGCCGGCAGTATGGCAACGCTTTATAAACTACACTTTTATAGACATACTAGAGCGGTTCGTATATATCTATTTAGACGACATTCTTATCTATACGGACGGAACGAGAGATCAGCACACGGACTACGTCGAGAGGGTGCTAAAGAGACTCCGCGAAGTAGGACTGAACGCAGACATAAAGAAGAGCGAGTTCTATCAGACCGAAGTCAAATATCTCGGTCTTATCGTCGGAAGAGATAGAATTCGGATGGACCCCTTAAAGGTCGCCGCCGTCGCCGAATGGAAGCAGCCGAAGTCTGGGAATACTACGCAAATCAGAGCGTTTCTCGGCTTCTGCAGCTACTATCGACGGTTTATTAAGGACTTTAGCAAGATAGCGAGACCCCTAAACGAAGCACTAAAAAAAGAGGCCGCCGGACTATAGAACAAGAGGTGCACGGAGGCTTTCAATCGACTAAAAGGGGCGGTGGCCTCAGCGCCAGTGCTAGCGCACTTCCGACCGGAAAAAGCAATCTATGTAGAAATGGACGCTTCTGACACAGTAACCGCAGGGGTCCTGTCTTAATATAGCGACGACGAAACCCTCTATCTAGTAGCTTTCTTTAGAAAGTCTATAAACAAAGCTAAGCGGAACTACGCCATCTACGATAAGGAGCTGCTAGCTATTATTTAGGCTTTCGAGGAGTGGAAACCAGAACTTATAGCTGGAAAGAGCCCGATCCAGGTCCTTACGGACCACCAGTCGCTAACTTACTTTATAAAGACGCAGAAGCTCTTACGCCGTCAAGCGCGGTAGGCGGCCTACTTATCCGGGTTCGACTTTAAGATCACTTATTGACCCGGAGCTTAAAACGGAAAGGCTAACGCGCTAACGAGAAGGGAAGAAAAGACCAGCCGCGCGAAGGAAGATCCGAACATGTTTCAGAAGGTGTTAACTAAACGGATAGTAGACGCAGAGGTGTTGAAAGAGGTAGGAGTCTGCACAGTGGAACCAGCTAGTAAGGAAGAAACTCTCTACGAGAAGGTGGAGCAGCTTAACCAGCAACAGAAGCTCGGCAAAACCGGTTCAGGGAAGATAATAGTTCCGGAAGAACTAATCACTAAGGTCGTCCAACTGGTCTATAGCTCTAAGGACGTTGGTTACGCCAGCTCGAAGAAGACGATAGAAGCCGTAAAGACGATCTACTGGTTTCCGTAGATCTACAAACAGATCCACCAATTTATCGCCAATTGCTACGTATGCCGAGCCGCGAAGCTACGTTACGGTCTTCCGGCGGGCCTACTAAAGCCGCTTCCGATCCCCGAGAAGCTATAGCAGCACATTACGATAGATTTCGTAACCGGACTGCCGGACTCGGACGGCTACGACGCTACGCTTAATGTAGTGGATCGGCTAAGCAAAGAGCGCTATTTCATCCCCTGTCGAGCCAAGGATAAAGGAACTACTGCAGAAGAAACGGCGAGAATGTTGATCCAATACGTATAGAAGCACTATAGGCTGCCGGACACTATTACTACGGATAGGGGTTCTCAATTTACAGCCGACGTATAGAAAGCCATTAACCAAGCCCTCGGAATTCGTAGAAAGCTCAGCACAGCCGCTTACCCTTAAACTGACAGTCAGTCTAAAGTGGCTAACTGCGATATAGAACGATATCTGCGAACCTTCTGCAGCCAACATCAAGAAAAGTGGGTTGAGATGCTGCCAATAGCTGAATTCTGCGCGAACTTAGCACAGTCAGAAGCAACGTCGCAGGCGCTGTTCGAAATAACGCATAGCTATCTTCCGAGAATAAGTTTCCAACCGCCGAACGAACCCAGCTCCGTAGAACCATCCACCGCTACGTCGTTAAAGAGAGTCGCCGCCGCCGCGGCTAAAGCACTTAAGGCTTAAATAGAAGAAGCCATTAAGGTAGCAAGGAAAGCGATGGAATCGACTTAGAAGAAGATAGTGACTCGAGCTAATAGAAAAAGGTCACTACTAGAATTTGAGGAAGGCCAAAAGGTATAGCTCAACACGCGAAACCTAAGGCTAAAAGGCAACGCCAAGCTCAATCTACGCTACGTAGGCACGTTCAAGATAATAGAAAAGAGGTCGCTAGTGACCTATCGGCTCCAGCTACCGAAATCGTTCCGGATCTACGATGTCTTCTATTCGGACCTGTTAAGCTTAGACCCTAAAGACGGCCTACCGGAACAGGGGTTCGCCGAACCCCCGCCTATTAAGATAGACAGTAAGGAAGAAGAGTAGGAGGTAGAAGATATAATGGACGTAAAGAAGATAAGGGGGTCTATTAAAGCGAGGATCTCGTAGAAGGGGTGGCCGGAAGACTACGAATAGTATCCGATCGAGAACCTGCGGAATTCGGTAGAGCTACTAGAAGAATTCTACATTCGGAACCCGAAGAAGCCAAAGCCTAAGTGGCTCCAAAGTTGATAGTTCAGAAAGAAGAAAGCCGCGTCCGCTCTACCGGCGCAGAAGCCGATAAAGACGATTGTAACAGTCGCCTCGGGGAGGTCTTCGACGCAGCCACTACCCACCGGCAGTGCGGCAGGACGCTCGCCGACGCCGTAGCGTGCCAGCGCTGCCAACCCTGCGGTAGGTAAGGGCCTTGGTAGAGAAAGAAGAAGAAGAAGAGATAGAGCCGCGGAAAGACCTATATAGACCTCCGTACCGGCGCACAGACCAGCTACGCCGCAGCTTAGATAACCTACGGCTTAGATCAGATAGCACGGATCAGGCGCACGGATCAGATGGACGCTAAGTAAAGGACTTCAGACGCCGACGACGTAAGAAATTAAAGAAGCGATAAAGAGAACGTTGTTTTTAATAGAAGACGGAAGAGGTAACATCGGCGTTAGAGGGGGTTTTCGAGAAGGAGACTGATCCGGGCACGCAGATATGATTCAATACAGCCTTTTGATGACTATATCTCGAACTGAAGAGGGAAAGGAATCTATGTGGTGGTGGTGGTGGGCTTTGGTGGTGGTGGTGCCAAGGCCCGGCTCGGCCCGTCCGGGCCGAGCCGAAATTCCAGGGTCCACCCCATCAATCTGTCCCACCTCTTTCTACCACCGCAACAGAGACGACAAATCAAAAAAAAAAGTGGAGATTTTCGGATAGATAGGGTGACTAAGCGGTCGAGGGCGACCGCTAGTAAGGGAGGGGGGTAGTGTTACGGCGGCAGAAAGGGGTAGGACTGGATAATATAGTAGACCCTTAGAATTTCGGCTTAGCCCTTCTGGACTGAGCCGGGCCTTGGCACGCCACCCCCCAAAGGTCTTATCCACTACTATATAGACTCCTTTCCCTCCTCAGTTCGAGATATAGTTATCAAAACAGCTGTATTGAAACTTATCTGCGCGCTCGGATTACGTTTTACCGATTAAGGAACGAGGAAGGACAGACGGAAGACCTTACGACGTTCGCTACGCGCATAGGCAATTTCAAGTGGTTGGTAATGCCGTTTGGGCTCACTAACGCGCCGGCTGTATAGCAACGCTTTATAAACCACACTTTTATAGACATGCTGGAGCGGTTCGTTTCAATCTACTTAGACGACATTCTGATCTATACCAAAGGAACAAGAGAACAGCACACGGACTACATCGAGAAGGTATTGACCAGGCTCCGCGAGGTCGGACTAAACGCGGACACGAAAAAGAGCGAGTTCTATCAAACTGAGGTCAAATATCTCGGCCTTATCGTCGGAAGAGATAGAATTCGGATGGACCCCTTAAAGGTCGCCGCCGTCGCGGAATAGAAGCAGCCAAAATCCGGAAACAATACCTAAATTAGGGCGTTTCTCGGATTCTGCAGCTACTATTAACAGTTTATTAAGGACTTCAGCAAGATAGCAAGACCCCTGAATAAGGCATTGAAAAAGGAGGCCGCTAGCCTATAGAATAAGAAGTGCACGGAAGCCTTTATCTAGCTAAAAGAAGCAGTGGCCTCGGCGCCGGTTCTAGCACACTTCCGGCTGGAAAAGACGATCTATGTGGAAACGGACACTTCTGACACAGTAACGGCAGGGGTCCTTTCTTAATACGGAGACGATAAAACCCTTCATCCAGTAGCTTTCTTTAGCAAGTCTATAAACAAAGCTAAGCGGAACTACGCTATCTACGATAAGGAGCTGCTAGCTATTATTTAGGCTTTCGAGGAGTGGAAACCGGAACTTATAGCTGGAAAGAGCCCGATCCAGGTCCTTACGGACCACCAGTCGCTAACTTACTTTATAAAGACGCAGAAGCTCTTACGCCGTCAAGCGCGGTAGGCGGCCTACTTATCCGGGTTCGACTTCAAGATTACCTATCGACCCGGAGCTCAAAACGGAAAGGCCGACGCGCTAACGAGAAGAGAAGGGAAGACCAGCTGCGCGAAAGAAGACCCGAACATGTTCCAGAAGGTACTAACTAAGCGGATAGTAGACGCGGAGGTGTTGAAAGAGGTAGGGGTCTGCGCAGTAGAACCGGCTAGTAAGGAAGAAACTCTCTACGAGAAGGTAGAGCAGCTTAACCAGCAACAGAAGCTTGGCAAAACCGGGTCAGGGAAGATAATAGTTCCGGAAGAACTAATTACAGAGGTTATCCAACTGGTCGATAGCTCCGTAGATGTTGGCTACGTAGGCGCGAGGAAGACGATGCAGGCAGTGAGGACGATCTACTGGTTTCCGCGAATATTCGAGCGAATCCACCGATTTATCGCCAACTGCTACGTGTGCCGATCGGCGAAGCCGCGTTACGGCTTTCTAGTAGGCTTATTGAAGCCACTGCCGATCCCCGAGAAACTATAGCAGCACATTATAATAGATTTCGTAACCGGCTTGCCGGACTCCGATAGATATAACGCTACGCTTAATATAGTGGATTGGCTGAGCAAAGAGCGCTACTTTATCCCCTGCCGAGCGAGAGACGAAGGAACTACTGCGGAAGAAACGGCGAGAATGTTAATCCAACACGTATGGAAGCACTATAGGCTGCCGGACACTATCACTACGGATAGGGGTCCTCAATTTACAGCCGACGTATAGAAAGCCATTAACCAAGCCCTCGGAATTTGTAGAAAGCTCAGCACAGCCGCTTACCCTCAAACTAACGGTCAGTCTAAAGTAGCTAACCGCGAGATAGAACGATATCTGCGAACCTTCTGCAGCTACTATTAAGAAGAATAGGTTAAGGTGTTGCCGATAGCCGAGTTCTGCGCCAACTCGGCACCGTCTAAGGCCACCTCGCTAGCACCGTTCGAAATAACGTATAGCTATCTTCCGAGAATGAGTTTCCAACCGCCGAACGAACCCAGCTTAGTGGAACTATCCACTGCTACGTCGTCAAAGAGAGTCGCTGCCGTCGCGGCTAAAGCACTTAAGGCTCAAATAGAAGAAGCTATTAAGGTAGCGAGGAAAGTAATGGAATCGACTTAGAAGAAGATAGTAACTCGAGCTAATAGAAAAAGGTCACTACTGGAATTCGAGGAAGGCCAAAAGGTATAGCTTAATACGCGAAACCTGAGGCTGAAAGGCAACGCCAAGCTCAATCCACGCTACGTAGGTCCGTTTAAGATAATAGAAAAGAGGTCGCCGGTAACCTATCGGCTCCAGCTACCGAAATCGTTCTGGATCTACGATGTCTTCTATTTGGACCTGTTAAGCTTAGACCCTGAAGACGGCCTGCCGGAACAGGGGTTCGCCGAACCCCTGCCTATCGAGATGGACGGTAAGGAAGACGAGTAGGAGGTAGAAGATGTAATAGACGTAAAGAAGATAAGGGGGTCTATTAAAGCGAGGATCTCGTAGAAGGGGTGGCCGGAAGACTACAAATAGTATCCGATCGAGAACCTGCGGAATTCGGCGGAGCTGCTAAGAGAGTTCTACGGGCGGAACCCGAAAAAGCCGAAACCTGAATAGCTCTAAAGCTAATCGTTCCGGAAGAAGAAGAAAGCCGCGTCCGCTCTACCGACGCAGAAGCCGATAAAAACGATCGCGGCAGTCGCCTCGGGGAGGTCTTCGACGCGGCCACTACCCACTACTAGTTCAGCAGGCAGCTCGCCGACGCCGTAGCGTGCCAGCGCCGCCGACCCTGCGGTAGGTAAGAGCTTTGGTAGAAGAGAAAAAGAAGAAGAAAAACGGCGCTGCGGAAAGATCTATATAGACCTCTGCGCCGGCGCACAGACCAGCTACGCTGCAGCTTAGAAGACCGCGGATCAGATCAGATAGCTTCGATTACATAAACGCTAAGTGAAGGACTTCAGACGCCGACAACGTAAGAAATTAAAGAAGCGATAAAGAGAACGTTGTTTTTGATAGAAGACGGAAGAGGTAACATCGGCGTTGGAGGGGATTTTCGAGAAGGAGACGATAAATCAAAAAAAAAAAGTGGAGATTTTCGGATAGATAGGGTGATTAAGCGGTCGAGGGCGACCGCTAGTGAGGGAGGGGGGTAGTGTTACGGCAGCAGAAAGGGGTGGGACTGGATAATAGGGTGGACCCTTGGAATTTTGGCTCGGCCCTTCCGGACCGAGCCGGGCCTTGGCACGCCACCCCCCAAAGGTCTCGTCCACCACTACATAGATTCCTTTCCCTCCTCAGTTCGAGATATAGTTATCAAAAAGGCCGTATTAAATTATATCTGCGTGCCCGGATTATCGACTATCCTAAGGAGATCGCAGAATTCCTTGTATATAGCTGGTCGTATTACGCCTACTAGTCCTGTTATAATCTCCTTAGAGAGGCCTATCTCTAAAGAGGTAATTTTTATCCTGTCCTCCTATTAGAGACCTCCTGCCTCTGCTAGAGTCTGGTCGTATTCTGCGAGGAATTCTTATACAGTCTTGCGTCCTTGCTTTATTGTATTGACCTGTAGGAGTGCTCGGCTCTCGCAGTCTAGGTCCTTGTAGCTCTTGTTAAGAGCTGCCTAGAGCATCGTCGTCGTAGCTATTGCTAGGTTAGCAATAGCCGTCTCGTAGTACGGCAGAATCTGTGCTGCCGCCCTGCCCTTTAACCTCCTAAAGAGGTAAACTACCTTGTCTAGCTCGGTTAGGTATGCTCTTAAGTCGACTAGAAGCTTAGAGCGTATCTAGGCAGCCTAGGAGGGGTACTCGGCCGGAGCCTTACTATTGTACGTAGTAACGTCGGGGAGTTTGCTCTTAGAGGTTAGGGTGTAGGCTATCGTGTTCGTCGTTGTTGTAGGGGTCGGATCGCGATCGGACGCCCTAAGCTGTAGTAGCTCCTGTTCCTATTAGGAAATTATCGCAGCCTAGCGGCTTACTTGTTTTTCGAGCTAGGCCTTGTGTGCTAACAGCTCCTCGTACGCGCAGTGCATCTGTCCCTGTATAGTTGTAGGTTCTATAGAGATGTCGCTGTCTATCTTTGTTGTATTACTGCGGTTACCGACAGTAAGATTAGTTCCTAATGTAAGGGCTTAAGAATCTTAGTTTAGAAACTTAAGGTTAGGTATCTATATAAAGGAACTAATAAGCAGTTCCTTTATTGTCTGCTGCTATACAATTTGTACCTACGAAGCTAAGCTAGCAATTTCCCTCTATGCTAGGGTGTAAGGTTTACACTCTGTACAGAGGATTGGGAGTTCTCCCTCTATACAGTAGTACAGAGTTTTCCCTCCGTTTAGAGGGGCAGCAATTCCCCTCTGTGTAGGGCTATAGGGTTCTCCCTCTGTACAGGAGTGGGGTCCTGTCGGTAATTCCGTACAGAGGGTAGGGTCGTGCTGGCGCCGCTAAGTCGCAGTCCTTAGGGCGACGGCTGGCTTAGGTCGGGTCCAGGACCTGGGCTGGGCGGCGCCCCCTAACAACTAATCTATAGCGCCTACTAGTAATGTAACGCAGTACACTTAAGCTATAAAAGGGATTAATCAAGTAACTCAGAAGTGACTTGACCAATGTGTACTAGATATATAAACCTTTGGGTCTTGTGACCGCATTGACTAGTTGTATACTTTACGGATGGCTAACCTAGAATTACTACTATCTACCTCAAGATAGAAGATCGACGTAATATAAGAGGCGAAGGGCTTCCTATTAGTCTAAGTCACGATTAGCTACACTATGTATATTGTCTCTCCGATTCCCTACCAACGTTCCCTCTCCGATACCAGCGCGCTAGTCGGGTTGCCCTCCAACAACAGGGCAGTGTCCGTGCACAATGGACACATGTTCCCAGCGCGTTTCCGCCCGAAGCCGGTGGACGCGGACTACGCGGCCATCCGCCGACTGGGATGCGACATGGTCAGAAACGGAGACGACCCAGATCCACTTCTCCTCCACCGCGTGTCGTCACGCCAGCTCGGCGGACGGGAGAACATCGACTCCGTCGACTGGTCTGGTCGCCAATCGGTCTGGATGGCGAGGCACGGCACGGCGAATCGGCAGTTTTGGCATCGACCTGGTCGACCCGGCACCCCCCCCCCCCCAAGTGAGCACTTGGAGGGGGAGCATCACACGCTTCGGCGAGCAACAGACAGCGATGTCCGCATGCCATGCTTCACGCCGGCGGTCCGGCGCAAGGCCCGTTCGTGGCCAAGCGGGCAAGGAGACCTTCACGTGACTCGCAATCCGAATAGCGATCGCGTTCGAGCCAACAGGCACTGGGCTCCTCGTTTTGTCTTCGGGCGGGCGGGAGAACAGGAGAACAGAGCGGAATTCGAACATGCAGTCACGCGACCCGGCAAGCACGCCGCTCCCCCGTGCGCGGAGCTTGGCCGGTCTAACTTGCCTGAGGCCGGTGTTCGTGAGCATTGCCTTGAGCCGGCGGACCGGACTTGACGTCTTCCACCCTTGATGCGCGCGGAGGTTCATGTCAATCGATGCCTAACCTATCTCCTAGCAATAATATCCGTGCGTGCCTTCTCGCTCCGCGATGAAATCGTTCCGCTTCGTGTGCGTTGGACTCAACACTCCAACACGCCCCGTGCCGGGGCCTCGTCACGGCATTCCCACAGCGAGTCCCATCGGCGGCACCAGTCGTGTGCACGATCACGGCCACCATCGCCGCGCTACGGCGACTCGCTTCCGTTGCCCAACGCCATCTCGCCACTCTTTCTCATGATGCCTAATTCGATCAGCCGGTCCCAGGTCCGGTCTTTGACCAGAGCATCGTTCTTGGCGAACGTCCGGCCATCGACCAGCTTCAATGAAGGGCAGGAGTGACCGAGCATGAGATGGCAGACTCGGCGACGGAGTTTGGTGGTTTCGTCGAGACGGTCGTGGTGCAACGTATCCAATTCCTGCGAAGGTTGGGGAGGTTGGGTGTATTTGGCGAGTTCCATCTCTTCGTGCACCGTGTCCTCGTCATCCGGGGGGTCGGGTTGGGCTGTCCGCTGGCGGCGAACGAGGCTGGTGTGGATCGTGGCAGGAGCAGTGGCGGTGTTCGGTGCGTAGAAGCCCTGGGTGAGGACGTTGTCTCTCATGTCGAACTCCTGGATGCTCGGGATCTTGGACAGGGTAGCGATGCTCTTGCGCATCCGTGCGATGCGATTGCCGCACACCGTCAGCTTCTCGAGTTTCTGGCTGTTGAGGAGGGGTCGGATGTCCTTGAGAGAGTTGAAGTTGAGGTTCAAGCTGATCAGGTTCGGCATCTTGAGACCGAAGTCGTCGGGCAGCGTTTGCAAGCCCGCCGAGGCGAGTTCAAGATGTTGCAGGCTGAGCAGAGAGTCGGACAGTTCCAACGAACGGATGTTATTGCCCGACAGCCGCACCGTCCGAGCGTGCAGTGTGGTCTCCAAGATTTGCAACCGCTGCGTCTGTGCCTTCAACGCCTGGGATCGCATAGACAGAAGGTCCAAATGACGACAGTTCTGTACCCCAAGCACAGTCGTCAAGCGATTCCGATCCACAAGCAATGTCCGCAGGGCAGGCAGTCGCGTCACGTCCAGTTGGCGCAGTCCGCAATCTCGCAAGCTGAGATGCTTGAGAAGTGCCGTCTCTCGCTTATGATCGAGGGCAGTCGTGAGATGGTTGCCATCCAGTTTCAAAGTGCCAAGCCGTGCCACAGTGTCCAAGCCTTGTACGCACGAGATCTGGTTGCCGCACAGATCCAATTCTTCCAGGCGGTGCCATGAACTATAGTCGAGGTTGACATGACGGAGCTGGTTTCTCCTCACACGCAACTTCAGCAGCCCATCCAGACCGAGCACTCCATCCAAGCTCGTGATGTTGTTGTCGTCCGCTCGCAGCTCGCGAAGGTGTATGAGACCATCCAGGCCCGTGACATTATCCAATTGATTGCCGGAGATGTCCAAATACTGCAGATTCACGAGATGTGTCCACGGTGTCAGACTGCTCAGCAAGCAATTCCTTGCGACAAGGGTGCGCACAGTTCCTGGGGCACCGTCGAGATAGGATATCTCGTTGCCAGATATATTCATTTCCTGAACGGCGCCGCAAAAGTCCTTCAGGCCATAGATCGACCGCACCGACCGGGGAGGGACTTCGAGGTGCGTGGTCTTCTCCCAGCACGGCTCGCCGTGTGTGACATCTGTCAAGGTGTTGACCAAGTCCTTGACCGTAAGCGCATAGCGATCGTTGACCTCGTCAGCAGCATGCTTTGCGAGACGCTGTGCAAGTGCACGCTCGGTCGGCCGTTCGTGATCCTCTTCGTGGACGGTGAAGTCGGGCAGATCGGAGAGGATGTGACTTGGATCAAACTTGATTGGCGACGACGGAAGCAGTTCGGCCACTTGTCGAGTGGGCATTGGTTTTCCCAAAGGCCTGGAGACGCTGAGAGAAATGCTCATCAGCCGGTCTCCAGGCAACGGCGCCACAAAAGAGAGTTCGCTTTGCTCGTTTTCATCCTGCTTGGTGAATGGACGGGTGAAGGTCGGGCGGCGCAAAGAAACTGGGCGAGTGTTGGGGGTTGTGGTTTTGCGATATGAAGATGCGGCTGGTCCGTGAGCTCCGTCCTTGCGCAGCTTGAGAGCACTGATGTGCTGCTGCCGCCGCTGCTGCTGCTGCAAGTCATGCGCTGGTGCGGTGTGTTCCTGGGTATCTTCGCTATGACCATTGACCTCTTCGAGTGTTTCGTCGCCCACATCGGTCTCCTCTCCATCCTCAAACATCGACTCTCGTTCTTCGGCAATGGTCTCGGGAGCAGGGAAGAAGCTCTTCTGCGTGTCCACCGACTGCGGCCTTCTCAGCGTGCTTGTGTGACGACTGTGTTGCTGAAGTGCCGCCTGTGCTGCGGCATATGCCAACGGCTGGTGTCTGGCTTTGCCTTGAGCAGCCAATCTGTGCAGGTCATCAGCGCCCCAGGAAGTTGCACGAGTCTCGTTGACTTGCCGTTGGCTCGAGCCGAAGGCGGTATTGGTACAACAACGAGACGGGTCGGAGCTAGAGTCGGCGTGCCGAGATCGACGGCTCTCGCTGGTCACTGTTTGAGCAAGCACAGTCTCCTGTGAGGCCGTCCTGGTCTCCGCTTGTTGTTCTTCAGCACGCTCGCGCGGTCCTGGGACGGAAGCTGTTGCCTCGTCAGGCGGGAGCCCGCCCAGCCTTCGCCCTTGACCGCTCGTCTTCCGAACCTCTTCTTCTTCCCGCTCGTCCACGGGCAAGTCTGAGATTTCTCGAAACGGATCATCGTCGCTGGTGATGTTGCTGGGTGGCTCAAGGAATCTCCCATACGACTGTGGTTGGTGTGCACTTCTGGCCTTAACCCACTGCTGCTTGCCTTTGTCGAACTGCATGCTTCCCACCTGCTCGCCAATGAGATGTGCGACGGCATCCGGTGCAAGTGTGCCGACATTTTCCGATCTCCGGGTGCTGGTCGTGTGCAAAGTGCGGCCGGTCGAGGTCGCGCTGGAGCGCTGAGTCGATTGTGTCTGACATGAGCGTTGAGAAGTCGGCCGTGAATCATTCCCTTCGCCGTGGGTGATCGGCATCGGGCCTCGAATCCTGATGACGGATTGCTCGTCCACGGCCAACACGCCATCGTCGAAGCCATCAAACACACCTTCGCCCGCCCCGTCAACCTCTTCCTGCACGTGGAGGGACGCCACAGACTGTGCGATGAACTCGGTATCGTCGTTCTCCCGATATCTGCGCAGATGACTGGCCACTCGGGCATCCGTGTGCTCCGAGTTCCTTGACCTCCAGCCACTGGCGACGTCTCGAGACGGTGGCCGAGAGATGCGAAGCGCAGAGGGATCTGGGTTGCTACCCTCGAACCCACTGTTGCCTTCCAGGCCACTCTCCGCGACGCTCCCGAGGCCGCTTTGCCGGACGGCCTTCTCTCGTATCAAGCGCATCACCATGACGGCTTCGTTGAAGAAGTCCTGCGTGGTGACTGACCTCTTGCGCTCAGTCATGTCGGCGGACGCCTTCTGGATCCGCAGACTGAACTTGGCGACTTCGTGGGCTACAGTGCGAGCTTGCTGATGCAGTGATGGAGGACTGGCAGTTGCCACGGACGATTCCAGCTGCTCAAGGACAGCCTCGAGTCTCTCGGGCTCCTCGGCAGCGAACTGCTCAGCAGTCTCGCGGATCTCGGCTTGGATCTGTTCTCGCCTTCGCTGGCTGGGCGTCGGGTTGCGAGGTCGGAGAGCCTCCTGAAGCCGGTCGATCTTGTGCGATGTGGCCTGGCGGGTTTCCAAGGCATCTTGTAGGCTGTTGTGGTATGACCGGTTCGAGTCCGCCGCTCCGGCGTCAATTTCAGAGGCATGCAAGGTTCTTCGCCGCTTCGGAGTTGGCGCTTTGTACGGCGAGTTTCGTGCTCTTTTCCCCGCTGCGACAATGACGCTGAGATCTGTGGGGTCTTCGACCGCCTGCTGTGGTCCTTGTCGCTCTGTGCGTGCAAGGTTCAATGCCGATGCCGCCGATGCACGCGCACTGCGGCTTCGCCTCAGCGTGAACGTGTTGTCCTTGGTGATTGGCGAGGTATTCAGGTTGAAGATGACGGGGGTTCTCGCACCCGGTGGCGGCACATCTGAGGGCGGAGAACGGTCGCTGTCTTGCTGGTCAGAGTCAGAGGCACTTGTGATGGTGATGTCCGCATGGAACTGGTGATGGCTCAAATGGCCACTGCCGAACGATGCACCCGAGACTTTCGGCTCAGCCTGACGTGCATCTCGTTTGGGGGTCGACTCCTGCTGCTCCTCGCTCAGCGACGGAGGCCCGGGGTCGAGTTGGCTCATGCGCCGCAGCAGTCGGTTGCTGGTAAATGTGTCGTGTGGACCAAAGAGTTTCAGCGGACTGCCCGACGACCTCGACCTGGGTTCCGATGGTCTGTGCTGCTGGACTGGAGTGCTCGGCCCAAGGCGGGATGAAGGGGCGTCTCGATTCGGCCGGCTTGACGGCATGGGCGGCCGGAGACGACTGGCTTGTCGCACAGGTGCAGGCTCGGCACTGGACTGTGAAGCGCTCAACAGCCTCTCCCTCCACGAGCCTTGCGCAGAATAGCCACCCCTTCGCAGGCCCACGTTGCCACCGAGATTGGCGACGGAAGGAGGCGTGCCTGTGGGGAGGTTCTCGGACAGCGACAGGTCTGGAGCAGCACTCGGGATGTGCAGCAGATGGCTTTCCGGGCCATTGGGAGAAGCAGATTCCTCGTGCGGCTCGACTGGCTCATCCGGGCAGGGCGGGTGGTCTTGGCGGTCGCTCGGGCTCGGGCTCGGTCGTCGCAGTCCCATGTGCTGGAAGCTCTTGATGTAGTGCGAGTCGAACGGCTTGTAGTCGGTCTTGCCGTCGGCGGTGGTGTGCTTGGAGATGAAGACCGGACTGAAGTCTTCGCACTCGGTCGGCCCGCTGACGGTTCGGTTGCCGACCACGCCATGCTCGGTGGGTTCCAGCCGTTCCGGGCTCACGATCGCGCTTTCTCCTTGGAAGCTGCCCTCGACCAGCGGGGGGTCGGACTGGTGTGGCGCGGGCGCTGGGTGGGATCTGTCTTGGTCGGATCCGTCTTGGTCAGATCCGTCTCGGTCGGATTGGTCTTGTTCGGATTGATGGTGCCGCGGCCACGGCGGCGGACTCGACGGCAGGTCGGCCACCGACGAGCCATTGAGCCAGCCCACACGGCTCGGGACGTTCGGCTGCTTGTCCGGTGCCGGCTTCTGCGCCGCGAAGATGTTCTCCAGCCCGTGCGCACCGAACAGATCGGTCTGGTCGCCGTATCCGACCTCGCCCTTCAAGAGCCGCCGCCGCCACTCCAGCGTCTTGGCGGGAGAGGCGCTTTTGGATCTCTGCGCCACGGTGCCCGCCGCCTGCAGCACCGACTGGTCGCTGGCGGCGGAGAAGGACTGCGACGCCGCCGTCCGGCTCGAGCGGCGCTGCAGCCGGATCAAGTTGCTGTCGCTGCTGGTGAGCGTCGCGAGCGGAGTGCGCCGGCGGTGGGTGGACGCGTGCGACGCGGTCCGGTGGGAGGCGGCGGTGTGCTGCGCGGCCGTCTGGTGGGAGGCGGCCGTCGGCGGCGCCGTCTGCTGCGACCGCCGGCGCATCACGCGTGCGGAGCCGGCGCCGATGGCGTGTGCATCGTGCGTGGCAGACGAGATGTTGGCCGGCGCCGGCTCCGGCTCTGCGACGACCCACGCGTCGCTGAGGCCGTGCAGCCACGGCGCCATGTCGATCGATGGCGCCGAGTGGCTCGTCGGCGCCATGTGGCTCGACGGCGCCGGGCGGCTCGCTGTGGTCATGATGCTGTTGTTTGTTGTCGGATGCCGATGGCGCGTGGCTGAGATGTTGTTGCTATCGATTAGGACGCGTCGTCGTCGATGCGGCTGTCGTCGATGCGGTTGTCGATGACGGCGCGCGGCTGTCGATGTTCGCGGCTAAGTCTAGACGTATGGTATGGGAAGAAGCATCGCGCATCGCATCGCCAATGGCCGCGGGCATTGGAGGCTTTTGACGCACAGCTGAGGTTGCACTGTGGTTGGCGGTTGCTGTGTGGCAACCGCCAGCCTCATCCCCACCCCCCACTCCTCCACCACCTCCAACTCCTCCACCACCACCTCCAACTCCTCCACCACCACACGCACGCACGCACGCACGCACGCACGCACTTACACGCACCCGCACACACACGCACCTCGGCCCACAGCAATGTCGCGATAATGCCATGGCAAGCGCGGCAAATGTCGGCAAATCATGATCCGGAACCACAGGCCGCGGGGCTATGCGTGGAATTGCGCCTCCGACTTCCAGCAAACGCCGTTGTTCCGGCTCATTCCAGCCGACGACAATGCTGCTGGCGACCACGAGCTGCTGTGTCCGGACTCGGAAGACGAATGGCCGCTGTCCGAGCGAGCGGCCAAGCGAAGGAGAGTCACCCAGCTGGCCCACCTTTACCTCGACGGATTCGAGCTTCAAGTCCTGTCAGCGAGGCCCGACCCACACGCCTTCACCGCCGCTCTTGCGTATTCCTTCCCGCGGCCCAAGGATGCCGCCAGAGCGCTGGCCGCCATCCACCTCCATCATCCACCCGAGTCCAACGACGACGAGCCAAATCCGTGGCAGGTGCTGAAAGCATACAATGAGACCGTGGCCGGCCACAGTGCAAACGGCCCATCAGTGCCAGACCCCAGCGGCATCATGCACGTGGCACACGAGCTGACAGTGGCCCATGTCGAGATGCAGTCGAGTTGTCACCGCAGGAGGAGTCGCAGGCTGATCAAGCTTGCCCTCGCCGCCAGCGAGCATGTTTCGCGGAATCGTCGAGCGGGAGTGTCCGTGCAAGGGATGGCAGAGTCGCAACCACAATCATGTCCTAGAAGGGTGGTGCAGGAGACTAACCCGATTCCACAATCTGCGGCGGAAACTCTCGATGCAGCGACAACCAGCTTTTCCGACTGCGGACCTTCTCCCACGCCGGCGTGGACGAGCTCTAAATGGCTACGATCGGGCACATTTCAGGCACCGAAGAAAAGGGTTGATGAAGACTGCAGCAAAGATGAGCTCGCTTTGTCCTCATTCAGCATCGCCTCTCAGCAAGCCCGGACTCGCGCTGTGACGAGCTCGGCGCAGTGCCAATCTGGGAAGCCAAGGAGAGCGAGGATCGCGAAATCTGCTGGCAACACTCCCGGTGCCGTGACGGAACAGCCACTGCGGAGGTCGACCAGGCGGAGAACAGCACCCGGCGAGTCGCAACAGGCAGCTTTCGAACATTCGGAATTGTCCATTGACCAGCGTCGGCGTCCACGAGCACAACGCTTCGAGTACAATGAGGCTGTGGGAGGCAAGGATACGTCGCCATTTGTGTTCCGCAAAAGAGCATCGAAAGATGCCAACGGGAGTGGCACAGGGCAGGAAATTCCCATGCCATCCAGACATGCCAGCACGCGGCCGATCATTACTCCGCGGCGGCCGATAAAATGTGCATCGGACGGCGTTGCTCGAAGAGAACAGCATCCGCCGACCCCGCTGGTGGACGAACATCGGAGTGGTCTTCTGCCGAGAGCCAACGGGACCGACCGGCGCTCACTCACTCTCAGGCGCTCTCTCCGGAATCAGATGCGAGCACTTGGTCCGGAAATCAGCAAGGCTGCTGCAGATGAGCCGTCTTCGCAGCCCGGGCCGGAATCGCAGCGCCACGGGCACATATTGGCTGGAGTCAACGGCGACGAGAAGCGACTTTCGCAACACCGTGGACCACCGGCAGATGACGAGAAGCGACTTTCGCAACACCGTGGACCACCGGCAGATGACGAGAAGCGACTTTCGCAACACCGTGGACCATCGTCAGATGACGAGAAGCTATCTTCGCATCACAGTGGATCACCGGCAGACGGTGAGAGCGTTGCTGAGCGCATTCCGTCGCCGCAGCTTGCGTCAATAGTGGAGCCACAGCTTCCTCTACCCGGCACCCAGGCTATGCTTGACCAGGCCCACCACGACCTCTTCACTTCTCCCGAGAAGACGGATTCAGACCTCTGTTTGGGAGACCGGACCACACCGGGCGCATTACCCAACACATCCACTGCCAGACGAAAGCCACTCGGAGCACTATCCCAAGAGCGAATGCCCATGCCAAGCACACAGGCACTTCTCAATGAGTGGCCCGGCTGGTCCAGCGTCAAGAAACCGCAAGGGTCGGGAAAGCGATCGAACCTCGACGCGTGGCAGTCCCCAACAGTGTCGATGAAGGAGTCGCTGGGCGTGACAGCATCCAATCCGAAGAATATCGTCGACAGGCGGCGAAGCAGTCTCCGATACGCCACGAGCTTCGCAGAATCACCCGCCAAAACACAGTCGCCAAAGCCGTCCTCACGGCCGGTGCAGTGCTACACCGCAGGACCAGATGCATCCAAACGGCACGAGCCGCAATCTTTCAGCGCAGCAAAACCAAGTGGCAAGATTGCTTCGTCCGCGACGTTCAGTTTGATATCTTGGATTGAAACACCAAGCGCATCAACAGCGCCTGGTCCGTCGTTCAGCGCCAGCACAAGGGCAGCAGCTCCGTCTACAGTCGTGGAGAATGTGGATTCTCTCAGCTTTGGTTCACAACAACCAAGACAGCCTACGGAGCAGCGCGGATTGCGTATGCCTGACGACGGCAGCCGGGGCTTCCATGCTCCTGCTGTTGAGAAGGAACATGTTCCTCTCAACTTCACTCCCTTCCGTGCTCCTGCCGTCGAGAAGAAACATGCTCCTCCTCCCAACCTCATTCTGTCCGGGCGACCGCGACCGCCCAGCGAAGTTGACCGGGACGAACGTGACCACGACTTGAGCTTCGCTGCTCCGCTCGCTCTGAAGCCAGCCGAAAACACACCCAAGCCCACCCAACCCGATCGCACCATTCTCAACGACGTCTCCGCATACGATGCCGCCACCACTCTTGACTTTGATGCCCCCACGCCGAGCTACATCAGGGATCACGCTCCCACACCCAGTCGTCTCCTCAGACGAGATACTGCTTGGCCTGTGAGCGATGCTCCCGCTGCGGCACAAGTTGCGGCAGACGGCGAATTTGATTCGCAGCAACTTTCGAGTGCGCTGGACACCTTGACCGCCGACGTTTCGGGGCACACATGCGGGTGGGCCGGGGACGGGCATCCATCCGTGATGAGTTGACGTGTTGAAACGCGACATGACGATCCACCGCGCCTTTTTCCCGCCCTGACTCGGGCAGAATTTCCGCCAGCTTCCGCCAGGGTCGACCCATCCCCGATGATGGGCACTTTTGTTTTCCGCCTTGTTTCACCATATTTGCACCGCCATTGCCACGGACGTGCCGCTGACGTTGGTCGCGAGTCCACCTGCGGCAGCTTCGGGTGCGCAGGACGAAGCGAGTGGTTGTGTTGTTGTCATAGGTTAGTTAGGGTGTGGAGGTGACCGCCTCCCGTGAGTGAGCGTGACCGCAATGGAACGCGTGTATGTCTGTCTGCTGTCTCCAGAGCCAGTCCCCTAACTATTATATAAAGAGCCGAGAGTGGTGAAACGGCTAAACCCCGCACGTTCCGTTCGGCACGCCCTGCGGGTACGCCCTACGCCCTACGGGTCCGCCCTGCGACCTACGAGTACGAGGTGACAACCGATTCCTTGTAACTCGTTTCGTGACTCGTTTCGCGGTAGCTCGTTTCGTGGCAACTCGTTTCGTGGCAACCAGCTCGTTTCACGGTGACGAGTGGCAGCATTTCGGACTACTAAAGCTCCAGCGCCCTCCTCCCGTTCTGCTGGCCTCGGATTGACCAGACCGTGTCGCCAGGCAACAATGCATCACCCCATGAACTCCCTCGTCGCTCTCCTCAGCGCCTCCATCCTCCTGCCCTCGCTCGTGCAAGCGCTGGGACTCGGCGGTGCGTAGCCATCTCGCGCAGCTGTGGGAACGAAACCGAAATCCAGCTGCACCAACCCCCCGACCCGACCACTCCTAACCCCCGTCACCAGCGGTTTGTCACGTATACGAAGACTGCGACATCTGCACCCCCGACCACCTGGCCCTCACCTGTCTCTGTGAGTCGAGCCTTCCCCGGTGGGGGGGTTTCCCGCTTTCCGAAAGAAGACATCGTTAATCATTGCCCCCCCCCCCCCCCCGCACTTCCGTCCAGACTCTCCTCCGCAGTATACAACCCGACACTGTGTCATGTACCCCTGCGAAGCCCGAGGCCCGAAGGGCCAGTCCATCATGTACGATATCTGTCCGTGTAGCGTCGAGATGGGGAGAAGATGAGAGAAGGGGGGATGGAAGGGGAACACAGCGATATGGATGGACATGCGTGGGGAAGGGGCGGGAGGGGGATCTGTGGTGTGTGATTTGTTTTTTGGGGGTTTTTGTTTTTCTGAAACGGGAATAAATCAAGGAATCGCTCCGAAAACCCTCCCCAAGAGCCAATGCCCCATCGGTTTTCTGCCGTGCCCCGTTGTCGATTCAATGGGGTTCCGTGAAAGAAAGAACGAAAAAAAAAATTTTTGCAGCCGGCAGCTCATGTGCCCCGGCTCCGGAGGAGGAAGGGCGGCAGGGAAAAGAAATGGGATCGTCGTCGGAAGGGAGTTGAGAGGAAGGAACATGAGAGTCGGAGAGAGAGAGAGAGAGAGAGAGAGAGAGAGAGAGAGAGAGAGAGGGGGGGGGACATGGCAGTGCGAATGTGGTTTGGTCGTTCCCACATGACGGCCACGGCCCGCCCGCGGTGACTCCGGGGCATTGCGGGCGGGCGGCGGCGCCATATGCAGCGCGTCGGTCGGCGACGGCGTGGAGGAGGGCTGGGTCGTGCGTGCGTCGGGGCGGCCTGTGCCAGAGGTGAGAATGTCAGGCTGGGGAGAGAAATATATATGATGTTGGTGACGTCGACGGCGACGACGACGACGACGACGACGACGACGACGACGATGATGATGATGAGGGCGAATCGTCAGATTTCCAAATGCATTCGAGCGATACTTACGCTTCTCGGTGGCAATGGGTACACCGCTCGTGACCACATCCCAGGCATCGGTCGCGCTCGGTGAAGAGCGAATGACAGCGTTCGCAAGTGTAGCGCACGCGCTGTCGTGGCTTTCGATATACCCTCTGAATCGCTCGGACCACAGGCACCACCTCCTCATCCTCGTCGGATTCCTCCTCCTCCTCCTCCTCCTCCTCCTCCTCCTCCTCCTCATCTCCGCCTGGAGCACTCTCGCCACGTTTCCGCGACTTGGCTGGAAACCTCGGGCATCGACGGCATTTCAAGTGGCCACAGTTTGGGCATTCCTTTCGAGTGGCCGGCTGTAGATCCGTGTTACATTGATGACATGTCCTCCACACCAGTCGAGTGGTTGTGTTGAGCGGCGTGGGAACAGCAGCAGCAGGGGACCTCACACGCATGGTGAAGTCGACGTGACGGAGATGGACGTCGTCATCCGCTTCGATGCCATCATCGAGCTCCGGTGGGCCGCCTGCCAGTGGAAGCGGTGAGCTCACGGCTGGTGGTGGTGGTGGTGGTGGTGGTGGTGGGCTCTCTCGTGGTGCTGGTCCGGCTTCGATGGCCTCATCTTCCCATGATGGTGTCGTTGGAGGTGGCACGACATGCTCCCTCTGCATAGCTTCTCGCGCAAACGCCACTCTTGGGTAATCCACCAATTCGCGCACCTTGTGAGGAGGATGTCGCGAGCAGTCTTGACACCGGCGGTGGCCACATTCCATGCATGTTCGCTGCATTCCGAACTGCGTGTCGCAGTGGTGGCAGGTCCAATGTACTCGGAGCCGGATCGGCTTCTCCACGCGCCGGATCTTGGTGGGTGGTGGTTCCCACATGGGGCGTTTACTGTGGGCTTCGTAACGGAGGCCGTGCTGTGCAAACAACTGCCGCGCCTTGTCGGCAGCAAAATTCCTCCGGCTCGGCGGGGTGGGCAGTGGATGGAGGGGCTGCTCGACGAGCTCGTGCTCCTCCGAGTCATCGACCTCAATCCTGCCGTCCACGGCGATGGTTGGCGGCGTGGGTTCTGCCGCTCCTGTTGCCGCGGGGGGTGGGATGGCATCGTCGGCGGCGGTGTCCAGTACAGTGCATGGAGGCTCGGGGATGCTGGGGGGTCCGACCGGCTTGATCGCAGACTCCTGAGCAGAGGTGAGGCTGGGGACGGAAGACTGCATGGTCCGCCCGTTGCTGCTCCGTCGCTCCACAACGGCGGCGACGTTTTCCAACGCGCGCGCACGACTGCCCCTTCGCCGAGCCCGTTCGGCGTCGGTCGAGCGGGAGATGTGCTCGGCCATGGCGATGCGGCTGGGAGAGGTGAAGTGGACGTGAGGCTCCAGAGCGCCGTCGACGGGGGGGTCCCTTGGGGGCTGCCGACGGGGGGGTCCCTTTGGGGCTGGCGGCCGGCGTGGAGGGGGCGATCTGGATGCTCGCCGGCGGTTGGCACGAAAGGGCGGAAGATCGACCAGAATGCAGGTGGCCCCCGTCGCGGTGCAGAGGCCCAGCTCCGGGGCGAGGTCCGGATCGACAGGCAGAAAACACGGAGTCGGTTCTGGGGCGAGCCCCGGGCCTTCGCACCGTCGCCGCCGCCGCCGCCGCCGTCGCCGCAGCCAGTCGCGTCGCCGCAGCCAGTCTCGTCCGCCCGTAAGATTGGACTCCGCATGCACTGGCCGCGGGACGCCGGGGCCCGCACTGAACTCTCCATTGCCTCGGGCGTCCGAGCTTGCTCGCACGGCCCCGGGCGCCGGGGCCGCCACTTTCGAGCCCGCGGCCGCGAGTCAGCAAGTCAGAAGCGAAGCCCGCAGCCGGAGCGTGTGCCCAGCGGCGGCGGTGGGCGGGCGAACGCACGCGGCCGCGCCGGCGAACGCCCTCGGCCGCATTGGCGCGCCCCCGCTGCTGCACCACGCCGAGAGAACCTCCCCCGGCTGCATCGCCGCTTGGCACCATGCCATCGCCGATATTCCCGGCCACCAGGAAACCGACGCCCCACGCTGCAGGCATCCTCGCGGCCGAGCTCGTGTCATCTTACCGCTCTCTCGGTCTCGCCCGACGATGCACCACCGCCGCCCGCCCGTCGCAGACGCCATGCGGACTGCATCCATGTCCGTCTCACCCATGCCTGCTGCGCACTGCATCCATATTCGTCTCACCCGTGCCCGCTGCGCCCTGGGCCATACCTCGGCCCGCCCCTCCCCCCAAACCCGGTGCAGAGCACTTGTCAAGACGTGCTGGGCCGAAGAACCTGTACCACCCCGTCCGCCGAACCCTGGCGCGGGATCCAGAGTCGTGGAATGCAGCTGCCGGCAGCTCGGCACCCAGTTTCGACTGCACGGCCACGTCGAAAACCAAAACCACTGCATCCGTCCTTTCGGGGATGGGGAAGTGGGGAAGGGGGACGGGCCAAGACACGGACGGCGGCCGACCACCAGGTTTTCCATCGCGCGCCCCGAGAAGTGAATCGAGCGCGCGATCCACCGATGGCCCTCCCTCCCCACCACGCCTGTGCGAACCGTGACTCGAACCCCACACCCGACGGGCCTGACGCATCGCCAGTCCCAGTCGGCGAGCGAACCCGTTGACCGAGACCCCCCCCCCCCGTCAACCAAGACACGGACGTGCGTGTCAGACGGGGCGAGGTCGGAAGCGCCGTCCGGGGGGGGCAGGAGCGCCAACGCATGCATGAATCAAGGGCAAAAAGGCACCTATCTAACCATGCCCCGGAAATACCCCTGTAAGGGCATTGACGTACATGTCCTATCACGCATCGGTCCCAGGCGTTGGAACACTCCCAAGTTCAACGCTCATGCCAATGCGATGCCAGCCAAACCGAAAAACATGTATTTCCTCGAATATAATACACAGCCACGAGCATCCACGAGCATCCACGCCCATCACCCCGCGTCTCTACTCTCTCTCTCTCTCTCTCTCTCTCTCTCTCTCTCTCTCTCTCTCTCTCTCTCTAGTGGAAGAAATACCGACTCTCTCTCAACCTCCGGACATCAAAATCTCCCTTCTCCGGAACCGGAGGCATCGTAAGCGGTAACCAAACATGTAATCGTTTCACCGATCTCCTCCCAACCTTCTTTGCGCCCTTCGTGGCCGTGTCCGAAGGAGTGGTCACGTTCTCGCCGTCGTCGACTTCATCCGCCTCCGCTGCCGCGGTTTCCACCTCGCACTCGGAATCCGCTTCGTCTTCCAGAGCAGGTGGGGATTCAACTTGGGAATGAGGGACCGGCATTTCGCCCAGTCGCTGCCCCGCGAGCTCGCTCGCGGCGGCGAAGGCGTTGGAGTCAGACTCGGCAAGGACGATGCTTCCCGGTGTGACCATCGCCTCGCCCTTGGCCCGCTCTGCTTCCTCCTCACTCTTGAGCAGTCTCATGCGCTCAGCTTCGAGACCGAGCTCGGAAGGAATCGCGATTCCGCCCTTCTCCTTCGCTTCCTTCGCCTCCGCCCGAAGCTCCTTCCTCAGTTTCACAATCTTCCGTCCGGCGGGAGAGTCAACTTTGACGCTCGCCATGTACATACACCCCTTGTAACGAGTCTCGAATTCTTCTCGTAGTCGACCGATGATGTCCTCGCTGTGCATGGCAACGAACGCATCGCGGAGCACTTCGCTCATGCGGTTGACGTCGCAGGCGTGGGTCCAGAAAGAGTCGTGGATACTGGCAAAGGTCATGCCGATTTCGGTGCATTTGAGCGCGCTGAGTAACATGTGTGTGGCGTCGAGAGAGTGGATGAAGTTGGGTGGGAAAGCTTGGAGTTGCTTTCTTCGGCTGACCGGGTCCCACACTTGCGGATCTTTCAGTGCAAGCGTTTGCATGCACGTCACCACGATCCTGGACTTGACGGTTCGATATGGCTGAACGACCGGTAATCGAAGAGGTGTGGTCCAGACCACCGGAGATCTGAACAGAGGTTTCGAGAGCGCTTGCAGGTCGCTCGTCTTTTCAGCGTTTTCCGCCTTGGAAGCTGCTTCTACAACCTGCTCAGATGCTTCGGCCACCACAGCAGACCCTTCCTGTTCCCCATCTTGCTTTTCCAAATCATTTGGCTCCTTGTTGCTTGGTCGGCCTATTTTTCCTTTACGCTTGGCTTTCTTAGGTGCGATAACCCTCTTCGTCCGTTCGGCCAGCTCTTCCACTTGCTCTGCTGTGAGGCAGGTCGAGATGCGGTCTGCGCATTCGCCCAGCCAGTTCTGGATATTCTGTGCTCCGGTAAACATTTGCCCAAGCGACTTGAAGATCTTGAGCGCAATGTAATTTGCCATGTCACCCAAGTTGACGGCATCGTACTGCTGGACGTCGGGGAAGAGAAGTTCCAGTTGTCTTCTGATCTGTAGCCGTGCGCCAAAGAAGGTGACGCCGTACACGTTTGTCATCACTGGCTGCTTGACACATTTTCTCGTGATACGACCATGAAGCTTCTGAGCAATCTTGTTTCCGTCTTTGGCGTCCTTCTCTACCTCAGCCTTGACAGCTTCCGCCACGGCGGTGTAGACATCGGCAGGTCTATCGCTCGGTTCAAGGTTGACTTGTGCAGCACCAGCTTTGTCGCCTCCGAGCGCTGCATAATGTTGCAGTCCGTTACAGGTTCCATCCTGTTGAATGGGGAGGTGGGATACGAACTTGGTTGGGTCAGGAGAATCTAGCGCTGCTGCGAGCTCAAAGCAAGCGGCCAGAGTTTGCCAGGCATCCTCTGCCTGAAGCCACCACCGTCGGCCACCCAGCGGGTTCTGGACGGAATCATATATGTCATCAAGGTGGTCCATGGTAAATTCCACGCGCTCCTCCAGACTGGCCTTATCGTATCCCGCAACTGTAGCGAGATGAATCTTAAGCCACCGAAGCCCATTCTCGCCAAGCTCTTTGCCATCCGCGAAAACCAGAAGTCCTCTCACGTTATCGGCACCCATATGATTGAGATAGGGCGGGATAGGGTACGCTCGTCCTCGGAAGTCCATGCTGTGAGGGAAGTAGATCGTTTCGTTGACCATTGTGCGTGCAATCTCCAGTTGAAAGTTCTGAAAGCAACGCTTGGAATGATAGCCGCTCTTCTTGTTGCCCAACTCTTTGATTGCTATCAGCCATTTCCGCCGCTCTAGCGGGCTTGCGGATTGGTCTGGCTCAGGAGGAATGGGCATTTCGGGATTGAGGGGGGCAAAGTTCGCGATGGCTTCTCCAGAATTCCACGCCTCTAGTTGAACGTTTAACACCCCTTGATGCACTTTCCATGGCACTTTCCCGAGCGCAGTCAAGCCTTTGTAGAGCGTGTCGAGATCATTATTTTGGTCAGCTGCCGCAAAATAGTCTTTGCAAGATTTGTCGCCATTCAAACGGATAATGGTGTTGGAGTAATGCAGGTAGCCGCCATTGTCCCAGCCGGTCCATGGCTTTGGCTCGACGACCATGGGCATGCGCTTTGCGATCAGACTTCCGACAGGATCGCATTGCAGCTTCTCCATCAAGGCTGGGTTTGGGGCGACTACTCCCACTTTCTTTCCTTTTTCATACCTGAGCCGATGCAAGAAAGCTGGTTGCATTTGTGTGATTTGCTCCTTCGTCCTCGGATGTTCTTTTGTCACCGGAAGTTGAGCAAGTTCCATGAACTTTGACACCAGCATAGCGCCAAGTTTTGCAAGTACGGGCAACGGCCATTCGACCTCTGCCAGCACGGCCTGGCTACGCTTCTTCTCCTTCATTTTCTCCGAGAGCTTGGGGTTTTCCATTCCCCTCTTCAGCGCACGAACAGCCTGCCGTCTGGCTTGAGAGGTGGAAATCGTCTTGCGAGATTTGTTCAATGTGATCTGCTTGCTGGCCGCGCTCGCCAGGCATTCGGCCTCGAGGGACTGGGCTAGTGAAACGGTCAAACTGTTCAACCGGGCGTCCGAGACGTAAGCTCCCGAAATTTTGTCCTTCCCATTAGCCATGCGAGACATGATGTAGAGAATGGTGTTTGCTGCGACTTTCTTCATCGGTAACATTTCCAGATACGGTCCGTAAACATTTCGATCATCGTTCGTGCGGTGTTCGTTCATCGTTATCTTTGCCTCCTTCAGCTCCAGCTCCAGAGCGGGCAGCAGTTTCTGGTACCACTGCCACATCAACGCAGCCACGGGTCTGGCCTGCATCGCAGTGTGGATTCCCCTGCGTCTCAGATCTTCGTCGGCCTTCTTCCACCTGTCCACCGCAATCTCCACGGAAGTATCCTCCAACCGTCGTTGCCTAGCGAAGGCAAGTTCACGTTGGGCATCTGGATCTGCTTCGGTTCCCAGACTGGGCATCTCCTTGAAAATTTCCATGGCACGTTTGATGTTATGGAGACCATCTCCTTTCTGCTTAGTTGCTCTTACTTCCGGACTCGTACTTAAGTCCAGCTGGTCTTGGCGGACTTTCGCCTCAGGTGGAGGGTTTGTGCCTTGCTCTGCCATTTCTGTCGTCTTTTCCGCAGAGGGCGCGGCTGGCGTGTTGGCATCTTCGTAGTACTGTGATGTTGCCCGACCGAGAATGGCAAACTCGTTGTCATCGTACTCCTCCGACAACAAGAGGTCGTGCATGATCTCGTCGCCCAGTTCCTTGGCCATTTCCGCATACCGGCGGATCGTGCGTTCGCGCCTGGGGCCATCTAGAGCTCGTATGGCGGCGCGCATCACGGGGATCAGAAGACTAGCATCCGGTTGTACGCCTTTGTTGCGAATTTCCACCTCGAACCATCTTTGCATGTCTTTGAGCAGCACCAACGATTGTGGCGAATCTCTTCCTTCCAACATGACGCTCTGCAGCAGGTGTTGCAGGTACACGCGGTGTCCGTGCACAAGCTCCGGCGAACGTACATCCACCTGCTCGCCCAGTCGTTGTATAATGTGCTCGGCGCGATCTCTGCGACCCACGCCCAAGGCAGTGTGCAGGTGCTTGAGCAGGTCTTTGATGGAACCCCGAAAGCCATGCTCGGTGTAAAATACATTTTGCGAGGGCCTGCCGACCTGATCGAGGATGATGGGTCGGGTGGCGTCCTGCAAGCCGGCACTGTCTGCAAATGTGGTGAAGTCGAAGGGAACATGGTCGTCGGCGACATTGCGTAGTCCAGGGCTCAGCGCCACAGGCGGCGTCTGGCCAGTCCTCCGCGGGCTGTATGGGTCTGCGGCGGTGGCGAGCCTTCGATGCTGTGCCTGCTCATGCCCACGCCCATGCCCATGCGCGTTCGAGCGGCGGGTGGAGGATGGAGTGGACGAGAGCGTCGCCGCCTGCGATGCCAGCCATCGTAGTTGTGCGGGTGCCAGCCAGGGCAAATGAAGCTGTGCAAAAGACGCGGCGAGTCCTCGAGGCGTGTGACGGTGTTGTGGCCGTCCAGCAGATCGAAGGAGCATGGTCGAATGTGCGCGCGCTCACCATCCGCACGCCTCCGACCGCGCTTGTGTGAAGACAACGGTATGTACACCGGGACGAAGATGGTGTCGGCGTGGAGATTGAAGACTTTCTCGTTTCTGCAGGACGGAGCTTTCGCCGGCGACATTGGCCTGTCTTCCGATTGGTTCGCCACTGCGCACTTGGCTTCAGCGGCTTGACGGGGATCACGAAGGCAGGTGCGGACCACTACTTGCCTTCTGCAGCTTTATAGGGATCACGAAGGTAGGTACGGGTCAACTACTTGCCTTCTGCAGCTTCACAGGCATCAAGAAGGCAGGTGCGGACCAACTATCTGCCTTCTGCGGCTTGACGGGGATTCAGATGGCAGGTACGGGCCAACTACTTGCCTTCTGCGGCTTCACGGGAATCACCAAGGCAGGCGCGGACGTCGTCCTGATATGTCAGCTCTGCACTCAACCCCTAAGGAAGCAGCCTCTAACATAATAATCTGCCTACCTGCCTTCTACGGCTTGACGGGGATTCAGAAGGTAGGTGCGGACCACTCCATGCCTTCTGCAGCTTCACAGGTATCAAGAAGGCAGGTGCGGACCACTACTTGCATTCTGCCTCAAGGAAGGAGCCCGCAACATGATATATTTCCTGAATTGCTCGCCATCTAACCAACAACCATGGAAAAGGGAAGTGCTGCGGGTAGGTAAGCATTTGCATGAATCTGCGGCTGTCTCATGGCCGCGGCATGACGAACAGCGTCAGCAACGGGAAGGAATCAGCACCACCTGAAGGCAGCAGGCAAGCGCGATGGACCCAGCCAGTCGGGGCTATTCGCGCATACAAATGCAATTCGCCACACTTCGGACTCTGCCTCTCGTCAGTCATGTCACGGTTCTTCCACGAGCCTGGCGGTCATACTCATATGCACACATATGCCGGTCATACTAATATGCACACATATGCACTCGGCGACAGCGCGGAAGAAGATGCAGAATATACGGCCAGCACGCAACATCGCCAGGTCGACATGGGATTGGCATCAGAGGGCGATGAGGACGAGGACGAACAGGAGCGCGAGGACGTCAAAGCCGCTTACGAGAACTACTACGGCGAAAACCCCCTGCTGTCGGCGTACAAGTCTCTGCCCGTGCCTGACATGGACGCCGATCTTTCTGATTCTCATGGGTCCGAAGATATCGAAGCACGCCTTCAGACCAAAAGCGATCTCGGCCTGTCTTTCCAGGAGAAATGGGACGTGGACACCGAAGCCATTCAATTCCTCGCCTTAACCATGCGTGCCACCAAAGCTGCCCAGACGGAAGAGCAGCTGTACGGCATATACGCCACATTCAGAGACCTCAAGGTTGATGAGCCTCTTCTGAGCACTGACCCGGCCGACGACACTGCGAAGATAGTTGAGCGGAATACGGTCAAGCTGGATACGGAAGACATCGCACCTTTCAAGCTCAATGCAGATGACGACGAAGATATCCAGTGGGGCGCTGCCAATCTTGGCTTGCCAAATCGATTGAATGAGGACATGAGGACCGAGAAGTGGGCGATCGAGCCTGAAACAGCAGGCTTCATGAAGGACATCATCTCGGCCTTGGAGGGTGATCTGCAAGGTTATTTAGCTAGAGGTCGTGAACCAAGGGTGCGTCGGATGCACCCGATCAAAGCCTTCATGTTGACGTTATGCAGGTCATTCCAAGGGTTACATCGCCACTGTTGCCGTTGTCACCATCGCTCAGTCCAGCGAAGCTGCCATCGCCTGCAGCAGAGATGCAGCTTATATCGACGACACCCGAAGATCCTTCCATCGTCGAAGATGCCGCACTCGGCGCACAGATTGCTGAACGCGATGAGCTGGACGTAGAGCAAGATATGGCTGTAGACTCCAGCGATCTCGGGGTTTTTCTTGCAGACACCATCCCTGGCACCTCATCACCACTTCAGCGAAAGTCGAAGCGCTTGCAAGACCTCAAGATGTCGGATCCCATCATGCCTGCAACGTCATCTGAACCGCCAGCGAAGAAAGCAGCCCCCGTTTCGTTCATGGAGGAGCTGAACATCGTGATACCTCGCCTTCCACCGGAAGATGCATCGGATGGGCCCTCCACTGATGAAGCTATGGAAACCATGACCTCTCTTCTCGCACCGCTGGCAAGACCTGGTCTCGAGCGACTGGATGCAGAACAGCTGATCGAGATAGACACCACACTTCGCGTACGCGGCTCGCCAATTGACGAGATAGTCCCTGTGCCACCGTGGGAGACTGGCAAAGATCATCCGCAGGACACTATTTTTCGCTTGCTTACTGGAATCATGGAGAAGACTGGCAAGTGGAATGGCGTTTCGAAGCTGGAGAAGTCCATGCCATGGAGCCCGTTCCCGTCTTATCTTGCCAAGATCAAGCCAGAGGGCGAATTCGACGACGGGTCTTGTGCCCGATATCTTGCAGGGATTCCTACAGAAGGCGAAGTCGACCTTATGAGGCTGACTTGGAACCCGGGCGGCTTACGAACGCTTGACATGGGCGAAGACAAAGCTGATGAAGAGCTCGAAGATTGCGACTTCTCTGGTGATGAAGTGGCGGAGGAGTCCGAAGCCCAACGAGCTGAGCCGACCGCGTTCCGAGGATCGTTCAAGTATGATGCTCTCGACTCTCGGTCACCATCTGCGCCTGTCCTTATGCGTAGCGAGGGAGAAGCCCCAAGGAACCCGCATCACTCGCAGGACAGGCCTGAAGCCCAACGAGCTGGGCCAAGCATCATTGAACTAATTCAAATGAGGAGAGCGCAACTAGCAGCAGGCGATAAGAGGCAGCGGAAGTATGACGAATGTGAAGGAAGACCGTCCGTAGCTTCTGGCGGGAGAGACACTGGCCCTGACGGAAAGGCAAAGCCGACAGTGTCGCGGCCGCGCAGACATATCGAGCAAGCCATGGGTCTTGGCAAGTTCCTGACTCTGAACGGTCAGTCCTCCGCAACCAACACGCTGCACACTGGAGCAGCTTCGACCAATCTCGAACCAGCTTCGGTCCTACCTGTTCCGGCACCCGATTCACCGTCATCCAAGCAATTAAAGCCACGGATAGATCTACCAGCCCCGACCATCGACCGAAGCTGCCTCAAATCAACAGTCATGACCTCCTCAACCCTCGACCGCACACTCGCAATGAACCTCATGAAGTACTGTCCGAACCTCCACGAAATCCTCCGCTCCCCACACTCAACAGAAGGAGAATTCGAAGCTCACATAACACTCTCGCCTTCTACAGGCCTCTTCCTCACAACCCTCCAAAAACTCTTTCAAAAGCCCTTACCAGGCCAGAACAGCTCCTTCCTCTCCGTCCTCGACAAAGTCCGCACCATCTCAACCCGCTACACACGCCTCATAATCCTCATCACCAGTCCTCTCCCCCCACCCGTGGACCTTGTAAACGAACTCAACAATTTCGTATCCCGCACCTCCATCGCCTCGTTCTCGGCTTCTTGCGAGATCTCATCAATATACGTCCCCGTTCCACAAACTCTCTCCTCCAGCCCTGTGAACGCTTCTCTCCTCCCGTGGATCGCGTCCCTGATTCAAATCCATTCGCCGAACGACCCCATCGCTCTCCGTCCCAGACCCGAACAGTCCCTCCAAGAACTATTCCTCCTCACGGCCGAGATGAATTCCTGCGCGGCGCAGACCGTTCTCGACCGCTTGGAGCACGAGGGAGAAAATTTGGGCTCATTCGTGATGATGGGTGAGGAGGAGAGGATGAGGAGGTTCGGTGCGGCGATGGGAGGAGAAGCAATCGTGAGGCGCGTGAGCGCGAATGTGGATTGGGTGTGGAGGACACGGTAGGCACGAGGGAGACGGAGGGGAAATGAGAGACGGTGACGACCGGGGTGATGTGTTGTGACAAGGTCACGAGATGAATGATGGCTGCCACGCTAACCTCCGTCACGTCACGCACAACGCAGGAAACGTCCAAATCGATATGGAGACGTCACAACGGACGGTCTCGGTCACGGTGTCACGCTCGGGGGTTCGTGTGAATTGGTCGGCCTTGCGGGCAAGCGACCCAGCCGAACCGACCGTCTCACTGAGCGTGGCCGGCAGGCCAGAGACGCGATGTGATGTGGTGTGATGGAATCGTTCTCAGGCTCGTGCTCGCGCTCACGCGCATGTATTCATATCCATACCCTAAGCTGACCGACGTGTGCTTCCGAATATGCTCCTTCGCTCTCACATCACGTGTGTTTTCTCCAATTGCGAATTAGGCGCCTGGCGCAACACAGGCTCTGTCTTCTCTCGCTAAACGACAAGTGAACATGTCCCTGGGTGGTATCATCGCTGCCAAAGTCAACTCCAAAAAGATGGTGCGTGCATCTAGGGTATCTCGTTCAACGACTCCGATCGCAGGGTTCCTGACAAGAGTTCAGACACACAACGAACGCCGTCTGACCCCGTCTGAATAGTCCTTCGCAACAAGTGCGCTCTTTAGTAGTACACCTTCTCCTCGTAGATTGGTGGGCGGCCGTCGTCGGCATCCCAGCACACATTGTTCTTGTCATCGAGGTATGCGCCTTCGTCTGTTATGGGGATGACTTTGCTGGTGTCTGCGATTTCTTGCCGGGAAACACCGGCGTCATCTCGTGGAATCCACAGCAGCGGTGCTGGAGTGGATATGGCCGGGTTGTAGAACGCATTCTCTTCAACTTCTCGGTCATAGCGGATGGCAATGTCCTTTGGAACAAGTCGTCTCATGGTCTGATAGTCGGTGTAAATGTCGGGTCGCAGCCACTTGGTGAACATGTTTGGCTTCTTGTGTGGGGCTGGTCCCAGTTCGTGAGCAGCAGCATTGCCATTAACGTGTGCGCCTTCCTTGGCTGCGCCGTCGGCGTATTTGTCGCCGGCAGCAACGTCTTCTCCGTGAGCGGCGCCATTCTCAATCTCAAGCAGACGTCGCTCCTCTGCGTCCAGGGACTTGGGCAGGTAGTTGAGGAGCGGGTCCATGGCGCTGTTCAAGCTCAAGTGGTAGAGCGCGGTGAAGATCAGGAATATGATCATGAGAATCAACGGACCCAAAGCTCCTATGCTGGATCCAGTGGCGATGGCAAACAGGCCAATCAAGCACACTTCAGCAACGTACAGTCCCACGAACAGGTGCTTGAGAGCACGTGGGTAGACCAGACCCTTGGTGTCGACCACGACGTTCGAGACGAAGAGTAGGTTGTAGCGATATGCGAAGTAGAAAAGGAAGAGACCGATGGCCGCGAAACCCAGCACCAGGGGGGCGATAGCAGCGTAGCATAGCGCAATCACGAGCAAGTTCGTGTAGACCGGGAAGAGGGTGCCCCAGCCAAGACCACTCAGCTTGATCCATCGTTGATACATCTTGCGTGGTGTCTTGTCCAGGATCTTACCAAGCAGCAGAAAGACGACGAGGCCGACCAGTCCTACCAACAGCCCAGAGACGACACCCAGACCCTGGAGGATGAAGTAGGAAAGGTAGAAGTTGCTCGCCAGCGGAATTTGGTTGGCCAGAAGGGTGGTGACGCTGCTGGGGTTGGCGATAACGCTCTGAACCACGGACGAAGCAGCCGATCCGATCGTGGCAACGAGGAAGACTTGCACCAGCTGAAAGGCAAAGTAGCTGTTCTGTGTCGAAAGCTCGACGGCGCTCAAAGTCGGAGCACCTGCAAGCTTTGCCATTTTGCGGAGGATGATGGGCAAGAGCGACATCAGGACCGCCAGCAGAATGACGGGAAGCAGACCGGTGATCACACCACGAATGGCCGATGGGATGTCGTTGATGAAGCCGAGCCATGGGAGCGAGCAGGTAAGGTAGGTAATGTTGCTGATGGCACCAACGACTGCAACAGGCACAGACCAGAAGATGATGAGGGCGACAAGGAAGGTGGTCGTCGCGATCTGCCTCACGACTCGCTCCCACCACTTGATGCCAAGGTTGGACCAAATGACCTCTTCTGGGCTCATGCCGACGAAGCGTGGCGACATCTGGAGGACCTGGTGATGGGAGAGACTCTGGTATGCCGCTTGAGCCTGGCTGAGAGTCTCGAACTCGACGAAAGCCGAGTTGAGCTTCTGCGCCTGCAGAGAAGTGTGCTTGGCCTGGGCAGCTTGGACTTGAGGGATGAGTCTTGTGAGCTCGCTGCGGCACCACTCGATTGTGTCGACCTTCTTGCCGATCAAAAACTTGAGCTTGTGTGTTGGGCGGTCTTTGGGCTTGACGTAGCGCTCAGCGACAGCGTTCGGCTCGCCCATCGCAGCTTCTTGCGAGACTTGTCCATCTCCCTTCTTCATGGCCTTCAACCTGTTGCCGTTCGCAGTCCTGATAAGTTTGGTCTCGGCACCTTCGAGCTTCATTGCCGTCTTGTCGCGCTCTTCCACGAGCTCTTGCAGCTCTTTGCAGTCGGTCGACAGCCAAATCTTGCGTACACCTGGCTCGAGCATGGCACGGAGCCTCCGCTCCTCCATGTATTCCTCGGGAATGCTGGTGTACAGCACTGTTCGGGAAGAGATACGGCTGGCGTAGAAGGGCGACATGAGGTAGGCCTGGCGCAGATTGATGTAGTAAATGAGCTCGCGGGTGATCATGTAGATGACGAAGCTGAAGAAGATGATGGCGCATCCGGCGTGTGCAAAGTAGCGGAAGTAGTAGCTATCGGGTGACTTGCCCTCGCCGTTCACCACGTTGCCCATGGTCAGGACGTCGAACTGAGTCTTGCCACCCTGTCCGGTGGCATTGATGGGGAAGAGGACTGGCCAGGTAATGATGCAGCCGACCACACAGGTGACGACGGCAACCTTGAGGAGCCGCAAGAACAGGTAGCCATCGAGGGTGTGGTGGTTGAGGACATATGTGTCGGGCATGGACCAGAACTCGCGGATCCAGTTGACGAGGCCATCTCTGGGCCGCGGGGTACGAGCTTCCTCTCGCAACGAGGCGACAAACGTTCGCGGTCTGTAGTACCGGGGGAATTTGTTGCGAAGCACGAGGAACAAGACGAACCAGACGAGGGCGTAGAGCGCGACTGGAGCCGGTCAGCGCGCTGCTTGCCGTCGCACACGCAAAGGAGGCGAGCGGGTGGCGATGCAGGGATGCAGCACGCACGTACCGGGAGCAAGTGTCGACACAATGGACGACGCCGACACCGGTGTCGTCGACTGCGAAGAGCCGATGTTCTCGTCGCCGCTTTGGCTCTGCGGCGGCGGGTCAGCGATGTGCGCCGCGTGGCGGAGGAAGTGATGGGGGTCTGAGGCTCACAATGGCACCGCACGAGTTTCCCATGCCGACGACGCGGGCTGCTGGTGGCCGGCGGCTGCGGCAGGCGTGGCAGCAGCTCCTTCACGCGGGGGCGCGCTCGGGCGAGCGGTACAATGGGTTTATGCTGGGTGGGTGAGCGGTGCAATGGTTTTATGCTGGGAGGGGGGGCGGTACAATGGTTGTATGCCGGGTGGGGGGGCGGTACAATGGTTGTATGCCGGGTGTATCGGCGGTACAATGGTTGTGCTGGGTGTATCGGCGGTATAATTGGGTATGCTGGGTGTAAGGAGCAGCGGTAGTAGCGGTGCCGGTGGCGTGCAGAGGGAGAAGGCAAGCAATGCGGTCGGTCGGTGCAGCAACAGGCGAAGACGGCGCACACGGCCCGAGCTGGTGGAGATTGGACGTGCCTGCCTTCGTCTCTGGCTGGTGGAGACGGGGCGCACCTGCCGTCGCCTTTTCTGTTGATCGACGCTGCGGCGTGAATGCGGCTTGGCGCGCGGTCGCTCTGGCTCGGGGGTCCAGAACTGTATGGGACAGGGCGGCAATCGGCAATCGAGCACAGTTTGAACGATGCGCAGCATCAGCAGTCGAAGTCGCACGATGCGCAGCATCAGCAGTGCATCTGGCACCAAGAGATGGCCCCTTCATCACGCAGCATTGCCGTGATCCATTCCATGCTTTCGCGTTGCACAATGACCGACCTGTTCAACCTCTGGGAAACACCGTGGTATGGCTACCGCTCGCCCTTGCTCGACCGCGGAGAGAATGTAACACTACGTTAACTGCGTGAAGTGCAGTCGACTCCGTTAACGGCGTCAAGTGCAGTCGACTCCGTTAACGGCGCAAAGTGTAGTCGACTCCGTCAACTGCGCAAAGCGCATTCAACCGCGCTGTATTGCTAACCAAGCAACTCGCCAACTATCATGAGGTGGCCGTGGAATTACAACCCACGGAGTGACTCAACCAGTGAACTTGGTTCGACTGACTCAGTCAACTCACTCGCCAACGATTTAGTTCACCGGTTCAACACTCTCCCACCCAGGGAAGAAATCGGTGGGGAGTGAGACTGAGTAGATGTCCGTGATAAGCAAAGGATGGCAGAGGATAATGAAGCAAGCCTCTGTAGTGTCATTGGTGAACTGGCTCGGTGACCAGTCAGCTAGATCGAAACCAACCGGCTTCAACGCTAGGCCGACCGTCGGCGACTGAGCTACCGGGACGCCGCAGAAAACTCGGCAGCGATCGATGTGGTGTTTCATTCGCTCATTCCTCCCGTTTCGCTGATCGTTCTCGTTCTCGAGTCGTGACCAACCGCACGGGTTCGGTGCAAGGAGTCGGTCGGCCTAACACAAGCTCAGGCGCACAGGCAATGTAGATGTGGGGAGCAATCACATAGTTCACTATCTGACGAGGTGGTTACCCCAGATTGAATTCGCTGACGCCACACATCTTGGTAGCCATGGCGTGCATCTTCCGCTTGGCGTCCTGAGCATCCACCTCTCCCGGCACGTCGTCGTGGATGTTCGACTTCCTCTTGTGCGCAGTTGACGCAGCCGCAGCAGCAGAAGCAGAAGAAGAAGAAGCCGAGGAGCGCTTGTTCACGTCACCCTTTCCCCTCTTCGCCGCGCCGGCACTGGGCCGAGAGCCAGGCACCCGGATACTCCCCGGCTTGTCCCTCAGGGCGAAGGCCTTCGCGAGATGCCCCAAATGCAACTCCTGCAGGTTGAAAATGTGTCGCTCAGCAGACACGTGCGTGGCGTATGCACGGATATGACTCTGATAAGCACGTCTCGCTTGTTCCAGATGTTTGGGATGCTCCGCACACCAGCGCTCCATTTCCATCTGGAAGTCGGTGGCGCCTTGTTCCCAGTCATCTTGACCCACCACTCCGGAACTGGGCGAGAAGGCTTTTTTGAGAAGCTCGTCGGAATCGTGGCGGGTGAGGTTTCGGGGTTTGGATTCCTTGAGGATGGCGATGTACCCTTCTTCACAACCGGGTTGGAGGAAGATCGTGGCTCGGCCGTCGCGGCCCGCTCGGGCGGTGCGCCCGATTCGGTGGAGATGATCGTCTTTGCTGAAGGGCGCGTCGTATTCGACGACGAGGTCGATGTCGGGAAGATCGAGACCTCGTGCTGCGACATCTGTGCACACGAGCACGGCGGGCTCTTTGGATGCGGAGAAGGCTTTGAGTGTCATGGTTCGTGTTGCTTGCTGCAGCGACCCATGAAGTCGGTAGGCTTCAACCTGATTGTCCGGGCTTGAGATGACCGAAGCTTTTCCCTGTACCCGCGTCTCTGCGATAGTCGTGCCCTGCGGGATCTTGCGTGGATCGCTCTGCTGTTTGACAGGCTGATGAGGGCGTTTTCCCCTCGGCATTTCTTCCTGGGCTGCACGACCGTCCCCCCGCGTCAGAAGCTCGAAGTGGAAGTCGACACTGTCGGCACAGCTCATGAACACGATACATTTCATCACGCTGCCCTTTCGCCTGAAAGCCTGCTTCAGGACGGCCATCAATGTGACAAGTCGTTGTTTCGGAGGGACTATGACGTAGCTCTGCTTGAGTTGTGCTGGTGCCGAGAAGTTGCTCGTTTTCGCATCATGTGAATCATTTGAGCCACTCGCCGCCTCCACGTCATTTGCGTCGATCGCGAGAGACACTGGGTCTTTGAGCGATATGCTGTGAAGCTGTTCGACACTCGCTTTGATGGTGGCCGAGCACAGGACGGTGGTTCTTCGCTCAGGTAATCCAGGCAACGGCTTCACCACCCGCTTTCGTGCGCGCAGATTGAGCACACTGACGATCTTCTGGATGTCTTGCTCAAAGCCTAGTTCCATGAGCCGATCACCTTCGTCGAGCACCAGCCACCGCACATGGCTCAAATCCAGTGTTTCGGTATGCTCCAAATGGTCCACCATTCGTCCAGGTGTTGCCACTAGGATATTCAGGCCCTTTCGGAGCCGAGCCTTTTCTGATTTCTTCTTTTCGCCACCAATCACAGTGCCAGCGACAATCCAGGGATAGCACGATAGAAGGCTTTCCAGCACGGATGCGATTTGTTTGCTCAGTTCTCGTGTGGGAGCGAGTACGATTGCGAACAAGCCAGAGTCACGGCTGAAGTCCTGACCAGACGATTTCATTTGCTTGGATATAGTCGATATCCGCTCCACAATGGGGAGTAGATACGCCAGAGTCTTTCCCGAGCCAGTTTGGGCCTGCAAAAATGCATCTGTATCGTTCTCGCAAAGCTGTTTGACTGCCTTTCTTTGGATTGCGGTAGGTGCTCTGATCTCGAGCTTCCTCAACAAGTGACTAGCCAGGGTGTCGGATAGGCCGAGCGATGTGAATTTGGCCGTTTCGTCGTCCAGTGGCGCGTTGGTCGGCTCGACGGGGGCCTCATCGACAGCAGCTGGCTCTCCTACAGGCGCTGCAGCGGTCTGGTTGAAAGAGAACAGTGAAGAAATGATCTCGCCATTGGTTGATCTGAGCCCCGTCCGTTAGCATCTGGTAGTCGCTTCCGACCGAGAGGTGTTGGAGCACAAGCGACGACACCTTGCAGCCTGACGGAGCGCCGCATGCACGTTGGTTGGGCGAGGGACGGCCGACTCACTTTGGAAGCACATCGTGCCCGATTCTCGCACGCTTCGCCGGTCGGCCATCGACCGGCGGCTGCGCAGAGCGCGGTGATGGGCCTGTCTGCTCGGTTTTGGTGGACTCGAACTCGCCCAGTGCTCGCTCCTGGGCCTTCTTTCGGCCATACTCTTGTGATTTTCGAGCAGTCAGGCGATCTTTCCAGCTGCCGCCCTTCAGTTTGGCACGGGGCGCAGCGAAGACGTGTGATGGCAGCTCGAAGTTCAGCGTCAGCCCATCGTCAGCCATGATGCATGCGGTGGGACCGCCTGTCGCCCTCGCGGAAAGGCAGAGCGGCACTGATCACATCGAATCGAGACCGGCCGGCAAGCTGAAATACTTGGTTATCCGGCGGGCGCTACGGGAGATGCCAATTGTACGGGTTCATGTCGACAAGCGTCAACACTCCAGCATCAATACTCCAGCATATACTCCAGCATCGATACTCCGGCATATCATATATGATGCGACCATAGACCCGATCCATACATTCGCTACTGTCGCCCCAACTAAACTGGCGACGAGTCCTGCACGAATCTGGAGCTTACTAAGGGGAAGGGGACTACTACACGCGCCATGCCTGCCAAAGCTGTCTTGCCAACAGCAGTGTGCTTGCGAGCGCCCGTGCACACCGCCTCACGAGCTGCGCGAGCCTTCCACGTCTTCCGCGATGTGCCGCAGCTCCGCCAGCACCGGCGTCATCTGCTTCTCCAAGGCCAGTCCGTTGGTCTCGTGCCGACCATGGGCGCTCTGCACGAAGGACACATGTCGCTGGTGAGGGCGGCCGCCGCCGAGAATGGCAGGGTCTGTGTATCGATATATGTCAACCCGACGCAGTTCGGCGTCGACGAAGACCTGGACAGCTACCCCAAGACATGGGAGGCCGACATGGCCAAGCTGACCGCACTCGATCGCGAGCTCGAAGCACGCGGGCACGGACGAGTCGACGCCATATTCGCGCCTCCCACCCAAGTCATGTATCCAACAACGCCTCCAGACTCCACCCTGCCGGGCACGGGCTCATTCGTGACCGTGACCCCGGTTGGCCAGGTGCTCGAGGGCAAGACCCGGCCGGTCTTCTTCCGCGGCGTGGCAACCGTCTGCATGAAGCTCTTCCACATTGTTCAGGCCGAACGAGTATACTTCGGCCAGAAAGACGTACAACAGACGGTCGTGATCAAGCGCATGGTCAAGGACTTCCACATCGACACTGACGTGCGAATCATTCCCACCGAGCGCGAGGCGGATGGTCTGGCCATGAGCAGCCGAAACGTATATCTTGGTGAGAGACGCCGGGGCGTGGCTTTGGTCTTGTCACAAGCGTTGCGAGCGGCGGAAGAAGCATACGACATGGGTAGGCGCAATCGCGATGAGATCTTGGCTTACTCGTGGGATGTGATCAACAGGATGCAAATGGCACAGAGTGGTCTGGCCGTTGATGAGAGAGCGCCGTTCGAAGTCGACTATGTATCGCTGGCCGACCCCGATAGCCTGCAAGAGCTGGACTTCGTGGATCGCGCCCACGGTGCCGTTCTGAGTGGTGCGGTCAAGATGCAGCCGTTGGAAAATGCCAAGGAGGGCGAGAAGCTTGGATTGGGTGACGACAAGGTGGCTGTAAGGCTCATCGACAACATACCTCTGGAACCGAAGAAGGCTTAGCTTTTCGGCATGCCTCACGGGAGGTGATCTGCCATCAGAGCTGTTGAGATGCCAGCCGGGTTCATCACAACTGTCAGTCGCACGGAGACCTCCGCATCGCATGTTCGCACTGTCGAGGGCACATGGGCCTCCCATCCATCGAACACAGTGTTCCAAAGCTTCGCGTGGCGATTGCGTCTCAGAACATCGGCCGTGCGGTTGACGGCCAGGATGGCAGAACATGTGGGGCACGCGATACGCTGCAGTGCCCATCCATATATACGCAACGTGCCCTCATCCACCACATCCCACGACAGGACCAAATCCAGAAAGAAGAGCCGACCCGCAATGCCGTCAGAACACCCGCAATGGGTGGGGCACTACCCTGCTTTTGATGCGCCCAAACATGATCTGATACACACTCCCGCGACGAAAAAAAAACCCCCCCCATCGGCCCTGCGAGTATTGAATCGGCCTATTCGCTGAATACCGATCGTCACGGCGGCGATGACCACGTTGCACGGCCCTCACGTGCGATCAACAAGTGAAGAGGATATCCCGACTGAGTTGGTCAGGCCCCGCCCGTCCGACGCCTCGAGCATCTGTCAAAAAACACAAGCGCTCGCTGTCCAGCCGTTCTTGCTGCGGGAGGAAGGCCGGACGAAGTGGCGATCGCTGATGGTCTCGTTGCGTGGAGTCAGTAGACGGGTTCAAGTAACGACGAGTAGTAGACACCAATCGTGCATCGTGATAAACAGGAGACATGAGTATAGTGATGCGAAGCGTGAGATGGCAGAGCCGTGCGCGATGACGATACGATGTCCTTCATCGAGTTCTTTGGGCGGCGGGGCGGGGACAGACTTCTTCTTCGTCTTCGTCTTCGTCTTCTTCAAAGGCCTCTCAGCTGCGCCCGGTGCGACGAATGGGGCGGGAGCGACAGCGAAGGGACATCGGCGTCCAGCGCGAAGGCGGTGCTTAGGGGACTGGGCGCGGCCGGAGGCCTGGGCTTGTCCACATCCGCGTAGAAGCGCCTCAGGGCTTCTTCGTCTCGACAGAAGGCTTGGAATGACTTCACGATACTCTCGGTACTCTCGGCGTCGGTCTGTTTGGCGGTGGAGGTGGTGGTGGAGGAGGAGGAGGAGGAGGATAATTTGCTAGCGGCAAGGCGGTTGGGGAGTAACAGAAAGTCTGCGGTGTCGCCGACCACCTCGTTCGCCGTCACCTGGGCGAGCACGAGCCCTGATTTGTGCACAAACTGAGTGTGACGGTATGTGGGTGGCCCAAAGGAATACATGACGTCCAATGAAGTGGTGAAGGCGGTGGCTGCTTCGTAGTCGAGCACAAAGTCCATCTTCTTGAGGATTCGTTTATGGTAGGCCGACATGTCCTCAACCATACGACCCGTCGAGAAGGTATGGGGCTCGAGCAGGGGTGTTGCCGGGACTTTGTCCGGCGGCTTCACGACAAGACTGACGGATTGAGGTTGATCGAACGGGTGATGCTCGCGGTACTTGGACACTTCATCGAGTGGGATCTGCATCAACTTCAAACCATAGCTTTCCACCACACTTGACCAGCGCGTGAGTGCTTCGCGTATGAACGTGGGTGATGTGCCCAGCCATTCAAGCTGGATGTGGTAGCAGTTTTCCGGGTTGTGAATTCGATCATAGTGCAGATCGACAATTTGAAGGTGGTTGGACTTCTTTTGTGGATCCATGTTGAAGTGCATGACCTGACTGAGAAGGATTTGCTTGGGTTCGACAGGATAGAGACCCGGTGTACCTTTGTCGGACGAAGAGCTGGAAGTGCCAATGCTAATGCCGCTGACTGGCCTGACCACAGGAGACTTGATCGATTCCGCCGTGGTCGGAGGCGGCGTCGGCCGCCAGGGTGCTTTGCTGAACAGGCCTTGCGTGCCCGGGTACTCGGTGGTTCTGTAGGCACTGCTGATCTGGTAGAAGTAGTGCCCGTCCCGGAACTTGTGCTTTTGTCTCACGTGCGAAATGGCGCCTCGGCTCATAAGTTCGTTGCCAACTGCCACCGCATCTTCGCGCAGCTCCAAGTCCTTGAAAGCGCCGAGCAACCACGTCGTCATCTCGTCGCCTCGAAAGCACTTGAGGTGAGTGACGGTGAGCCACCTTCTGTCGCGCACCTCGACCCCATTGGGCGGCGGCTCCTGCATCTGCCTGACCAGCTTGCTCATGTCAAAGTTGCTGCTGTGATGCTTCTCTGCTTCCGAGAAGAGCGGGGTGCTGAATTCACCTCCTTCGAGTTGGCTCATGAGAGCGGGTCCATGGGCGTTGACAAGCACGCTCGGGTCTCTTGTCTGATACTCGATCGCCAATGGATTGGGATCTCGCTCGGCTGTGTAGGGTGTGGAAGCCGATTTCTTCATGGAGACTTGATGCGACTGATCTTCCGCAGAGAAGTAACGTTGACGCTGCCACGTCTGCGTCAGTCGTTGAATGCCTTCGATGCGTCGCTCTTCGTCCGACAGCCCACCCAACCGGCTGGTACCATCTCCTTTGTGGACTTCGACTGGAAGAAGGACCAGCCTGATTTTGAACTTTGCGTTGATGTCGGGCATCGGGCCAAAGCCGAGAATGTATTCATCCAAAGCGGTCCAGTCGGACAACGCGGCCTCTGAGTGATAGGTGATTTCAGGTTGAACGACAGAGCCGGTGGATAAGCGCATTCGCGGCTCATAGGAGGTGAGGTAATGCTGTGTCTCCTGTTGTCCACTCCCGACTCCCGCTTTCGGCTCGTATTGCACGATCTGCACCTGAAAATCCGAGAAGCGCTGGATCTGGTGGTAGTGGCGGCCGAGAGAGAGCAGCACGGGCTGCTCTTTGTGGTCCGTCTGCTCCTGCGAGGCGGATCGGAAAGCAACAATCTGGAAGCCGCGTACGAGGCGCACATCTATCAGCTTTTCCACGAGCACATCCGCCGATTCTTCTCGCAAGCCCGAAGAGCTTGATATGTTGTGCAATTTCACTTTCTTCCAATAGTTCGCTTCCAACTCCGTCCCGGAAGGCTTGTATTCTGCTGTCAGGGGCAATGCGGCCGGTGTACACATGCCCGACCATTTAAACGTGCCAGTGCTGATGACACGAGGGAAGACGTGCTGCCACTTGCGATACTGACTCGTCACTATCATGTTGTCCCTCGTGGGATTGCACGGATTCAAGAGCATCACCCAAGGAGATAGCATATCCAAGCTTTCGTGAGCGGAGGAACCCTTTTTCGGTCGCCTTCCGAAATTTGCTCGTGCTTTCGGGGTTGCCGAAAGCGAAGTGTCATTCTGCAGAGTCTTGCTGACCAGCGTGTCTTCGATACCTTGCTCGATGATGCTGGTCAGATCGCTTTGGTCGTCATGTCCAGCTTGATTGCCCTGGATGTTGATGGGCCTGGAGATCTGAGCTTCATCTGGCTCGCTCACGCGTTGGGACGTCAGACTCTGTTGCGACGTTTTGCGCCTCAGTGAATCTCGAATGGCTTTCGTCAGATCGTGAGGATTGGCGCTCGAGGCCGTAGACGTGCCCAAAGTCGGATCTTTTTCTTGTTGGGCATGTTCAGCGGACACGGTTGTGCTTGCAGTGCCCCGACTAATGGCGAGACCTTTGGGCCCGACACTGATCTTCCGACCAGTCTCCATGAGCGGATGCCGTGGGAGTTTTTGCCGCTTTGCTCGACTGAGAGGCTCTTTGCTGGGCACCGGCGAGCCTCCCGTTGTCGGCATGCTGACCGGCTCCGTTCCCGCTGGCGGTCGCGCCTCGCGCTTTCCCTCAGCATCTACCACTCTCACCTTGACGGTCTCGGCAGAACCCACTGAATCTGTAAGTGGCGACGGTGCGAGGACCCGCGTCGTCATCCTCTTTGTGGGCTCGTCGCCGAATAGTCTGGTGTCGTAGAAATCCATCGTGCCCGTCTCGATGGCGTCGAACCCCGAGTCGTGCAGAAACGGCATGGCGACGTCGTGCACGGGTTCCTCGGTGTCTGGGAGTGTCCAGGTGGATTGAGGCTCGTCGTTTGGACTTCTCCAGAACGAGATGCCGACCCAATGCGGCAGGGCGTACTCCAACACTCCTTCGTGGTCGTAGCTGAAGAGCGGTACGGGATGGAGAGGCTTTGGGGACAGAGCCACAATGTCCACCCCGATGCTGTTGCCCACCAGGAGATCGGTGGTCTGTTTCAACAGTTCGTGGTTTGCCTCAAAAAGGCCGGTGCCGGCGGTGACTGCGACGACGGACGTTCCCGTGCTCATGACATGGGCATCGGTGTAGAAGTCGGCGTAGTCCATGGCGGTCAGGTGAATGGCTTCCAACATGTTGCTGGACGATGCCAACGACACGGCACGCGACAGGCTCAGGCCGCTGAAGGCCTGTTTCAGCTTGCGGATGATGTCTGGCCACGAAGCGCTGGGCACGTCGGAGGCCAGGATGTGGAAGAAATCGTGGGTCTGCTTCTCGCCGGCGGACCTCCGTTTCGGCTCGCCGGGCGGGACCACGGACCGGCCAAACAGCACGACGGACACGTGGTGCTTGACCTTGGCGCGCTCCCAGCGGTGGAACAGATCCCACAGGAAGCCGTCGACCAGGCGCTCGTGCATGAGCTCTCCTTGGCTCCAGCCCTGGAGCATTTCGCGCGAGACCTCGATCAGGAGGGTGAAGCGGGCACTGGCACTGCGGAAGATGGCCTTTGTCTCGGGGTGCGAGCACAATGCCGAGTCGGTCTCGCGGCCAGCGATCCAGATGTGGCGGACCTCGGCCGTGGTGCTGCCCAGGTGGTGCAGGACCTGGCCCTTGTAGACGACGGCGTGCTGCACGCCCCGGATCAGCTGCCACATGTCGGCGCTGTTGAGGTACTGGTCGCGGAAGAACAGCTCGACGTGGGTGGCGGTGGCGGCGTCGGTGTCGTCGATGATGCGCACGCGGCCGGGCGTGCGGTTCTCGAACGCGAACCGGGACGCCAGCGACACGTGCAAGGACAGCTCCGTCGACGCCGACGCGACGCCGGCGGCGCAGATGCACAGCGGGGTGGCGCCGCGGGCGGACAGCCGGGCCACTTCGCCCACGTGCATGACGCGCGCGCCCGCCAGCACGTCGGCGGGCGAGATGCGGTCGTCGTGCAGCACGATGGTGCACTGCCGTTCGGCCTCGTCGACGGCCATGTCATGGCCCGTGGCGGCGTCCTGCCGGCGGTGGAGGATGGCGGTGTGTGGCGGCTGCCGGTCGCTGGCGGTGGAAGCTGGCTCAATGTCGTCGTCGTCGCCGTCGTCGCATGGTTGATTGCCGAGGAGCGCGGGGGCGGCGCGTGGGGCGGCGCGTGGTGGCGGCGCGTGGTGACGGTGGCGGTGACTGACGGTGGCGGTGACTGACGGTGATGGCGACGGCGACGGCGGCGGCGGCGGCGGCGGCGGCGACGGCGACGGTGTTGGCCGCCCGCCAAGGAAGCGTCATCTTCACCCGGAGCGCGCGCACATTGGACTAACAACCATCTACCCGTTAACCGTGAACCGTGAACCTCCTCTCCCGCCGGCTGCACAACCGCACGCTCGTGGACATGAACCTGCTCGGCGTCGCTGCGGTCGCGGTCCGTCTCGGTCTGCTGGGCCATGCGCAGGCTCACAGCAGCAGTCGTCCGCCCGTGGTCGATGCCAACGCCGACTGGGCCACCAAACACATGGTAAGACGGTGCTGCTGCTGGCCCTCCCGGCCAACACCCCGACCACAAACACCAGAAACCCCCCCCAACCCCCCGACTGACTCGCCCAGGCCGAGGAACACCACATTGGCTCCTTCGACGCCGGCTCTTTCTTCAGCCTGCACGACTACAACTCCGACAACGAATGGGACGTCCTGGACGTGATGAAGACCTACGGCGGCATGGACAAGTCCACCGACCACATCTCGCAAGCCGAGAAGGAGAGGAAGATCAGGCCGGTCATCGACTTGTACGATGGCGATCACAGCGGCACCGTCTCCTTCGCCGAGTACGTTGCCGGAGTGGCGCGCGGGGTCAAACTGCCAGACATCGGCTGGGGACCCGGCCACCACGGCGACGACGAGTATGAATACGAGATCCACCACTGGGAGAAATACCACGACGAGAACACCAAGGAAGAGGACTTGACCCATCCCGAAGACATTGAGCACTTCCGCATGCACGACCAAAGGGAAGCCGCGCACGAGAGACAAGAGCGCCTGGATCGGATGTCGATTGTCGAAGCGAATATCCCGTCCAAGTTCCGCAATGACCTGTAAAAGACGATGCATGCTCTGTGCACCGCACCGCAATGGGATCGGGCGCGGGAAAGCGTCGCGGCGGAAGAGGTGGGCTGGGAACGGCTGTTCGTCGGCGTGCTGCTCTCGGTGCGTGCATGGAATGAATGCTGTGTGGGCAGCCCGCGGACCGGCTGGCCGACCACGCGCACGGCCCCGTGCCGGCGTGGTGCGCGGTTCGAGGTGCCGTTCTGGCCGCAGATAATCTTTAGACGAGGCACGGACGGATGAATGGTACGCCAGAGAGAGCGCGTCTGCAATTCCGCTCCCCCCGCCATCGATCGGCACACGGGGGAGATGCCAGCACGTGTCCGTGATGGCAAGGCTGAGCGGTTGCCGCTCAGGGCCGAGCAAACGGTGCCGCGGACCCGCCCACGATGCGCACGTCATCCCCCGGTGTTACCACCGCGTCATACCGCAGCACATCGCTCTGTCGCTGACTCATCCGTACCTATTCCGTTGACTTGGAGATGCAGAAGCTTGACGCGTGACTTGGCAGGAAATTACCAGAAGCTCCTGCCCCCGCATCCCTGCACGGCCCAGCGCCGCGAGTGCCCGGCTGCCAGCGGCCCGGCCAGGCGCAATGACCGAGGGCATGCCATGTGTTCGCGTGACACGGCAGGGTGCCGTGTGGGTGGGTGGTGGCATCACCGAAAGGAGGCGATGCGACCGACGTATCCCTCTCCCCCAACCGTGATCCTGTCAGACACGGCTCCCAGCAATCACGACTGCAGCAGCTGCCGCTGCCAGCATTCACATGTGGCTCCCACTCTTGCCGCTCCCGCTCGAGACGAAGGCTCTCGCCATCAAGGCAAAGCTCTGCTTCGCCGACTTGCCCGCCGAGCTGAGGAATGAGATCTACACGCAAGCGCTCGTGCGTCGAAAGCCGGTCGTGCTGCCCTACGCCTATCAACGCGACGGGGCCCGCGAGCCCGCGCTGCTCCACGTCTGCCGCTGGATGCGCGCCGAAGCCACGCCGATCTACTACGGCCGCAACGTGTTCCAAGCCCCGTCGCCGCCCTCGGCCCATCGCTTCCTGCAACAGCTGGGGCCCCACAAGATCGCCCACCTGCGGAGCTTCCGGCCCGTCGATCTCATCTCGCCCGCACCCGCGCATCCGAGATGGCTGGACGCGACGCGACGGCAGATCAACCGTCTGGTCGAGCAGTGCGGGCACGGCACGCTGAGCGCCGATGCGATCTGCATCCCGATGCGCGACGAGCAGACGCGCGTCCGTTGGGTGAGGCTGAACGAAATCGAACGGGTCGAGGTGGTGGCGAAGCCGCATGGGGGCTGGAGCTTGGAGTGGCGAGACGGGTGAAGAAGCGATGGCAGGGTTGGGTTGGGGGTTGGCGTTCGGATTGCATCTCAAACTCCCCTCTGCCGCGCGATCGCATGCGTCTTCCCCGACCGACGTGCGCAACCGCCATCACGGGACGTCGACGCGCGTGACCCCATCGTCACGCGCCTCCGTGATGACGGTGAGAGGGTGTCGGAGAACATGGAATGACTGAGTTCGCAACGTGGATGGTCGTGCGGCCCCGTGGTTCGCGGTGAGGTGGTTGGACGATACGGAACAAGAGCAATTGTTGTGCGAAAGCGCGCTTCGAACCATCTGTTCACCGCTGCGTGCGGCGTTGCCGATCGAATGGATGTCCGACTTGCATCGCCACGTGGCAGAATCGCGTCCTGCTGGCATGCCGGGGGGCTTGTTCTGGGATTGTACCGTATCATACATATGGAGCTCGTGTGAGTCATGTGTGTGCCCGTCCACATGATCGAGGAGGCCATGCTCGGAGCAGCCCCTCCGAGCTCCGTCGCCAGGTCAATCGGTGTGTGGGATGTGTGTGTTTGTTGACGGTCTTCGCCCGCGGAAGCCAAGACGGCTCGAGCCGTCCCCTCCCCCTCCCCTCGGCTGAAGGGAGGTCAGCGGCTCGAAACACGCCCTGCAAGCCGCATGGATCCGGTGGAACATGACATCTCGCGGCCGGGGCGCTTTCCCTGCAACAACATCTCGCAGCATCCTTCGAACCCTTCACCCGAACCCTTCACGCCCCCCACCGCCCCCTCCCTCCAACGCCCGACTCCCGACCCCCACCGACCGCCGCGCCGCTCTCACACGCACACGAACCCTTCTTCCCCCGAACGCGCCAGAATAGCAACAGAGAACACGTGCGACGGGCGCACACACACACACACACACACACACAAAAAGACACCGCCATGGCGCATCCCGCGCTGCGCGTGCCCCAGCCGAGGGTGAGCGAGATCTCTGCACACACACACACACACACACAGACACACACACACACGCCCGCCCGCGCGCGATCGCTGACGAGGGGGCCACGTGCGCGCAGAGGGTGCTCCATTTCGTGTCGCTGCGGACGGCGGCGGAGTTCATCAACCTCAGCCTGGTGTTCAACAAGGTGACGGGGCTGTACGGGGTGGTGGCGATCTTCACGGGGTACGCGCTCAACCCGCTGCAGGTGTCGCACTACGTCTACTCGCTGGCGGTGCTGGCGGCGGTGACGGGCCTGATGCCGAGCATGCGGCGGGCGGACCGCCCGCTGCGCAACCTGGCGCTGGCGTACGTGTACGTGCTGGACGCGGTGGTCAACGGCGTGTACACGGCCGTGTTCGGCACGGCGTGGTCGATGGTGCTGAGCGCGCCGCGGCACGCGCCCGGCGCGGAGACGGCGGCGGCGGCGGCGCTGCACAGCGCCGCCGGCTTCACCGCCCCCGCGGTCAACGTGACGCGGGTCGACGTGCTGGCCCAGCCCGCGTCGGGGCTGCTCGCCGGGCAAGACGCCGTGGCGTACGGACACACGGCCGCGAGGGGCGGCGCGGCGCTGCACGGCGACAGCGTGACCAGCATCGCCCTGCTCGCCCTCTTCACCCTCGTGCGCATCTACTTCTGCGTCGTGGTGCTGTCGTACGCGCGCGCCATGCTGCGGCAGTACGTCGCGCAGACGAGCGACGGCGGCACCCTGCTCGACTCCCGCGCCGACCCCGCCGCCACGGCCCCGTCCCCCTTCGCCGCCGACCGCCTGGAAGGCTCCGGCTGGCGCGGCCGCCTCGGCCGCCTCCTGCTCCGCTTCCCCAGCACGCGATACTGGCTGGCACGAGACGCCCGCGACCCCGCCACGGACTGGGAACGCGCCACCGGCGGCCGCTTCCCCCCCGCCCCCACCCCGCTCCGCATCACCGTCCCCGAAGCCGGCGTCGGCGAGCGCGAACGGCGAGCCCGCAGCGGCACCGGTCCCCCGCTCCCCAAGGCTCCCGAGTGACGCGAGCGCTCGAACAACGGCTGCTGACGCGGACCTTGCCCTCGCATTTACCATTCTCTGTCTCTCTGTCTCTCTGTCTCTCTCTCTCTCTTCTCGCAGTTCTTACATTTTTTGGTGGTGGGGAGAGGGGGGGGGGGGGGGGGGGGGATTGAGGAACTTGTATAGACAAACATTCATCTCACCATCATTCAGTGGCAGGGTGATTTTTATTTTTTGGATCGAGATATTCCCCACAGCAGCCAGCGAGCAGGACACCAGCCGACACGGGAACGGTTTTGTACAGCGTGGTGGTTGCGGTGTGTGTGTTTTGGCATCGGATAGTTATGAGCCCGGCGGCAACGTAATGGTGAAACTTTGGGGAACTGGTGTTTTTTTTTTGCGAAAGAAGAACAGGAACAAGAGAATTTCGGGGTGGATTCGAGAATGGGACGTGCTTTTCAAATCTTTCCGGCCTCGTGTGTACGCGAGCGGGATGCGACGCGGAGGGGGTTTGTGCAACAGACTCGCCGGTGCGTCGACACGTCACGAGCTGTGCAAGCAGCGTCCGCGGAAGGGGGGAGCCCGAACGGCGCGGCGTTGCGGACTGCGGCTGGCAGTGCGGGCGCCGACTTGGGGCGCCATCTCCCCCGCGCTGCTTGCGGCGTCATTGCATCTCCCATCGCTCTGCTTCTCGGCCATGCTCGATCGATTCACGAGGCCCGTTCGCACCGCTCTTACCGCACGGTGGCGCCCCGCAGGGTGTTGACCGTGCACGGGCCTTGGCGGGTCCTCAACGTGGCCGGCCCCGTCGTGCCACAATCCTTCAGCTTCTCCACCTGGGCCGGGTCGAAGGCGACGATCTTGTCGTCGGTGGTGGTGAAGCCGACCTGGTTGTCCTCCCAGACCTTTTTCTTCGGGTTGAGGACGGGATCCGGCTCGCCCTCGAAGCCCTCAAAGTACACGCGCTCACCGGCCTCGGCGTCGGCCGGCGGGTTGACGAGCTCGACCGGCCCTGCATGATGGTCGTCTTCGCCCGGTGCGACGCGGGGAGATGCGGCGAGGACCATGGCGGCGGACTTGATGCCCCGCATGGTGACGGGTTTGAGGTTGCAGACGGCGACGATCTTGCGGTTCTGCATCTCTTCGAGGGGGACGAGGCCGTTGAGGCCGGAGCACACGGTGCGCACGATCTGGCCTTGGTATTCGGACGTGTTGTCGGTTCCGGGGGCGTCGCCACACGCGATGGTGGACACGTAGAGCGAGTCGGCGTTCGGATGCCGTTCGGCCTTGAGGATGTGGCCGACGCGGAGATCGATGAGGGCGGGCGAAAACGGCTTGTCGGGGACTGCGGGCGGCTTGGGCGGCTTGGGCGGCCTGGGCTGCTTCTCCCTCTTGGGCTTGTCCTTCGTGTCTGCGGCTGCTGCCGCGCCCTGGTTCTGTTCGGCGGGTGCCGGCGCGCCCTGGGCCGTCTGCGGGCCGTCGCGTGCTGGGCCGGTGGCGGTGGCCTGGGTGTCGTCGCGTGCTGGGCCCGAGACGGCGGCCTTCTCCCGCCTCTTGCGCTCCTTCTCGGCCCGGGCGTCGACGGGCGTGATGGGCGCGACGACGTGGGCCGGGTCGATGTCGACGCGGGCAGCCGCGTCCGGCGCGAGGCCGAACAGCGGCGCGTTCTGGACGAAGTCGAGGTGGCGCACGATGTGGTGGTAGCCGTGCGCGCCGGTGCGCTGCTCGGCCGGCCAGAGCCGCACGACGGGCGCGAGGCGGCAAAAGACGGCGACGTCGGCGACGCTGGGCTTGCTGCCGAGCACGGTGGTGCGGTGGGCGAGGTGGGCGTTGAGCTGCGACAGACGCTCGGCCGTCGGCGCGGCGGCGGCGGCGGCGGTCCACCGCTCGATCTCGCTCTGCTCGGCCAACGTGTACTGCACACCCGGTCAGCGACGCTCCTCCACCGCGCGAGCGGCGGTCTGACCTCGGCCGACGGAAAGAGGGCGGCCGACAGCTGCACCGCGTCGGCCGCCCGGTCGCTGGCGTGGGGATGGGCCGTGGCGACCAGGCGTCGCACCTCGTCGTCCATCGCCGGCGCCGCCATCGCTGCCGCACAATGCCGAGTCCGAAGCGGCGGCGAGGGTTTCCACTGCCGAAGCGGCGGTGGCGCCTGGGCGCGGCGGTCGTGTGGCGGCAGTGCCCGGACGAGCAGCTTCACGCGCCGCAGGCACTTCACCTTGGCGACGGCGTGAGGGCGTGCAGCGGCGCTGGTGTCAGGTTGCTGGGAGAGGATGAGGTGTGAGAGTCTGGGCACGTGGAAACAGGTTTGTACGCGACTGGGCTGTGGAGGAGTCATTGCTTCCAACTTTCGTCTCAGCGCTCAGGCCCCGACATATCCCCGCCCGGTTAAGCTCCGTCGGGCCGTCCCTCAGCTTCCGCCTTCCGGCTCGGGCCCAAACAGCCCAGACCGGAAGCGCTTCTTGGACGCGACCGGGTTCTGCATCATGTCGTGGAGCGCGTTCTTGGCCCACTCCTCGTTCTTGGCCCACTCCTCGTTCGCGACCAGCTCCTCATCCTCATCCTCATCCTCATCCCCACCCCCATCCCCATCCCCATCCTTCGCCGCCGCCGCCGCCGCCGCCTTCCACCCGCGCTTCCTGATCTTGCCCTCCTGGGTCTTCGTGAGCGCCGACTCCCTCTCGGCGATGCGGGCCGTGTCGCCAGCAGCCATCTTCCTCTTCCTCCTCCTCATCGTCTTCATTTGGTCCGTGTTTGTGGTGTCGTCGTCGTTGTTGCTGCCGACTTTGGGACTGGCGCCTCTCCAGTCGTGCGCAGGAGGAGCAGCAGCAGCAGCAGCAGCAGCATCGCCGCTCCCGCTGCCATACAATCGGCCGACCGACTTCTGCCGGCCCGCTCCCTTCTGGCCCTTCTTCCTGTGGTATGCGCCGAGACTGTCTTCGAGCTTTCGGCTCTCCGTGTCGGGCATGGCCGGCCGCTTGTGCTCGCCCGCCGTCGTCATAAATCGGGTCCAGTCGTCGTTCCGCCCGTCGGGCGTGGGCAGCAACGGGCCTTGTGCTTGCTGGCCGATGAGTTGAAACGACTTGCCGTCGACCGATCCATGCCGCACACCCTCGACTTCTTCTCCCTGGAAGCGGGAAGCGCAAAGCTGGTGGCGGAAAGCGGAAAGCTGGTGGCGGGAGTGGCGGTCTGATGCTGCGGTGCGTGCCAGAACCCCTTTCCGCCGCTTCTCGCGGCGCGCGCTTGAGATGGCATCAGCACCCTTGGCTTGCGCTTCTTTGACCGCGCCGAAATTCCAGGTTGCGTTGCCGACGGCTAAGTTGTCCGAGCTGTCGAGAGAAGATGAGCGGAAGGAGATGGGCGCTGATGGAGTACGTAAAGCTGATGGAGGACGTAAAGCTGATGGAGTACGTGAAGCTGAACGAGCACCCGAACTGTCGACTGTGACGCTCGCGCTTTGCACTGGAAGCCGTCTGCCTCTGGAGCAGACGGAAGGATCGATGCTGCCCTTTGTTGACCGAGGTAGGTTAGTGTGCTGCTCACGAGTAAGGTTAGTGATGGGACTCACTCCATCGTCTTTCTGGGGGTTGATACTTTCGGATGACGGTGGTCGACTTCCCCCTGGCCCAGCCTCTCCTTGCCCTGTGGAGCGATCGAGGTGAGCTTTGGCTTTCCGCTCACGAGGCTCAAAAACCCAGGGGACCTTCTCGCTGACGAAGAGTCCGTCGGACGATTCTGACGACGCTCGTGATACATCGGCCATCTCGTCGAGCTGGGAGGCCTGTGGAGGCGACCCTGTCGCCTCTTCACCTGCCGAGAACGACGAGACTGGACTGGGGCTCTGCCCAAACAGCTCTTGCATCAATCGAGTCCTTGGTGGAGGTGACCGCTGGCGGCGGGGTGAACTTGCCCCGTCGGTCACCTGCCGCGACGGCGACCCACACTCGGCATTCTCGAGCACACTCCGTCCCCGACCCGAGCCTCCATCTCTCGGAGCTGGTGCCGGTGCCGAGACATGTTCGGGTTCGGCTGTCTTCTTTGCCGAGACATGTTCGGGTTCGGATTTCTTCTCCGCCAGTTTTCGCTTCGGGCTTGACCCGGCGGGGTTCGTCTGGGTCTGAACCGGTTCCTGTTTGTGCTGGGTTGGCATTGAACGCGGCGAGCTGGGGAGTGGTGACTCGGGTTGTTCTTGCCCGTGCTCTGGTGTCCGAGTGCGTTCAACGCTGATGTGACTTCCAGTCGACCGCGGGCCCGCATTGATACGGGACTCACCCACCTCCCTATCATGCTCGCCGTTGTCGTCTTCGTCATCTTGCCCCTCCACAGCGCTCACCACATCCGTTCCAGCCGCCCGCAACTGTTGGTGGTTGTCCTCGTCCAACATCCGGCTGTTGCCTTTGGTGAGTCCGATCCCCAGATGATGCTCAATGTCCCTTGTCGCTCGGGCCATGTGCTCTTCGCGTTCTCTAACCTGCCTCGCCTCGAGCGCCTCCTCCAGCAACGCCATCCCCCTGATGTGTCCGCTGCGTTCCTGGCTGCGTGGCTCTTCGTGCATGTCCAGAGTGGCCAGCAGCTCATCATATTCTTGTGAATCCCGCATGTCTTCTCCAGCGACCAGCCGGGCCAGTGTCGCTTCAAATCTCTTCAGTTCGGCGTTGCTCTTGTCGAGTCGCTCGGTCTCGCGCTCGACGGCCTGTGACAGAGGGTGGGGAACGGGCAGGAACTGCTCGAGCAGCATCATCGCCGGTGCTTCCACGGCATCCAGTGCGGCCCGACGTTGTGCTTGCTCTTGCTTCAGGTGTTGGATGTGCTCTGCGACCGCCGCTCCGAGTCGGAGCGTTTGGTCTCTTGGGTAGACAGGGGCCAGCGACGCCACCGGATCCGCCAATGAGAAGGCAGGCATGGTGTTGGTTGTGGTCGGGTGGAGCGGTCAATGTTGATGTATGTGTGGCCTTGTGGAGCGGTCAATGCTGTTGTATGCGTGGCCTTGTGGAGCGGTCAATGGTGTTTGTATGTGCAAGGTTGGGTGGTTGAAGGTTGGTGTTTGGTTGAAGAAATCTCGACAAGGTGGGCACCTTTTATGGCACTGGGTGGAGGCCTGACCGTGCGCGGTTCTGGGCTCACTTCTGGATGAGCAATCTCAGCTGGCTGTGTCTCTCCTTGTTGCCCTCCTTGGGAGCTTGGCAGCTTGGAGGACCTTGAAGTCCAGAGACCATTCACATTCCTCGTAGGTGAGCGAAGCACGGACCAGACTCGTGATGTTGAAACTGTGAAGGTGCCTTAAGCATGTGTCAATCGGCCGTGTGAGCGGAGCACGGACCACACTCGAGATAGTGATGGTGAAAAGGTGAAGGCAGCTGCCTGGCGTCTTGAGCATGTGTTATTCAACCTAGTGAGCGGCAAGGACCGAGGACCAGACTAGTGACAGTGAAGGTGAAGACACGTGCCCCGGCATCTTGACCATGTGTTATTCGACCTAGTGAGCGGAGCACGGACCAAGACTGTAATCATGAAAAGAAAGGGTAAAGGTGTCTTATGCATATGTTAGCAGACGTCGCTTCTAGCTGTACGCGTTGCTGTACCTCGATTGCCAGCTATACGCCTCGATTGCTAAACGTCTCGATTGCTGAACGTTTTGATTGCTGAACGTCTTGATTGTTGAATGCCTCGATAGGCTGGCCTGGCGTCGCGGCCAGCGTGTATTGCCTACTGGCTGTATGTGTGTCGCTATACCTGAACTGATTGCCGGAGTGATGGTGAAAAGATGAAGGCGGGTGTCCTGGCGACGGTTAAGCTTAAGCATGTGTTTTTTGACCTAGTGAGCGACGCACGGACCACTCTGCAATCGTGAAAAGAAAGGGTAAAGGTGTCTTATGCACATGTTTGCAGACGTCGCTTCTAGCTGTACGCTTTGCTGTACCTCTAGCTGTACGCTTTGCTGTACCTCTAGCTGTACGCTTTGCTGTACCTCGATTGCTAGCCATACGCCTCGATTGCTAAATGTCTCGATGGCTGAACATTTTGATTGCTGAACATCTTGATTGCTGAACGTCTTGATTGCTGAACGTCTTGATTGTTGAAATGTCTCGATAGGCTGGCCTCGCGTCGCTGCCAGCGTGTGTTGCCTACTGACTGTATGTGTGTCGCGTGTGTTGCCTACTGACTGTATGTGTGTCGCGTGTGTTGCCTACTGACTGTATGTGTGTCGCGATACCTAAACTGATTGCCGATGTGATGGTGCAAAGATGAAGGCGCGGGCCCTGGCGTCAGTCAAGCTTAAGCATGTGTTATTTGACCTAGTGAGTGGAGCACGGACCAGACTCGTAACAGTGAAAAGATCAAAGGTGAAGGCGCGTACCGCCGGCGTCTCAAGCATGTGTGATTCAACCTCGTGAGCGAGGCACGGACCAGTCTGGTGACAGTGAAAGGGACAAAGGTGAAGGTGTCTTGAGCCAGACTCGTGATAGTGAAAGGCGGATGGGTCACGTGACATGCATGCAGAACTTGAAGTGCGGAAAGCACGAGCGACTTGAGCTGCACGCACGGACGGAGATGGCGGCCAATCAAGACGGGACTGGACCGGCATTATCATTATGCAGATGGCACCAGTTCCGCAGATGGCAGAACTGGCTATAAATAGACACGTCCAGCGCCGTGCCAAGCAAAGGCCACGTGCTTGCCGGGGATAAGCTTCCACGCGAGGAGGCAGGTCCCGCATAGCAACCATTCCGTTCTGGCACGGTCATAGACGTCATCCAATCAACAAATCCAAATCTCACATCTACCGCCCTCATGACATGATGCCGCCGCACATGATCCAGGCCAGCGGCACGCGCTTTCGCGCCCCGGATGGCCGGTGCTGCGTGTGCTGCCAAACCCAATTTCTGACTTCTGCGGGCTGCAGCACGGCCCGCCTCTTTTTCCTCTCGTGCCACCATCGGGGCCACACCACACCATGAACATGGCCGACCGAGTCACGGCTCTCACGCGATATGCCGGGTCTTATGCGTGGCCGCCACTGCTCTCGCTCTCGCGCGGCGCCATTCTGGCGTCGCTCAGGAAAGTCCAGGTTGGCTCACTCCGCGTCGTCGACACCGATGGCAGCATAACCATATGCGGCAGTCCACGGCTGGCTCCGCACGGGGATGGGGAGAAGGGCGGACACGCAGTCCCTCATGCGGAGTTGCAGGTGCTCAATGGCCTGTTCTGGGTGCGTCTCATGGTCTTTGCCGACATGGGATTCGCCGAGTCCTATATGCTGGGCGAGGTCAGCTGCTCGGACCTCACGGCGTTCTTTCAGCTGTTCATCGTGAATCGCAAGCATCTGGACAACGGCACCACCTTCACCTCCAACATCTTGGGCAAGTTCAGCGCGGCGATCCGGAAAACGAACACGCTCTCGAACGCCCGCTTGAACATTTCTGCCCACTACGACATCAGCAACGACATGTTTGCGGCGTTTCTGAGCCCAGACATGACCTACAGCTGCCCGATCTGGCTTCCCAAGTCTGACCCCCTCTCCAGTCAAGACGACCTCGAGCGAGCTCAATACCGGAAACTGAACCGGTTTATCCAGAACTGCAGAATCAAAGCCGACGACCACGTCCTGGAAATCGGCACGGGCTGGGGAAGCTTTGCCATTCTTGCGGTGGAGAAGACCGGCTGCAGGGTGACCAGTCTCACGCTGAGCGACGAGCAAAAAAAGCTCGCCGAAGAACGGATCAAAGCTGCGGGACATGAGCAGAAGATCACGGTGCTCCTGTGTGACTACCGCGACCTGCCAATCCCCAAAGAGTCGGACAAGTACGACAAGGTGGTCTCGATCGAGATGCTGGAGGCGGTGGGTGCCGAGTTCCTCGAGACGTACTTCCGCTGCGTCAACGCCGTGCTCAAGCAGGACGGAGGCGTGGCCTGTTTCCAGTGCATCACGATGCCCGAGTCGAGGTACCGAGGATACAACCGCGGCGACGATTTCATCCGGCGATACATCTTCCCGGGTGGCCACTTGCCGACGACCACGCAGCTGCTCGATGCCGTGCGAGCCGGGTCGTCGGACCCCCGACGTGGCATCGAGCCACAACTGATCCCCGAGAGCGTCCAAAACATCGGACCACATTATGCCAAGACTTTGCGGCTCTGGCGACAGAGCTTCATGCAGAATTTCCACAATGCGATCCGGCCGGCTTTGATCGCGGAGGCGGCGCGGCGCGAGGGCAAAACGCTCGGCGAAGAGGATGTTGAGACATTCAAGCGGAAGTGGGAATACTACTTTGCGTACTGCGAAGCCGGCTTCGCGACCAAGACGCTGGGAGACATCATCTTCACGGTTGGGAGAGAAGGAGCCGTGGAGATGATGGAGGATGTGCCGCTGTGAGGGCGGTGCCAGCACGTACGTCTGGCCCTCGAAGCACGCGGATGGAGTCATGATTTCCGTCCGCGTCCCCGTCGGGCTGGTCATGGACTGGCGTTGTGGCGAGCGGATGATACCCCTCCTCCTCGTTGACTGATCATGATGAATTGGCGTTGTGGCGAGCGGATGGTACCCTCCTCCGCTTTTACGGAGCGTGGCTCTGCCATCTTGTTCCCGGAGCATTAGCAAGCATGGACGATCTGATTCCAGATCGTCCGCCCAGCGATGGCGTTGGGTATACTGATAGAATTGGACAACACCGGGTACGGCTGGAACTGGGGTTTTTTTTTTCTTTTCGCCTTTCGCTCGCAGCTCTCCACATTGAAATCTGACGGCGCCGCGCCCGCGAGCCTTGTTGACAGTTGTCTTCCAGCAACCGGAAGAGTCTCGGTGCATTTCCCTGGGCTGCAGTCTCATCGAGTTGAGAAATCGCTTCGCCATCCACCATGCCGGATTCCCGTATGCATGCTCCGCCCACCAACAGGTAGTTAATCAATCATACTCGACGCTCTTCACAGGGCCCTGTCCGCCACAGGTGATGGCGGCAGAGTCAGCCTCGCTCCGTCGCCCTGAAGCAGTCGTCACGGGCAATTTCTTGGAGTTGAACCACGCGGCGACGAAACTTGCACCACCGGCGCGTGGCGCCCGCCGCGCCGCATGGCATCTCATCGACTTCGCTCGCCCTCGCCTCGCGCGGCGCCGGTCGTGTGCAGCTCGATCTCGTCGCCGTCGGAGCCGGCGTCGCGCGCCGCCGCGCGAGCTTTCAGCCGACCCACGCCCGGGGGCGGCGCGTCGGGCTCGTCGGTATAGTCTTGCGGCACGACAACAGCACCAGGCGCCGCGCCCGCCGCGCCCGCCGCAGCCCCCCCCGTCTCCGTGCTCTGCTCGCGGCGACCAATCATCACCGAGCCGGCCACGAGCATGGACGCCCCGAGCCACCACAATGCTGGCACGGCATCAGCAAGGAGCACGTGTGGCAGTTCGAGGGGCTTGGGGGGCGCGAGGCGCACGTACCCGGCAGGGCCTCGGAGAAGACGAGCGCGCCCAGAAGCGCGGTGAGCATGAAGTTGGCGCTGGTGTTGACCACGCTCACGCGCACCGTGCTGCTGGCGAGGGTCAGGGCGCGGGTGAACAGGCCCCACATGACGGCATTGAAGGCGAGGTTCATGAGGAAGAAGAACTGCCCGGTCACGATTAGTTGGACTCGAACGGAACCACCAGCTGCTGCACCTTGCCCCCCCCCCCCCCCCCCCCCCCGGCGAGGATGGGAAATCTCTTACGCCGCGGACCACGAATTCCCACATGCTGCTCTCGCCGGGAAGCCCCGCCCAGCGGGATATCGCCGCCGCCCATTGTGTGGTGAGCTGGGTGGTGGTGAGCTTGGCAAAGACGCCGTTGAGCGCGGCACAGCCGCCAGACGCAATGGCGAAGACGAGCCACTGAGGCTGTGAGCGGAGGGACATGGTTGGAGAGAGCGCGAGTGTGGGATGGGTGAGGGCTGGTGAGGGGAGGAGAAGGTTGGTTCTTGGCAGTTTGGTGCTCGAATACAATTAATTCTGGCTTGACCAGAGCACAACGCTTTCCACGACATCATTCGCGCCACGGAAGAAGGGAGGAAACAGAGACTGGGAGGTCGGTGATCATGATCGTTCATCTCACGTCCAAGCGTGCGCGGGAAAGAAGACCGCTTCCCTCTCAGCCGCGCGGTCCGCCCGTGTCTTGACGGCCATCAAGTACTTATGGCCCGGGCCGGGCATGCAGCTGTGGATTCCGGATCGCTCCCACGTCGCTCTGTGCTACCTCGTCCAACAAAATCTCTGTCGCGCGACGCTCCGCGATCGTTCTGCGAGTGCCGCTCAGAGCTGGTTGTCTCTAAGCACAGGTGTGAACGCTCACCGCCTCCCCCCCCCTCGTCCGCACCCACGGTCGCGGTATGCGCAGCCGCCCACGCTGCATTTGCATTTGCATTTGCATTTGCATTTGCAATTGAATTTGCTCCCTTGGGCGTCTCTGCAGTGCCGGAGCTGTTTCGATCCCGCCTGCGGCAACCGGCGCCGTCGGCTCGCTCTCCTTCCCGGCACGCACCACACTAACCCGCCTTCTCCTTCGACTGGCACGCGACAATCTTGACCTTCTCGGCATCCATCTGGAGGGCGTTGTCCATTTTGAACTTGACGTCCTTGATCACAAAGGTCCAGACCTCGTCGCAAAAGCGGTACACGTCGAGATGTCCCTTGAACGTCATGCGTGCCTTGACCTTGTCCCCGAGCACCTGGGCGATGTGCTGGTCGAAGTTGGCCATGATGCGCATGGCCAGCTGCGGCTCGATGCGCCTCGAGCTGATGAGGTCGTCGAGCGTGTCGGCCAGGGCGAGGCCGATGCTGCAGGCGATATCAGTGCACGGGCGCACGCAGCCGCCGGCCCGCCATGTACTCACGACGTGCCTCGATACAGCTCGTAGAAGCTCGTGTTCGCCGCCTGTGCCTGCGCCATGGCCGGTGGTGGTCGCGGTCGCGGTCGCGGTCGCGGTCGTGTCGTGGTCGTGGTCGTGGTCGTGGTCGCTACCGAAGGCCCCGGGCTGCTGCTGCGTCGGTGTCGGCCTGTGAGAGTCGCAGCGATGTCCGCGTCAGCTCATCGATGACGACGCGCATGCAGCGACCGCCTCTTACAAGCATGGGCAGGCGCGGTGTCGCGCGTGGCGTCGGGCGATGAGAGAAAGCGCCGCCGCCTGGCGCCTTCCCGTCCTGGCGGGGGAGCAGCCTGGCGCCTTCCCGTCCTGGCCGCGGCCCAGCCTGGCGCCTTCCCTTCTTGACTGGAGGCGGCCCCGCCCGCATCCGTTTGTCAGCTGCCGAACTCCTGCCGGCAGCTCCCGTGTCGCTCCATGCCACCCCGCAGGCCGGCGTCCACGAAGCCGTCGAGCGCCAACGGCCTCTTCACCTTCCATCATGGGCAGCCTCGTATATGGCGCGTCGGGCGCCGGCGCTGCGCTGGTCGTCGTTGGACTTTGTGCGTGGCCCAACCCATCCCGCGTGCACGGGAGGGAGAAGGCGTGTGGCTGACCAGGCGGCGACCAGATATGCTCTTCCAAGGCGAAGGAGAAGCCTTCAACGTTGGCGCCTTCCTCGAATCCGTATCGCCCTACGCGTGGGCGTCGACCGGCATTGGACTGTGCATCGGACTGTCGGTGATCGGAGCAGCGTGGTGAGCGAACGCCGGAAGGACACAAGAACGGGGAGGAGAAGCGCGCGGAGCATTGACCGCAGGAACAGGGGCATCTTCATCACCGGCACGTCGATTCTTGGAGGTGGCGTCAAGGCCCCGAGAATCCGAACGAAAAACTTGATCTCCATCATCTTCTGTGAAGTCGTGGCCATCTACGGCGTCATCATGAGCATCGTCTTTTCCGCCAAGCTTGAGCCAGTGCCAGGACCAGCGATACACTCGGCCAGCAACTATTTCACAGGCTATGCTCTGTTCTGGTCCGGTCTCTTGGTCGGAGCATGCAATCTCGTTTGTGGCGTCAGTGTTGGAATCAACGGATCGAGTGCTGCACTGGCAGATGCTGCCGACCCAAGTTTGTGGGTGCCGTGTAGTATGTCGGTCGGAAATGCGATGGCCTGGCTGACCGAAAAATATCAGATTCGTCAAGGTCTTGGTCATCGAAATCTTCTCCTCCGTCCTCGGACTTTTCGGCCTGATCATTGGACTTCTCCTCTCCGGAAGCGCGAACCCATTCGAGGCACCTGGCTCCTAGCCTTACACAAGCGATCCGCCATCTCGAAGCGAAGAATTGTGTTTGAGACATGGAACTCGCGCTTCCACCATTTACCGGCACGAGCGAAGCATTGACAGCCGTTCACCCAAGTGCATAGCGCCGAGACGAGAGCGTTTCGTGAAATGTGCCGGGGTACGGCCGTGTAGGTACAGTGTATCAGACATCAGCAACATTCTGCCATCAACGCAAGGCCAATCCATCCCCGTTCCGTTCCTCCTATGAATGCAACAATGGTACTGTCGTCCTGTACACTGACACCAACTCCGTGTCTCATCGCTTCGAGGCAGTTCGACCCTTGACCCTGGAATCTCTAGCTATAGTACACTCATACTCATACAGCAAAGCCCCTCATAACATTCGTAGGTCTTGTCATGTCAGGCATCGGGTATCTCGACTCCCATCATGCCCAGCGCATTCAAAAAACAATGGCCTTTCCCACAGAACGAACTCCGACAATGCACGCCCTCCGTGCCCTGCTCCATTGCTGCCTTCACGCCCATGACAGCTGCCGACCGCCGTCCCACCTTCACTGAAGCTCCGCCACCCCCCTCGAACCCATCAACTCGTCCACATGCGCCCTCTGGCTCTGCCCGTCCCCCGAATCCCTCTCCCGCAACAGCACGGCCAGAACCTCAATCGGGGGCTTCAGCCCCAGCACCTCCGCGCGCTTCCATCGCTTCAGCCGCGCGATGCCGATGCAAGGCTATGGCGCGGCGATTAGCATGTGACACGGCCCATTTCCTCGAACACCGCGCCCCCCAGCATCGATTCCGGTCGCGTCGCACTTACCCCAAACTGCCCGCTCACGTCCCACTCCCTCAAGATCTTCTCGTGCAGCGACAAATCCTGCTGGTGCACCCGCGGGGCCTTGCGCCGCGACTCCTTCGCGCTCCAGTACGCCTGGATCCGCGCCTCGGCCACCTTCCTCGCCTGCGTCTCGGCCGCGTCGCCGACGGGGGCAGGATGGGGCGCTTCGGTTGCGGCGGGTTCGGGGAGGGCGGCGTCTTCGGCGGTCGTGGGTTCGGTGCGGTGCCCTTCGTCCGTGACGGACGCTTCGTCGAGGAAGGCGACATCCTTCTTGTTGGCGGCGCCCGCGGTGCGTGGAGACTGGGGTTTGGTGACTTGGTTGTGCTTGCCGTGGAATGAGAGTGTTGCTTGTTGGCGCGGCGGTCGTGCGCTGCGGGTGGCGGTCGTGCGCCGCTTGGGTGGCATGTTGTCTGCGACTCTTGCAGTAGACGACGGTATGCAACCGGTGTAGTCGTAGTCTTAGTTGTGCGTTTCTGAGGTCAGTCTAGTTAACTTAATTGGCCAATTAATTAGTTAGTTGACGTTAGCTAGTTAGTTGACGTTAGTCAGTCAACGTTAGTCTCGTTAACCTTCACCACGGCTTCACGCTTCAACGACCTTCTCCATAAGATCCCATAGCCTGCACAGCCTTGCCACAGCCTGCCACACAGCCTTTCGCAGCCTTGTCTATGCCGCAGGATGGCCGTGCTAGCCTGACCTTGGAGTGGCGACTGCTGTGGGTGTTTTGCTGGAATATCTCGGTCGGAGTAGGTCGGGACTCCTGTCAGTTGATATGTCGGGACTCCTGTCGGTTGATATGTCAAGCAAACGGCAGTGTTTCCGCGAATCTGCTTGATGATGCGGTACAAACATGGTTGGGCGGTATAGAACATGACATGTGAGCCCAGCCGGCCTGGACGCACAGATGTTCATCTGGCGCAACAAACTTCTGGCATGCTCTTGCTGGCATTCACGGCAGTATGCAGTCGAGGTACTGCTTCGCGTACACTGATATAAGCAGGCAGCGGGATCCACTGGGGGTTGTATATGCAGAAAGCACCAAGTACTGTACCACGATGGCTAGCAACTCTGGCAGCGTCGATCCAAGACGAGCCAAGTCCAGCAGGCGAACACGATCCAGACATGCCTCCGTCTCCGCCTCACACGAACATACCAACCACCACAGTCGCCGCACCAGCGCTCCTCTGACGGAGCACATTGGGTACAGCTACTCTGTCACACCTTCGCCGACAGACACTTTCTCTGACCAGTCCGAGGCCGTCTTGGATCCCCCCAGGCGCACCTCGGATTCATTAAGCAGCTTGTCCGAGGAACAATGTAGGCTAGATTTGGTCGAGTCTCTTCCTCAGCGAGACGCCAAGGGTCGACCGTGGTGGAAGAGTGTCATGTGCTATCAAGTCTGGCCCATGTCGTTCAAGGACAGCAATGGGGATGGCATTGGTGATATCCAAGGCATCATCTCCAAGTTGGACTACCTCAAAGACGTCGGCATCGATTGCATCTGGGTCTCTCCCACCTACAGCTCTCCCATGCAAGATTGGGGTTACGACATCTCGGACTATGAGAACGTTCGCGAGCAGTTCGGTACGCTGCAGGACATGGGGCAGCTGATCGATGAGGTTCACGCCCGTGGGATGAGAATCCTCCTGGATCTCGTCATCACGCATACGAGTGTGGAGCACAAGTGGTTTCAAGAGAGCCGCAAGTCCCGGGACAATCCAAAAGCTGACTGGTACATGTGGAAGGACAAGCGTGAGGGGCACAAGATCGGCGAGCATCTCATCGAAGAGCCCACCAACTGGCGTGCTGCCTTTGGAGGCAGTGCTTGGACTTGGGTTCCAGAGCGCGAGCAGTACTACATCCACCTGTTCCTGGAAGCACAACCCGATCTGAACTGGGACAATGAAGGGATGCGAGAGGCCGTGTACCAATCTGCCATCAAGTTCTGGCTGGACCGTGGTGTCGACGGGTTCCGTTTGGACACGGCCAATCGCTTCTGCAAGGACCCAACATACCCCGATGTGGACCCGCCTGTGGTGCCTGGAAGGTGGCAGCCTGGTAGCAAGTACTACATCAACGGACCCCGAATGCATGAATGGCTCAAGGAGATCCGTCAGAAGATTGACCGTGACGCTCTCGGCAAGGACATCATGATCGTCGGCGAGCTGCCGCTCACTCCATATGACGAGCTCCTGAGATATGTCAAGCCGAGCGAGAAGGAGATGAGCATGGTCTTCGATTTTGACATGGTCAAGCTCGGCAACAACGACAATCCGGACGAGTATGCAAAACACGAAGTCTGCAACTACATGGACAACGATCCAAGCTACACCCTGCCTGGATTCAAGACCGCGATCGCAAAGGTTCAGAACATGATTACCGACACCGATGCCTGGGGCACGGTCTTCATGGAGAACCACGACCAGCCACGAAGCATCCATCGGTACAGCACGCCGATCGGTGAGCATTGGAAAACTGCCGGGAAGCTTCTGTGTCTCTTGCAAACCACTCTCTCCGGGACCGAGTTCATCTATCAGGGCCAAGAGATAGGTATGCTGAACATGCCCATCTCGTGGGGCGCTTCCGAATTCCGAGATCCCGATGCCCGCATCTACATCCACGACTACGTCGAAATGAATCAGGGCAAAGATCCCTTCGCGCACCAAAACGCCATCAACGGAGTGTACAAAGTCGGTCGCGACAATTCGCGCACGCCCGTGCAATGGAGCGACGAAGCCAACGCGGGCTTCACGGGGCCCAATCCGCCGTGGATGAAGGTCAACGACAACTACCACTGGCTGAATCTCCAGAGCCAACAGCAGGACGCGTCGAGCATCTGGCACTTCTGGCGCGAACGCATCGCGATGCGCAAGCAATACGGCGAGCTCTTCACCTTCGGCACGTTCGCCACCTACGACTACGAGAACACCCACACCTTCACCTACACCAAGATGGCCGAGGACGGCCAGATGGCGCTCATCATCCTGAACTTCTCCAACGCCACCCTGCCCCTCAACACCGTCCAGCGCCACCTGCTGGGCCATTCCTACCGCCTCATGGCCACCAACGTCAAGGACCCGGACGACCGACTCAAGCCGTGGGAAGGGCGGGTCTACATGATCCGAGAGGGACTGCTCCAGGACGACGCCGGCACGCCCAGCCGGGTCAAGGACGTGCAGGACCACGAGACCGCTTTCGGTAAACTGCCAGCCGCCACCCCTTCTGCCGCCGTCATCGCCCGACGCGCGCGGAAGGCGAGCAATGCTGTCGCCGACACCGCTCCTGCTCCTCCTCTCCCGCCTCGTCCTGCCGCTGCTGGCTCAGGTCGCAGCGAGAAGAACTCGGGCCGGGGTTGAGCCATAGTTTTTTTTTTTAATATTGTTCTTTTTTTTCTTTTGGAAAATGGGCGGAAGATTGGTGATTTCGAGCGATATGGGTGGGGGGGGGGGGCGGGTTCTGTCTCGGATTGACGTGGGTTTTCCTTCTTCTGTTGGGCTGGCGCCCGGTTGGATTTCTCCCAGCTGGCTTTCCCCGGATCTTCATCTCCATATATAAATGACTATGTACACGGCCTCTCTCACACAAGCCCCATGTCTTTCCCGACCAGACCTTTCCCCAGAATGCACAAGCGCTTCCCATCTCCGTCCGGAGCACAATTTAACTGCGCGGTTCCGGGGAAGCACGTGATGTTCACATGCGAACCCGAATGTTTTTTCGCGCTCGTGACACCGTTCCCATCCACATCGGCTCTTCCGATCAGTGCTCGGCGCTCGCGGCTTGACGAGACATGACGTTGGAAAGGTTGGCGACTCCGGCGTGCGTGGGGGTTGAGGGTATGGGTCTTGATTTGGATGTGATGAGAGCCCGTCATCCGAAGCCATCCGTGACCTGGGGTGGAGGGGGGGTAAAGCACTTGAGGGACAAAAATTGTGATTTCGGACACAAGGAGGAATTGAAGCGGGAGGGACGGAGGGACGGAGGCCGGCTGTGATGAAGATTTTCACCACGTGGGGATGTTTTCGCCGGGCGATTCTCACGCCCAACCTGCCAACCCACTCCCCATCGTTTCACGTCGCCCGTTCCCCCGACGACGACCGAGCCGATAGATGACGCCGGCCGGGTGGGGGGGGGGGGGGGGGGGGGGGGGGGGGGGTGGGAGAGATGGAAGGCAAACGAACGTGCCAGCCGGGCCGGCGTCGGTGCATCGACCCACATCGGGCTCACATCTCGGCAGGCCGTGCAGCGTGTCACCCATCGTTCCCAAGCTTGGAGGGTTGAGCTCCGACGATGGCGACGGACCCGAGGGAATCTTGCCGGCGAAGGCTGCGAGGAGAGGTGAGCGGCGGCGATGATGGCGGCGAGGAGGTCATTGCCCCTCTCCTTTCCCGCCCACCGCACACAGGCGACGGTGAGAGGTGAAGCGGCCAGGTGTCCACGTAACCGGATGTCACGACATCGTCGGCGAATTTCGAGCGAAACCCGAGCGTGGGAGCGCTGCCGGCAGCGCCGTGCCTGGGTTGAGCGCTGGGATGTTGGGGAGGCGCGCCATTTCAGTGTGTAGTTGCTGCAAAGCTTTCCGAAATGAACTGGGGGCGTTTGGATGGGTAGTGAAAGTGGCGGGTGGGAGGGCGGGAGCGTTGTCCGGCTGCCCGTTGGTGAAGTGCGTCACCGCCTCACCCAAGAGCCGGAAGTCGGCATGCTTCAAGCTGGGTGTCGAGTGGGGTGTCAACAAGGCCGATCCACACTCGGGGGTTGCCCCGAGCACCAAAGCACGCGAATGGAAAGGAGAGATATCAAGACTGGTATGATACAGGTTCGTTCATACATACATGCTGCTGCTATGCGCTCAGGCGGGGGGTGGGGGGTACCATATGCCGCCCCCCCTCGCCAAACTCCAAATGCCAAAAAAACACCCCCTCCCCCCTCCCCCGCCCCCAGCAAAAACATCCCCCCCCCGGCCCCATCAATCACCGTCACGGCCGGCCTCCGTTCCTGTGATGCGCACCCTGTAGACGCAGGTATGGTCTGCGCCCCAGTTCTGCAGCACCCGAACCGCCACTCGCTCCGTTGCAGCCTCAAGACCAACGGCGTCTGGCAGTATGCCGAAAGACTGCACGTGGTTGGGCGCATGGATGTCGTAGCGGTTCGCACCGAGGCAGACCCAGTTGCTCTGGCCGTTTGGTGGCCAGCCAGAGCAGGCGCCGTCGGTGCGGAACGGAGCGACCTCGCCGTGGATGGCGGTGTGGATGCGCACCGCCTCGGTCTCATTGGCCACCTCTGCCCAGAGCTCGAAGTCTTTTGGCGCTGCCGCAATGTCTCGAGTGCCCTGGGCAGGGATGTGCTCAATGGTGATCTCGCCGGGGTAGATCGGACCGCTGGTGAAGATGATGCCCAACTGGGCCTTGGCCTTCTCGTCTTCTGAATGCTGGGCACACCAGCATTGCGAGTTCTCCGCCCACGCGGTCAGTGCCGACGATGGGGGATTTGGCTCGTGCGACCAGATGTAGAGCCATCTGCCGACCGCATACACGAATCCGGAGGCCGGATGCTTCGTGTCGGAGGTGATGCCAGCATCCACGAGCGCTCCAGTGCCGACCCCAGCGTAGTTGATCTCGTGGAGTGCCTTTTCGGAGTTGAAGACGGCTGTGCTCACGTGAGTCTTGAACGATCGCTGGGCTTCGAGCACGACTGCTGGGAGGTCGTCTGTTCGGATGTAGCGTTCGCGAGAGGTGGCTTCGGCGACGTGAGACTTCACGAGGTCCTGAACATAGGTCTTGAGCCACTCCGAATCGTGACCAGTAGCTTGGTCCCGGAGGACCGACGTCGACACCGTAGAAGTCAGCTTTTGCTCGAGTGCCTTCCAGGCAACGGGAGCGCAAGCGAGGGCGAGGGAGATGGAGAGAGCGACCAGGAAGAAGATCATGATGAGACCCTTGCTTAAAGTTGGCCGGAGTCGCTCGAAGCGGGCAGTCTGCTGCTGCTGCGGCGGCGGCGGCGGCGGCGGGTCACTACTGGTGTCAGAGTAGTCAGCGCCGTCCCGGATCGAAGTGATGGGCCTGAAGCCGGAACGGGCTGACTCTGCAACCCTGGATGCGGCAGTGCCGTTGGCACTGGTGGCTGGAGCTGCTTCTTCGATGATGGCCTCTTCTTCGGCAACAACTGGTCGGGATGCTCTGGCGTTGCGACCACGATTGGTAGATGCAGCTGTTGATGATGCTTCGGATGGTGCACGCATCGGGGCTCGCTGGCGAGTGTTGACGAAAGCCTGCTGGAATTCTGCTGCAGATGTGGTGACTTGTTGCGATATCGGTGCTTTGCCTCGAGCGCCGTACGCGTGTGATTGACGTATCTCCAATGCTGGCATTGGTGTCTGGCCTCTCGAGCGGGTCACGCGCGGTGTTGTTGATCGATCAGACATGGTACCGGCCATTGTCTTGAAGGTCGAGAGAGAGAAGGCAGATGTCAAATGGAAGACGTTGGGTGTGGAATGGAAGACGCTGGACGCCGAGTGGATGGAAACTTGCAGCTGGGTGCCGAGTGGGTGGAAGTAGCTGGATGCCGAGTGGGTGGGTGGAAGCAGCTGGATGTTGAGAGGGTGGAAGAAGTTGGATGCCGAGTGGATGGAAACTTGCAGCTGGATGTCGAGTGGATGGAAGCAACTGGGTGCCGAGTGCCACTGGTGAAAGCTGCTGAATGCCGAAGGGGCGGAAGCAGCTGGATGCTGAGTGGGCGGAAGCAGCTGGATGCTGAAAGGTGGAAGCAGCTGGATGCTGAAAGGTGGAAGCAGCTGGATGCTGAAAGGTGGAAGCAGCTGGATGCTGAAAGGTGGAAGCAGCTGGATGCCGAAGGGTGGAAGCAGCTGGATGCCGAGTGGGTGGAAGCAGCTGGACGCCGAAGGGTAGAAGCAGCTGGACGCTGAGTGGGTGGAAGCTGCTGGATGCCGAAGGGTGGAAGCTGCTGGATGCCAAAGGGTGGAAGCTGCTGGATACTGAGTGGGTGGAAGCTGCTGGATGCTGAGCGGGTGGAAGCTGCTGGATGCTGAGCGGGTGGAAGCTGTTGGGAGCTGTGTGGAGGAAGAGGAAGAAGAAGTTGAAAGAGTCGCAGAGCCTTGAAGTATCAACGATGCGAGTGCAGGGCCCCACTCGCGTCGTGGCCTATTGTTGCGTGTCTATTGTGCAGATGAAACGGCAATGGCGAGTTCTATTGTGCGTTGGTATTGTCGGCGTCCCGTGGCAGGTGAGTTTGGTGCCGATGAAGCGTCGAATGGCGAGTGCACTTGTGCTCTGGTGGTGTCGGCGTCAAGTGGCAGGTGAGGATGGAAAAGTGGTGCAGACTGCGGGTGGGGGTCGTTGCCCGGATGTTGCCCAATGGACGATGCTTTCGGCCCAAGCGCGATGGCATTCCTTTGTGCCTTTGTGCCGGGCCGGCGGCATCTCGCATAAGCGAGCACCTTCTTCCGGGGGAAGTGGGTCCGTGTGGCTTTGTCTCAACCTCACTCGGAGTGAGGTCTTGGGTATTGTGGCATGGTGGATTTGGCTGTCGCTGGTGAAAATGAGCATTCACGGGCTGTCGGTGGTGACGATGCTGCTGTGCACGTGGCTGTGGATGGTGGAAATGAGTTGCACGTGGCTGTGGATGGTGAAGATGAGTCTGCACGTGCGGTGGATGGTGAAAATGAGCCTGCACGTGCGGCGGTGGATGGTGAAAGTGAGTCTGCACTTGGCGCACATGAGTCAGCTTGTTGCTGATGTGACCTTCATGCGGGCTACATACAACCTGTTACTTGCGCCGATGAAACGCTTCCTGGGGCGAGGTGCCTGCCTGCCGAGGAGCATGGAGGCACTCGTCGTTACCCATCAGCGTCGAGGATGAAAAGGAGCTGCATGGCAATGGTCATGCCATGGGAAGGTGCCGATGCGAGATACTTTGCGCATACACTTGACATGTCCATTCCTCCAGATGGCCTTGTGCCACTTGCTCCTAGTTCCTTGTCACCCATACCAGTCGATGCGCTCGCGGGACTTGGGCACGGCCCATTGCCTCCAGGACACTGGCATGTCTTGGTTGGTGTTCTGCTTGGTCGCGCATAACCTGACCACAGGCGTTCCCGCACGGCGCGCAAACAGGTTGAACGGACACTTTTCGCAAGCACATGACGATATGTCGTCAGTAGAGATGAAATCGAGAGGCCGAAGTTGTGAGGCTGTGAGCGTCCAGTGTCGAGCTTGCTCCTGACTTGTGCTTCCCTGGGGCTTACATTCCCGCCTACACCGCATGGAGCAGTGTACAAACAATCGTGATGCATGATTGAATCCCCGCACCCAGCTCGATTTCTTCTGCATTCCAGGTGTCCAGTTCCATCCCCAACCTGCCTACTTGGAGTTGACGCGCGAACATTCCTTGTCTACTACGCTCCCGGGTGTCCTGCCGAATCAGTGCGGTACCCTGGCAGGTTGGATGTAGCATGAGTTGCTTCATCCAGGAGGCAAGGTCTTTGGTAGAATCTTTCTCCAGTCTGACATTGGCGGGTTGCATTTGCTCCATGTCTCTCTTCCGCTGCGGTTGGCCTTCAGCCGGGTCGAAACCACGAAGTCGAAGGGCGCCGTCATTTCTACAGTGCCAATGGCTCGAGATGCCGGTGCGACAGTATCACCTCTCCACATTCCGTGGACGAAGCACGTTCGCAGCACCCAACTCTCAGCGTCGACCAAGTACGTGTTCGTGAAGGAGTCGGTCCGCAGACAGGACCACTTCCCGCCGCGAGATCTGCCCACTTCCCGACATTCCGCCTTGTGAGACTCTGAGCTTGCCGGAAAGCCAAGTACATATGCCCGCCCGAGAAGCGACAACGGACGATCGCAGCCGAGACCAGCTGTGCATCAAACATATCTCGGGCCAAGCAGGAATCTGTGGAGAATGGTCGTAGGATCAGTCCTGGTCACCGGGTAGGACTTCCTCAAGAATTTCTCCCCCTGTTCTGGCACACATATACACCTTGACCCTGCAATGCTGACAGCACATGTCCATCCAGTGGCACGGGCTACATCGGCTCCTTCACCGCCCTCGCGCTTCTCGAAGCAGACTACAAAGTCGTCATCGTCGACAATCTCTACAACTCGTCCGACGAAGTCCTCAACCGCATTGCGCTCATCAGCGGCAAGCGACCGGAGTACTTCCATGCCGATATCACCGACGAAAAGCGGCTTGACGACGTCTTTGCCGCGCATCCGGACATCGACAGCGTCATCCACTTCGCTGCGTTGAAGGCTGTGGGCGAATCGGGCGAGAGGCCGTTGGACTACTACCATGTCAACGTGTACGGGACATTGTGCTTGCTCAAGAGCATGCAGAAGCACCATGTGACCAACATTGTCTTCTCGTCTTCTGCGACGGTATATGGCGATGCGACGCGGTTCGAGAACATGATTCCCATTCCCGAGGAGTGCCCGCTTGGCCCAACCAATCCATACGGCAACACCAAGTTTGGCGTGGAGACCATGATCACCGACTACATCAACTCGGCGAGAGCGAAGGCGCAAAAGGCTGGCGGGGGCGGAGCAGAATACAACGCGGCCCTGCTGAGATACTTCAATCCTGCCGGCAGCCACCCCAGCGGTGTCATGGGCGAGGATCCGCAGGGCGTACCGTACAACCTGCTGCCGCTCCTGGCGCAGGTAGCGGTTGGCAAGCGTGAGAAGCTGCTTGTCTTCGGAGACGGTGGGTCGGTACGCACGCAGGTTATGACGAGGCATGCTGACGTGGTGCAGACTACGCCTCAAAGGACGGCACTGCGATCCGCGACTACATCCACATCCTGGATCTCGCGGAAGGACACCTCGTCGCCCTCAACCACCTGCGCGCACGGAAACCAGGTGTACGTGCTTGGAACCTTGGCACCGGCCGTGGCTCCACGGTCTACGACATGATCAAGGCCTTCAGCAAGGCTGTGGGTCGTGATCTCCCGTACGAGGTCGTCCCACGCCGTGCCGGTGACGTGCTCGACCTCACTGCCAACCCGACTCGCGCCAACAAGGAGCTCGGCTGGAAAGCCAAGCACACGCTCGAAGAGGCATGCGAAGATCTTTGGCGATGGACCAAGAACAACCCGCAAGGCTACAGACAGCAGCCGCCGAAGGACTTCGTTGACGCTCTGCGCAGCAAGAAGCAGAAGATGGAAGAGAAGTAGTGGTTCGATGTTGGCCCAACGTGGATAAAGGACCGCGGACTGTGGCACTTGGATACCCCCCCATTCCCCCCCTCCCACGAGCGATTGCATATACACGAGCGATTGCATATACACGGGCATGGATCTCGCATTTGGACACATGTGGTTGTGGATGGTTACATGAGATAGAATAAAAGCAGGATCGAGCTCGGTGCGACTTGGCTTGGTTCCATAGACAGCAAACACAGATTGGACAGACGGCCGTTGCTCCAGTGTCTTCGCCACGAGCACGTCACCCACTTGCTTCTCCCGCGCACGCGACACGGTCGGTTGTTCCTCGGGGATGCGAGACGGCGACGGAGTGAGTCAGCGGCCTCCCACCGTCACCATCCATCCACCAACCCAACGTGCTTCGGGCAAACACAACCACCCCACCACCCATCATGACCGACCCCGGAAGCCTCCTCACCCGCTTCGAATTCTCCTCCCTCCTCAACCAATCCCAAGCCGGCCGACGCATCGTCCTGCAAGGCCGCGTCGCCGGCGAGCCCGCCCTGCTCATCGCCGAGCGCGGCGCCTTCCCCACCGACCACCCGACCGACCTCGCCTCCTTGCCGCGCCGTCTGGCCCACGTGCAGAACCTGGGCGCCAACGACGTCTACCACTGGTACCTGGCGCACTGCACGGCGGCCGGTGCCGGTGCCGGTGCCGGTGCCGGGGCCGACCCTCCGCCGCCGGACGTGAAGCTCACCCTGGTCTGTCCCGCCACGGACGCGCACGTGCGGAAGCACGCGTTCCAGCAGGCGCGGTGCGTGGTGGAGACGCCGGCCATCTACGCGCGCTACACGCGGCCGTACATGGGCGCGTGCCGCGACGCCGGCCGCGCCCAGTGGGTCGCCAACATCCTCGACGGCCGCGCCGAGCGCGAGAACGTGCTGTTCCGCAGCCCCGCGCGCGAGCCTGAGCATCGGCCCGCGGACGCGGACGCGGACGCGGACGCGGACGGGTTCGTGCTGCTGCCGGATCTCAATTGGGATCGGCGCACGGTCGGCGGCTTGCACCTGTTGGCGCTGGTGCAGCGGCGCGATCTGTGGTCCGTGAGGGATCTGAAGCGGAAGCATGTCCGGTGGTTGAGGCATCTGCGTCGCACCGTGGCGGAGGCCGTTTCGCGCCACTTGTACCCCGGCGTGGAGGAGGATATGCTGAAGTTCTACGTGCATTATCAGCCGACGTACTATCATTTCCACGTGCACGTCGTGCATGTGGATTTGGATGCGACCGGCACGCAGGCGGTGGGGAAGGCCCTGGGGTTGGACCAGGTGATTTCGCAGTTGGAGAACATGGAGGGTGGGGAAGAGGCGGGTATGCATCAGGTGGAGTTGACGTACACGGTCGGGGAGAGCAGTGAGCTGTGGCAGCAGATCTTTTTGCCGCTGAAGGAGGGCAGGCAGCCGACGGTGGGAAATGGAGAGGCGGCGTGAAGCTGCTACGACTGAACAACTCCGCCCAATCACGCCCATCAGCACGTTCCAGATCCGAGTACTCCCCTCCACATCCACACAAATCCAATCTCGCCAACCCGGAGACACAGGAAGTGTCGGGAAGAAATAACAAAGAAACCCCCTCCCCAGCCAGCGTTTCTACCCAGTCGACGGCCAACGGGGGCGTAGTGGTGGGGGGGGGGGGATCGTGGAGAAAGTGCACACCCCGGCGTCCCGAATGGGAAAACGTACCTTACCAAGCCGATGATTCGCAAAGCCGAGGGGGACGGGACTGGAAGTTGCCAATGCGTGAGGAACGTGGGGCAACCCACCCGGGGATGGGATGTATATGTCGAAATGACGACGGGACGGGGCAATTGGGTGAATGATGGTGCGGGGAGAGGTGGAGAGGTTCGTTTCACGACCGCCATCAGATATATCTGTGCCCGGGGGGAGGGGCGGGGGTTCAAATTCGTATCCTGCATTCGACGAAATTTCCAGCACGACGGATGAGTCGGCGGCGGGCGGCGGGCGGAATGATGCCGTGTGGAGCGGATTCCACGGTCAGGCACGGCCGGGGCGGTTTTCCTTCTCGACCATCTCTCGCTTCGACTTGGTGATGAACTCTCGGGCTTCGTCGACTCGGGCTTGGCTGGGCGCCCGACGCCGGTCGAGACGTCCAGGGTGGCGAGGGGGGAGCGGGGGCGCGGCCAGGTGTGTCGGTTGTATCGCAGGCATGGCGGCAATATCATCGCCGGATCCGGGCCCGTTCTACGCGCCAGAAACGCCGAGACCCACCGCGGCACTGTCGACATCGGCAGCCGCTGCATCGCGCTGCAGATGCTTGGCGACCAGGCCTCGGTAATCGACGCCGACTTCTCGCAGCGTGCGGGCCTTGTCGTGGATGGCCGCGAGGCACCCCTGATACATCTCTGACTGACGATCCACCGTCTCCAGCTGCCGCGTCATGTCGGCGCTGAATTCGTCGATGCGTTCTTTCGCCCACTTGACCACGGCAGAGCCCGAGGGTGGTGGGAAGGAAGCTTTGTAGGTCTTGAACGTGTGCAGCAGCAACGTAAATACCACGTACGACTTTTGATGCGTGTAGGGAACCAGGTCTCCGCGAAACACAATCTGCCGCGATCGCAGGCGGATGACGCTCGTGCGGGATGACAGGTAGATATTTCGCGCCAGTTCCTCGTATTGGAGCCGAAGTAACCAAGAGACGTGTTCTTTCGTCTTGTCCATGCCACTGCTGGTGTGAGAGATGTGCCTGGCGATAGAATTGGCAAGCTTCGCGGCGCGTTCGTTGACCTTGGCCAGCAGGATGTCCTGGGCGTTCTGGTTGTTCTTGATGCCTCGGGCCATCTTCCGGAGCTTCTCCGCCCTTTCCACCGCCTCTTCGAAGCGCTGCAGGGCAATGTCGATGTCAAGACGATCGATTTCAGACTCCACCCATCGGATGGATTGCGGCCGTCCGTCCACGTCAATCAGGACCGAGTTGCTGCGACTGAGCCCTCCGGGGCCCCGGGCGCCTTCGGCCTCCATGGCGGCAGCAGCGGCTTTTTTCAAAGATCGCGGGTCGCGACCCGTCAGCGTGGATAATGCGTCGACATCCTTGGTGCGACTGGCATGTTCTGCGGCAAGCTGCTTGCGCTGATCTTCCTGCGCCTTGCGGAACTGCACAATCACGTTGGACTTGTCGCCGGGATCGCTGGTGGCATAGGTGAAGGACTCATTTCCCGAGCGCACGTTGATCGCATTGGCAATGTTCTTGTTCTCCTTGGAGTTGCCGTGGCCCATGCTCGTGGAGGAAAGAGTGGAAATGTCGGCGAGCGAGACGTCGTGCAGTTGCCAGCACCGATCGGCCACCAAAGTGGTCGTCGCGCCCTGTGGGGCACCATACATGCTCTGCCGGTTGTTCTTTTGAGGTGTCACCTCCGCCGTTCGCTTCTTCTCGCTCGCCACCAGCAGGTGATCATTCAGCAACACCAACGCCACGCGCCTTCGGGGCTTCCACGTCGCGGCGTTGAGTTCCACCCACCTCTGACTTTCCAGCAAAATATGCCGCCCCGGAATGGCCGGGAGATACTTTTGACTGCCTTCGACTCGCTTCCACAGTGTCTGCAACTGAGTGCCCCACATGGCTTCCAGGTTGGCAACACTGCTCCTATTAGCGCGCTTCCGGTCGGCCAGACTGAGGGTGCTCGCGGAGCTGATGTCTGCGCCGGCGGCAGACACAGCATGGCCCATGGCGCCCGTGAGCTCCGTCATGTGCGTTCTCAGCGTGCGCATTTCGTTCTTGAGCTTGTCGGCCTCCTTGGAGATCTTGATGAACTGAGTGCGGTTCTGGAAGACATTGTGCTGGAGATCTGCCTCGGTGTGCGACTTGACGGCCTGCAGGTCCTTCTGATACGCGACGATGTCCTGCTCGGTGGCATCGCCGAGGACATGCTGCACGTACTTCTCGGCCTGGAGGTTGGGGTCCTTGAGGGCGCGCATGTCGACCAGAAGCTTGCCCGGGCCTCGATCGCCGTCGGGGCTCGCCCGGCCCCGCGAGTTCGACGGCCGCGCCGCATCCGGCCGTGCCACGCCGCCCGCATACTGGGCGGGCACGGCGGGCACGGCGGGCATGGGCGGTGGCGGGCCATCCTGCGGGGCGGCGGCGGCGAAGCGGGTGGAGTATCGGCGCTTGACCAGCTCGCTGGTGTCGCCTCCCAGGCGCGGGCGGTCGCGCGACGGCGACGTGGGTTCGTGCGCGCCCGCGGTCCATGTGCTGGTCTTCCGGCTGGCGGGGCGGTCGCGCGCCGGGGGGATGCTGCTGGCGGTGCTGCTGGCGGCGCTGCTGATGGGCCCGGAGATGGTCGGCCGCGTGGTCTTGCCGGCGGTGGTCTTCTTGCGGCGCAGCGAGATGCCCAAGGACTCGGCCATCGCGCGCCGTCTGCGTCGCCGCGTCGCCCGGCGCGCGCATTCGATGTCGTGGCGTCTCCGCGACGCTGGCTGGCGTCACGCCAAGAGCTGCATCGCTCGAACCAAAAGTTTCCTGCCTTGTGCCGCCCGCCACGCTGCCATCGCCCGCCGCCATCGCCCGCCGCCATCGCCCGCCCGCCGCACACCGCACTCCGCCCTGCACCGCTCGGGCAGGCCGAATCCCATCGCCGCCGGCGCCGCACCGCACACCGCACGCGGCATCGCATTTGGCCCCCCGCCACCACCCCGCCCGCACCCCCCGTCATGGCCGCGACGCTCCCGTCTTCGGCTCCGTCGCCGACCACCATCGCCGTCGCCGCCGCCAGCCTTGTCACCGCCGGCGCGCTCGCCTACGCGATCTACTTCGACCACCGACGACGGAGCGATCCCGAGTTCCGCCGGCACCTGAAGCGGCAGCACAAGAAGCTTCACAGGTCCGATGTCGAGGCGTCGAGGGCGGCCGAGAAGGCCCAGAAGCTGAGAATCCGGGAAGCCGTGCACGACGCGAACCAGCACGGCTTTCCACGAGACCCCGACGACACCGAAGCCTACTTCATGACCGAACTCGAGAGAGGCGAGCAGATGTGAGTGCACGTGGCCCGCCACCAAGGCATGATCGGCCGCCAGCCCGCGCGCGCCCGCCAGTCCTGTCCCACCGTGTGCTCGCGGAGTCCTGTCCACGGCGGACAGCCGGTGCTGACCACGCTTTCCCCGCTCAGGTGCACAGACGGCAGCGATCCCATCGACGCAGCTCTCTGCTTCTACAAGGCTCTGAAGGTCTACCCGCAACCCCGCGAGCTGATCAACATCTATGACAAGACGGTGAAAAAGGTGCGTCGGGAACCCTGCACGGTCGATGGCTGTTGCTTGTGCACGCGTCGCTGATATCTCGGAACTACCAGCCCATCCTCGACGTCCTCGCCGAAATGATCGCCGTTGATCCTAGCATATCCGTCACCGCCAGCTCTGCCGGCTCCGACGCGGGAAGTGCCACGGTCGAGTAGCCGGCTGCCGCGGTACGTCGGTATCGTCGGTGGGCGCCGGGGGAAGACACGTTGGACTCTACGGCTGGGCCGCCCGGTCTGATCGCGCTCTCCTCTCTAGAGCACCTATGGAGGGGGGGGGGGGGGGGGGGGGGGGGCGAGATCGATCATGAGAACGAACGAGCGACGGCGGCGGGTTGCCAGAGAACGAGTCGCCACATCTGGAACGTGCCAGCAGTCTTCCGTATCGGAGTGGCAAATGGGCCTCTAAGCTTTTTTTGGAGGTGTTGTCGAAAGGGAAGCATATCAGATGGCGGCGCTCGGGGGGGGAAGGGGGGAAGCGAGCGGGTGTGGGCATTCGACCCGATGATGGCATCTCATCTCCCGTACTGTATAAAATGAACGAACTGTACACTTACCACCTTCGACGGGAGAGCGCGACGGAGAAGATGGCGATGAACGAGTGAATTCCTGCTGACCAACGCGCCGGCAAGTGCAGCACCGCCGGCTGGGGTGGCGACCGGGCACCGCAAGCAGAAGCGACGCGACTTCAGGCGCGTGGAGCTTGTCGCGGCGTTCTATGTTACCTGGTTTGGACTCGGTCTTGGCATAACGAGCCATGTAACATCAAATCCCCAAAGTCGAAGTCGACCTCCGGGAGCCACGCGGCGGAACAGGCGACCGTGGTCCATTGAAAGATACGAAAGTGCTGGGACCAACTCTGCAGAGTGAAGCCACCATACCGCCAGGCGCCTACGGTATCTTTCGTCGGACCAATCCAGCTCTTTCATCATCTTCGCTATCGGTCTCGGATTCGCTCTCGTCCTCTTCATCATCGTCGTCAGATTCTGTGTCATCATCATCTTCACTCTCTTCGCCCTCCTCTTCGCTTTCATCATCATCATCATCATCATCATCATCTTCTTCTTCTTCTTCTTCTTCTTCTTCTTCTTCCTCCTCCTCCTCATCTTCTTCTTCGTCCAGCCAAGCATCCAGCGTCTTCTCCTTGACCGCCTTCCCGCCACCATACCCGGGGTCAGCAGCCAGCTGTTCGTCTAATTGCTGTGCAGCAGTCAGGACCTGCTCTGGAGCATACTCCCTCGGAGCACCTGAACGACCAGAGTCGTCCCTCAGAGCCGGATGCGGTTCGTGTCCTTCGGCAACCCAGTCCGGGAGCTGCTCATAGCCCCTGATCCCTTCAACGCCCAGCACGAGCGCGGTACTTCCCAACAGGAGATCTTTCCTTTTTTGCGAAGGGCTTGGCGCTTGCGGAACTGGTTTGGGTGCGAGCAGCAGCAGTGAGGCGAGCTCAGTAGAAGATTCGATGGCGAGGAGAGATTTGAAAAGGCGAGCTCGATCTCGGAGGGAGTAGGAAGGCGTATAGCGTGCGAGAAGCATGACGTGGTTATAGAGGTGTTCGATAGGGTCCTTGGCAGGGTCGTCGGCCTTCTCGTTGAAAGAGACGGCGTTACCTCGAATCTCATCGTCGTGACCGGCCTCTATCGAGGACAGGATCGTGGACGAAGAGTGCTGGTGTTCCGAGTGACGTGCGTCGATCGCCTTCTGCCTTTCATTCTTGGTGTTGAGATGGTGGAGATATACTTTTGCGCCGAGGAGTACGATCTGTGCACGAACTTCATCGCTCTCGTCCTGGTAGTTCTTGATCAAAATGCGGAGAACATCTGCTGCGATGTTGTTCTCCAAATCGATGCCAGCGAATTCTCCGACGAGCCACACAACGCTCGCACGTGCTGTTGGCGAGGTCAATGTGTCTAGGTTCTTGGCGAGTCGGATGACAGTCTTGCGGTGCCCGCTCGGTGCTCTCTGGATCAAGTGCCTGATGACCTGCACGGCTTCACCGACGAGGGCGGCGTCTGCGCTGCGGATCTGTTTGAGCAGCAATGAGAGGCAGCGGCGCGACGTTGCATCGTTCGAAGCTTGAGCACAGCGCCCTATTGCTCGCACGCTCTCCCGGACCAATAGTGGGTTGTGGCCCTTGGAGAAGTGCTCCAGTTCCGCCAGGATCAGGTCTTGCGCCTCTTTGCCGCTGTAGGGGAAGATCAGTGTCAGGAGCTCTAATTTGAGTTGCCAGATGTGAGGCGCTTCGTTGGATCGTATCAGGAAATGTCGGAGGTAGGGCACAAAATGGGCGGGGTTCAGAAGGCAGACCTGCACAATGTTATAGAGGGCCACTTGTTGTATGTCTTGCGGAGACCGGAGCAACGCTATCAGTGGGCCAATGGCGTGCGGCAGGTGCTGTGCAGGCGAGAGGTACATGTATGCCCTGGCCACAGCCACAATTACGGCTGAATTGCGACTGGACAGAAGAGGTTGGATGGATTTCAGAAAGAGCTCAAGGTCGGCATGCATCTCCTCGACCTCGTCGTAGTCGTCGTCGTTCTCGCCCTCGGGCTCCAGCACCTGGTAAAAGTCGTTTGCGCGCTGCGCCTGGGTCGCTGCCCGCCTGACGCGCTTGGTTCGTCGAGGAAAGCACTTGCGCGAGTAGACGGTGAACAGGTTGATGACTGCAAGCTGACCCCACTCGTCCATATCGACGACCATGTGGCATAGTCTGCGGTAGTTGGGGTGTATCAAATCTAGGCGGCCTGGACAGATCTCCGCCAAGGCCTGGACCGCAGCACCGGCCACATAATACTGCCTGTCTGCCAACAGGGCTGCGAGGCACTCTTCAACCTGCGGCCGCGTGCTCGGATCCAGCCTGACGCACTTGACGCACGCCAGTGCAGCAGCCTTGCGGGGCAGCGGCGACAGATCGCTCGCACCCTTCTTGATGGCGAGACTTACGATTTGGGAAATGACGGGCACCTTGATCGCCGACATGGTTTTGAGCGCCATGGTGCGGACTCTCGGGTCGGGGTCGGACAGTGATTTCTGGATGGTGTTGATGGCCAGCAGGGCCGTATCCGGATCCGCCTCGGCGTGGTGGATCAGATAGTTGTAGACCAGCGGTCTGGTGGACGGGTACTGCCACGACAGCGTCTTCAGCACAGCAGGAAAATAGGTCAGGGTCGGCTGTGGAGGATGGGCGCATTGCATCTACGGCCAGCATCAACGTCTGCTGCTACACACCGCAGCCGCGTCTCGCGAGGCGTACCGCCACCACTCGCCGCAAGCCCTCCACCACATCCCGTTCGTTTCGGCCATCGAGCATTTTCTTGATCTGGGCCGGCGGCAGCGGCCTGCGAGTCCTGCGCGGGCCAGCATCCCGCGCGGCCTCGAGCGTCAGGTCTCGTGCTGGCTTCGGTGTCAGCCCTGGCTGCGGCAGGTCCCAGCGGATGCTCTCCATCTGCGCTGGTCGCTGCGGTTGTGCTGACGGCCTACCGCTCTCCAGATACGCGCTGATCTTGCCGACGGACTCCATCGTGAGTCACCGCATGCGGCGGGGCAGGCAGGTGCGACCACAACCCACCACGCAGGTGCGACCACAACCCACCACGCAGGTGCGACCACAACCCTCCACGCAGCTGCCCGGCAGAGGGTGCGCCTTCCGCCATGGCCGTCACCAGTTGGCGGGCGGAAGGCGCGGACCGGGGTTCTTGGCGCGGAATACATCTTCGCCGCTTCTGCGCGGGCGGGCTCGGCCATGGACCACGCCTCCACCCAGCCATGGACCACACCTCCACCCAGCCCATCGTGCTTGAAGGCGTCGGCATCCTCGAGCTGCTGCAGCACGTCCTCGATCGCCATGCGCCACCCTCAACCCTGGTGCTCTGCTCAACCCACGCGGCTTTCCTGGAGCTGCTGGCGCGAGAGTCAACCGACATGACGCGGCTCTGGCGCACACCCACACTTCGCCTGCTGTCAGCTTGCCGGACCTTGAAGCTGGCTTTCTGTCCGGACATCACCCATCTCCGAGCTTACCTGGCCACCTACCGGCTGGCGGTCGGCAAGCGGGCAGCGGAAGTCGGTACAGCGCTTCGCTACCCAAATGCGAGGCCGGTCTTGGCCATCCTGAATCCCCTTCGCCCACATCGGCCCACCACCGCCTTCTCAGCCCAAGGCGTCAATCGGACGCTGTCGCTGGCCGTGGAGGCCGCGCACGCGACTGGCAGCAAGCTCATTCTGGCGGAATGCCCGTCACCGGCAAGCACGAGCGAGGAGTCGCATCAGCACACCACCGCTCGTGACTCGGTGTGGGACGAGGAGGTGTCGATTCTCAACGGCAGCACGAAGCGTCTTGGAGGGCTTTCCGTTGGCAGAACAGTCTCTCTCCGCGCCGTCGCCGCCAGATGGTGCATTTTTGAGCACATTCCCACCTGAGCAGTGCGTGTCTCTGGCTTCTCGGTCGGCATATTTGCCGTGGTCTTAACCATCAACCTGTGCCGCCGTTCCCCGCGCTCTCCGTCTCCAATGGTTCTGCTGTTGCGAACACCGCTGTGAGAATGATGGGCGCCGGTCTGCCCAGCCAGTGCCGTCTCAGCTTCAACCCTGCTATCCCCCAACGCCCACGTCTGGTGACACTCAGGTATGGTACGTTGCCGCTGCCTTCTCGCACATGTCTTTTCCATGATGAGACTCTTGTAAATGCACAGACCTGTTCCGAACCATCATGCGGAGCATTGCATCAGCCTGACTTTGAAATCTTATTCGTCGTCATACTTGCAGCACGATTCTCGCATGAATTCGGACTGACCACGCGGACAGGACTGCGACAGCATTCGAAATCTTTGTTGTGCGTGCCGAAGAGTCACGTCATGTCTGAGCAGCATTCACGTTCACCAATCAAGGCAATGGCATGGTGTATGTCTCGGAGCGGATGATTGCCGGTGGGTCAAGCGATGGGGCAATCGAGCCGCACGAGCTGCCGACGAAAACGTTGAAATTGCGTCTCGCCGCTGCCAGTAGCAGAGCGATCGGAGCAACGTTGTATACTTGTATACTCGGCCGAAACGGCAACTTACACCTCCACAACCGTTTCTCTCACCATCTTCACCCCCAGAAGCTCTCTGCATCTGCTCTACGATTCAAACAAGCCGCTCAACCTCCCATCAACCTCCACCAACCCTCTGCACTCGCGCTCCCAATCCACCCCGTCCTCCTTCTCCAGCACCATCCCCAACAACTTCACCGCGTGCCTCAACGCGCCTCTGACCTCCAGCGTGCCCCCGTAGTCCACCTGGTGAGTTTGCGTCCAGCACGCCGTCACACCCTTCAGAACCTCGCCTCGATACCCGGCCATTCGAGGCCAACAATTGCGGATCAACGCCTGCACGGCCACCGCGGAAGCCTTGAGCATGGGAGTCGTGGCCGTCCCCGCGGCGTCGGATAAGCTCTCGCTGAGGATGGGAAGGAGGTATCGCATGTGCTTGACGGCGTCGATGCCGAGTTCGTCGAGGAAGATGGACAGTTGCTCCACGAGCAGGGTGGTGATCGCGGGGTGCGAGGGGGCGAGATGGGTGTAGGAGTATATGATGCCTTTCCGGAGGACGGTGTCGAGGAATTTGGTTTTCGCGGCCGGGGACCCGGCGTGGGTGCGGGACAAGGTGAGGAGGGTTGGGTAGATGGAGGATAGGAGGGCGAGGCATTCGGACTCCGGCACGAGCGGGGGAAGGTATGTGAGGCAGGGCAGGAGGGCTTCTTCGAAGACGGAGTCGAGGTTGGTGCGTTTGAGGAGGTCGGATGGGGTGTGTTGGAGGAGGGTGCCGATCAAGTCCGAACCGAGGGTTTTGTATCTTGTTTCCCAGTCGTCGATGAGGGTCAGGAGAGGTGGGACCGTGAGGGGCCAGATCTCGGGCACGGTTTTCTCATCCAAGCTGCGCACTACCCACTGTAGGATGTCTAGGACGTATGTGTCTTTGGGATTCTTCCAGGGCTTCGTGATGCTGTCGTCCTGTGATTGCATGGTGAGCTTTTCGGGTAGTTGTTCTGTTGTGACCTTGCGGCCTTGCTCAGTTACCGTTCGTGGTTTGGCCTTGATGAACAGAGGACGGATCGTAAGCTTCAAGAAGTGACGTGTCAAGTCGAAGGTAAGCTCACCATTGGCTTGGTGATTCTTCACCTCTTCAATTGCTTGTTGTGCGTCTGTGTTGCCCGGGTTGCGTAGCTGCCAGGCCATGACCACGTCGAGTGCATCCTTCATCCAAGGCCCGGGTGGTGTGCCGATGGCCTTGGCAAGTGCTTTGCCATCGAGAAGCGGTTTCAGTGTGCACGCCTCCGAGATGTCCTGGGTGCGAAGATGGTCAAGGAAGGCCATGTACTTGCGCTGGATAGCTAGTCGCCCTGTCAGTATCGTCTCGCACCAAGAAGTTTCGGGCTACCTACATGCAACTTGGTTTGGGTTGTCAGCGATCTCCACTAGCAGAGAGTATAGTGCCTGGCTCCGCCAGCTGGAACCCCATCTGCGTATGGCCATGCCAAGCACATCCCGAGCAGCAGGGTCTTCGCCGTCGAACTTCTTGTCCGGACGACGCTTCCTGTCGTAGACCTTATCGGCCAATTCTGTGATTTCGTTCTGGTTACGCCAGGCAGCATGGATGACATCGCTGATTTTATTAGGTGCCTTGATGCCTTCCTTTGCCACAGTTACAGGCACAGGAGGTGGCCCTTTCTTGCCTGATTCTGCAGGCTCAGGCTGTGGAGCATCACGATAGGGTATCATAGCTGCAAGCATCCATGCCAAATAAGACTCGTCGCCATCTCTTGCGAGAGTCTGTTGTAATGTATTTCCAGAGTTCAGCATCTCATCAAGTGTGTCGATCAAGATCTGCCAGCCTGAGGTGTCTGGGGTGTAATGGTCTTCCTTGGGCAGGAGCGGATCGGAGAAGATGGTGTCGTAAAGTCCCAATGAGTAGATGAGCCTCATTGCCTCGTGAGGATGTGGTCCTGTCAAAGCTTTCTCGAGTTCGGTGCCCACCCGCTCTCTGCTGATTTTCCGGCGCAACTCGTGTTTGATGTCTCCATTACTCATCGCTTGCAGGGTTGCATCATCTATGGCGTACTCCAGCCTACTTGCGAAGCGGATGAGGCGCAGCACTCGAAGCGGATCATCCTTGAAGGTTTGATATGGCTCAAGTGGTGTACGAATGATCTTCCTGGCCATGTCCTGGTGTCCTCGTCCAGTGAAGTCCTCAATCTGGCCGGTGTTGATGTTGTAGAACATGGCATTGACAGTCGCGTCTCGGCGCAGGGCATCTTCCTCGGGTGTGCCGAACTCCATGTGCGGATTTCGGCTGTCATCGGAGTAGGTCTCCTTTCTCAAGTTCACGAAATCGATATCGAGACCTAAGATGCGCATGGTGGTTGTCTCCAAATGCTTCGACTTTTCAGGATTGGCTTCGATCTTATGCAGACCACCAACAGTTTTCGACTTGTTCGCAGCGCCAGCCTTCTGGCTTTGCTTTTCATTTGCAGCAATCGACTCAAACCCATACTTCTCGAGACTGCCAGGAATTTCCAGATACTCCTTCAAGCGAAGTGCAAATTGGAAGCCCGTCATCTTGTTGATGGCGACATCTATGTCATGACTGTCCACGCCGAGTAGCTTGTCGCGAACCCATCCTCCAGTGAACCGTAGAGTGACGGGCTCTCTTGCAACGTCGTCCGGAACTGGAACCTGGCCCTCATCGGCAGATTTTGCTGGAGATTGGTCGATGTGCTTGGCCACATCTAACAGCAAGGTGCGTAAAGTGGCCTCGACCGGCGTCAGTCGCAGCCTTTCAGGTACTCTGGGCTCATCTTCGACTTCCTGAACGAGCAGAGGCGACATGCTGGAAACGTCTCGGCAATGCGCCGGGGAAGAGTTATTGAGCCTTCTCCTCTTTGCGGGATCAGGAGATGCTGCGAGTTGTCGGACCGCAGGCATGCGCAATGTTGGCTTGCATTGGATGTGAGGCCCGGCGCCTGGCGGGGAGAGTTGAGGTGGCGTCGGCGGTATGTGTCTTCTCCAGCTCCAGCGAGTCAACGTCCGAGAGAGGCGAAGCATTCACCGGTGCTTTGGTGATTGTGACGCGGCGTCCGTGTTTGTTGGCGAGTCTGAACACAAGCAAGACTCTGGCGAGTCGCTGTTTTTGGTTCCAGGCTCTGGTTGGCGCCGGGTCTGACGCTGCGGAGACTGCACCGCCCGCGGCCTCCTCCGACACCACCCAACCCATACACCATCCCATACGCCAGCAAAGACATGAGGCCGCCGACTCGAAGCACGCGGACGCACGCATAGTCCGCAGCAGCCGCACGCGTCGCCCGCAGCACCCGCCCGCATCGTGCGCATCGCATCGCCAATCGCCACCGCCAATCGTCACCGCCAATTGCCACCGCCAATCGCCACCGCCAATGCCAACCCTACCCGACATCCCACCCGCTCTCCGCCCGCACAGCAGCGCCAGGCTCTGACGCCCATGCCCGACCCAATTTCGCCGCACGAGTCTGATTCTGATTCCATCTCGGTGCACAGGCGGAGGCTCGGAAAATCGCCGCTGTCTTCCATCTCGACCCTGCCCTACCGCCGCAGCAACGCCTCGCTGTCGAATCTCTTCTCGTCCACGACATCGCTCCCCACATGGCCAGGCCCCGCATCCCCGAGCCATTCCGGGGCGGCGACGCCGACTGCTGTCGCCAGCAACGGATCCCGCTTCTCGCCTGCTGCTTCGACCGCGGCAAGATCACCGTCGCCTGCGCCCTCCGGACAGGTCAGCAGTAATGACATACGCGACCTGATCCTGCGCGCATTCGCGCCGCATGTCTCGGTGCTGGCCTCGCAAGACACAGAGGAACTCATCCGGCACAAAGGTATCCATGGCGGGCTCTTGGAGATGGTGCGGCCATTTGGCGAGCACATCACTGGCAAAGTCACGATCCGAGACAGTACAGGTGTCAGTAGGATATGGGACGACTTCGCCATCCGTTTCGTCAGAGTCAAAGACGGCCTGGAAAATCCCCGCAGCGCCGACAGGAGAAGTACAGACTCGGCGGCTTCTGGAAAGGCATCTGGGAACAGATCGTCGATGCTAGAATATAAGCCAGCCAGGTTACGCACTGGTGGTGATGTCCCGCAGATCGAAGAACTGGTCGAACGGCACCTGACCTTCTGCGAAGAGAACCATGGCCCGATCGAGGCCAGCTATATGACGGCGAAAGATCCTGCGCAGGTGTACGACCCGACCCGCACATCTCCATTCTATTCTTTATACTTACGTCGACTGCTTTCTGGCCTACCCATGACGCCATCCGAGACGCTGAGCCATCCCGTAGCAGTTGTCATTGCCATCTCGTCCCGTTCTGCTTCTCCCATCGAGGAACTCCGGAGCCTTTACGATTCCTCGAACACAGGCGAGCACCAGTTGCCGCAATGGGTGCACAACGACTTTCTGCGCTATTATGTTTTGATACACGACGAGGATTACGGCGATATCACCAAGTCCATGGCACTTTACGATCAGATGAAGCGACACTTCGGCCTACACTGCCATCTTCTGCGCCTGCGTAGCACGCAGTGTGTCCCGTCTGATGACGACAGTGTCAGGCTGCCTTCGTGCGAGTGGATGGCCGCAGCAGAAGAGATTGCGGAAATCGTTCGACACGAAACGAACGAAGACGCGGAAGACACCACACCCTACATCTTCGAGACCGATGCCACTGCAGTACGGGCATTCGTCCGCGAGATGGTCACCCAATCTATCGTGCCTTCCATGGAACGCGCATCAGCAACCTGGAATGACCAAGTCGCTTCACGACGGCGAGGTCTCAGTGGCAGATTTATGTCTCTCTCCAAACGCCTCACAACATTTGGTGGTAGGAACTCTTCTGGACCCTCGCTTGGAGGCGCGGGCAGCAATTACGACAGTTTGCAGGGCTTCTACCGGCCCGATGCCCCGGAAGCCGTGATGCGTAAGCTGGGCGACTATGCCATGATGCTTCGCGATTTCCGCTTGGCGCATGGCACTTTCGAGATTCTTTGCCAAGACTTCAAGAACGATAAAGCCTGGAAGCATTACGCCGGCGCCAACGAGATGGCTGCGGTGAGTCTGATGCTGGCGACCGGATCGAATCACAAGGTTCGAATTGAAGGCATCGATCAGTACCTGGAAACGGCATACTATTCATATGTGACCCGAGCGGGCGCGCCCTACCATGCGCTGCGGACTCTGATCCTTGGCACAGAACTTTTGAAGATGCGAGGAGGCAATGCTCTCGATGATGCTGCCCGGTGGGCGAACAAGATTCTCGACGACAAGCTGGTGGGAAGGGTTGGTCACGCTTTGCTCACGGAGCGCATCGCCCACTGTTACATAGAGAGACGAGCCGTCGGTGGCCTCGTGGATATCAATAGAGAAAGGAAAGCGGCTTTCTATCATTCGCAAGCGGCCGACGCTTGGCTGCGGCTCGACAAGGCTTCCCAAGCCGAGAAATGCCTGTCGGAAGCATTCCGACTCTATGGTCTCGAGCATGACGAAAGTGCCCTCGGCTTCCAACACATGGCCACCTACCTGTTCTCTCTGCAACACGCCGTCGCCGCCAACCGAGCCGGCGTCCATCATCTGGACGAGCACGCCCTCCTCGACGCCTGGCTCGACCCGCTGCAGCACGACCCCCCGCCGACGATGGGCCCGCAACCCGGCCCACTTCTTGCCCACGCTCACCGAAAGAGCTTGAGCACCGGCACGCCGCCTCCCATCGCCCCGCTGGGTCGCGCCCACGCCCATCGCCGCAGTCTCAGCTCCCCGCCGCCGCCCCCGATTCCCGCCCCTTTCGATCCTCGCCCGGCCGCGCCCCGCGCCTACCAGGCCAGTGTGCCGCCCGCGCCCCACGATGCGCCTCTCCGTCCCGTGCGAGAACGGGACGATCGACGGGATGACGGCTGACGGCTTTGACTAGCCCGCCCCCCCCCCCCCCCCCCCCCCCCCCCCCCGGCTGCTTGACATGATGAGCTTTTTAGCGATGGCGTGACGGCGTTCGGGGAAGCATTTCGTTTCGCATATATGATCCACAGGATAGGCATGTCAATCAAGTGACGAGGGGGGTTTTTTTTTTGTGTGATCGCTTCGACACCCGGTCGACCGGGGAAGCCATCGTCCTGCGGCGACGGGTGGGACCGGTCAGGGATTTTCGTGCGGGAACGCGATTTTCTGCTTCGCGAGGCGTGGGTTTTCTATGTACCGACTTCTGCTACACGTGGCGCCTCCTTCCTTCCTCCACGCCCACCTTTCCTCTCTCTCTCTCTCTCTCTCTCTCTCTCTCTCTCCCTTCACTGCGGTGACGGACCGATGCATGTCTGACCCGTGCATCCATCATCCCAAATGTACAATACGGTTCCGGCCGAGCTCTCCTGAGAGCAGTGGGCCCAATACCAGTCCGGATTTCCCAGGCTCGCGGAAAAGACCATTCTTGATCCAAGGGTAAAAACGCTCGTTCCAGCCAATCGACCAAGGAAGGCGAAGGGGGGGGGGGGGAGGGGGATATCACAGCGCTCCGAAAGCAAAAACGTAAAGCATCCAGGCAATACATATTCAAGAACGCAACATAGTCTGTTCTGCTTCCAGCCGAGAACGTGATGATGGTGATGTGATGGTGATGGTGATGGTGATGGTGATGGTGATGGTGATGATGATCGCGTGGTCTGTTGTCTGCTGTCGCGATGATCTTCAAACGATTGGATCAAAGGAGTGTCATGGAATCGTTCATAGCGTCTTGCGGCGGGCGTAGGATAAGGCTTGCTGCCGAGAGTTGTGGTGTGTCCAGTGTATAGACATATGAGACGCATAATGCTTTGTAGAGGTATGGTAGCTCGATCTCGAATCTATCGAATGTCGTATGACTTCGCTCATTCGTCTTTGGGAGACTCATGTAGTGGTGGTGGCTGTGGTGATGGCGTGTTCTCTCGGCTCACGTTTCGGCTCACGTCTCGGCTCACGTCGAACGATGCCCTATGGCGCGGAACATCGAGAAGCTTGGCGCTGCCCGAAGAGAATTGCCGCGAGTGTCGACCGCTGGTCCGGACACTCGTGGCGCGCTTGATTTGCGGGCGCGGCGATTCGGGTTCGAGGTCTGAATCTTCTCCCTGTTCGCCGGCAAGAGAACGCTCAGATGGCGTTGCTGTTGCTTCTTGAACTGCAAGTCCCTGGACAAGGCCTCGGCGGGATTTTAGACGAGGGTCTCGCTCAACCAATGTCGGTTGTCTGCGGATGCTCGCGTGTACTGTGAATGGTTCGCGCGTAGATGGATCTGGCTGTACTTCTTCTTCGCTTTCTTCTTCTGGACTGTTCAAACCACATCCGTGCGCGCTTGAGTTCCGGGTCAAATACTCGGCGTCGTTATCGACACCGAGCTCTTCGTAGCTCGCAGTGAAGTCGGCATCTCGCTTGCCGAACGTTTTGCTCAAAGCTGATTGATGAGATTGGCGTTTGAGAGAACCGCTGGCAAGCCAAGATCCTTCGGAATCGATCGACGCGAGCGAGGCAGACATCTGACGATGGCCTTGCAGATTCTGGCTGAGGGGATGATCGTTGCGATTACCCATGAAGACATCGCCATCGACATCTTTCTGCTTCTTGGCAGGGATGTCGAGCGGCGTAGCCATGCCTGAGCTTCGGAAAGCGACAGCAGCACCCGGCGAGGCAGCACCCGGCGAGGCAGCACCCGGCGAGGCAGCAACGTCCGGAGAGTGCGTTCGCGAGTCAGGCGGTGAGATGGGCATCCCTGGGAGGTCCTCTCGGAATCTGCTCTGGGTACGAACAGGCGTACCAGACCTCGAGCGATATGCTCCCGGCCGACGAAGCTCGGTGCCGACAAGATGTACCGGAAGAGCTTGGTTCCTCATTGATTCTCGCGATGTGTTGGAGAACGAAACTTGTGCTGGCTCCTTCGGCCCAGCGACGCTTCGGCGGAAGGTGCCACCGCGCTTGAAGATGCTGGCCCAGGTACTCGCGTGCTTGTCCTGAAGAGGATCTGTGCTTCGTCGTGCGACCGGTATTCTGGGCGGTGGCGTCAGGTCTGCCAAGCTCTGTTGTGATTTGATTCCGTGCTGCAATGCTCCTGCCAGATGTGACGCGCTCGATGCAGCTCTCGGGCCATAAATCGGCGACGGCGGCGGCGGGCTGGCGTGCGACAGGCGCACTGCCTGTGCAGTACCGAGCACATGCCGTTCTTCGGCCGGCGATGCAGCAGGCTCGTCAGCCGCGCGTGCCGGCGTCGTGGCGACATGTTCGGGCTGGGGCGACGGTGATGGCGCCTCAGCCGCATCGGCGGCGGGATCGTGTGGTGTCGCACGCCCAGCTGCGGTGTGTGCGGCGTCGGATGGCACGGATGGGGATTCGTGTTCAATGCCGCGCCCGGCCGGGCCAGGAGGAGTGTCGCGCAAGGCAGGATGCACGTCGGTCGGGGGCAGCACGCGGACGCCAGCCTGCTCGACTCGCCGCCGCTCGTCGGAAGAACGTCGCTGCCCTCTGCTGTCTGCGCGGTCGGGTCCTGCGGCCTCCGCTCGGAGCTTGCGGGCCAACTTTTCCTGGCATTCTTGCTGTCGTTGCGCGCGTCGCTTTGCGTCTCTTTCCATGATAGCTCTAATATCGCTGGCGTCGAATTCGTCGGCTTCATTGCCGACGGTCCGCCGTTTCCGCCGTTCGCGGCCATCCTGCGATGCAGCCGCCTTGTCATTCACGCGCAGCGAGTCAATGCGGCAGAGGAATCCGGATGAGCTCGGTGGCAAGCTGCTTGAAACATGCTGGGGCAAGCCGGACAGCCGCACAGCCGGACGCGGGCTGAAGACGGCCGCAATGCTGCCCACTTCCCACCCGCGTTGCTCAACAACCCCGGAAACTGAAGAGTGAATCGATCCTTCCTGCGGCAAAGACACGTGGGAGTCGCCGGTGACACCTCGAAACTTTTTGCTGTCGCGCCGAAGTGGGCCGTCGCCCGGGCGTTTAGGAATGGGCAACGGTGCGGTCATGGCTCGGATCTCCTCCTCGCGCAAAGCATCGTCCCTGCGTCTGGATCTCCCAGAGAACCTACGCGTCGGCGTGCTGTAACCGATCGTACTCCGCTTCGATCGCAGCGTCTGAGACTGTTGCAGCTCCGTCAACGTGTCGTGGCCTGGAACGCTGTCTTGCGACATCGAATGGGCCCGGAAGTTGTACAGCATGGCCGGCTTGTCCGCGTCGAGGGGCCGCAGGTGGGGGCTCCGCTCCAAGCGCTGTTGGAAAGGCAATGCGGCGGTCTCCTCGCTGCTGGTATGGGGCAGTGGTAGTTCGTTTTCCTTGTCGCACGTGTCTGGCCCGTCTTCGCTGGCCGGTGACTGTGCCTCGCTGGCTGCCCGTCGCGTGACATGCTTGCTATTCCGCCGAGAGTGGCTCCGTACTATCGACGCTGCGGCCGTGGCGGAGCGCGGAGCAGGACAGTGCGCCGGGGCCGACTTGGAGCTGGCCCTGCGCCTCCGTCGGAAGGGCCATATGGGCATCGCGTGGGAAGCCAGACCGCGACAGCCGGCTTCGCATCCCTGTAGCGAGCGACAGAGAGGGCGTGGTGGCACTCGTGGTTGACGGTGCAGGCTCTGAACAGGGCAGGCTGTGGGCACGAGGGCGCGGCCTGTCTGCACGTGTGGCGCTTCGCTCTCGACGATGCGCCGCCGATGCTTCCCAAAGGGGCGCAGCGGGCGGAAACGTCTGAGTCGCTGCGGGTGCGGGTGTGGCTCCAGCGGCTCAGCAAAAGGTGCCGGCGTGGGCTCGAGCGACGATGGGACAACGGTGACACGGCTGGCTGGGGCAAAGGCTGAGCCGGCGGGCGGCAATGGGTGGCAATGGGGGGGGCGAGAACGAGGTCGGTCGGTAGTTGATGAAGGGGCAGGAAAGGGAAAGGCACAGCAGGCAAATGGACGCACGGGAAAGGCACAGCAGGCAAATGGACGCAAGGGAAAGGGAGAGCTCTCAGCGGCCAGACGGACGGACGAGCCCTGACAGTACAGTGGCCAGTGGAGCGGCCGTGGCCACGGCGTGCGCGCAGGGGTGAGGGAGGGATGGCAGAGTACATAGTCGGCACGGCGCACGATCGCCGCTGCGTAGCGCTGTTTCCCGGCATTCTCGTGGGCGTGTTGTGGTTGGGGGGTGCTGTGGTTGAGCGAGGGCCGGGAGTGCTTCGGGTCGCGCTGTGCACCACATGCGTCTGGCAAACCGACCGCAGCCGTTTCCCCCCGCCGTGCGCTCGCTCTGGCGTGCTGCCTGCTGCACCGCACCGCCCTTCACTGCCGGACGGTGACAGCCCTCGACATGCAGCCATCGACCGCTCTGCACCCGCACTTCCCGGCGCGTCGAATGTCCATTGGAGCGCCCCCGAACGGTGGCGCCTCTGTACGGCTTGAGCGACGCCAATTAGCCTCGCCAATTAGCCTCGCCAATCAGCCTCCCCGACTCGGCGCCGCGCAAAGTTAGACGCAATCGAACGTCGTGGCTCCGGCGGCACAGAAACACTTTCACCATGCGCCCGTCGTTGCACTCTGTACCTGCGTGAATGCCGCAGCAAGTGCACAGCACATGCGGTCATGCGCTGCCGACGCGGTCGCCTGCGTTTCGCTGGCTTCGGTCGGCGGCGAGCCAGCGATCCCCTTCCACCCCGTCTCTCTCGTGAGCTTGTCCTCCATCGACGAATTGGTTGAGAACGACCGGATCTTGTTGGCGTTGGTCCCGACAAGGAATATTACGATCTCACGGCTTTTGACCCACATGCGAGCGACCAACCCTTCACTCCCTGCCGTTTTCCCGACCACAACCCCCCCACAATCAAGAATATTGCAACGGTGCACAGCGCGTAACTCCTCTTGACATGATATGTACACAATCCTCGTATCCCAATCCTGTTGCTAAGTCCTTAAGGCCAACTAACGTTTGTAACCATTAAGCGAGAACTGTTATTAGGATAGAGAAATTTTCTTAGTGCAACTAACTTGTTAATAAACACACAATGTCTTACAACAGGGCAGTCAATCTGTTATAAGATTAGTTTGTAGCAGTGTATAGTACACCTAGTACCAATAAGTGGTATTACGTATAAATTTGCATGTGCTCTCTATCTATTTAACAACGTATGCCTTTTGTGCGTACTGTAGGAGCAGCACTGGGCGTCCTTAGCATTTAGGCTATAGACTATTCCCTAACACTCCTAAACCAGACCTATTAGGTTAATGTTATAGTCAACAGATTAAAGAGAAAGACTTACACTAACAAGACCCTACCTAACACTACTATAAGTAACAGACTACATCTTAACAACTATTGGTCTAATTAAGATAAGTCTCTACGCGTTAGAAGCGCTACAATCTGTTTTATAAGGACAGCTAGTTAAGTCCTAGAAGCTTCTAGAACTATAGCTAACAGATAGGAGAAAAAACCTAACAACACCTAGACAGACAGCTAGTAAAGTCCTAGAAGCTTCTAGAACTACAACTAACGGACAAGGGAGAAAATTTAGCAACACCTAGTACCTACTACTAGCTAGCTCTACTACTACTAATAGGTTATACTCTAACGAATTTAGAAAGACACTAGCAAACCCTAGGGACAATAAGGGCACTAGCAATTTCTAGAAGACACTCGCAAACTCTAAAGACAAGGAGTGCAACTAGTAAAGTCTAAGGACAAGGATAGCAACTAGCAAAGTGCTGTAAAGGCAGAGGGCTATAAGAACCTGCTCTAGTCCTCTAACCTTTCTCTTCTTCTTGTTTATAGCTTATCTTATATATTAATCTTAGAACTACCCTTTTTAGTCTTTAGTTTTAGGTAAGTCCTTTAAGCCTTAGCCTAACTACTCCTTCTTTAGCTTAATTTAGGATATACTACAGTTACTCCCTTAACACTATAAGCTATTAACTAACTCTAAGACTAATATAATAGTCTTTTAAATACTATAAGAAGAGATTCCTCTTGTAAGGGCTTAAGAATCTTGGTTTAGAAACTTAAGGTTAGGTATCTATATAAAGGAACTAATAGGCAGTTCCTTCGTCGTCTGCTGCTGTACAATTTGTACCTATGAAGCTAAGCTAGCAATTTTCCTCTATGTAGGGGTGCAAGGTTTACACTCTGTACTGATCCGGGCACGCAGATATGATTTAATACGGCCTTTTTGATGACTATATCTTGAACTAAGGAGGGAAAGGAATCTATGTAGTGGTGGTGGTGGGTTCTGATAGATAGTGGTGCCAAGGCCCGGCTCGGTCCGGAAGGGCCGAGCCGAAATCCAGGGTCCACCCTATTACTCAGTCCTACCCCTTTCCACCGCCGCAACACCACCCCCCTCCCTCACTAGCGGTCGCCCTCGACCGCTTAGTCACCCTATCTATCCGAAAATCTCCACTTTTTTTTTTTGATTCGTCCTCTCCTTCTCGAAAATCCCCTCCAACGCCGACGTTACTTCTTCTATCTTCTATCAAAAACAACGTTCTCTTTATCGATTCTTTAATTTCTTACGTCGTCGGCGTCTAAAGTCCTTCACTTGGCGTCCATCTAATCCGTGCTATCTGATCTGAGCCGTGGGTTATCTGAGCTGCGGCGTAGCTGGTCTGTGCGTCGTCTCGGAGGTCTATATAGATCCGTCCGCAGCGTCGTTTCTTCTTCTTCTTTTTTTTCTTCTACTAAGGCCTTTACCTACTACGGGGTCGGCGGCGCTAGCACGCTACGGCGTCGGCGAGCTTCCTGCCGACTGCTAATAGGTAGTGGCCGCGTCGAAGACCTCTCCGAAGGCGACCGACACGATCGTCTTTATCGGCTTCCGCGCCGGTAGAGCGGACGTAGCTTTCTTCTTTCTTCCGGCATTGTCGACATCAGAGCTACGCCGGTTTCGGCTTTTCCGGGTTCTGCATATAGAACTCTCTTAGCAGCTCTGCCGAATTCTGGAGGTTTTCGACTAGGTACTATTTATAGTCTTCCGGCCAGCCCTTCTACGAGATTCTCGCTTTAATGGACCCCCTTATCTTCTTTACGTCTATTACATCTTCCACCTCCTACTCTTCTTTATTACCGTCTATTTCGATTGCTAGGGGTTCGGCGAACCCCTGTTCCAGAAGGCTGTCCTTAGGGTCTGTTACGGCGGTAGAAAGGGGTGGGACTAAGTAATGGGGTAGACCCTGGATTTCGGCTCGGCCCTTCTAGGCCGAGCCGGGCCTTGGCACACCACTATCTATCAGACACTACCACCACTACCACATAGGTTCCTTTTGATCCGGGCACGCAGATATGATTCAATACGGCCTTTTTGATGACTATATCTCGAACTGAGGAGGGAAAGGAATCTATGTGGTAGTGGTGGTGGGCTTTCGTAGTGGTGGTGCCAAGGCCCGGCTCGGCCCGGACGGGCCGAACCGAAATTCCAGGGTCTACCCTATCAATCTGTCCCACCTCTTTCCACCACCGCAACACTACCCCCCCCCTTCACCAGCGGTCGCCCTCGACCGCTTAGTCACCCTACCCATCCGAAAATCTCTCTTCTTTCGGTCTCTCTCTTTTTTTTTTTTTTTTTTTTTTTTTGATTCGTCTTCTTTTTCTCGAAAATCCCCTCCACTGTCGACGTTACCTCTTCCGTCTTTTATCAAAAACAACGTCTTATCATCGCTTTTTCAGCCCTTACGTTATCGGCATCTGAAGTCCTTCACTTGGCGTTTATGTGATCGGTGCGCCTGATCCGTGCTATCTGATCTGAGCCATCTGATCTGAGCTGCGGCGTGGCTGGTCTGTGCGCCGGCGCGGAGGTCCATATAGATCTTTCCGCGGCGCCGTTTTTCTTCTTCTTTTTCTCTTCTACCAAAGCCTTTACACATCGCAGGGGCGGCGGCGCTAGCACGCCACAGCGTCGGCGAGCTGCCTGCCGACCCTGCGATGGGTAGTGGCCGCGTCGAAGGCCTCCCGGAAGGCGACCGACACGATCGTCTTTATCGGCTTCTGCGCCGGTAGAGCGGACGTGGCTTTCTTCTTTCTTCCGGCATTTCCGGCATTGTCGACATTAGAGCTACGCCGGTTTCGGCTTTTCTGGGTTCCGCACGTAGAACTCTCTTAGCAGCTCCGCCGAATTCCGCAGGTTCTCGACTGGATACCATTTATAGTCTTCCGGCTACCCCTTCTACAAGATCCTCGCTTTGATGAACCCCCTCGTCTTCTTTACGTCTATTACGTCTTCTACCTCCTATTCTTCCTTATCGTCTATCTCGATTGGTAGGGGTTCGGCGAACCCCTGTTCCGGCAGACCGTTCTTAGGGTCTAGGCTCAACAGGTCCGAATAGAAGACATCGTAGATCCGGAACGATTTCGGCAGCTGGAGCCGATAGGTTACCGGCGACCTCTTTTCTATTATCTTGAACGGGCCTATGTAGCGCGGGTTGAGCTTGGCGTTCCCTTTCAGCCTCAGGTTCCGCGTGTTAAGCTATACCTTTTGGCCCTCCTCGAATTCTATCGGTAACCGCTTCTTATTAGCCCGAGTTACTATCTTCTTCTAAGCCGATTCTATCGCTTCTTTCGCCACTCTGATCGCTTCTTCCATCTAAGATCGTAGCGCTCCTACCGCTGCGGCGGCGACTCTCTTTGACGACGTGGCAGTGGTAGATAGTTCCGCGGAGCTGGGTTCGTTCGGTGGCTAAAAGCTTATCCTCGGAAGATAGCTATGCGTTATCTCGAACGGCGCTAGCGACGTTGCTTCTAACCGTGCTGAATTCGCGCAGAATTCAGCTATTGGCAACACCTCGACCCACTTTTCTTGATAGTGGCCGCAGAAAATCCGTAGATATTTCTCTATCTTACGGTTGGCCACTTTAGACTAACTGTTAGTTTAAGGGTAAGCGGCGGTGCTGAGCTTTCTACGAATTCCGAGAGCTTAATTGATAGCTTTCTATACGTCGGCGGTGAATTGAGGACCCCTATCCGTAGTGATAGTGTCCGGCAGGCTATAGTGCTTCTATACGTGTCTAATCAACATCTGTACGGTCTCTTCTGCTGTAGTTCCTTTATCCTTAGCTCGGCAGGGGATGAAATGGCGCTCTTTGCTCAGTCGGTCCACTACGTTTAGCGTAGCATTATATCTATCGGAGTCCGGCAGGCCGGTTACGAAGTCTATCGTAATGTGTTGCTACAGTTTCTCGGGGATCGGAAGCGGTTTCAGCAGACCCGCCGGAAGACCGTAACGTGGCTTCGCGGCTCGGCACATGTAACAGTTGCCGATAAACCGGTGGATCCGCTCGTAGATTCGTGGAAACCAGTATATCGTCCTTATAGCTTCTATCGTTTTCTTTGATCCTGCGTAACCAACGTCCTTAGAGCTATAGACCAGTCGGATAACCTCTATAATTAGTTCTTCCGGAACTATCAGCTTCCCTAAACCGGTTCTGCCGAGTTTCTGTTGCTGGTTAAGCTGCTCCACCTTTTCGTAGAGAGTCTTTTCTTCGATCGGCGGCTCCAGTTCCGTCGGTTCCGGTTCGGTCTGCAGTTCTGCCGCGAAGATCCCCGCTTCCTTCAACACCTCAGCGTCTACTATCCGCTCTGTTAACACCTTCTGGAACATGTTAGGATCTTCTTTCGCGCGGCTCGTCTTCCCTTCTCTTCGCGTCAGCGCGTCAGCCTTTCCATTTTGAGCCCCTAGTCGGTAGGTGATCTTAAAGTCGAATCCTGATAAGTAGGCGGCCTACCGAGCTTAGCGGCGTAAGAGCTTCTGCGTCTTTATAAAGTAGGTTAGCGACTGGTGGTCCGTAAGGACCTGGACCGTGCTCTTTCCAGCTATAAGCTCCGGTTTCCACTCCTCGAAAGCCTGAATGATCGCTAGCAGCTCCTTATCGTAGATCGCGTAGTTCCGCTTAGCTTCCGTTATGGACTTGCTGAAGAAAGCTACTGGATAGAGGGTCTCGTCGTCGCTATATTAAGAAAGGACTCCGGCCGTCACTGTGTCGGAAGCGTCTGTTTCTACGTAGATCGTCTTTTCCGGTCGGAAGTGCGCTAGAACCGGCGCTGAGGCCACTGCTTCTTTTAGCCGGTTAAAGGCTTCCGTGCACCTTTCAGTCTATAAGCCGGCGGCCTCTTTCTTTAGCGCCTCGTTTAGGGGTCTCGCTATCTTACTAAAGTCCTTAATGAACTGTCGATAATAGCTGCAGAATCCGAGAAACGCTCTAATCTGCGTAGTGTTTCCGGATTTCGGTTGCTTCCATTCCGCAACGGCGCCGACCTTTAAGGGGTCTATACGAATTCTATCTCTTCCGACGATAAGACCGAGATATTTGACCTCGGTCTAGTAGAACTCGCTCTTCTTCATGTCCGCGTTCAATCCGACCTCGCGGAGCCTGGTCAGCACCTTCTTAATGTGGTCCGTGTGCTGTTCTCTCGTTCTATCGGTGTAGATAAGGATGTCGTCTAAATAGATAGACACGAACCGCTCTAGCATGTCTATAAAAGTGTAGTTCATAAAGCGTTGCTACACTGCCGGCGCGTTAGTAAGTCCGAACGGCATTACCAACCACTTAAAATTGCCTATACGCGTGGCAAACGTCGTAAGATCTTCTGTCTACCCTTCTTCGTTTCTTAGTCGATAGAACGCTTGGCGGATGTCCAGCTTGCTGAACCACTTAGCTTTAGCCACTCGTTGTATAGTTTCGTCGATTAGTAGCAGCGGGTATACGTCTCGCTTAGTGACCTCGTTAAGGCCTCGATAGTCTACGCAAAGTCGCAGACTACCCCCTGGTTTGCGTACGAAAAGGATGGGTAACGCGTACTCGGCAGAACTCGGTGTAATAAACTTCTTCGCCAGATTTTCATAAACAAACACCTCTACTTGGTCCAGTTCGGCCGGTAACAGTCGTCTTAGGGGCTCGGTTCTTAGCAGCGTAGCTCCCTCTTTCAGTCGGATCTTGTTGTTATATTCCGGTCGATAGAGCGGCAATAGGTTGGAGTCGGCTTTTAAGAACACGTTAGCGTAACCGTAGAGCTCGTTTAGCAACACCTTTAGTAGGTCCACTTCTTCTTCCGCCATTATCTTCCTGTAGTCTTCGATGTCCTTTATAGAGATAGCGTAGATCTTATTGTCCAGCGACTTCGCGAGGGTCGTTATAGCTTCTAAACTTATCATTCCGACGGTAACCAGGGGTTCGGAACGATCGGACGGAGCCTCTTTCGCGGGCTCCGTAGCTTTTAGCTCAGCGGCGGCGGCGAACTTTTCGATAGTCCCTGCTCTGCTACCCGGGGTTTTGAATCTGATCGTTCCTTTATCTACGTCGACGATAGCTTTCTGGTTCTTTATCTATTTCTGCCCTATAATGATGTTAAATCTTCCGATATCCATAATTCGGAACGTCGCTTCTGTGGTGCGACCAGCTAGCGTAGTCTTTAGCGGCATGTAGTGCGTAACGCTTTCCGTGTCTTGTCCGTTATACGCCGAAATCTTCGTCGGCGACGCCAGTCCCACTGGATAACTGTATCTATTCGTCAGCTTCCGGACCAGTCGGTGGTGGATCGCCGCGCCGATAAGAGCTCCGGTATCGATAAAAGCTCTCAGCTAAAGTGGTTTGCTCGATCCGTCAAGGGGGTGGACAGTGATTAGAAGGATAATAGCTGTTTCCGTGTTCACTTCCACCGCCGCCGAGAGCGGATCGCTGCAGCTATTGATGCTCTCTTTCGTCGACGTAGTTCGCGTTAATGCCCTGTTGTCTATGCTGGATAGGGGGCCTATCCGTCTAGCTGGTCTTTTCCTATAATTCTCAGCTGCACGCTGCTGTCTACGCTATTAGCGTCGTTCGGAGCCGGCTCGATAGCTTGAATAGTCTTTCTCGGCGGCTGCGGCTGCTGCTGCGGCTGCTTTATAACACGATACTCCTGCTTCTGCTTATCCGATGCTTGGCAGCTCGTGGCGATGTGGCCAGGCTTTCCGCACGCGAAACAGGTGGGGACGAACGACGGTCGCGGCACGTAAGGCGGCTGGGGGCCGCGTCGGAAGGGCGCGGGGGCTCTGGTTGTCCGCATTAGCGACGGCGACGGCTTCTGAACCGATTCGCGTAATTTCGCGTAAGCGCTTAAGTTTCTTGCGGTGACTCTCGCTTGGTGCACGAAGCTCTCGAGGTCTTCGTCTTCTACAGACGCTATAGCGGCGGCCAGCTTAGGGCTCAGCTTCTGTCTCAGTAAGTGTAGCTGCTTATCTTCCGCTACCCTCGCTCTAATAGCATATTTTCTGAACAATCCGTAGAACTCTTCGAACGTCTGCCGGTTCTGGTTGATCTTATCCAGCTGCTTACGGGCCGTCTTCTTTCGGAATAGGTCTCCGAAGCGTTGATCTAACGCTTTGATTGCTTCCTTAGCAGTCGCCTCTTCCAGGTCCGCCACTAGCGAAAAAGCTTTACCTTCTAATCGCGATTCTAAGTACGCCAATCTATCCTCTTCGCTGCTCGATACGTAATCGCGGCTTATCTTGTTCTTAATCTTCTTCTTAAATACCTCCTACGCTTTAGGGTCTCCGCCGCCGAAAGCCGGTAGGTCCGGCAGTGGCGTTATCGTAGTGCCACCTTAACTATAGGCTGCTAGTGAGGCGGTCTCCGCGTAGGTTTCTCGCCGCAGTAGCGGCGACGACTTCGCTGCTTCTATATCAGCTAGCTGATCCTTCAGCTCCTTTAGTTGCGCTAGTCGATTCGACGCTTAGTGTTCTAACATGTCGATAATAGTCTCTGCCGATTCCTTTTCGGCCCTTACTACTTTAGTTTCTTCTCTTAGTTGTCTGTTCTCTTCCAGCGTTCTGTAAAACAGCGTCTTAATGAGGTCTATGCCGTCGTAGACCTTCCCTATTCTATTCTCGTTTACATAGTTCTCCAGTTCCTCGATCGTACAGTCGTAGATCTTCTTGTATTCCCTTATTCGTTCCTTAATCTTAGCGGTCTCTTCTGCTGTAAAACCTCTAATAACGATCTTATTGTTAACGACACTGGAGCGTCTGCTCGCTCTATTAGTCTTTCCTCTTCTGCTTCTGCTGCGGCCTGTAACGCCGCTCTCTACCGTCGAGAAGCCTTCTATCTTCTCGCAGTGCCGTAGGGGGTTGTTGTTGGTGTGTTGGTGGGTGCGCGTACGTTATTCGGGTTTCCGGATAGTTCAACGGGCCCTTTCGCGCAGCGCGGGGTGTGGTGTAGAGAGTGAGTTCGAGATATAATGATCCGGGCACGCAGATATGATTCAATACGGCCTTTTTGATGACTATATCTCGAACTAAGGAGGGAAAGGAATCTATGTGGTGGTGGTGGTGGGCTTTCGTGGTGGTGGTGCCAAGGCCCGGCTCGGCCCGGACGGGCCGAACCGAAATTCCAGGGTCTACCCCATCAATCTGTCCCACCTCTTTCCACCACCGCAACACCTTTCCCTCCTTAGTTCGAGATATAGTTATCAAAAAGGCCGTATTAAATCATATCTGCGTGCCCGGATTATTATATCTCGAACTTACTCTCTACACCAACCCCGCGCTGCGCGAAAGGGCCCGTCGAACTATCCGGAAACCCGAATAACGCACGCGCACCTACACCAACACCAACAACAACCCCCAAGGCACTGTAAGAAGATGGAAGACTTCTTAGCGGTAGAGAGCAGCGTTACAGGCCGCAGCAGAAGCAGAAAAGGAAAGACTAACAGAGCGAGTAGGCGCTTAAGCGTTATTAACGATAAGATCGTTATTAGCGGTTTTACAGCGGAAGAGACCGCTAAGTTCAAGGAACGAATAGCTAAATATAGGAAGATCCACGACTGCACGATCGAGGAACTGGAAGACTATATAAACGAGAATAGGATAGGAAAGGTCTACGATAGCATAGACCTTATTAAGACGCTGTTCTTTAGAACGCTGGAAGAAAAGAGACAGTTAAGAGAGGAAGTAGAGACGGTAAGAGCCGAGAGGGAATCGGCCGAGACTATTATAGATGTGCTGGAAAACTAGGCAGCGAATCGACTGGCGTAGCTAAAGGCACTGAAGGATCAACTGGCTGAGATAGAAGCAGCGATGTCGTCGGCACCGCCGCCACCGCATCGAGAAGAACAAGAAGAGACCGCCTTACCGGCGGCCTATAGTCAAGGTAGCACCCTAATAACATTATTGCCGGACCCGCCGGCATTTAAAGGCGGAGACCCTAAAGACTAGGAAGAGTTTAAGAAGAAGATCAAGAATAAGATAAGCCGCGATTACGCATCGAACAGCGCCGGAGATAGATTGGCGTACCTGGAATCGCAGTTAGAAGGAGAAGCTTTCTCGCTAGTAGCGGACCTGGAAGAGGTAACCGCTAAAGAAGCGATTAAAGCGCTAGACCAGCGCTTCGGAGACCCATTCTGAAAGAAGACGGCCTATAAGCAGCTGGATAAGATCAACCAGAACCGGCAGACGTTCGAGGAGTTCTACAGCTTGTTTAGAAAATATGCGATTAGAGCCCGAGTAGCGGAAGATAAGCAGCTCTACCTATTAAGGCAGAAGCTGAACCCTGAACTGGCCGCCGCTATAGCGTCTGTGGAAGACGAAGACCTTGAGAGCTTCGTGCATAGAGCGAGAGTTACCGGGAGAAACTTGAGCGCTTACGCGAAATTACGCGAATCGGTTTAGAAGCCGTCGCCGTCGGCGCAGACAACACGACCCCCTGCGCCTTTCCGGAGAGCACCCCAGCAGCTACCTTATCAGTCACAGCGTTCGTCGTTCGTCCCCACCTGCTACGCGTACGGAAAGCCTGGCTATATCGCTACGAGATGCCAAGCTTCGGATAAGCAGAAGCAGGAGTATCGCGCTATAAAGCAGCAGCAGCCGCCACCGCCGAGAAAGACTATTCAAGCTATCGAACCGGCTCTGAACGACACTAATAGCGTAGACGGTAGAGTGCCCCTGCGAATCCTAGGAAAAGACCAGCTGGAAGGATAGGCCCCCTATCTAGCATAGACAACAGGGCATTAACGCGAACTACGTCGACGAAAGAGAGCATCAATAGTTGCAGCGATCCGCTATCGGCTGCAGTGGAAGTGAACACGGAAACAGCTATTATCCTTCTAATTACTGTCTACCCCCTTAACGGATCGAGCAAACCACTTCAGTTAAAAGCTTTTATCGACATAGGAGCTCTTATTAGCGCAGCGATCCACTACCGACTAGTCCGGAAGCTGACAAATAGATACGGCTATCCAGTGGAACTGGCGTCGCCGACGAGGATTTCGGCATACAACGGACAAGACACAGAGAGTGTCACGCACTATGTGCCATTAAGGACCACTTTAGCTGGTCGCACTACGGAAGCGACGTTCCGAATTATAGATATCGGAAGATTTGACATTATTATAGGGCAGAAATGGATGAAGAACCAGGGAGCGATTATTGACGTAGAAGAAGGCACAATCGGATTCAGAAAACCGATCAGCGGCTTAGCCGCTATCAAATCAGTCACCGAATCGGTTACAGTGGCTAATGCCAAACCGAACATTACGAAGATCGAAGCGGCTTCGATGGATCGGCCCGAACCTTAAGGCACGATCGGAATAATGAGCTCGGAAGTTTTATCGACCCTCGCGAAGTCACCGGACAACGAGATTTACACTATCTTAATAAAAGACATTAAAGACTACCGGAAGATGATAGCGGAAGAAGAAGTGGATCCACTAGAGGTGCTGCCAAACGAGCTCTATAATTACGCTGACGTGTTCTTAAAAGCCGACTCCAACCTATTGCCGCTCTATCGACCGGAATATAACTATAAGATTCGACTAAAAGAGGGAGCTACACTGCTAAGAACCGAGCCCCTAAGACGACTGTTACCGGCCGAACTGGACTAGGTAGAGGTGTTTGCTCGCGAAAATCTGGCGAAGAAGTTTATTACGCCAAGTTCTGCCGAGTACGCGTTACCGATTCTTTTCGTAAGGAAACTAGGGGGTAGTCTGCGACTCTGCGTAGACTATCGCGGCCTTAACGAGGTTACCAAGAGAGACGTATATCCACTGCCGTTAATCGACGAAACTATCTAAAGAGTAGCGAAGGCTAAGTAGTTCAGCAAGCTGGACATCCGCTAAGCGTTCTATCGACTAAGGAATGAAGAAGGGCAAACGGAAGACCTTACGACGTTCGCGACGCGTATGGGCAATTTCAAGTAGTTGGTAATGCCTTTCGGACTCACCAACGCGCCGGTAGTGTAGCAACGCTTTATAAACTACACTTTTATGGACATGCTAGAGCGGTTTATGTCTATCTACTTGGACGACATCCTTATCTATACCGATAGAACGAGAGAGCAACACACGGACTACATCGAGAGAGTGTTGAAAAGGCTCTGCGAGGTCGGATTAAACGCGGACACGAAGAAGAGCGAGTTCTATTAAACCGAGGTTAAATATCTCGGTCTTATCGTCGGAAGAGATAGAATTCGTATAGACCCCTTAAAGGTCGCCGCCGTCGCGGAGTAGAAGCAGCCGAAATCCGGAAACACTACGCAAATTAGAGCGTTTCTCGGCTTCTGCAGCTACTATCGACGGTTTATTAAGGACTTCAGCAAGATAGCGAGACCCCTAAACGAGGCGCTAAAGAAAGAGGCCGCCGGCCTATAGAATGAGAGGTGCACGGAAGCCTTTAACCGGCTAAAAGAAGCAGTGGCCTCTGCGCCAGTTCTGGCACACTTCCAGCCAGAAAAGACGATCTACGTAGAAACGGACGCTTCCGACACAGTAACGGCAGGGGTCCTTTCTTAATATAGTGACGACGAAACCCTCTATCCAGTCGCTTTCTTTAGCAAGTTAATAAGCGAAGCTAAGCGGAACTACGCTATCTACGATAAGGAGCTACTGGCGATTATTCAGGCTTTCGAGGAGTGGAAACCGGAGCTTATAGCTGGAAAGAGCACGGTCCAGGTTCTTACGGACCACCAGTCGCTGACCTATTTTATAAAGACACAGAAGCTCTTACGTCGCCAAGCTCAGTGGGCCGCCTACTTGTTAGGGTTCGATTTCAAGATCAACTATCGACCCGGAGCTTAAAATGGAAAGGCTAACGCACTAACGAGACGCGAAGGAAAGACTAGCTGCGCGAAGGAAGATCCGAACATGTTTCAGAAGGTGTTAACCGAACGGATAGTAGATGCCGAGGTGTTGAAGGAAGCAGAGATCTACGCAGCGGAATCACCGACTAAAGAAGAGACGCTCTACGAGAAGGTGGAACGGCTTAATCAACAACAGAAGCTCGGCAAAACCGGTTTAGGGAAGATAATAGTTCCGGAAGAACTAATTACAGAAGTCATCCAGCTGGTCTATAGCTCTGTAGATGTTGGCTACACAGGCGCGAAGAAGACGATGCAGGCAGTGAGAACGATCTACTGGTTTCCGCGGATCTATAAGCGAATCAACCGGTTTATCGCTAATTGCTACGTATGTCGAACCGCGAAGCCACGTTACGGTCTCCCGGCTGGTCTACTGAAGCCGCTTCCGATCCCCGAGAAGCCGTAGCAGCACATTACGATAGATTTCGTAACCGGCCTGCCGAATTCGGATAGATATAACGCTACGCTAAACGTAGTGGATAGGCTGAGCAAAGAACGACACTTTATCCCCTGCCGAGCGAGAGACGAAGGAACTACTGCAGAAGAGACTGCACGGATGTTGATTCAACACGTGTAGAAGCACTATAGCCTGCCGGACACTATTACTACGGATAGGGGTCCTTAATTCACCGCCGACGTGTAGAAAGCTATCAACCAAGCTCTTAGAATTTATAAAAAGCTTAGCACTGCTGCTTACCCTCAAACTAACGGTTAGTCTAAAGTGGCTAATCGCGAGATAGAGCGATATCTGCGAACCTTCTGCGGCTACTATTAAGAAGAATAGGTTAAGGTGTTGCCGATAGCCGAGTTCTGCGCTAACTCGGCACTGTCTAAGGCTACCTTGCTGGCGCCGTTCGAGATAACGCACGGCTATCTTCCGAGGATGAGCTTTTAGCCGCCAAACGAACCCAGCTCCGCGGAACTATCTACCGCTACGTCGTCGAAGAGAGTCGCCGCCGCGGCGGCAGAAGCGCTACGATCTCAGATAGAAGAAGCGATTAAAGTGGCGAAAGAAGCGATAGAGACGGCTCAGAAGAAGATAGTAACTCGAACTAATAGAAGCCGGTCGCTAATAGAATTCGAAGAAGGTCAAAAGGTCTGGCTTAACACGCGGAACCTAAGGCTAAAAGGGAACGCCAAGCTCAATCCGCGCTACGTAGGCCCGTTTACGATAGTGGAAAAGAGGTCGCCGGTGACTTATCGGCTCCAGTTACCGAAATCGTTCCGGATCTACGACGTTTTCTATTCAGATCTGCTAAGCCTGGACCCTAAGAACGGTCTGCCGGAGCAGGGCTTCGCCGAACCCCTGCTAGTCGAGATAGACGGTAAGGAAGAAGAGTAGGAGGTAGAAGATGTAATAGACGTAAAGAAGATAAGGGGGTCTATTAAAGCGAGGATTTCGTAGAAGGGGTGGCCGGAAGACTATAAATGGTATCCGATCGAGAATCTCCGGAATTCGGCGGAGCTGCTAAGAGATTTTTACGCGAGGAACCCAAAGAAGCCGAAGCCGGAATAGCTCTAAAGCCGATCCTTCCGGAAGAAAACGAAGAAAGCTACGTCCGCTCTACCGGCGCGGAAGCCGATAAAAACGATCGTAAGGTTGCTTCAGGAAGTGATTGCTTTACCTACTACCGCGTCGGCCGGTAGCTCGCGCACGCTGTGGCGTGCCAGCACCGCCGACCGCGTAGTAGGTAAAGGCTTTAGTAGAAGAGAAAAAGAAGAAGAAAAACGGCGCTGCGGAAAGATCTATATAGACCTCTGTGCCAGCGCACAGACCAGCTACGCCGCAGCTTAGATAACCCACGGCTCAGATCAGATAGCACGGATCAGATAGCGTCGATTACATAAACGCCAAGTAAAGGACTTCAGATGCCGACGATGTAAAAAATGGAAAAAGCGACGAAAAGAACGTTGTTTTCGATAGAAGACAGAAGAGGTAACGTCGGCATTGGAGGGAATTTTCGAGAAGGAAACGATAAATCAAAAAAAAAAAAAAAAAGAAGAAAGGTTTTCGGATAGATGGTGTGACTAAGCGGTCGAGGGCGGCCGCTGGTAAGGGAGGGGGGTAGTGTTACAGCGGTAGAAAGGGGTGGGACTGAGTAATAGGGTGGACCCTGGATTTCAGCTCGGCCCTTCCGGGCCGAGCCGGGCCTTGGCACACCACTATCTATCAGACACCACCACCACCACCACATAGGTTCCTTTCCCTCCTTAGTTCGAGATATAGTCATCAAAAAGGCCGTATTGAATCATATCTGCGTGCCCGGATCAGGGTCTAGGCTTAGCAGATCCGAATAGAAAACGTCGTAGATCCGGAACGATTTCGGCAGCTGGTGCCAGTAGGTTACTGGCGACCTCTTTTCTACTATCTTAAACGGACCTACGTAGCGTAGATTTAGCTTGGCGTTGCCTTTTAGCCTTAGGTTCTTCGTGTTAAGCTATACCCTTTAGCCCTCCTCGAATTCTAATAGTAACTGTTTCTTATTAGCTTGAGTTACTATTTTCTTCTAAGCCAATTCCATCGCGTCTTTCGCTACTTTAATCGCTTCTTCTATCTGAGATTGGAGCGCTTCCGCCGCCGCAGCGGCGACTCTCTTTAACGACGTAGCAGTAGTAGATAGTTCCGCAGAGCTGGGTTCTTCCGGCGGCTGAAAACTCATTCTCGGAAGATACCCGTAGGTTATCTCGAACGGCGCTAGCGACGTTGCTTCTAACCGTGCTAAGTTCGCGCAGAATTCAGCTATTGGCAGCATCTTAACCCACTTTTCTTAATAATAGCTGCAGAAGATTCGTAGATATTTTTCTATCTTATAGTTGGCCACTTTAGACTGACTATCGGTCTAAGGGTGAGCTGCCGTGCTGAGCTTTCTACGAATTCCGAGGGTTTGATTAATAGCTCTCTATACGTCGGCGGTGAACTAAGGGCCCCTATCCGTAGTGATAGTGTCCGGCAGGCTATAGTGCTTCTACATGTGTTAAATCAATATCTGTGCGGTCTCTTCCGCAGTAGTTCCTTCGTCTCTCGCTCAGCAGGGGATAAAGTGGCGTTCCTTGCTCAGTCGGTCCACTACGTTTAGCGTAGCGTTATATCTATCGGAGTCCGGCAGGCCGGTTACGAAGTCTATCGTAATGTGTTGCTACGGTTTATCGGGGATCGGAAGTGGCTTTAGCAGACCGGCCGGAAGACCGTAACGTAGCTTCGCGGCCTGGCACGCGTAGCAGTTGCCAATAAACCGGTGGATCCGCTCGTAGATTCGCGGAAACCAGTATGTCGTCCTTATAGCTTCTATCGTTTTCTTTAATCCTACGTAACCAACGTCTATAGAGCTATAGACCAGCTAGATAACCTCTGTAATTAGTTCTTCTGGAACTATCAGCTTCCCCGAACCGGTTTTGCCTAGCTTCTGCTGCTGATTGAGCTGCTCTACCTTCTTGTAGAGAGTTTCTTCTTTAGGGGCCAGTTCTACTGCGCAGACCCCTACCTCTTTTAGCACCTCTGCGTCTACTATCCGCTCGGTTAACACCTTCTGGAACATGTTCGGATCTTCTTTCGCGCGGCTGGTCTTTCCTTCTCTTCTCGTTAGCGCGTTAGCCTTTCCGTTTTGAGCTCCAGGTCGATAGGTAATCTTAAAGTCGAACCCGGATAAGTAGGCAGCCTACCGTGCTTAACGTCGTAAGAGCTTCTGCGTCTTTATAAAGTAGGTTAGCGACTGGTAGTCCGTAAGGACCTGGACCGTGCTCTTTCTAGCTATAAGCTCTAGCTTCTACTCTTCGAACGTCTGTATAATAGCTAGCAGTTCTTTATCGTAGATTGCGTAGTTCCGTTCGGCCTCCGTTATAGATCTGCTAAAGAAGGCCAATAGGTAAAGGGTCTCGCTGTCGTCAGCGTATTGAGAAAGGACCCCTGCCGTTACTGTGTCGGAAGCGTCCGTTTCTACGTAGATCGTCTTTTCCGGCCGGAAGTGTGCTAGAACCGGCGCTGAGGCCACTGCTTCTTTTAGCCGGTTAAAGGCTTCCGTGCACTTCTTATTCTATAGGCCGGCGGCCTCCTTCTTTAACGCCTCGTTTAGGGGTCTCGCTATCTTGCTAAAGTCCTTAATAAACCGTCGATAGTAGCTGCAGAATCCGAGGAACGCTCTAATTTGCGTAGTATTTCCAGACTTCGGCTGCTTCTATTCGGCGACAGCAGCGACCTTAGAGGGGTCTATCCTAATTCCATCCCTTCCGACGATAAGACCGAGATATTTAACTTCGGTCTAATAGAACTCGCTCTTCTTCGTGTCCGCGTTCAATCCGACCTCGCAGAGCCTGGTTAGCACCTTCTTAATGTAGTCCGTATGCTGTTCTCTCGTTCCTTCGGTGTAGATCAGAATGTCGTCTAAGTAGATTGAAACGAACCGTTCTAGCATGTCTATAAAAGTGTAGTTTATAAAGCGTTGCTACACTGCCGGCGCGTTAGTAAGTCCGAACAGCATTACTAACTACTTGAAATTGCCTATACGCGTCGCGAACGTCGTAAGGTCTTCTGTCTGCCCTTCTTTATTCCTTAGTCGATAGAACGCTTGGCGGATGTCCAGCTTGCTAAACTACTTAGCCTTCGCTACTCTTTAGATAGTTTCGTCGATTAACGGCAGTGGATATACGTCTCTCTTAGTGACCTCGTTAAGGCCTCGATAGTCTACGCAGAGTCGCAGACTACCCCCTGGTTTCCTTATAAAAAGAATCGGTAACGCGTACTCGGTAGAACTTGGCGTAATAAACTTCTTCGCCAGATTTTCGCGAAAAAACACCTCTACTTAGTCCAGTTCGGCCGGTAACAGTCATCTTAGGGGCTCGGTTCTTGGCAGCGTAGCCCCCTCTTTTAGTCGGATCTTGTTGTTATATTCCGGTCGATAGAGCGGCAATAGGTTGGAGTCTGCTTTTAAGAACACGTTAGCGTAATCGTAGAGCTCCGCCGGTAGCACCTCCAGTAGGTCCACTTCTTCTTCCGCTATTATCTTCTGGTAGTCTTCGATGTCTTTTATTAAGATAGCGTAAATCTCGTTGTCCGGTGACTTCGCGAGGGTCGTTATAGCTTCTAAACTTATTATTCCGACGGTGACTAGGGGTTCGGAACGATCGGACGGAGCCACGTTGGCGGCCGCTGCCTTCGATTCTGCTACAGTAGCGGCGGTCGTTTCGGTAGTCCCCGCTCCGCTACCCAGGGTTTTGAATCTTATCGTGCCTTTATCTACGTCGACGATAGCTTTCTGGTTCTTTATCTATTTCTGCCCTATAATAATGTTAAACCTTCCGATATCCATAATTCGGAACGTTGCTTCCGTAGTTCGACCGGCCAGCGTAGTCCTTAGTAGCACGTAGTGCATAACGTTTTCTATGTCTTGTCCGTTATACGCCGAAATCCTCGTCGGCGACGCCAGCTCTACTAGATAGCCGTATCCATTTATCAGCTTCTGAACCAGCTGGTGGTAGATCGCCGCGCTAATAAGAGCTCCGGTGTCGATGAAAGCTTTCAGCTAGATAGGTTGGCGCGACTTCTTAACAGAGTGGATCGTAATAGGAAGGATGATCGCCGTTTCCGTATTCACTTCTACAGCCGCTAAGAGCGGGTCGTTACAGCTGTTGATGCTCTCTTCTCGCAGCGGTTCGTTTCTATTTGGTGCCCTTCTATTAATGCTAGGTAGGGGGCCTATCCGTCTAGCTGGTCTTTTCCTATAATCCTTAACTGTACCCTACCGTCCACACTGTTAGTATCGTTCAGAGCCGGCTCTATAGCTTATATAGTCTTTCTCGGTGGCTGCGGCTGCTGCTGCTTTATAACACGATACTCCTGCTTCTGCTTATCCGATGCTTGGCATCTCGTAGCGATGTAGCCAGGCTTGCCGCACGCGTAGCAGGTGGGGACGAACGCCGATCGTAGTGAGTACGACGATTGCTAGGGGGTTCGTCGGAAAGGCGCAGGGGGTCGTATAGTCTGCGTTATTAGCGGCTTCTGGTTCGATTCGCGTGATTTCGCGTAAGCGCTCAAGTTTCTCGCAGTGACTCTCGCTCTGTGCACGAAGCTCTTAAGGTCTTTGTCTTCTACAGACGCTATAGCGGCGGCCAGTTCAGAGTTCAGCTTCTGCCTTAGTAGGTAGAGCTGCTCGTCTTCTGCTACTCTGGCCCTAATAGCATGTTTTCTAAATAGCCTGTAGAATTCTTCGAACGTCTGCCGGTTCTGGTTAATCTTGTCCAATCGCTTACAGGCTGTCTTCTTCCGGAATAGGTCTCCGAAGCGTTGATCTAGCGCTTTGATCGCTTCCTTAGCAGTTACCTCTTCTAGGTCCGCTACTAGCGAGAAAGCTTCACCTTCAAGTTGCGATTCCAGGTATGCCAATCTATCTCCGGCGCTGTTTCCGGCATAGTCGCAGTCCATCTTATTCTTTATCTTCTTCTTAAACACTTCCCAATCTTTAGGGTCCCCGCCTCTAAACACCGGCGGGTCCGGCAATAATGTTATTAAGGTGCTACCTTGACTATAGGCGGCCAGTAAGGCGGTTTCGGCCTCCTCTCGTCGTAGTAGCGGCGGTCTTACTGCTTCCCTATTAGCTAGTTGATCCTTTAGCGCCTTTAGCTGCGCTAGTCGATTCGCTGCCTAGTTTTCTAGTACGTCGATAATGGTCTCTGCTGATTCTTTCTCGGCTCTTACCGTCTCCACTTCCTCTTTTAGCTGTCTGTTCTCTTCTAGCGTTCTGTAGAACAGCGTCTTAATAAGGTCTATGCCGTCGTAGACCTTTCCTATCCTATTCTCGTTTACATAGTCTTCCAGTTCCTTAAGCATACAGTCGTGGATCTTCCTATATTTGCTTATTCGTTCCTTAATCTCTGCAGTCTCTTCTGCCGTAAAACTGCTAATAATGATCTTATTATTAATAACGCTAGAGCGCCTACTCGCTCTGTTAGTCTTTCTCTTTCCGCAGCGGCCTGTTACGCTGCTCTCTACCGCTGAGAAGTCTTCTATCTTCTTACGGTGCCTTGGGGGTTGTTGTTTTGGTGTGTGGGTGCGCGTGCGTTATTCGGGTTTCTGGATAGTTCGACAGGCCCTTTCGCGCAGTGCAGGGTTTGGTGTGGTAAGTTCGAGATATAATAATCCGGGCACGCAGATATAATTCAATACAGCCTTTTTGATAACTATATCTCGAACTAAGGAGGGAAAGGAATCTATGTAGTGGTGGTGGTAGGTTCTAATAGATAGTAGTGCCAAGGCCCGGCTCGGTCCGGAAGGGCCGAGCCGAAATCCAGGGTCCACCCTATTACTCAGTCCTACCCCTTTCCACTGCCGCAACATGTACAGAGGATCGGGAGTTCTCCCTCTATACAGTAGTGCAGAGTTTTCCCTCCGTTTAGTAGGGCAGCAATTCCCTTCTATATAAGGCTATAGGATTCTCCCTCTGTATAGGAGTAGGGTCGTATTAGTAATTCTGTACAGAGGGTAGGGTCGTGCTAGTGCTGCTAAGTCGCAGTCCTTAGGGCAGCAGCTGGCTTAGGTCTAGGACCTGGGCTGGGCGGCGCCCCCTAATAATACCCCCCTCCCTTCTTATTGTAGTTCTTCTGTATAACAGCGAGTCGTACCCCCTTAGCAGTTCCTCTAGCAGGTAGCGCTTTCCCGTCTTCGCCTAGATACTTGTCTGTTAACCTCCCTTTCTGCTAGTCTAACCTTAGACTTGTCCTCCTAGGTCTGTAGGCAGGGAAGGCAGGTAGTGCTAGATCGCTTCTACCTGAACTTAACTGATTCCGTTTGCTGATTTAACGATGCCGAGGCTAAGGCAGAGGAGGCCTACGAGCAGTTATAAAGGTGTAGGAGGTGCTCGGCCCTGCCTGTTCGTTCCTCTCCTACCCTCTAGCCCTTAGCTATACACTCTGCGTCCTAACTGTACAGTCTGGCGCTACCGGGCTATTAGGCTCTGTCCCTGTCCCTTGGTTGTCGTCTAGAGTTTACTCCTAGGTAGATGTTCCCGCCTCTATCCAGTCGTCTAGTAGGCCGTCGCTCGTATGCGCCCTAGGTCGTAGTTGCCTCGTTTGTCCTCCCTTATGTTGCAGCAGCAGAAAGGGGTGGGACTAAGCGATAGGGTGGACCCTCGGAATTTTGGCTCGGCCCTTCCGGACCGAGCCGGGCCTTGGCACATTATCCCCAAAGCTCTTACCCCCTACTATATAGATTCCTTTCCCTCCTTAGTTCGAGATATAGTTATTAAAAAGGCTGTATTGAATCTTATCTACGCGCCTGGATTATTATATCTCGAACTCACTTACTACACTATTACCGCGCTGCGCGAAAGGGACCGTTAAACTATCCGGACACCCGAATAACGTACGCGCACTACACAAACCAAACCAAACAACAGCACTGTAAGATAGCTATAGAGAGCTTCTTAACGGTAGAGAGCGGCGTTACAGGCCGAAGCAGAAGCAGAAGAGAAAAGACTAACAGAGCGAGTAGCCGCTCTAGTGTTATCGATAATAAGTTTATTATTAGGGGTTTTACAGCAGAAGAGACTGTAGAGATTAAGGAACGAATAAACAAATACAAGAAAATCCACGACTGTACACTCGAGGAACTTAAGGATTACGTAAACGAGAACGGAGTAGGGAAGGTCTAGGACAGCATAGACCTTATTAAGAAGCTGTTTTACAGAACCCTAGAAGAAAAGAGACAGTTAAGAATGATCCAAGCGCGCAGATGAGTTTCAATACGGCTGTTTTGATAACTATATCTTGAACTGAGGAGGGAAAGGAGTCTATGTAGTGGTGGATGAGAGCTTCCGGGGCGGCGGCGTGCCAAGGCCCGGCTCGGTCCGGAAGGGCCGAGCCGAGATTCCAAGGGTCCACCCTATTATCCAGTCCCACCCCTTTCTGCTGCCGTAACACTACCCCCCTCCCTTACTAGCGGTCGCCCTCGACCGCTTAGTCACCCTATCCATCCGAAAATCTTCACTTTTTTTTTTTGATTCGTCGTCTCCTTCTCGAAAATCCCCTCCAACGCCGATGTTACCTCTTCCGTCTTCTATTAAAAACAACGTTCTCTTTATCGCTTCTTTAATTTCTTACGTCGTCGGCGTCTAAAGTCCTTTACTTAGCGTTTATGTAATCGACGCTATCTGATCTGATCCGCGGTCTTCTAAGCTGCGGTGCGGCTAGTCTATGCGCCGGCGCGGAGGTCTATATAGATCTTTCTGTAGCGCCGTCTTTCTTCCTCTTTTTCTCTTCTACTAAAGCCCTTACCTACTGTAGGGTCGGCGGCGCTGGCACGCTACGGTGTCGGCGAGCTTCCTGCCGCACTGCCGGTAGGTAGTGGCTGCGTCGAAGACCTCCCCGAGGCGACCGTTACGATCGTCTTTATCGGCTTCCGCGCCGGTAGAGCAGACGCGGCTTTCTTCTTTCCGAACTATTAACTTCGGAGCTGCTTAGGCTTCGGCTTCCTCAGATTCTGGACGTAAAACTCTCTTAGCAGCTCCACCGAATTCCGCAGGTTCTCGATCGGATACCATTCGTAGTCTTCCGGCCACCCCTTCTACGAGATCTTCGCTTTAATAGACCCCCTTATCTTCTTTACGTCTATTACATCTTCTACCTCCTACTCTTCTTCCTTACTGTCTATCTCGATTAGCGGGGGTTCGGCGAACCCCTGTTCCGGAAGGCCGTCCTTAGGGTCTAGGCTTAATAGATCTGAATAAAAGACATCGTAGATCCAGAATGATTTCGGTAGCTAGAGCCGATAAGTTACCGGCGACCTCTTTTCCACTATCGTAAACGGACCTACGTAGCGCAGATTAAGCTTGGCGTTGCCTTTTAGCCTTAGGTTTCGCGTATTGAGCTATACCTTTTGGCCTTGCTTGAATTCTATCGGCGACCGCTTTCTATTAGTTCGAGTTACTATCTTCTTCTAAGCCGATTCTATCGCTTCTTTCGCCACTTTGATCGCTTCTTCTATCTAAGATCGGAGCACTTCCGCCGCCGCGGCGGCGACTCTCTTTAACAACGTAGTAGTGGAAAGCTCCGGCGAGCCGGCGTCGCTTAGCGGGTGGAAGCTTAGCCTCGGAAGATAACCGTAGGTTATCTCAAACGGCGCCAGCGACGTTGCTTCCGATCGTGCTAAGTTGGCGCAGAATTCAGCTATCGGCAACACCTCGACCTACTTTTCTTAATAATGGCCGCAGAAGGTTCGCAGATATCGTTCTATCTCGCGATTGGCCACTTTAGACTAACTATCGGTCTAAGGGTAAGCTGCTGTGCTGAGCTTTCCACTAATTCCGAGAGCTTGGTTAATAGCTTTCTATACGTCGGCGGTAAATTAAGGACCCCTATCCGTAGTGATAGTGTCCGGCAGGCTATAGTGCTTCTACACATGTTGAATTAACATTTGTGCGGTCTCTTCTGCAGTGGTTCCTTCGTCTCTTGCTCGGCAGGAGATAAAGTAGCGTTCCTTACTTAGTCGGTCCACTACGTTTAGCGTAGCGTTATATCTATCGGAGTCCGGCAGGCCAGTTACGAAGTCTATCGTAATGTGTTGCTACGGTTTCTCAGGGATCGGAAGTGGCTTTAGCAGACCGGCCGGAAGACCGTAACGTGGCTTTGCGGCCCGGCACGCGTAGCAATTGCCGATAAACCAGTGGATCCGCTCGTAGATTCGCGGAAACCAGTAGATCGTCCTTACAGCTTCTATCGTTTTCTTTGATCCGGCGTAACCAACGTCCTTAGAGCTATAGACCAGCTAGATAACTTCTGTAATTAGTTCTTCCGGAACTATTAGCTTCCCTAAGCCTGTTCTGCCGAGTTTCTGCTGTTGATTAAGCCGTTCCACTCTCTCGTAGAGCGTTTCTTTTTCGGTCTCCAGTTCTGTCGGTTCCGGTTCAGTCTGCAGTTCTGCTGCGCAGATCCCCGCTTCCTTTAACACCTCGGCGTCTACTATCCGTTCGGTCAGCACCTTCTAAAACATGTTCGGATCTTCCTTCGCGCAGCTAGTCTTTCCTTCTCTTCTCGTTAGTGCGTTAGCCTTTCCGTTTTGAGCTCCGGGTCGATAGGTAATCTTGAAGTCGAACCCGGATAAGTAGGCAGCCTACCGTGCTTAACGTCGTAAGAGCTTCTGCATCTTTATAAAGTAGGTCAGCGACTAGTGGTCTGTAAGGACCTGGACCGTGCTCTTTCCAGCTATAAGCTCTAGCTTCCACTCCTCGAACGCCTGTATAATAGCCAGCAGTTCTTTATCGTAGATTGCGTAGTTCCGTTCGGCCTCTGTTATAGACTTGCTAAAGAAAGCTACCGGATAGAGGGTCTCTTCGTCGTCGGCGTATTAAGAAAGGACCCCTGCCGTAACTGTGTTGGAAGCGTCCGTTTCTACGTAGATCGTCTTTTCCGGCCGGAAGTGTGCCAGAACCGGCGCCGAGGCTACTGCTTCTTTCAGCCGGTTAAAGGCCTCTGTGCACTTCTTATTCTATAGGCCGGCAGCCTCTTTCTTTAACACTTCGTTTATAGGTCTTGCTATCTTGCTAAAGTCCTTCATAAACCTTTAATAGTAGCTGCAGAATCCGAGAAACGCTCTGATCTGCATAGTGTTTCCGGATTTTGGCTGTTTCCATTCTGCGACGGCAGCGACCTTTAAGGGGTCTATCCGAATTCTATCTCTTCTAACGATAAGGCTAAGATACTTAACCTCGGTCTAATAGAACTTGCTCTTCTTCGTGTCCGCGTTTAATCCGACCTCGCAGAGCCTGGTTAGCACCTTCTCGATGTAGTCCGTGTGTTGCTCTCTCGTTCTATCTGTGTAGATAAGGATGTTGTCTAAGTAGATAGACACGAACCGCTCTAGCATGTCTATAAAGGAGTAGTTTATAAAGCGTTGCTACACCGCCGGCGCATTAGTAAGTCCGAAAGGCATTACCAACTACTTGAAATTGCCTATGCGCGTAGCGAATGTCGTAAGGTCTTCCGTTTGTCCCTCTTCGTTCCTTAGTCGATAGAACGCTTAGCGGATGTCCAGCTTGCTGAACTACTTAGCCTTCGCTACCCGCTGTATAGTTTCATCGATTAGCGGCAGTGGATATACGTCTCTCTTAGTAACCTTATTAAGGCCCCTGTAATCTACGCATACTCAGAGACTGCCTCCGGGTTTCCGTACGAAAAGGATCGGCAACGCGTATTCGGCGGAGCTCGGCGTAATAAACTTCTTTGCCAGATTTTCTCGAACAAACACCTCTACTTAGTCCAATTCGGCCGGTAACAATCTTCTTAGGGGCTCGGTTCTCGGCAACGTAGCCCCTTCCTTTAGTCGGATCTTGTTGTCGTATTCCGGTCGATAGAGCGGCAGGAGGTTGGAATCGGCTTTTAAGAAGACGTTAGCGTAATTATAGAGCTCTGCCGGCAGCACCTCTAACGGGTCCGCTTCTTCTTCCGCTATTATCTTGCAGTAATCTTCTATGTCTTTTATCGAGATAGCGTAGATCTCGTTGCTTAGCGACTTCGCGAGGGTCGTTATAGCTTCTAAACTTATTATTCCGACAGTGACTAGGGATTCGGAACGATCGGACAGAGCCTCTTTCGCGGACTCCGTAGCTTTCGGCTCGGCGGCGGCGGCCGTTCCGATAGTCCTTGCTCCGTTACCCGGGGTTTTGAATCCTATCGTGCCTTTATCTACGTTAATGATAGTCTTCTGGTTCTTTATCTATTTCTGCCCTATAATAATGTTAAATCGTCCGAGATCCATAATCCAGAACGTCGCTTCCGTAGTTCGACCAGCTAGTGTAGTCCTTAATAGCACGTAGTACGTAACGTTTTCCGTGTCTTGTCCGTTATATGCCGAAATCCGCGTCGGCGACGCTATCTCTACAGGATAGCCGTATCCCTTCGTTAGTTTTTGAACTAGTCGGTAGTGGATCGCCGCTCCGATAAGGGCTCCAGTATCAATAAATGCTTTCAGCTAGAGGGGTCCACTCGACTTCTCAACGGGGTAGATCGTAATAGGAAGGATGATCGCCGTTTCCGTATTCACTTCTACAGCTGCCGAGAGCGGATCGCTGCAGCTGTTAATGCTTTCTTCTCGTGTCGATTCGCTCCAGTGCACTGCCCTGTCTTCTACGCTAGATAGGGGGCCTATCCTTCTAGCTGGTCTTTTCCCAGGATTCGTAGTAGCACTCCACCGTCTACGCTGTTAGTGTCGTTCGGAGCCGGTTCTATAGCTTGTATAGTCTTTCTCGGTAGCTGCTGCTGCTTTACAACACGATACTCCTGCTTCTGCTAGGCTGTTGCTTGGCATCTCGTAGCGATATAACCCGGCTTTCCGCACGCGTAACAGGTAGGGACGAACGACGAACGCTGTAACTAATAAGGTGGCTGCTGGGGTGCTCTCCGGAAAGGCGCAGGGGGTCGTATTGTCTGCGTTATTAACGGCTTCTGGTTCGATTCGCGTAATTTCGCGTAAGCGCTTAAGTTTCTTGCAGTAACTCTCGCTTAGTGCATAAAGCCCTTAAGGTCCTCGTCTTCTACTAACGCTATAGCGGCGGCCAGTTCGGGGTTTAGCTTCTGCCTTAGTAGGTAGAGCTGCTTATCTTCCGCTACTCGGGCCCTAATCGCATATTTCCTAAACAATCTGTAGAACTCCTCGAACGTCTGCCGGTTCTAGTTGATCTTGTCTAGCTGCTTACGGGCCGTCTTCTTCCTAAAGGGGTCTCCGAAGCGTTAATCCAGCGCTTTGATCGCCTCTTTAGCAGTTACCTCTTCCAGGTCTGCTACTAGCGAAAAAGCTTTACCTTCTAATCGCGATTCTAGGTACGCCAATCTATCTCCGGCGCTGTTTCCGGCATAGTCTCGATCTATCTTGTTCTTTATCTTCTTCTTAAATGCTTCCTAATCCTTAGGATCTCCGCCTCTAAACGCCGGTAGATCCGGTAGTAACGTTATTAACGTGCCGCCTTAACTGTAGGCCGCTAGTAAGGCGGTCTATGCTTGTTCTTCTCGACGCAGTAGCGGCGCAGACGACCTCGCTGCTTCTTTCTCCTCTAGCTAAGCCTTTATCGCTTTCAACTGTGCTAGTCGGTTCGCCGCTTGGTTTTCCAGTACATCTATAATAGTCTCGGCCGATTCCTTCTCGGCTCTTACTGTCTTTACTTCCTCTTTTAGCTGTCTGTTCTCTTCTAGCGTTCTGTAGAACAGCGTCTTAATAAGGTCTATACTATTGTAGACCTTTCCTATCCTATTCTCGTTTACATAGTCTTCCAGTTCCTCGATCGTGCAGTCGTAGATCTTCCTATATTCGGCTATTCGTTCCTTAACCTTAGCAGCCTCTTCCGCTGTAAAACCGCTAATAACGATCTTATCGTTAATTACACTAGAGCGCCTACTCGCTCTGTTAGCCTTTCCTTTTCTGCTTCTGCTGCAGCCTATAACGCCGCCCTCTACCGTCGAGAAGCCTTCCATCTTCTTACAGTGCTGGGTTTGGTGTTTTTGGTGTGTGTGCATACGTTATTCAGGTGTCCGGATAGTTCGACGGGCCCTTTCGCGCAGCGCGGGGTTTGTTGTAGTAAGTGAGTTTGAGATATAATGATCCGAGCGCGTAGATGAGTTTCAATACGGCCGTTTTGATAACTATATCTCGAACTAAGGAGGGAAAGGAGTCTATGTAGTAGTAGATGAGAGCTTCCGGGGCGGCGGCGTGCCAAGGCCCGGCTCGGTCCGGAAAGGCCGAGCCGAGATTCCAAGGGTCCACCCTATTATCCAGTCCTACCCCTTTCTGCTGCCGTAACAAAGAAAGGAAATCGAGGCAGTAAGAGCTAAGAAGGAATCGGCCGAGACTATTATAGATGTGCTGGAAAACCAAGCGGCGAACTGACTGGCACAACTAAAGGCGATAAAGGCTCAGTTAGCTGAGATGGAAGCAGCGATGCCGCCGCCACCGCATCGAGAAGAACAAGCAGAGACCGCCTTACCGGCGGCCTACAGTTAAGGTAGCACCTTAATAACATTACTACCGGACCTACTAGCGTTTAGAGGCAGAGACCCTAAAGACTAGGAAGCGTTTAAGAAGAAGATAAAGAACAAGATAGACCGCGACTACGCTGGAAACAGTGCCGGAGATAGATTGGCCTACCTAGAGTCGCGATTAGAAGGCGAAGCTTTTTCGCTAGTAGCGGACCTAGAAGAGGTAACTGCCGAGGAAGCGATTAAAGCGCTGGATCAACGCTTCGGAGACCCCTTCTAAAAGAAGACGGCCCGCGAACAGCTAGATAAGATTAACCAGAACCGGCAGACGTTTAAAGAGTTCTACGGACTGTTTAGAAAATATGCTATTAGAGCGAGAGTGTCGGAAGATAAGCAGCTCTATCTACTGAAGCAGAAGCTAAACCCTAAACTGGCTGCAGCTATAGCCTCGGTAGAAGATAAAGACCTTAAGAGCTTCGTGCACTAAGCGAGAGTTACTATAAGGAATCTGAGCGCTTACGCGAAATCGCGCGAATCGACCTAGAAGCTGTCGATAACGCAGGCAACGCGACCCCCTGCACCTTTCCGGAGAGCACCTCCACAGCTATCTTATCAGTTACCGCGTTCGTCGTTCGTCCCTACTTGTTACGTATATAGAAAGCCTGGCTACATCGCTACGAGATGCCAAGCATTAGATAAGCAGAAGCAGGAGTATCGTGTTATAAAGCAGCCGCAGCCGCCGAGAAAGACTATACAAGCTATAGAGCCGGCTCCGAACGACACCGGCAGTATAGACAGTAGAGTGCTACTAAGAATCCTAGGAAAAGACCAGCTGGATAGATAGGCCCCCTATCCAGTATAGACGATAGGGCACTAACAAGAACCACGTCGCTAGAAGACGAGAGTATCAACAGCTGCAACGACCCGCTCTCGGCGGCAGTGGAAGTGAATACGGAAACAGCTATTATCCTTCTAATTACTGTCTACCCCCTCGGTGGCTCGAGCAAACCACTTTAGCTAAGAGCTTTTATCGACATAGGAGCCCTTATCGGCGCGGCGATCCACTATCGATTGGTTCAAAAGCTAATAAAAGGATATAGCTATCCGGTAGAGTTAGCATCGCTAACACGGATTTCGGCATACAACGGACAAGACACCGAGAGCGTTATGCACTATGTGCTATTAAAGACTACCCTGGCAGGTCGCACTACAGAAGCGACGTTCCGAACTATAGATATCGGAAGGTTTAACATTATTATAGGACAAAAATGGATAAAGAACCAGAGAGCAGTTATTAACGTAGGTAAAGGCACACTCGGATTCAAAACACTATACAGCGGCCCTACCGCCGTCAAATCAGTCACCGAGGTCGCCGTAGAACCGAACGCTACGACTATCGAAGCGGTTCCAAAGGATCGGCCCGACCCTCTAGACACGATTAGAATAATAAGCTCGGAAGCTTTAACGACCCTCGCGAGGTCGCTAGACAACGAGATTTACGCTATCTTAATAAAAGACATCGAAGACTACCGGAAGATAATAGCAGAAGAAGAAGTAGACCCGATAGAGGTGTTACCGAAAGAACTCTATAGCTACACTAATGTGTTCTTAAAAGCAGACTCCAACCTACTGCCGCTCTACTAACCGGAATATAACAACAAGATCCAGTTAAAAGAAGGAGCCGCACTGCCGAGAACCGAATCCCTAAGACGCTTATCGCCAGCCGAGCTGGACTAGGTAGAAGTGTTTGTTCGAGAGAATCTAGTGAAGAAGTTCATTACGCTAAGCTTAGCAGAATATGCGTTACCGATTCTTTTCGTACGGAAACCCGGAGGTAGTCTCCGACTGTGTGTAGATTACCGTAGCCTTAATAAGGTTACTAAGAGAATAATGTATCCGCTGCCGCTAATAGACGAGACTATACAACGAGTAGCTAAGGCTAAGTGGTTTAGCAAGTTGGATATTTGCTAAGCTTTCTATCGATTAAGAAACGAAGAAGGACAAACCGAAGATCTTACGACATTCGCTACGCGTATAGGCAATTTTAAGTAGTTAGTAATGCCTTTCGGACTTACTAACGCGCTGGCAGTGTAGCAACGCTTTATAAACCACACCTTTATAGACATGCTGGAACGGTTCGTATCTATTTACTTAGACGATATTCTTATCTATACTAAGGGAACGAGAGAACAATATACGGACTATATTAAGAGGGTGTTAAAAAGACTGCGCAAGGCCGGATTAAACGCAGACACGAAGAAGAGCGAGTTCTATTAGACCGAAGTCAAATACCTTAGTCTTATTGTCGGAAGAGAAGGAATTCGGATAGACCTATCGAAAGTCGCTGCTGTTGCGGAATAGAAGCAACCGATATTAGGAAACACTACGCAAATCAGAGCGTTTCTCAGATTCTGCAGCTACTATTGACGGTTTATTAAGGACTTTAGTAAGATAGCAAGACCCCTAAATAAGTCGTTAAAGAAGGAGGCCGCTGGCCTATAGAACGAGAAGTGTACAGAAGCTTTCAACCGACTAAAGGAGGCGGTAGCCTTAGCGCTAGTGCTGGCGCACTTCCGACTGGAAAAGACGATCTATGTAGAGACAGACGCTTCCGACACAGTAACAGCAGGGGTCCTTTCTTAATACGCTAACGACGACGAGACTCTCTATCCGGTAGCTTTCTTTAGCAAGTCTATAAATAATGCTAAGCGGAACTACGCTATTTATAACTAATCCGGGCGCGCAGATAAGATTCAATACAGCCTTTTTAATAACTATATCTCGAACTGAGGAGGGAAAGGAATCTATGTAGTAGTGGGCGAGGGCTTTGGGGGTAGTGTGCCAAGGCCCGGCTTGGTCTGGAAGGGCCGAGCCAAAATTCCGAGGGTCCACCCTATTACTTGGTCCTACCCCTTTCTACCGCCGCAACACCACCCCCCTCCCTTATTAGCAGTCGCCCTCGACCGCTTACTTATGTGTTCCTCTTTTTTTTTTTGATTTACATCGTTACTATCTGACGTCTTTACTTGGCGTCTATCTGATCCGTTCTATCTGATTGGAGCTAGCGGTTACCCGAGCTGCGGCGTGACCTGATCCAGGCGCGCAGATAAGATTTAATACAGCCTTTTTGATAACTATATCTCGAACTGAGGAGGGAAAGGAATCTATATAGTAGTGGGCGAGGACTTTAGGGGTAGTGTGCCAAGGCCCGGCTTGGTCCGGAAGGGCCGAGCCGAAATTCCGAGGGTCCACCCTATTGCTCGGTCCCACCCCTTTCTACTGCCGCAACACCACCCTCCTCCCTTATTAGCGGTCGCCCTCGACCGCTTACTTATATGTTCCTCTTTTTTTTTTTTTAATTTATATTGTTACTATCTGACGTCTTCACTTAGCGTCTATCTAATCCGTTCTATCTGATCGGAGCCAGCGGTTACCCGAGCTGCGGCATATCCGGTCCGTGCGCCGCTGCGTAGGTCTATATAGATCTATCTGCAGCTCGCTATCTTCTTCTTTTTCTTTCTCTACTAAGGTCCTTACCTACTGCAGGGCTGGCGGCGTCGGCGCCGATTTACGGCATTAGCGAGCTTCCTGCTGATGCGAAGATAGGTAGTGGCTGATCCGAAGATTCCGGTAAAGCGACCGTTACGATCGTTTTCTTCGGCTTCTGCACTAATAAAGCGGACTTGACCTTCTTTTCAGCCGTCGAGCCACTTAGGCCTCGGCTTCTTCGGGTTTCGAACGTAAAATTCTCTTAGCAGCTTCACCGAATTCCGGAGGTTCTTAGCCGGATACTATTCGTAGTCTTCTAGCTATCCTTTCTATAAGATCCTCGCTTCGATAGATCCTCTTTGTCTCCTTATATCTATAACATCTTCCACCTCCTATTCTTCTTCTTTACTATCTATCTCTACTAGTAGGGGTTCGGCGAACTCCTGTTCCGGAAGGCCGTCTTTAGGGTCTAGACTTAACAGATCCGAATAGAAGACATCGTAGATCCGGAACGATTTCAGTAGCTAGAGCCTGTAGGTTACTAGCGACCTCTTTTCTATTATCTTGAACGGACCTACGTAGCGAGGGTTGAGCTTCGCGTTGCCTTTTAACCTTAGGTTCTGCGTGTTAAGCTATACCTTATGGCCTTCCTCGAATTCTATCGGTAACCTCTTTCTATTAGCTCGAGTTACTATCTTCTTCTAAGCTGATTCTATCGCTTCTTTCGCTACCTTAATCGCTTCTTCTATCTAAGATCGGAGCGCTTCTGCCGCCGCCGCGGCGATTCTCTTCGACGAAGTCGTAGTAGAAGGTTCCGAAGAGCTGGGTTCGTTTAGTAGTTGAAAACTTATCCTTAGAAGATAGCTGTAGGTTATCTCGAACGGCGCCAGTAAGGTGGCTTCTAATCGTGCGGAATTGGCGCAGAATTCTGCTATTAGCAACACCTTAACCTATCCTGCTTAATAATAGCTGCAGAAGATTCTTAGATATTTTTCTATCTTACGATTAGCTACTTTAGACTGGCCGTCGGTCTAAGGGTGAGCGGCCGTGCTAAGCTTTCTACGAATTCTAAGGGCTTAGTTAATAGCTTTCTATACGTCTGCAGTGAATTGAGGACCCCTATCTGTAGTAATAGTGTCCAGCAGCCTGTAGTGCTTCTATACGTGCTGGATCAACATTCTCGCCGTTTCTTCTGCAGTAGTTCCTTTATCCTTAGCTCGGTAGGGGATGAAATAGCGTTCCTTGCTTAGTCGATCCACTACATTAAGCGTAGCATTATATCTATCGGAATCCGGCAGGCCGGTTACGAAGTCCATCATAATGTGCTGCTATAGTTTCTTAGGGATCGGAAGTGGCTTTAGTAGGCCGGCCGGAAGGCCGTAACGTAGCTTCGCTGCGCGGCACACGTAACAGTTAGTAATAAACCGATGTATCCGCTCGAAAATTCTCGGAAACCAGTAGGTCGTCCTTATTGCTTCTATCGTCTTCTTCGATCCTGCGTAACTAACATCCGTAGAGCTATAGACTAGCTGGATAACCTCTGTAATCAGTTCTTCCGGAACGATTAGCTTCCCTAAGCTGGTTTTGCCGAGCTTCTGCTGCTGATTAAGCCGTTCTACTTTCTCGTACAGCGTCTCTTCTTTAATTAGCGGCTCTATCGTACAGATCCCTACCTCTTTTAATACCTCGGCGTCTACTATTCGTTCTGTTAGCACTTTCTGAAACGTGTTCGGATCTTCTTTCGCGCGGCTAGTCTTTCCTTCTCTTCTCGTTAACGCGTCTGCCTTTCCATTTTGAGCTCCTAGTCGATAGGTGATCTTAAAATCAAATCTGGATAGGTAGGCGGCCTACCGGGCTTAGCAGCGTAATAGCTTCTGCGTCTTTATAAAGTAAGTCAGTAACTGGTAGTCCGTAAGGACCTGGACTGTGCTCCGTCCAGCTATAAGCTCTGGTTTGCACTCCTCGAAAGCCTAAATAATAGCTAGCAGCTCTTTATTATAAATAGCGTAGTTCCGTTTAGCATCGTTTATAGACTTGCTAAAGAAAGCTACTAGATAGAGAGTCTCGTCGTCGTTAGCGTATTGAGAAAGGACCCCTGCTGTTACTGTGTCGGAAGCGTCCGTTTCTACGTAGATCGTTTTTTCCAGTCGGAAGTGCGCTAGCACTGGCGCTAAGGCTACCGCTTCCTTTAGTTAGTTGAAAGCTTCTGTACACTTCTCGTTCTATAGGCTAGCGGCCTCTTTCTTTAATGCCTTATTTAGGGGTCTCGCTATCTTACTAAAGTCCTTAATAAACTGTCGATAGTAGCTGCAGAAGCCTAGAAACGCTCTGATTTGCGTAGTGTTTCCGGATGTCGGTCGCTTCTATTCCGCGACGGCGGCCACTTTCGATAGGTCTATCCTGATCCGGGTACGCAGATATGATTCAATACGGCCTTTTTGATAACTATATCTCGAACTGAGGAGGGAAAGGAACCTATATGGTGGTGGTGGTGGGCTTTGATGGAGGGTGGTGTGCCAAGGCCCGGCTCGGCCCGGACGGGCCGAGCCGAAATCCAGGGTCCACCCCATCAATCTGTCCCACCTCTTTCCACCGCCGCAACACTACCCCCCTCCCTTACCAGCGGTCGCCCTCGACCGCTTAGTCACCCCATCTATCCGAAAATCTCCGCTTTTTTTTTTTTTTTTTTTTCGTCTCCTTCTCGAAAAATCCCCTTCAACGCCAACGTCACTTCTTCCGTCTTCTATCAAAAACAACTTTTTCTTCATTTCTTTTTCAACTTCTTACATTATCGGCATCTGAAGTCCTTTACTTAGCGTTTATGTAATCGACGCCATCTGATCCGTGCTATCTGATCTGAGCTGTGGGTTATCTGAGCTGCGGCGTAGCTGGTCTGTGCGCCGGCATGGAGGTCTATATAGATCTTTCCGCTGCGCCGTTTTTCTTCTTCTTTTTCTCTTCCACCAAAGCCGAGCTACCGGCCGGCGTAGTAGTGCCTGGAGCTATCAATTCCAGAAGCACGATCGCTTTCATCGGCTTCCGCGCCGGTGGAGCGGACGTGTCTCCATTGTCGGCATTAGAGCCACGCTGGCTTCGGTTTTTCCGGGTTCCGCACGTAGAACTCTCTTAGCAGCTCCGCCGAATTCCGCAGGTTCTCGACCGGATACCATTTATAGTCTTCCGGCTACCCCTTCTACGAGATCCTCGCTTTGATGGACCCCCTTATTTTCTTTACGTCCATTACATCTTCTACCTCCTATTCTTCTTTATCACCGTCTATCTTAACTGGTGGGGGTTCGGCGAACCCCTGTTCCGGAAGGCCGTCCTTAGGGTCCAGGCTTAGCAGATCTGAATAGAAGACATCGTAGATCCGGAACGATTTCGGCAGCTGGAGCCGATAGGTTACCGGCGACCTCTTTTCCACTATCGTGAACGGGCCTACGTAGCGCGGGTTGAGCTTGGCGTTCCCTTTCAGCCTTAGGTTCCGCGTGTTAAGCTATACCTTTTGGCCCTCCTCGAATTCTATCGGTAACCGCTTCTTATTAGCCCGAGTTACCATCTTCTTCTAAGCCGATTCCATCGCTTCTTTCGCCACTCTGATCGCTTCTTCTATCTAAGATCGTAGCGCTCCTACCGCTGCGGCGGCGACTCTCTTTGACAACGTGGCAGTGGTAGATAGTTCCGCGGAGCTGGGTTCGTTCGGTGGCTAAAAGCTTATCCTCGGAAGATAGCTATGCGTTATCTCGAACGGCGCTAGCGACGTTGCTTCTAACTGTGCTGAATTGGCGCAGAATTCAGCTATTGGCAGCGCCTCGACCCACTTTTCCTAATAATGGCCGCAGAAGGTTCGCAGATATCGCTCTATCTCTCGATTAGCCACTTCGGACTAACCGTCAGTTTGAGGGTGAGCGGCGGTGCTGAGCTTTCTACGAATTCCGAGAGCCTAATTGATAGCTTTCCACACGTCGGCGATGAATTAAGGACCCCTATCCGTAGTAATAGTGTCCGGCAGCCTATAGTGCTTCTATACGTGTTGGATTAACATTCTCGCCGTCTCTTCCGCCATCGTTCCTTCGTCTCTGGCTCGACAGGGGATGAAGTAGCGCTCTTTACTCAGCCGATCCACTACGTTAAGCGTAGCGTTATATCTATCGGATTCCGGCAGGCCGGTTACGAAGTCCATCGTAATGTGTTGCTACGGTTTCTCAGGGATCGGCAGTGGCTTCAATAAGCCTGCTGGAAGGCCGTAACGCGGCTTCGCCGTTCGGCACGCGTAGCAGTTGGCGATAAATCGGTGGATCCGCTCGTAGATTCGTGGAAACCAGTAGATCGTTCTCACTGCCTGCATCGTTTTCTTCGCTCCGGCGTAGCCAACATCTATAGAGTTATAGACCAGTTGGATGACCTTAGTGATTAGTTCTTCCGGAACTATCAGCTTCCCTGAACCGGTTTTGCCGAGCTTCTGCTTCTGATTAAGCTGCTTGACCTTCTCGTAGAGAGTCTCTTCCTTAGGGGCCGGTTCTACTGCGCAGACCCCTACCTCTTTCAACACCTCTGCGTCTACTATCCGCTCGGTTAACACCTTCTGGAACATGTTCGGATCTTCTTTCGCGCGGCTCGTCTTCCCTTCTCTTCTCGTTAGCGCGTTAGCCTTTCCGTTTTAAGCCCCTGGTCGATAGGTAATCTTAAAGTCGAACCCGGATAAGTAGGCGGCCTACCGAGCTTGGCGGCGTAAGAGCTTCTGCGTCTTTATAAAATAGGTCAGCGACTGGTGGTCTGTAAGAACCTGGACCGTGCTCTTTCCAGCTATAAGCTCCGGCTTCCACTCCTCGAAAGCCTGAATGATCGCTAACAGCTCCTTATTGTAGATCGCGTAGTTCCGCTTAGCTTCCGTTATGGACTTGCTAAAGAAAGCCACTGGATAGAGGGTTTCGTCGTCACTATATTAAGAAAGGACCCCTGCCGTAACTGTGTCGGAAGCGTCCGTTTCTACGTAGATCGTCTTTTCTGGCCGGAAGTGCGCCAGCACTAGTGCAGAGGCCACTGCTTCTTTTAGCCGGTTAAAGGCTTCCGTGCACCTCTTATTCTATAGGCTAGCGGCCTCTTTCTTTAGCGCCTCGTTCAGGGGTCTCGCTATCTTGCTAAAGTCCTTAATAAACCGTCGGTAGTAGCTGCAGAATCCGAGAAAGGCTCTGATCTGCGTAGTGTTTCCGGATTTCGGTTGTTTCCATTCCGCGACGGCGGCGACCTTCGAGGGGTCTATACGAATTCCGTTTCTTCCGACGATAAGACCGAGATACTTGACCTCCGTTTGATAGAACTCGCTCTTCTTCGTGTCCGCGTTCAATCCGACCTCGCGGAGCCTAGTTAGCACCTTCTTGATGTAGTCCGTGTGCTGTTCTCCCGTTCCTTCGGTGTAGACGAGGATGTCGTCCAAGTAAATAGACACGAACCGTTCTAGCATGTCTATAAAGGTGTGGTTTATAAAGCGTTGCTATACTGCCGGCGCGTTGGTAAGTCCGAAAGGCATTACCAACTACTTAAAATTGCCTATACGCGTAGCAAACGTCGTAAGATCTTCTGTCTGCCCTTCTTCGTTTCTTAGTCGATAGAACGCTTGGCGGATGTCTAGCTTACTGAACCACTTAGCCTTTGCCACTCTTTGTATAGTTTCGTCGATCAGCGGCAGCGGGTATACGTCTCTCTTAGTAACCTCGTTGAGGCTGCGATAGTCTACGCAGAGTCGCAGACTACCCCCTAGTTTTCTTACGAAAAGAATCGGTAACGCGTATTCAGCAGAACTCGGCGTAATAAACTTCTTCGCCAGGTTCTCGCGAACAAACACCTCTACCTAGTCCAGTTCCGCCGGCGACAGTCGTCTTAGGGGCTCGGTTCTTAGCAGCGTAGCTCCTTCTTTTAGTCGGATCTTATTGTTATATTCCGGTCGATAAAGCGGCAGGAGGTTGGAGTCGGCTTTTGAGAAGACGTTAGCGTAACTATAGAGTTCTTTCGGTAGCACCTCTAGCGGGTCCACTTCTTCTTCCGCTATTATCTTCCTGTAGTCTTCGATGTCTTTTATCGAGATAGCGTAGATCTCATTATCCAGCGACTTCGCGAGGGTCGTTATGGCTTCTGAACTCATTATTCCGACGGTGACCAGGGGTTCGGAACGATCGGACGGAGTTACATTGGCAGCCGCGGCTCTCGATTCGGTGGTGACGGCGCTGTTACCTCGGGTTTTGAATCTGATCGTTCCTTTATCTACGTCGACGACGGCTTTCTGGTTCTTTATCCATTTCTGCCCTATAATAATGTCAAATCTTCCGATATCCATGATTCGGAACGTCGCTTCCGTGGTGCGACCAGCCAGCGTAGTCCTTAATGGCACGTAGTGCGTGACGCTTTCCGTGTCTTGTCCGTTATATGCCGAAATTCGCGTCGGCGACGCTAGCTCCACCGGATAGCCATATCCTTTCATCAGTTTCTGAACCAGTCGGTGGTGGATCGCTGCTCCGATAAGAGCTCCGGTGTCGATAAAAGCTTTTAGCTAGAGGGGTTTGCTCGATCCGTTAAGGGGGTAGACAGTAATCGGAAGAATAATAGCTGCTTCCGTGTTCACTTCCACCGCCGCCGAGAGCGGATCGCTGCAGCTATTGATGCTCTCTTTCGTCGACGTAGTTCGCGTCGGTGCCCTGTTGTCCATGCTAGATAGGGGGCCTATCCGTCCAGCTAGCCTTTTCCTATAATCCTTAACTGTACCCTACCGTCTACGCTGTCAGTGTCGTTCGGAGCCGGCTCGATGGCTTGAATGGTCTTTCTCGGTAGTGGCTGCTGCGGCTGCTTCTTAACACTATACTCCTGCTTCTGCTGGGCCGTTGCTTGGCATCTCGTGGCGATGTAGCCAGGCTTTCCGCACGCGAAACAGGTGGGGACGAACGACGAGCGCTGCGACTGATAAGGTGGCTGCTGCGGCGCTCTCCGGAACGGCGCGGGGGGTCGTGTGGTCTGCGTTATTAGCGGCTTCTGGTTCGATTCGCGCGATTTCGCGTAAGCGCTCAAGTTTCTCGCGGTGACTCTCGCTTGGTGCACGAAGCTCTTAAGGCCTTCGTCTTCCACAGACGCCATAGCGGCGGCCAGCTCAGGGCTTAGCTTCTGCCTCAATAGGTAGAGCTGCTTATCTTCCGCCACTCGGGCCCTAATCGCATATTTTCTGAACAAACCGTAGAATTCCTTAAACGTCTGCCGGTTCTGGTTGATCTTATCTAGCTGCTTACGGGCTGTCTTCTTTCGGAATAGGTCTCCGAAGCGTTGATCTAACGCTTTGATCGCTTCTTTAGCGGTTACCTCTTCCAGGTCCGCCACTAGCGAGAACGCTTCGCCTTCCAGTCGCGCCTCTAAATAGGTCAGTCTGTCTTCTTCGCTGCTCGATGCGTGATCGCGGCTTATCTTGTTCTTAATCTTCTTCTTAAATGCCTCCTACGCTTTAGGGTCCCCTCCGCCGAAAGCAGGTAGGTCCGGCAGTAGCGTTATCGTAGTGCTACCTTAACTATAGGCGGCCGGTAAGGCGGTCTCTGCGCAGGTTTCTCGCCGCGGTGGCGGTGACGACTTCGCTGCTTCCATATTAGCAAATTGATCCTTTAGCTCCTTCATTTGCGCTAGTCGATTCGACGCTTGGTGTTCTAACACGTCGATGATAGTCTCTGCCGATTCCTTTTCGGCCCTTACCGCTTCAGTTTCTTCTCTCAGTCGTCTGTTCTCTTCCAGCGTTCTGTAAAACAGCGTCTTAATAAGGTCTATACCGTCGTAGACCTTCCCTATTCCGTTCTCGTTTACGTAGTCTTCCAGTTCCTCGATCGTGCAGTCGTGGATCTTCTTGTATTCCCTTATTCGTTCCTTAATCTTAGCAGTCTCTTCCGCTGTAAAACCTCTAATAATAATATTATTATCAACTACACTGGAGCGTCTGCTCGCTCTGTCAGTCTTTCCTCTTCTGCTTCTGCTGCGGCCTGTAACGCCGCTCTCTACCGTCGAGAGGCCTTCCATCTTCTCGCAGTGCCTTAGGGGGTTGTTGTTAGTGTGTTGGTGGGTGCGCGTGCGTTATTCGGGTTTCCGGATAGTTCAACGGGCCCTTTCGCGCAGCGCGGGGTGTGGTGTAGAGAGTGAGTTCGAGATATAATGATCCGGGCACGCAGATATAATTCAATACGGCCTTTTTGATAACTATATCTCGAACTAAGGAGGGAAAGGAACCTATGTAGTGGTGGTGGTGGGCTTTGATGGAGGGTGGTGTGCCAAGGCCCGGCTCGGCCCGGACGGGCCGAGCCGAAATCCAGGGTCCACCCCATCAATCTGTCCCACCTCTTTCCACTGCCGCAACATATCCGAATTCCTTCTCTTCCGACGATAAGACCGAGGTATTTGACTTCGGTCTGGTAGAACTCGCTCTTCTTTATGTCTGCGTTTAATCCGACCTTGCGGAGTCTCTTCAACACCCTCTTAATGTAGTCTATGTATTGCTCTCTTATCCCTTCGGTGTAAATTAGAATGTCGTCTAAGTAGATTAAAACGAACCGTTCCAGCATGTCTATAAAGGTGTAGTTTATAAAGCGTTGCTATACAGCCGGCGCGTTAGTAAGTCCGAAAGGCATTACCAACTACTTGAAATTACCTATACGCGTAGCGAATGTCGTAAGGTCTTCCGTTTGTCCTTCCTCGTTCCTTAACCGATAGAACGCTTAGCGAATATCCAATTTGCTAAACTACTTAGCCTTAGCTACTCGTTGTATAGACTCGTCTATTAGCGGCAACAGATATACATCTCTCTTAGTAACCTTATTAAGGCTTTAGTAATCTACACACAGTCGGAGACCGCCTCCGGGTTTCTGTATAAAAAGAATTGGTAACGTATATTCCGCAGAGCTTGGCGTAATGAACTTCTTCGCTAAGTTTTCTCTAACAAACACTTCTACCTAGTCTAGCTCTGCTGGCGATAAGCGTCTTAGGGACTCGGTTCTCGGCAGTGCAGCTCCTTCTTTTAATCGGATCTTGTTGTCGTATTCCAGTCGGTAGAGCGGCAACAAGTTAGAGTTAGCCTTTTAGAATACGTTAGTGTAACTATAGAGTTCTTTTAGTAACACCTCTAGTAGATCCAATTCTTCTTCCGCTATTATCTTCCAGTAGTCTTCGATATCCTTTATTAAGATAGCATAAATCTCGTTGTCCGACGACCTCGCGAGGGTCGTTAAAGCTTCTGAACTCATTATTCCGATCGTGTCTTAAGGGTCGGGCCGATCCTTCGGGACCGCTTCGATAGTCGTAGCGTTCGGTTCTACAGTAACGACAGTAGCCGGTTTGGCAGCGACTCCGTCCTGCTGGTTTTTGAACCCTAGCGTGCCTTTATCTACGTCGATAATAGCCTTCTGGTTCTTTATCCATTTCTGCCCTATAATAATGTCAAACCTTCCGATATCTATAATTCGGAACGTCGCTTCTGTGGTGCGACCTGCTAAGGTGGTCTTCAATGGCATATAATGCGTAACACTCTCTGTAATACGGATGTAGAGGGCTGGAAGGTGCTGGAAGCTAGGCTTGGCAGGGCCAGGCTTAGCGCACACTCAAATACCTCCACCTCCGCTTGTACGTAGATTCTTCCCTCTCTAGCCTTAGATATAGTTATTAAAGACGGGTATTAACCTAGCGTCTACTGCAGTCAGATCATTATATCCAAGTCTCACTCTAACAACACCTGCACTACGCGAAAGAGCCCGTTGAATTACATCTAGGTACTCGATTAACGTACGTGCAATCAACCTAGAGTGTGTACTGTATATGTACAAAGGAGGCCGTCGAATTATATCTAGTTACTTAATTGTGCGTATGCATACTACTCTACCCTCCCCCGATCGAGAAGAAGAGAGAGTTTTAGGAAAGAGAAGTGCCCCTATCGAGAAGAAGAGTTTTAAAGAGAGAGGTCTATTACAGAGGACATCGAGAAGAAGAGTTTTAGGGAAGAGAAGTGCCCCCGACTAAGAAGAGAGAGTTTTAGGGAAGAGAGTGCCCCTACGAGTAGATCGCGAGTTTTAAAGGAGAGCGAGAGTGACGAGAGAGCGACGAGAGCGACGAGAGCGAGAGAGCGACGACGACGATGTAGGGACAAGGAGAGCGACGACGACAGGAGCAACAACGACGAGAGCGCACCTAGCAGGACCTAGGGCGACGACATTCGGTTTTTCAGGTCTTTAACAGACTATTCTATCCGGACAAGGCCTATCGAGAAGTTCAGCAAACAAGGTAAAGCACGACACGAGCAACGCGACCGGCAGCACAATCGAGACGTACAGCACGAGCACCCAGGCACGAAGCAAAGCACGAGCACCTAGGCACGAGCACGTTTAAAGGCACAGCTGCTGCAGACAACAGAGGTACAGCTGCACTAGGCAGAGCACTAGGCAGAGCACTAGGCACGAGCACCAGGCCGAGCACTAGACAGAGCACCGAGCAGGAGCACAAGGCAAAGCACAAGGCAGAGCACAAGGCAGAGCTGCAGACAGGCACAGCTGCTACAGACAGGTACAGCTGCTGCAGACAACACAGACAACAGAAGGCACAGCTGCTGCAGACAACAGGCAGCTACAGACAACACAGGCAAAGCACAGGCAAAGCGACGGCTTAAGAAGCTACAGGCGACCGTCTAAGAAGCGACCGTCCGAGAAGCGAGCGACCGTCTAAGAAGCGACAGTCTAAGAAGCGACCGTCTAAGAAGCGACGGCTTAGAAAGCTACAGTTCAGAAGCAGCACATGCTTGCAAAGTAACCCCGAGAACCTCCGCGACCCCGACGACCTCTAAGAACTTAGCGACGGCTCGAGAAGCGACCGTTAAGAAGCGATACGTGTTTGCAAGACGACCTCTGCAGCTGCGACCTCCGCGACCCCGACGACCTCCGAGACCTCTGCGACCTCTGGAAGCCTCTGCGCCCCTAACGACCTCTGCGCCCCTAACAACCTCTGCGACCTCCGAGACCTCTGCGACCGTTTAAGAAGCGACGGCTTAAGAAGCGACGGCTTAAGAAGCGACGGCTTAAGAAGCGACCGTCCGAGAAGCGAGCGACCGTCGAGAAGCGAGCGACCGTCCGAGAAGCGAGCGACGGCTTAAGAAGCGAGCGACCGTCGAGAAGCGACATCCATAGGCTGCAACCTCCGAGACCTCTGCAGCTGCGACCTCTGCGACCCCGACGACCTCTGAGACCTCTGCGACTGTTTGAAAAGCGACGGCTTGAGAAGCGACCGTCGAGAAGCGAGCGACCGTCTAAGAAGCGACAGCTTAAGAAGCGACAGTTCAGAAGCAGCACGTGTTTGCAAAGCGACTCTGCAACCTCTGCGAGCTCCGCGACCTCGACGACCTCCGCGACCTCCGCGGCCCCGACAACCTCTGCAGCCGCGACCTCTAAGAATTCTGCAGCCTTAGCAAGGCACCAAACAAGGCACCAATCGAGGCTGAAAGCGACGGCAAAACGCACGAGATTAAGGCACGAGATTGAGACTTAAAAAGGCACGAGATTAAGGCTTAAAACGCACGGAAACTGAAGCTCAAAAGCGGCCTTAAAAGCGACCTGTTTTAGAGCGACCTAATTGGCCGAAAGCGATAGCAAAAAGGCACGAGATTGAGGCTCAAAAAGGCACGAGATTGAGGCTTAAAAAGCATGGAAATTGAAGCTCAAAAGCGACCTCAAAAGCGACCTGTTTTGGTGCGACCTGATTGGCTGATAGCGAAGCTGAATCTGCGACCCCTACGACCGGGTTTGGAGCGACCTGTTTTGATGCGACCTCTGCGACCTAGCTAATTGCGATTGTAGGCAATCGCTGGTTAGGGAGGGCGGTAGTGATACGGATGTAGAGGGCTGGAAGGTACTGGAAGCTAGGCTTGGCAGGGCCAGGCTTGGCGCACACTCAAATACCTCTACCTCCGCTTGTACGTAGATTCTTCCCTCTCTAGCCTTGGATATAGTTATCAAAGACGGGTATTGACCTAGCGTCTACTGCAGTCAGATCACTCTGTGTCTTGTCTGTTGTACGCCGAAATCCGTGTCGGGGATGCCATCTCTACTAGATAGCTATATCTCTTTATTAGTTTTTGAACTAATCGATAGTGGATTGCCGCTCCGATAAGAACCCCTATATCGATAAAAGCTTTTAGCTAAAGTGGTTTGCTCGGTCTATCGAGGGGGTGGACAGTAATTAGAAGGATAATAGCTGTTTCCGTATTTACTTCTACTGCCGCCGAGAGCGGATCGCTGCAGCTGTTAATGCTTCCTTTCTCTAGTAACGTAGTTCGTGTTAGTGCCCTGTTGTCTACGCTGGATAGGGGGCCTATCCTTCTAGCTAGTCTTTTTCTAGGATTCGTAGTAGCACTCTACCGTCTACGCTGTCGGTGTCGTTCAGAGCCGGCTCTATAGCTTGTATAGTCTTTCTCGGCGGCTGCAGCTGCGGCTGCCTCGTAACACGATACTCCTGCTTCTGCTTATCTAATGCTTAGCATCTCGTAGCGATGTGGCTAGGCTTTCTATACGCGTAGCAGGTAGGGACGAACGACGAACGCGGTAACTGGTAAGATAGCTGCAGAGGCGCTCTCCGGAAAGGTGTAGGGGGTCTCGTCGCCTGCGTTAACAACGGCTTCTGGTTTGATTCGCGTAATTTTGCGTAAGCGCTTAGGTTTCTCGCAGTAACTCTCGCTTGGTGCACGAAGCTCTTAAGGTCTTCGTCTTCTACCGACGCTATAGCTGCTGCCAGTTCAGGGTTTAGCTTCTGCCTTAGTAGGTAGAGCTGCTTATCTTCCGCTACTCGGGCCCTAATCGTATATTTTCTAAACAATCTGTAGAACTCTTCGAACGTCTACTGGTTCTGGTTGATCTTATCTAGCTGTTCGCAGGCCGTCTTCTTTCAGAAGGGGTCTCTGAAGCGTTGATCTAGCGCTTTAATCGCTTCCTTAGCAGTTACCTCTTCTAGGTCTGCTACTAGCGAAAAAGCTTCGCCTTCTAATCGCGACTCTAGGTACGCCAATCTATCTCCGGCACTGTTTCCAGTACGGTCGCAATCTATCTTGTTCTTTATCTTCTTCTTAAAGGCTTCCCAATCCTTAGGATCTCCCCCTCTAAACGCCGGTAGATCCGGTAGTAACGTTATCGGCGTGCCGCCTTAACTGTAGGCCGCTAGTAAGGCGGTCTCTGCTTGTTCTTCTCGATGCGGTAGCGGCGACGTCGCTGCCTCTATCTTAGCTAACTGAGCCTTTATTGCTTTTAGTTGTGCTAGTCGGTTTGCCGTTTGGTTTTCCAGCACATCTATAATAGTCTCGGCTGATTCCTTCTCGGCTCTTACCGCCTCGATTTCCTCTCTTAATCTCCTGTTTTCTTCTGTGTTTCTATAAAACTTCTTCTTAATAAAGCTAATAATGTCGAACACCTTCTTAGCTCTATTCTCTGCTAAATGCTCTTCCATTTCTTCCGGCGTGCGTACGTACAGCTCGGCATAGCTCTCTATGCCCCTCTTTGCTTTATCTATCTCTTCTTCTGTAAGGCTCTTAGTGGCTATTCCGTCGTCGAGGATGCTAATACGCCTATCCCTCGGTCTATTATTCTTTCTCTTTCCGCTGCGGCCTGTAACGCCGCCCTCTACCGTTAAGAAGCTCTCTATAGCTATTTTACAGTGCTAGTGTTTGGTTTGTGTAGTGCGCGTGCGTTATTCGGGGGTCCGGATAGTTTAACGGTCCCTTTCGCGCAGCGCGGTAATAGTGTAGGGAGTGAGTTCGAGATATAATAATCTGGGCGCGTAGATAAGATTCAATACAGCCTTTTTAATAGCTATATCTCGAACTAAGGAGGGAAAGGAATCTATGTAGTAGTAGGCGAGGGCTTTGGGGGTAGTGTGCCAAGGCCCGGCTCGGTCCGGAAGGGCCGAGCCGAAATTCCGAGGGTCTACCCTATTGCTCGGTCCTACCCCTTTCTACCGCTGCAACAATAACAAAGAGCTGCTAGCTATTATTCAGGCTTTCGAGGAGTGGAAACCAGAGCTTATAGCTGGACGGAGCACGGTCCAGGTCCTTACAGACTACCAGTTACTGACCTACTTTATAAAGACGCAGAAGCTATTACAGCGCTAGGCCTAGTAGGCCGCCTACTTATCCGGATTCGATTTTAAGATTACCTATCGACTAGGAGCTTAAAATGGAAAGGCAGACGCGTTAACGAGAAGAGAAGGAAAGATCAGTCGCGCGAAAGAAGATCCGAACATGTTCTAGAAGATATTAACCGAACAGATAGTGGACGTAGAGGTGTTAAGAGAAATAGGAATTAGCGCGATAGAACCTCCGACCGAAGAAGAGACGCCCTACGAGAGAGTGGAACGGCTTAATTAGCAGCAGAAGCTCGGCAAAACCGGCTTAGGGAAGCGAATCGTTCTGGAAGAACTGATTACGGAGGTTATCCAGCTAGTCTATAGCTCTACGGATGTTGGTTACGCAGGATCGAAGAAGATAATAGAAGCAATAAGGACGACCTACTAGTTCCCGCGAATTTTCGAGCGGATCCACTAGTTTATACCTAACTGTTATATATGCAGAGCCGCGAAGCTACATTACGGCCTTCCGGCCGGCCTGCTGAAGCCACTTCCGATCCCTAAGAAACTATAGCAGCACATTACGATAGACTTTGTAACCGGCCTGCCGGATTCCGATAGATATAACGCTACGCTTAATGTAGTAGATCGATTAAGCAAAGAACGCTATTTCATCCCCTGCCGAGCTAAGGATAAAGGAACTACTACAGAAGAAACGGCGAGAATGCTAATCTAGCACATATGGAAGCACTATAGCCTGCCGGATACTATTACTATAGATAGGGGTCCTCAATTCACTGCCGATATATAGAAAGCTATTAACTAGGCCCTCGGAATTCGTAGAAAGCTTAGCACGGCCGCTCACCCTTAGACCGACAGTTAGTCTAAAGTAGCTAACCGAGAGATAGAGAAATATCTAAGAATCTTCTGCGGCTATTATTAAGCAGAATAGGTTAAGGTGTTGCCGATAGCCGAATTCTGCGCCAATTCTGCACGATTAGAAGCTACCTTACTAGCGCCGTTCGAGATAACCTACGGCTATCTTCCGAGGATAAGCTTTTAACTACCGAACGAACCCAGCTCTTTAGAACTATCTACTGCTACCTCGTCGAAGAGAATAGCCGCGGCGGCGGCAGACGCGCTTAGATCTTAGATAGAAGAAGCGATTAAGGTAGCAAAGGAGGCGATAGAATCGACTTAGAAAAAGATAGTAACTCGAGCTAATAGAAAGAGGTCACTAATGGAATTCGAGGAAGGCTAAAAGATATAGCTTAACACGCGGAACCTAAGGCTAAAAGGCAACGCGAAGCTCAACCCTCGTTACGTAGGTCCGTTTAAGATAATGGAAAAGAGGTCGCCGGTAACCTACCGGCTCCAGCTGCCGAAATCGTTCCGGATCTACGATGTCTTTTATTCAGATCTGCTGAGCTTGGACCCGGAAGACGGCCTTCCGGAACAGGGTTTTACTAAACCCCCACTAGTAGAGATAGATAGTAAAGAAGAAGAGTGGGAAGTGGAAGATGTAACGGACGTAAAAAAGATAAGAGGGTCTATTAAAGTAAAGGTTTCGTAGAAGGGGTAGCTAGAAGATTATAAATGGTACCTAATAGAGAATCTACGGAACTCCGCAGAGCTGCTAAAGGAATTCTATAGCCGGAATCCGAGGAAGCCGCAGCCCGAGTGGCTATAAAGCTAACGGATTAGGAAGAAAAAGAAGAACCGCGTCCGCCTTACTGGTATAGATACCGGTAAAAACGACTAAGATTAGCGAGCCTAGCTACCGTCCTCGTTAGCATCGTCCTTACTAGTCGGCTTCGCCGGACGGATAATAACGACGAGATCAGGGACAGAACCACCGGTTCCAGTGCTCTTAGTAATGCCGGTTCGCCTTTACTACTACCAAACCGCCGGTTTGGCCGGTTAGATAGTAACGGAAAAGAACGAAGCCGACGCTACAAGGAACAGCGTCGCGGTAGAGCTCGAGGCTACGATAGAAAGAAAAAGAAGAAGACAGCGAGCTACAGATAGATCTATATAGACCTACGCGAGGGCGTACAGACCGGTTACGCTGCAGATCGGGTAACTGCTAGCTCCGACCAGACGGAACGGATCAGATAGACGCCAAGTGAAGACGTTAGATAGTAACGATATAAAAAAAAAATTTGGAGGAAAAGATAAGTAAGCGGTCGAGGGCGACTGCTAATAAGGGAGGGGGGTAGTGTTGCGACGGCAGAAAGGGGTAGGACTAAGCGATAGGGTGGACCCTCGGAATTTCAGCTGGGCCCTTCCGGACCGAGCTGGGCCTTAGCACATTATCCCTAAAGCTCTTACCTCCTACTATATAGATTCCTTTCCCTCCTTAGTTCGAGATATAGTTATTAAAAAGGCTGTATTGAATCTTATATGCGCGCCCGGATTACCTTATACGGTTCTGGCAGCTGCCCTAGTTGTTATTGCCCTATAAGGCAGGCAGCTACTACCCTGTATATAAACCCTCTCCCTTTTCTCTCTCTCTCTTCTTCTCTTTCTCCTCTATTCCCTATCTGACCTGTCCGCCTAGCCGTCCGCTACTACTACTATTACTACTATTACTACTACTACTACTAGTTACTACTACTAACTACTACTGTTATGCTACCTGTCTCGTCCGGCCGTTCCCGCCGTGTTTCTCTCGTAGCTACTAGCTCTTCTTCCGCCTGTCTAGCTGGTGTCCCCTCCTATTTTTACCTCTAACAATAGAGTGCTTAGCTTAACTAGCAGCTTCGCTTCCGGTTCGTACGGGTCCTTGCCTTCTGTACGGTCTAGGCTAACGTCTTAGGTGCTATATTAACTAGCAGTAGGGTGTTGTTAAGTTACCCTTTTGCTTCCTCTAGTGCTGGGGCTCCTGCTAGCTAGGAGGTAATTAAGATTTCGGGTGTAGAGTTGGCTGCCCTAGGTCCTAGGGGTAGTGGCTAGTAAGCTACCTTAAGGTAGCATGTAAAAGTTTTCGGACAGTGTTGCTCTCGTTCCCTTCTTATTTCTACCTATCTTACCTGTCTCCTAACCGTTTCCTTCCTTCTGCCCTTCTTCTATATAGTATCGTATTAGTAGGATCCCGTAGTGTCCTACGTCGTAATTCTCGATCCTTTAGCAACCTAAGTTGCTAGCAGCTGCCCTGTCCTTAGGGTAGATCGTGCCTCTTTTCGCTGTATAGCGCAGTGTTACTGTAACTGGGCAGGGAGATAGTTCTCCTCCTACCTGTCCAGTGCAGTTGTGTCCTATAGGGCCTTGTATAGTTCCTATATAGGCTCTGCCTATCCTCTCTATTTTACTAGGTACTCTACCCTCTTCTTCTTCCTTTAGCTCTTAAGGATTCCTTCTACCTTATACTCTTCCTAGCCCTTAGTTATAATCGCTAGTAGCCGCGCGTCGTCTGTCGTCTAGTGCGGCAGGGGGTCCGTGTTCGCTAGCTGTACGAGGTCTACGTAGAAGACTAGGTAGATCCCTAGAGGAGTGTTAAGTTATATAGCGTATGTCCCTGATCCAAGCGCGCAGATAAGGTTCAATACGGCTGTTTTGATAACTATATCTCGAACTAAGGAGGGAAAGGAGTCTATATAGTAGTGGATGAGAGCTTTAGGGGCGGCGGCATGCCAAGGCCCGGCTCGGTCCGGAAGGGCTGAGCCGAAATTCTAAGGGTCCACCCTATTATCCAGTCCTACCCCTTTCTGCCGCCGTAACACTACCCCCCTCCCTTACTAGCGGTCGCCCTCGACCGCTTAGTCCCCCTATCTATCTGAAAATCTTCACTTTTTTTTTTTGATTCGTCGTCTCCTTCTCGAAAATCCCCTCTAACGCCGATGTTACCTCTTCCATCTTCTATTAAAAACAACGTTCTCTTTATCGCTTCTTTAATTTCTTACGTCGTCGGCGTCTGAAGTCCTTTACTTAGCGTTTATGTAATCGACGCTATCTGATCTAATCCGCGGTCTTCTAAGCTGCGGCGCGGCTGGTCTGTGCGCTGGCGCAGAGGTCTATATAGATCTTTCCGCGGCGCCGTTTTTCTTCCTCTTTTTCTGTTCTACTAAAGCCCTTACCTACTGCAGGGTCGGCGGCGCTAGCACGCTACAGTGTCGGCGAGCTTCCTGCCGCACTGCCAGTGGGTAGTGGCCGCGTCGAAGACCTCCCTAAGGCGACCGTTACGATCGTCTTTATCGGCTTCCGCGTCGGTAGAGCGGACGTAGCTTTCTTGTTTCCGGAATAATCAGCTTCGGAGCTATTCGGGTTTCGGCTTCTTCGGGTTCCGTACGTAGAACTCTCTAAGCAGCTCCGCCAAATTCCGCAGGTTCTTGATCGGATACTATTCGTAGTCTTCCGGCTACCCCTTCTACGAGATCTTCGCTTTAATAGACCCCCTTATCTTCTTTGCGTCTATTACATCTTCTACCTCCTATTCTTCTTCCTTACCGTCTATCTCGATTGACGGGGGTTCGGCGAACCCCTAATGTAGCAGACCGTTTTCAGGGTCCAAGCTTAGCAGATCTAAATAGAAAACGTCGTAGATCTGGAACGATTTCGGTAGCTAGAGCCGATAAGTTACCGGTGATCTCTTTTCTGCTATCGTAAACGGACCTACGTAGCGGGGGTTAAGCTTGGCGTTCCCTTTCAGCCTTAGGTTCTGCGTGTTGAGCTATACCTTTTGGCCTTCTTCGAATTCTATTAGCGTTCGCTTTCTGTTAGCTCGAGCTACTATCTTCTTCTAAGCCGATTCTATCGCCTCTTTCGCCACCTTGATCGCTTCTTCTATCTGAGATCGTAGCGCTTCTGCTACTGCCGCAGCGATTCTCTTCGACGAAGTGGTAGTAGAAGGTTCCGAAGAGCTGGGTTCGTTCGGTAGTTGGAAACTTATCCTTAGGGGGTAACTGTAAGTTATCTCGAACGGCGCTAGTAACGTAGCTTCTAACCGTGCTAAATTGGCGCAGAACTCAGCTATCGGCAGCATCTCGACCTACTTTTCTTAATAGTGGCCGCAGAAGATTCGTAGATATTTTTCCATCTTACGGTTGGCCACTTTAGACTGACTATCGGTCTAAGGGTAAGCTACTGTGCTGAGCTTTCCACTAATTCCGAGAGCTTAGTTAATAGCTTTCTATACGTCGGCGGTAAATTAAGGACCCCTATCTATAGTAATAGTGTCCGGCAGGCTATAGTGCTTCTATACGTGTTGAATCAACATCCGTGCAGTCTCTTCCGCAGTGGTTCCTTCGTCTCTCGCTCGGCAGGGGATAAAGTAGCGTTCCTTGCTTAGTCGGTCCACTACGTTTAGCGTAGCGTTATATCTATCGGAGTCCGGCAGGCCGGTTACGAAGTCTATCGTAATGTGTTGCTACGGTTTCTCGGGGATCGGAAGTGGCTTTAGCAGACCGGCCGGAAGACCGTAACGTAGCTTCGCAGCCCGGCACGCGTAGCAGTTGCCGATAAACCGGTGGATCCGCTCGTAGATTCGCGGAAACCAGTATGTCGTTCTTATAGCTTCTATCGTTTTCTTTGATCCTGCGTAACTAACGTCCTTAGAGCTATGGACTAATTGGATGACCTCCATAACCAGTTCTTCTGGAACTATCAGCTTTCCTGAGCCTGTTCTGCTGAGCTTCTGTTGTTGATTAAGCCGTTCTACCTTCTCGTAGTGCGTCTCTTCTTCGATCGGCGGCTCTATCGCACAGATCCCTACTTCTTTCAACACCTCTGCGTCTACTATTCGTTCTGTTAGCACCTTCTGAAACATGTTCGGATCTTCTTTCGCGCGGCTGGTCTCCCCTTCTCTTCTCGTTAACGCGTTAGCCTTTCCATTTTAAGCTCCGGGTCGATAAGTAATCTTAAAGTCGAACCCGGATAAGTAGGCCGCCTACCGCGCTTAACGGCATAAGAGCTTCTGCGTCTTTATAAAGTAAGTCAGCGACTAGTGGTCTGTAAGGACCTGGATCGGGCTCTTTCCAGCTATAAGTTCCAGTTTCCACTCCTCGAAAGCCTGAATAATAGCTAGCAGCTCCTTATCGTAGATGGCGTAGTTCCGCTTAGCTTCGTTTATAGACTTGCTAAAGAAAGCTACTAGATAGAGAGTTTCGTCGTCGCTATATTAAGAAAGGACCCCTGCAGTTACTGTGTTAGAAGCGTCCGTTTCTACGTAGATCGCTTTTTCCGGTCGGAAGTGCGCCAGAACCGGCGCTAAAGCCACTGCTTCTTTCAGTCGATTGAAAGCCTCCGTGCACCTCTCGTTCTATAGTCCGGCGGCCTCTTTTTTTAGTGCTTCGTTTAGGGGTTTCGCTATCTTGCTAAAGTCTTTAATGAACTGTCGGTAGTAGCTGCAGAATCCGAGAAACGCTCTGATCTGCGTAGTGTTTCCGGATTTCGGCTGCTTCTATTCTGCTACGGCAGCGACCTTTAAGGGGTCTATCCGGATCCCTTCTCTTCCGACGATAAGACCGAGGTATTTAACCTTAGTCTGATAGAACTCGCTCTTCTTCGTATCCGCGTTTAATCCTACTTCGCAGAGTCTCTTCAGCACCCTCTCGACGTAGTCCGTATGCTGATCTCTCGTTCCGTCCGTATAGATAAGAATGTTGTCTAAATAGATAGACACGAACCGCTCTAGCATGTCTATAAAAGTGTAGTTTATAAAGCGTTGCTACACTGCCGGCGCGTTGGTGAGTCCGAAAGGCATTACTAACTACTTGAAATTGCCTATACGCGTCGCGAACGTCGTAAGGTCTTCTGTCTGCCCTTCTTCGTTCCTTAGTCGATAGAACGCTTAGCGGATGTCCAGCTTGCTAAACCACTTAGCCTTTGCTACGCGCTATATAGTCTTATCTATTAGCGGCAGTGGATATACGTCTCTCTGAGTGACCTCGTTAAGGCCTCGATAGTCTACGCAGAGTCGCAGACCACCCCCTAGTTTCCTTACGAAAAGAATCGGTAACGCATATTCGGCAGAACTTAGCGTAATAAACTTCTTCGCCAGATTTTTACGAACGAACACCTCTACTTGGTCCAGTTCCGCCGGCGATAGTCGTCTTAGGGGCTCGGTTCTTAGCAGCGTAGCTCCCTCTTTTAGTCGGATCTTGTTGTTATATTCTAGTCGATAGAGCGGCAATAGGTTGGAGTCGGCTTTTAAGAAGACGTTAGCGTAACTATAGAGCTCGTTTGGCAGCACCTCTAGTGGATCTACTTTGTCTTCAGCTATTATCTTCCAGTGGTCTTCGATGTCTTTTATTAAGATAGCGTAAATCTCGTTGTCCGGTAACTTCGCGAGGGTCGATAAAGCTTCCGAGCTTATTATTCCGATCGTAGGCGCAGGCTCGGTAGAGGTAGGCAGAGCCGTTTTGCCGCTGGTCGCCTCTGATCTTGCTGTTGCGGCTGCGACCGATTCGGTAGTGACAGCGCTGTTACCTTAGGTTTTGAATCTGATCGTTCCTTTATCTACGTCGATAATGGCTTTCTGGTTCTTTATCTATTTCTGCCCTATAATGATGTCAAACCTTCCGATATCTATAATTCAGAACGTCGCTTCCGTAGTGCGACCAGCTAAGGTAGTCTTTAGCGGCACGTAGTGCGTAACGCTTTCCGTGTCTTGTCCGTTGTATGCCGAAATCTTCGTCGGCGACGCTATCTCCACCGGATAGCTGTATCCTTTTATCAGCTTTTGAACCAATCGATGGTAGATAGCCGCTCCAATAAGGGCCCCTATGTCGATAAAAGCTCTTAGCTGAAGTGGTTTGCTCGATCCGTTAAGGGGGTAGACAGTAATTAGAAGGATAATAGCTGTTTCCGTGTTTACTTCCACCGCTGCTAAGAGCGGATCGCTGTAGCTGTTAATGCTCTCGTCTCTCTGTGACGTAGCTCTTGTTAGTGCCCTGCCTTCTACGCTGGATAGGGGGCCTATCCTTCCAGCTGGTCTTTTCCTAGGATTCGCAGTAGCACTCCACCTTCTACGCTGTCAGTATCGTTCGGAGCCGGCTCTATAGCTTGTATGGTCTTTCTCGGTAGCTGCGGCTACTGCTGCTTTATAACACGATACTCCTGCTTCTGCTGGGCCGTTGCTTGGCATCTCGTAGCAATATAGCCGGGCTTTCCGCACGCGTAGCAGGTAGGGACGAACGACGAACGCTGTGACTAATAAGGTAGCTGCTGTGGTGCTCTCCGGAAAGGCGCAGGGGGTCGTATAGTCTGCGTTATTAACGGCTTCTGGTTCGATTCGCGTGATTTCGCGTAAGCGCTCAAGTTTCTCGCAGTGACTCTCGCTCTGTGCACGAAGCTCTTAAGGTCTTCGTCTTCTATAGACGCTATAGCGGCGGCCAGTTCAGGGTTCAGCTTCTGCCTTAATAGGTGGAGCTGCTTATCTTCCGCTACTTGGGCCCTAATCGTATATTTTCTAAACAGACCGTAGAACTCCTCGAACGTCTGCCGGTTCTGGTTGATCTTGTCCAATCGCTTACGGGCCGTCTTCTTCCGGAATGGGTCTCCGAAGCGTTGATCTAGCGCTTTGATCGCTTCCTTAGCGGTTACCTCTTCTAGGTCCGCTACTAGCGAAAAAGCTTTACCTTCCAATCGCGATTCCAGGTACGCTAATCTATCTCCGGCGCTGTTTCCGGCATAGTCTCGATCTATCTTGTTCTTTATCTTTTTCTTAAACGCTTCCCAATCTTTAGGATCTCCTCCTCTAAACGCCGGTAGATCCAGTAGTAACGTTATTAACGTGCCGCCTTAACTGTAGGCTGCCAGTAAGGCGGTTTCTGCGTAGGTTTCTCGCTGCAGTGGCAGCGATAGTCTCGCTGTTTCTATATCAGCTAGCTGATCCTTCAGCGCCTTTAGTTGCGCTAGTCGATTCGCCGCCTGGTTTTCTAATACGTCGATAATAGTCTCTGCCGATTCCTTTTCGGCCCTTACTGCTTTAGTTTCTTCTCTTAGTTGTCTGTTCTCTTCTAGCGTTCTGTAAAACAGCATCTCGATAAGGTCTATGCCGTCGTAGACCTTCCCTATTCCATTCTCGTTTACATAGTCTTCCAGTTCCTCGAGCATACAGTCGTAGATCTTCTTATATTCGGCTATTCGTTCCTTGACCTCTGCAGTCTCTTCCGCCGTAAAACCGCTAATAATGATCTTATTATTAATTACACTAGAGCGCCTACTCGCTCTGTTAGTCTTTCCTTTCCTACTTCTGCTGCGGCCTGTAACGCCGCTCTCTACCGTCGAGAAGCCTTCTATCTTCTTACAGTGTCTTGGGGGTTGTTGTTTTGGTATGTGTGTACGTGTGCGTTATTCGAGCGTCCGGATAGTTCGACGGGCCCTTTCGCGCAGTGCGGGGTTTGGTGTAGTGAGTGAGCTCGAGATATAATAATCCAAGCGCGCAGATAAGGTTTAATACGGCTGTTTTGATAACTATATCTCGAACTAAGGAGGGAAAGGAGTCTATGTAGTGGTGGATGAGAGCTTTAGGGGCGGCGGCATGCCAAGGCCCGGCTCGGTCCGGAAGGGCCGAGCCGAAATTCCAAGGGTCCACCCTATTATCTAGTCCTACCCCTTTCTGCCGCCGTAACAGTCCCTACTAGTCGGACTACTGTAAACTTCCAGTTCTTCTAATCTAGCTTCTTGCTTAGCCGGTCTATACAGATATTACGCTGATTTAGCTAGACCTTATCCCCTGCCTTGTACCTTAGTGCAGCCTGTCGCCCCTTGTTAGCCTGCTCTTCTGCGCTCTGTTAAGCTATAGCTAGGCTGGCCTTCGCCTATTAGTAGGCGTTCGTAATTGTCTGTATAATAGCCTCTCCCTGCTGAATTAGGGATTATATAGAGTGCAGGGTGTTACTACTTAGGGTCGGCAGGAGCGGGGAGTAGTCGTATCTATAGGCTATAAAGAAGGGGGACAATCCTGTAGCATTAGCTGTACGGCTGTTAATGGCCAGCTCTGCTATAGAGAGAAGGCAGTTCCAGTTCGCTTAATTATAGTCGACGTACGCTTAAAGGTACGCTTCCAACGTCGAATTGACCCTCTCTGTCGCACTGTCCGTCTGCAGGTGCTATACAGTTAACAGGCGACGTTCTATATTTAGCAACTAGCAGACCCTTGCCTAGAGCTGGCTCGTAAACTGCGTACCCTGGTCTAATACAATTGACCTAGGGATACCGTGCTTGCTAAACGTCGTCTGTATAAAGGCCTAGGCAGTGTCCTTAGCTGTAATAGAGTCCATTCTCTCTAGTATTACCCCCTTCGTTAGCTTGTCTGTTACTACTATAATGTTCCTCCGTCCGTCGCTCTTAGGGAGGTCTGTAATAAAGTCTACTATTAGGTCTTGCTAGGGCCGGTCTGGGATCGGTAGGGGTTTTAGCAGCCTATGCTTCAGTTTACGCTAGGGCTTCGTCCGTCCGCACACATCGCAGTTCTGTATAAACCTGCAGATGTCCTTCGCTATCGCCGGCTAGTAGTAGTCCCTAGCGACGATGCTATATGTCTCCTCGCACCCTAGGTGCCTAGTAGCTATAGAATTATGCGCCTGTTGTATTAAGCTTATATAGAGCTTCTCGTCTGCTAGGACCCAAATCCGATTCCTAAACTTTAGGTTGTTCTCCTTGTCTACTAAGCACTCTGCTGCCGACACCTTAAGATAGAGCTCTGCTAGGAGCTTCCGCTGCCCTCCTTAGATCGCTGTACAGGCCCCTTAGTATATATCGTCCTTCTCTACTGCCTCTTCCTATACTTGCAGTTAGGGTTCCTATATATGTGCCGCTGCTAGGCGGATAGTCCCTTCGCCTAGCTCCTCCTTAAACATCTGGAATGTTCGTAACTTTAGCTAGTCGTCTTCGTACGTTATTAGCATATCCTAGTCCTGTCTGGATAGCGTATTAGCCCTGCTGTTATCCTTACCTTTGCGATACTAGAGTCTTTCATCAAACCAGCTTAGGTATATTGTCTATCGTACGTGCCTCTTAGACAGCTTCTAGGGCTGTATAAAGTACTCTAGGTTCTTGTAGTTAGTTAGGGCGAGGAACTCGGGAACCGAGCGGAGTTTACTATCCTACGCTTTGCAACACTGTACGACTGCTAGCAATTCCTTGTCGTAGATAGGCTAGTTGAACTTAGCTAGGGAATTCTTCTTAGAGAAGTACGCGTATAGGTACAGAAGTCCGTCCGAGCTTACCTGTAACAAGATGCCTCCTATATAGTACCCTAAGGAGTCGGTTTCCAGTATCGTTATACGTTCTAGGTCGAAGGCGGCAAGCGTTGGTCCTGTAGTAAAGAGCTCCTTTAGCTTGTTAAAGCTCCTATTGCACTCGTCCGTCTACTTAAACTGCTTGTCCTTGTATATTAGCTCGACTAGGGAGCGTACGATCTCTGAGTAGTGATCCGGGCACGCAGATATGATTCAATACGGCCTTTTCGATGACTATATCTCAAACTGAGGAGGGAAAGGAACCTATGTGGTGGTGGTGGTGGGCTTTGATGGAGGGTGGTGTGCCAAGGCCCGGCTCGGTCCGGACGGGCCGAGCCGAAATCCAGGGTCTACCCTATCAATCTGTCCCACCTCTTTCCACCGCCGCAACACTACCCCCCTCCCTTACCAGCGGTCGCCCTCGACCGCTTAGTCACCCCATCTATCCGAAAATCTCCGCTTTTTTTTTTTTTTTTGATTCGTCGTCTCCTTCTCGAAAATCCCCTCCGACGTCGACGTCACCTCTTCCGTCTTCCATCGAAAATAACGTTCTTTTCGTCGCTTTTTCCATTTTTTTACATCGTCGGCTTCTGAAGTCCTTCACTTGGCGTTTATGCTATCGACGCCATCTGATCCGTGCCATCTGATCTGAGCCGTGGGTTATCTGAGCTGCGGCGTGGCTGGTCTGTGCGCTGGCACGGAGGTCTATATAGATCTTTTCGCGGCGCCGTTTTTCTTCTTCTTTTTCTCTTCTACTAAAGCCTTTACACACTGCAGGGGCGGCGGCGCTGGCACGCTACGGCGTCGGCGGGCTTCCTGCCGCACTGCCGATAGGTGGTGGCCGCGTCGAAGACCTCCCTAAAGGCGACCGACACGATCGTCTTTATCGGCTTCCGCGCCGGTGGAGCGGACGTAGCTTTCTTCGTTTTCTTCTGGAAGGATCGGCTTTAGAGCTATTCCGGCTTCGGCTTCTTCTGGTTCCGCGCGTAAAAATCTCTTAGCAGCTCCGCCGAGTTCCGCAGGTTCTCGACCGGATACCATTCGTAGTCTTCCGGCCACCCCTTCTACGAGATCCTTGCTTTGATGGACCCCCTTATCTTCTTTACGTCCATTACGTCTTTAACCTCCCACTCTTCTTCTTTACCGTCTATCTCGATCGGCAGGGGTTCGGCGAACCCCTGTTCCGGAAGGCCGTCCTTAGGGTCCAGGCTTAGCAGATCTAAATGGAAAACGTCGTAGATCCTGAACGCCTTCGGCAGCTCGAGCCGATAAGTTACCGGCGATTTCTTTTCTACTATCGTAAACGGACCTACATAGCGTAGATTGAGCTTGGCGTTCCCTTTTAGCCTCAGGTTCCGCGTGTTAAGCCAGACCTTTTGACCTTCCTCGAATTCTGTCAGTAACCGCGTCTTATTAGCTCGAGTTACCATCTTCTTCTAAGCTGATTCTATCGCGTCTTTCGCTACTTTAATCGCTTCTTCTATCTGAGATCGGAGCGCTTCCGCCGCTGCGGCGGCGACTCTCTTTAACGACGTGGTGGTAGTGGAAAGCTCCGGCGAGCCGGCGTCGCTTAGTAGCTGAAAGCTTATCCTCGGAAGATAGCCGTGCGTTATCTCGAACGGCGCCAGCGACGTTGCTTCTAACTGTGCTAAGTTCGCGCAGAATTCGGCTATTGGCAGCATTTCAACCCACTTTTCTTGATAATGGCCGCAGAAGGTTCGCAGATATCGCTCTATCTCGCGATTGGCCACTTCTGATTGACCGTCGGTCTAAGGGTGAGCGGCCGTGCTAAGCTTTCTACGGATTCCGAGGTTTCCATTAATGGCTTTCTATACGTCGGCGGTGAATTAAGGACCCCTATCCGTAGTGATAGTGTCCGGCAGGCTATAGTGCTTCTATACGTGTCTAATCAGCATCCGCGCGGTCTCTTCCGCGGTCGTTCCATCGTCTCTGGCTCGACAGGGGATGAAATGCCGCTCTTTGCTTAGCCGGTCCACTATATTAAGCGTAGCGTCGTAGCCGTCTGAATTCGGCAGGCCGGTTACGAAATCCATCGTAATGTGCTGCTACGGCTTCTCTAGGATCGGAAGTAGCTTTAGCAGACCGGCCGGAAGACTATAACGTGGTTTCGCGGCTCGGCACACAGGGCAATTGGCGATAAATCGGTGGATCCGCTCGTAGATCCGCGGAAACCAGTAGATCGTTCTCACTGCCTGCATCGTTTTCTTCGCTCCGGCGTGGCCAACATCTATAGAGTTATAGACCAGTTAGACGACCTTAGTGATTAGTTCTTCCAGAACTATCAGCTTTCCTGAGCCAGTTTGGCCGAGCTCCTGTTGCTGGTTAAGCTGTTTTACCTTCTCGTAGAGCGTCTCTTCTTTAATCGGCGGCTCCAGTTCCGTCAGTTCCGGTTCGGTCTGCAGTTCTGCCGCGCAGATCCCCGCTTCCTTTAACACCTTAGCGTCTACTATCCGCTCTGTTAACACCTTCTGGAACATGTTAGGATCTTCTTTCGCGCGGCTCGCCTTCCCTTCTCTTCGCGTCAGCGCGTCAGCCTTTCCATTTTAAGCCCCTAGTCGATAGGGGATCTTAAAGTCGAACCCTAATAAGTAGGCAGCCTACCGTGCTTGACGTCGTAAGAGCTTCTGCGTCTTTATAAAGTAGGTTAGCGATTGGTGGTCCGTAAGGACCTAAACCGTGCTCTTTCCAGCTATAAGCTCCGGTTTCCACTCCTCGAAAGCCTGAATAATCGCTAGCAGCTCTTTATCGTAGATCGCGTAGTTCCGCTTAGCTTCCGTTATGGACTTGCTGAAGAAAGCCACTAGATAGAGGGTCTCGTCGTCGCTATATTAAGAAAGGACTCCGGCCGTCACTGTGTCGGAAGCGTCCGTTTCTACGTAGATCGTCTTTTCCGGCTGGAAGTGTGCCAGAACTGGCGCCGAGGCCACTGCTTCTTTTAACTGGTTAAACGCTTCCGTGCACCTCTTATTCTATAGGCCAGCGGCCTCTTTCTTTAGTGCTTCGTTCAGGGGTCTCGCTATCTTGCTGAAGTCCTTAATAAACTGTCGATAATAGCTGCAGAATCCGAGAAACGCTCTAATCTGCGTAGTGTTTCCGGATTTCGGCTGCTTCCATTCCGCGACGGCAGCGACCTTTAAGGGGTCTATACGAATTCCGTCTCTTCCGACGATAAGACCGAGATATTTAACCTCGGTCTAATAGAACTCGCTCTTCTTCGTGTCTGCGTTTAATCCGACCTCGCGGAGCCTGATCAGCACCTTCTTGATGTAGTCCGTGTGCTGTTCTCTCGTTCCTTTGGTGTAGATAAGGATGTCGTCCAAGTAGATGGACACGAACCGTTCCAGCATGTCTATAAAGGTGTGGTTTATAAAGCGTTGCTACACTGCCGGCGCGTTGGTGAGTCCGAAAGGCATTACTAACTACTTGAAATTGCCTATACGCGTCGCAAACGTCGTAAGATCTTCTGTTTGTCCTTCCTCGTTTCTTAATCGATAGAACGCTTAGCGGATGTCCAGCTTGCTAACCACTTAGCCTTTGCTACGCGCTGGATGGTCTCGTCGATTAGCGGCAGCGGGTATACGTCTCTCTTAGTAACCTCGTTAAGACTGCAATAGTCTACGCAGAGTCGCAGACTACCCCCTAGTTTCCTTACGAAAAGAATCGGTAACGCGTACTCGGCAGAACTCGGTGTAATAAACTTCTTCGCCAGATTTTCGCGAACAAACACCTCTACCTAGTCCAGTTCCGCCGGCGACAATCGTCTTAGGGGCTCGGTCCTCAGCAGCGCGGCTCCTTCTTTCAGTCGGATCTTATTATTATATTCCGGTCGATAGAGCGGCAGGAGGTTGGAGTCGGCTTTTAAGAACACGTTAGCGTAACTATAGAGCTCGTTTGGCAACACCTTCAGTAGATCCACTTCTTCTTCTGCTATTATCTTCCTGTAGTCTTCGATGTCTTTTATCGAGATAGCGTAGATCTTATTGTCTGGCGACTTCGCGAGGGTCGTTATAGCTTCTGAACTCATTATTCCGACAGTAACCAGGGGTTCGGAACGATTGGATGGAGCCTCTTTCGCGAGCTTCGTGGCTTTCGGCTTAGCGGCGGCGGCGACCTTTTCGATGGTCCCTGCTCCTCTACCCGGGGTTTTAAATCTGATCGTTCCTTTATCTACGTCGACGATAGCTTTCTGGTTCTTTATCTATTTCTGCCCTATAATAATGTCAAACCTTCCGATATCCATAATTCGGAACGTCGCTTCCGTGGTACGACCAGCTAGTGTAGTCCTTAATAGCACGTAGTGCGTAACGTTTTCCGTGTCTTGTCCGTTATACGCCGAAATCTTCGTCGGCGACGCCAGTTCCACTGGATAGCCGTATCCATTTATTAGCTTCTGAACCAGCCGGTGGTGGATCGCCGCGCCAATAAGAGCTCCTGTATCGATAAAAGCTCTTAGCTAAAGTGGTTTGCTCGATCCGTCAAGGGGGTGGACAGTGATTAGAAGGATAATAGCTGTTTCCGCGTTCACTTCCACCGCCGCCGAGAGCGGATCGCTGCAGCTATTGATGCTCTCTTTCGCTGACGTGGTTCGCGTTGATGCCCTGTTGTCTATGCTGGATAGGGGGCCTATCCGTCTAGCTAGTCTTTTCCTATAATTCTCAGCTGTACCCCGCCGTGTACGCCGTCGGCGTCGTTCGGAGCCGGCTCTATAGCTTGTATAGTCTTTCTCGGTGGTTGCTGCTGCTACGGCTGCTTTATAACACGATACTCCTGCTTTTGCTTATCCGACGCTTGGCACCTCGTAGCGATGTGGCCAGGCTTTCCATACGCGAAACAGGTGGGAACGAACGACGAGCGCGGCACGTAAGGCGGCTGGGGGCCGCGTCGGAAGGGTGCGGGGGCTCTGGTTGTCTGCATTAGCGACGGCGACGGCGACGGCTTCTGAACCGATTCGCGTGATTTCGCGTAAGCGCTCAAGTTTCTCGCGGTAACCCTCGTTCGGTGCACGAAGCTCTTAAGGTCTTCGTCTTCCACAGACGCTATAGCGGCGGCCAGTTCAGGGTTTAGCTTCTGCCTTAATAGGTAGAGCTGCTTATCTTCCGCTACTCGGGCCCTGATCGCATATTTTCTGAACAAACCGTAGAATTCTTCAAACGTCTGCCGGTTCTGATTGATCTTGTTAGGGGGGCGCCGCCCGGCCCAGGTCCTGAACCCGACCCGAGCCGACCGTCGCCCTGAGGACTGCGACTCAGCGGCGCCAGCACGACCTCACCCTCCGTACGGAGTCACCGACAGGACCCCTCTCCTGTACGGAGGGAGAACACTACAGTCCCGCACAAAGTGGGGCCTACCGCCCCTCGGATTAGGGAAAACCCGGCACCGCCGTATAGAGGAGGTAACTCCCGATTCTCCGTACGGAGGGTGAACCTTGCACCCCGGCACAAAGGGGAAATTGCTGGCTTGGCTTCGTAGGTACAAATCGTACAGAGCAGACGACGAAGGAACTGCCTATCAGTTCCTTTATGTAGATACCCGACCTTAAGTTTCTGAACTAAGATTCTTGAGCCCCTTACAGATCTTATCCAGTTGTTCGCGGGCCGTCTTCTTCCAGAAGGGGTCTCCGAAGCGTTGATCTAACGCTTTAATCGCTTCCTTAGCGGTTACCTCTTCCAGGTCCGCCACTAGCGAGAACGCTTCGCCTTCCAGTCGCGCCTCTAAATAGGCCAGTCTGTCTTCTTCGCTGCTTAATGCGTAATCGCGGCTCATCTTATTCTTGATCTTCTTCTTGAACGCCTCCTACGCTTTAGGGTCTCCACTACCGAAAACCGGTAGGTCCGGCAGTGGCGTTATCGTAGTGCTACCTTGACTGTAGGCCGCCGGCGAGGTAGTTTCCGCGTAGGTTTCTCGCCGCAGTGGCGGCGACGATTTCGCTGCTTCTATATCAGCTAGCTGATCCTTCAGCTCCTTTAGTTGCGCCAGTCGATTCGCCGCCTGGTTTTCTAACACTTCGATAATCGTCTCTGCCGATTCCTTCTCGGCCCTTACTGCTTTAGTCTCTTCTCTCAGTTGTCTGTTTTCTTCTAGCGTTCTGTAGAACAGCGTCTCAATAAGGTCTATACCGTCGTAGACCTTTCCTATCCTATTCTCGTTTACGTAATCTTCCAGTTCCTCGATTGTGCAGTCGTAGATCTTCCTATATTCGCTTATTCGTTCCTTGATCTTAGCGGTCTCTTCCGCTGTAAAACCTCTAATAACGATCTTATCGTTAATAACACTGGAGCGCCTACTCGCTCTGTCAGTCTTTCTCTTTCCTTAGCGGCCTGTTACGCCGCTGTCTACCGCTGAGAAGCCTTCTATCTTCTTACGGTGCCTTGGGGGTTGTTGTTGGTGTGTTGGTGGGTGCGCGTGCGTTATTCGGGTTTCCGGATGGTTTAACGGGCCCTTTCGCGCAGCGCGGGGTGTGGTGTAGAGAGTGAGTTCGAGATATAATAATCCGGGCACGCAGATATGATTTAATACAGCCTTTTCGATAACTATATCTCGAACTGAGGAGGGAAAGGAACCTATGTAGTGGTGGTGGTGGGCTTTGATAGAGGGTGGTGTGCCAAGGCCCGGCTCGGTCCGGACGGGCCGAGCCGAAATCCAGGGCCCACCCCATCAATCTGTCCTACCTCTTTCCACCGCCGCAACAAGTAGTTCCGTATGAACTAGTAGTAGAAGTTGGCAAACCTAAGAAATTCCTGTACGCCCTTAACGCTTGTAGGCAGCTTCTATTGCTTAATAGCATTAATCTTTTTCCTATCTATACTAATGCCTTTCCCTGCCTTAATAATAAACCCTAAGTATTTCGTACATTGTATACCGAATTTACATTTGTCGATGTTAAGGTATAAGCTAGCATGCTGCAGTCGGTCCAGTACCTTCTTAACGTCCTATACGTAATCTGCATAGGTGCCGTCTGTAAAAACTAGTATGTTATCGAGGTACGCCGAGCAGATGTCGTCTAGTAACCCTTGTAAGGACTTGTTAATGTACCTTTGGAAGGTTGCCGGTACGTTAGCAAGGCTAAAGTGGGTAATAAGCTACTTAAAAAGACTATATCTTGTACAGAAGGCAGTTATCTATTTACAGCCTTCCTTAATCCGTATCTTGTAGAAAGCCGAGACTACGTTAAGCTTAGTAAACTACTTTGCCTTGCTAATCCGTCCGAGAGTTTTCTTAATAAGGGGTAGGGAGTACCGGTCCTTCTTAGTAATCGCGTTAATGCCTCTGTAGTCTATGTAGAAACGCAAGCCGGCCTTCCCCTCCTTATAGACAAACAGTACTAGGGCTCCTGCGGACGAGGTACTTGCCTAAATGAAACCTTTAGCTAGTAGGTCGTCCAGTGTCTTGCGCAGTACTAAGAGTTCTCTAGAGGACATTCCGTATAGCAGACTGTACAGTACCTTAGGCAGATTCCTATCTAGACAGGGCTCTAACTAGATGTTGTAGTTAATCCCTTCTCCTTAGTGTAGTGGCAGTTTTAAGGCTAACTTTGGCTTAAAGAGGTCTAGGTATCCTGTATATTCCCTTAGGAGCTTCGTATAGGGGTCTATCGCTTTCTTAGGCGCTAATACCTTCTTAATGTCTGCAGTCACAGTGTTGATTTTAGCCTTAGCATTGTCGCCTTACGGAGCCTTCCCTTAGTCTTAGAGCCTCTGCTTTGTCGCTGCTAGGTATAGCCGTCCTCGTCCAACGTCCAGCTTGCCCTTCTAGCACTATATCTATAGCTTCCCTAGTATTAGATTATACCCTAACTTGTCCTGTACGACATAGAGGTATAAGTCCTGCTTATAGTGTCCCTGTATCTCTATCGTTACTTTTACTATATAGGTAATGTCCGGTCCTCGCCCGGTAATGCCTTATATACGTACAGGTATAGTAGGGGTCGTCTTAATATAGTGTCTCTATACGAAGTCTTCGCTAATTACTCCGTACACTAAACATCCTGTATTAATTAGTGTCTGCGCCGTTGCGGACCCGTTTAGCATAGGCTGTACGATAAACAGCGTAGTCGTTATGTAGTTGCTCTTAAAAGATAGCTAAGTAGTGCTTTGATTTAGCAATCTATCTTGTATACGCCCCTAGCAGAGCCTTCGCTTAGAGGCTACTCTTTTCCTAACTCGTTGTCGTCTAAGCAGGACTCCTAATCCTCTTGTTAGGGCGCTGCAGTTGCTACCCTTACAGTAGTCGGCTGTCCCCTAGGTCTCTTTACTAGCAACAGCCTGCAATTCCGTATAGTATAGCCTATCTTGCTATTCCTATAGCAGCTCCCTTCTGCTCGCCTCTTGTTAAGGGTAGCTATATCTACCTATTGTGCCCTTTTAGTAGCGGCCCTTAGCCGTACAGTAACGGCTGCTGCTACCCTCGTCGTCGTTAGTTCCTAGTCTATAGCGTCTGTCTGCCGCTAGAGGGGTTGTCGCATCTTATAAGCGCAGCTTATCTGTCTGAGCCTACGCTGCTAGTCGCCGACTATCCTGAGGAGATTGCAGAATTCTTTATATATAGCTAGTCGCATTACGCCTACTAGTCCTGTTATAATCTCCTTAGAGAGGCCTACTCTAAGGAGGTAATTTTTATCCTGTCCTCCTATTAGAGTCCTCCTGCCTCTGCTAGAGTCTAGTCGAATTCCGTAAGGAACTCTCGTATAGTCTTGCATCCTTGCTTTATCGTATTAACCTGTAGGAGTGCTCGGCTCTCGCGGTCTAGGTCCTTGTAGCTCTTGTTAAGAGCTGCCTAGAGCATCGTCGTCGTAGCTATTGCTAGGTTAGCAATAGCTGTCTTATAGTACGGCAGAATCCGTGCTACTGCCCTGCCTTTTAACCTACTAAAGAGGTATACTACCTTGTCCAGCTTAGTCGGGTATGCTCCTAAGTTAACTAGAAGCTTAGAGCGCATCTAGGCAGCCTAGGAGGGGTACTTAGCTAGAGCCTTACTATCGTAAGTGGTAACGACGGAGAGTTTGCTCTTAGGGGTTGGGGGGTAGGCTATCGTGTTCGTCGTCGTAGGGGTCGGATCGCAATCGGACGCCCTAAGCTGTTGTAGCTCCTGTTCCTGTTAGGAAATTATTGCAGCCTAGTAGCTTACTTGCTGCTCGAGCTGCCTCTTGTGCTCCAGCAGCTCCTTGTATACGCAGTGCATCTGTCCCTATATAGCCGTAGGTTCTATAGAGATGTCGCTGTCTATCTTTGTTGTATTACTATAGTTACCGACAGTAAGATTAGTTCCTAATATAAGGGCTTAAGAATCTTAGTTCAGAAACTTAAGGTTAGGTATCTATATAAAGGAACTAATAGGCAGTTCCTTCGTCGTCTGCTGCTGTAAAATTTGTACCTACGAAGCTAAGCTAGCAATTTCCCTCTATATAGGGGTACAAGGTTTACACTCTGTACAGAGGATCGGGAGTTTCCCTCTGTACAGTAGTACAGAGTTTTCCCTCTGTTTAGAGGGGCAGCAATTCCCCTCTATATAGGGCTATAGGATTCTCCCTCTGTATAGGAGTAGGGTTGTGTTAGTGATTCTGTACAGAGGGTAGGGTTATGCTAGCGCTGCTAAGTCGCAGTCCTTAGGCCGACGGCTGGCTTAGGTCTAGGATCTGGGCTGGGCGGCGCCCCCTAACACGCACCGATAGAGCAGACGCGGTTTTTCTTCTTCTTCTAGAATAATCAACTTAGGAGCCACTTAGGCTTCGGGTTCCTCGGGTTCCAGACATAAAACTCTCTTAACGCGTCGGCCTTTCCATTTTAAGCTCTAGGTCGATAGGTGATCTTAAAGTCGAATGTGGACAGATAGGCAGCCTACCGAGCTTGGCGCCGTAATAGCTTCTGCATCTTTATAAAGTAGGTAAGTGACTAGTGATCCGTAAGGACCTAGACTGTGCTCTTTCTAGCTATAAGCTCCGGTTTCCACTCTTCGAAAGCCTGATTAATAGCTAACAGCTCTTTATTATAAATAGCGTAGTTCCGCTTAGTCTCGTTTATAGACTTACTGAAGAAAGCTACTGGATAGAGAGTTTCGTCGTCGCTATATTAAGAAAGGACCCCTGCTGTTACTGTGTCGGAAGCGTCCGTTTCTACGTAGATCGTCTTTTCCGGTCGGAAGTGTGCTAGCACTAGCGCTAAAGCCACTGCCTCTTTCAGCTAGTTAAAGGCTTCTGTGCACCTCTTATTCTATAGGCCAGCGGCCTCTCTCTTTAGTGCTTCATTTAGGGGTCTCGCTATCTTGCTAAAGTCCTTAATAAACTGTCGGTAGTAGCTGCAGAATCCGAGAAACGCTCTGATTTGCGTAGTGTTCCGGATTTCGGCTGCTTCTATTCTGCGACGGCGGCTACTTTCGATAGGTCTATCCGAATTCCTTCTCTTCCGACGATAAGACCGAGATATTTAACTTCGGTCTAGTAGAACTCGCTCTTCTTCGTGTCTACGTTTAAGCTAGCCTTGCGGAGCCTAGTTAACACTTTCTCGATGTAGTCCGTGTGTTGCTCTCTCGTTCCTTTGGTGTAAATAAGGATGTCGTCTAAGTAGATAGACACGAACCGTTCTAGCATGTCTATAAAGATGTAGTTTATAAAGCGTTGCTACACTGCCGGCGCGTTGGTAAGTCTGAAAGGTATTACTAACTACTTGAAATTGCCTATACGCGTAGCGAACGTCGTAAGATCTTCGGTTTGTCCTTCTTTATTTCTTAGTTAATAGAAAGCTTAGCGAATATCCAACTTGCTGAACCACTTAGCCTTTGCTACCCCCTGTATAGTCTTATTAATTAGCGGCAGCGAATACACGTCTCTCTTGGTAACCTTGTTAAGGCCTCGGTAATCTACGTATAGTCAGAGACTACCTCTAGGTTTCCGTACGAAAAGAATCAGCGACGCATACTCGGCTAAGCTCGGCGTAATAAACTTCTTCGCTAGATTCTCTCGAACAAACACTTCTACCTAGTCTAGCTTAGCCAGCGACAATCGTCTTAGGGGCTCGGTTCTTAGCAACACAGCTCTTTCTTTTAACCGGATCTTGTTGTTATATTCCGGTCGGTAGAGCGGCAGGAGATTAGAGTCAGCTTTTAAGAGCACGTTAGCGTAGCTGTAGAGTTCCTTTGGCAACACCTCTAGTAGATCTACCTCTTCTTCCGCTATTATCTTCCGGTAGTCCTTAATGTCTTTTATCGAGATAGCGTAGACCTTACTGTCTGGCGACCTCGCGAGCGTCGTTAAAGCCTCCGAGCTTAGCATTCCGATCGTGTCTTAAGGGTCGGACCGATCCTTCGGAACCGCTTTGATAGTCGTAGCTTTCGGTTCTGCGGCGACTGCGGTAACTGGTTTGACAGCGGCGGCGCTACTCTGTAGTGTTTTAAATCCGAGTGTGCCTTTACCTACGTTAATAACTGCTTTCTAGTTCTTTATCCATTTTTGTCCTATAATAATGTCAAACCTTCCAATATCTATAATTCGGAACGTCGCTTCTGTAGTGCGGCCAGCCCGTATAGTCTTTAATGGCACGTAGTGTGTGACACTCTCAGTGTCTTGTCCGTTGTATGCCGAAATTCGCGTCGGCGACGCTAGCTCTACTGGATAACCGTATCCTTTTATCAGTTTCTGGACCAGTCGATAGTGGATCGCGGCTCCGATAAGGGCTCCTGTGTCTATAAAAGCTCTTAGCTAAAGTGGTCTGCTTAAGCGATCGAGGGGGTAGACAGTAATTAGAAGGATAATAGCTGTTTCCGTGTTCACTTCCACTGCTGCTAAGAGCAGGTCGCTGCAGCTGTTGATACTTCCTTCTTCTGGCGACGTTGTTCGTCTTAGTGCCCTATCGTCCTTGCTGGATAGGGGGCCTATCCGTCCAGCTGGTCTTTTCCTAGGATTCTTAGTAGCACTCTACTGTCTACACTGTCGGTGTCGTTCGGAGCCGGCTCTATAGCTTGGATAGCCTTTCTCGGCTGCTGCTTCGTAGCTCGATACTCCTGCTTCTGCTTATCCGTCGCTTAGCATCTCGTAGCGATGTAGCCAGGCTTTCTATACGCGTAGCAGGTAGGGTCGAACGACGAACGCAGCGAATACGATAGCTGCTAAGGTGCTCTCCGAAAAGGTGTAGGGGGTCTCGTTGTCTGCGTTATCGACGGCTTCTAGTTCGATTCGCGCGACTTCGCATAAGCGCTTAGGTTTCTGGCGGTGACTCTCGCTCGGTGTACGAAGCTCTTAAGGTCTTCGTCTTCTATAGAAGCTATAGCTGCAGCCAGTTCAGGGTTCAGCTTCTGCCTTAGTAGGTGGAGCTGCTTATCTTCCGACACTCTAGCTCTAATAGCATATTTTTGGAATAGTCTGTAGAATTCCTTAAACGTCTGCCGGTTCTGGTTAATCTTATCCAGTTGCTTACAGGCTGTCTTCTTTCGGAATGGATCTCCGAAGCGTTAATCCAGCGCTTCAATTGCTTCTTCGGCGGTTACCTCTTCTAGGTCCGCTACTAGCGAAAAAGCTTTACCTTCTAGCTGCGATCCTAGGTATGCTAACCTGTCTCCTGCACTGTTTCCGGCATAGTCTCGATCTATCTTGTTCTTTATCTTTTTCTTAAACGCCTCCTAGTCCTTAGAGTCTCTGCCTCTAAACGCTAGTAGATCCGGTAGTAACGTTGTTAAGGTGCCGCCTTAACTGTAGGCTGCCGGTAATGCGGTCTCTGCTTGCTCTTCTCGGCGTAGTAGCGGCGCCGACGACGTCGCTGCCACGTCCAGTTCAGCTAGCTAGGCCTTTATCGCCTTTAGTTGTGCTAGCCGATTCGCCGCTTGATTTTCTAATACGTTAATAATGGTTTCTGCTGACTCCTTCTTAGCTATTACCGTTTCTATTTCTTCTCTTAGTCTCCTGTTTTCTTCTATGTTTCTATAAAACTTCTTCTCGATAAAGGTAATAATGTCGAACACCTTCTTAGCTCTATTTTCTGCTAAATACTCTTCTATTTCCTCCAGCTTGCATACGTACAGCTCGGCATAGCTCTCTATGCCCCTCTTCGCTTTATCTATCTCTTCTTCTGTAAGGCCCTTAGTGGCTATTCTATCGTCGAGGATGCTGGTACGCCTATCCCTCGGGCTGTTAGTCTTTCTCTTTCCGCTGCGGCCTGTAACGCCGCTCTCTACTGTTAAGAAGCTCTCTATAGCTGTCTTACGGTGCTGGGGGTTGTTGGTTTGTTGTGTGTAGTGCGCGTGCGTTATTCGGGTGTCCGGATAGTTTAACAGTCCCTTTCGCGCAGCGCGGAGTTAGTGTAGTAAGTAAGTTCGAGATATAATAATCCAGGCACGCAGATATAATTTAATACGGCCTTTTTAATAACTATATCTCGAACTAAGGAGGGAAAGGAATCTTTGTAGTAGTGGGTAAGAGCTTTAGGGGTAGTGCGCCAAGGCCCGGCTCGGTCCGGAAGGGCCGAGCCGAAATTCCGAGGGTCTACCCTATTACTTAGTCCCACTCCTTTCTGCCGTCGCAACAATAAGTATCCCTCTATAATTCTTATCTATATGTCTTTTGTATACGCTAGGGCAGCGCAAGCCGTCCTTAGCAATAGACTATTCTTAGTGTTATAGAATCACTGCTAGGGAGGTCTTATAGGGATACAGAGTTGCTCTAAGAGCGCGACTACGAACCTAAAGGTAGCCTACTGCTAAGGACGGCTTAAGCTGCCCTTATATATATACAAAAGAAGCGTAGACAAGAATAGCAGAGGGACACTTGTTCGTTCAAACACGATACCAGTTATTAGTATTAGGTGCCCTATACACTGCTACAATCTAATCCTATAATAGTTCTAACAAGTGTACCTAAAGATAGCAGCCTATAGGTACTAATATTAACCCTAGAACAGAGCGGACACACTGTAAGGAGTATATAGGAGGCAAACTTAATAGACGTTCGCCTCTCTATAGAGGTTAAGAATACTGCAGTATATACACGAGCTACAGAGGATAAGGAGAGGCGCCTAGAGGCAGAGATTAGCCTACTTAAGGTAGAGAGGTGTGTTAAACTTATACAACGCTGTCTCGACTACCTCTTAAGAGAGAAAACCCCTCTAACCCAAATTCTAGTATATAGCAATATACTACGCTCTAAAGAGACCTAAGATATACCTATTAGGCATAGAGTAGTCGTAACTCTAGCTAGCGATAGTAGTATAAGCACTACTAAAATACTGCATAGGAGTCCTGCCTTAAGCCCTTTCGTCGCCAATAAGGAGGCAGCGTAAGAGTACGCTAGCAACTTACAGCAAAGATGCAAAGGCCCTGCAAAGGACAACAAAGATAAATAGAGGCTCCTAAGCAACCTTATTACTAAACCTCTAATCTTTAAAAAGGGGAACTAATAGTAGGCGAAGTACTAGCTCCTCGAAGTTAAGTCTTTCTTTAAAAGTAGCAAAACCTGCTAGGATACTAACAAGCAGCAAATTATCTTTGCGTTAAGCTGCCTAGGCAGAATCTTAAAGTAATCCGAGCACGCAGATATAGTTTAATACAGCTGTTTGAATAACTATATCTCGAACTAAAGCGAGAAAGGAATCTATGCGGCAGTAGGTAAGGGCTTTAGGGGTGGTAAGTTAAGGCCCGGCTCGGTCTAGAAGTGATCTGACTGCAGTAGACGCAAGGTCAATACCCGTCTTTTGATAACTATATCCAAGGCTGGAGAGAGAAGAATCTACGTACAAGCGGAGGTGGAGGTATTTGAGTGTGCGCCAAGCCTGGCCCTGCCAAGCCTGCCACCTTCCAGCACCTTCCAGCCTATATCCGTATCACTACCGCCCTCCCTAACCAGCGATTGCCCTCAATCGCAATCAGCCAAACCAGGTCGCAGGTATCGAGTTAAACCAGGTCGTAGGGGTCGCAAATTCAGCTTTGCTATCAGCCAATCAGGTCGCTCCAAAACAGGTCACTTTTGAGGTCGCTTTTGAGGTCGCTTTTGAGGTCGCTTTTAAGCTTCAATTTCCATGCGTTTTGAGTCTCAATCTCGTGCCTTTTTGAGTCTCAATCTCGTGCCTTTTTGAGCCTTAATCTCGTGCCTTTTTGAGCCTCAATCTCGTGCCTTTTTGAGCTTCAACCTCGTGTCTTTTGCCGTCGCTTTCGGCCTCAATTGGTGCCTTGTTTGCTGCCTTGTTTGCTGCAGAGGTCGCGGAGTTCTCGGAGGTTGCAGAGGTCTCGGAGGTTGCGGAGGTCGCAGAGGTTGCCTTGCAAACACGTGTCGCTTCTCGAGCCGTCGCTTTTCGAGCCGTTGCTTTTCAAGCCGTCGCCTGTCGCTTCTCGAGCCGTCGCTTTTCGAGCCATTGCTTTTCAAATGGTCGCAGAGGTCTCGGAGGTCGTCGAGGTCGCGGAGGTCGCAGCTGCAGCGGTCGCAGCTGCAGAGATCGCGAGGTCGTAGAGGTCGTCGAGGTCCCAGCCTACGTATGTCGCTTCTCGACGGTCGCTTCTTGACGGTCGCTTCTTGACAGTCGCTCCTCGACGGTCGCTTCTCGACGGTCGTCGAGCCGTCGCTTGCTTCTCAGACCGTCGCTCGCTTCTTAGACGCTCGCCTCGCTTCTCGACCGTCGCTTTGCCTGTGCTTTGCCTATCTGCAGCAGCTGTGCCTGGGTGCTCGTTGTAGCTAGGTAGTCTCGATTGTCAAACTGAACGTGTTGTCTGCGGCTGCTTGTCTCTGTTGTCTGTAGATGTGCCTTGTGCTCGTACTCGTTGCTCTGCCTGTATTGTCTACAGCAGCTGTGCCTGTCTGCAGCTAGGTACTCTGCCTGTATTGTCTACAGCAGCTGCCTTGTATTGCCTACACTGTTGTACCTGTACTAGGTGCTCTTTCTCTGTGCTCTTGCTCTGCGCTCTTGCCTAGGTGCTCGTTGTAGCTAGGTAGTCTTCATTGCTAAATATGCCGAATGCTAAACGTACGCCTCGATTGTGCTGCCGGTCGCGCTGCTCGTGTTGCCGATTGCTGAACTGTCTCGATAGGCCTTGTCCGAATAGAACGGTCTGTCAAAGACCCGAAAAAACGAATGTCGTCGCCCTAGGTCCTGCTAGGTGCGCTCTCGTTGTCGTCGCTCCTGTCGTCGTCGCTCTCCTTGTCCTTACATCCTCGTCGTCGCTCTCTCGCTCTCGTCGTACTCGTCGCTCTTGCTCTTTATCCTTGTCGCTCCTACATCGTCCTTCTCGACCTTCTCGTCGCTCTCGTTCTCGTCGCTCTCGTTCTCGTCGCTCTCTCGTCGCTCTCTCGTCGCTCTCGCTCTTCTTCAAAACTCGCGATCTGCTCGCGTAGGCACTCTCTTCAAAACTCTCTCTTCTTCTCGATAGGGGCACTTCTCTTCCCTAAAACTCTCTCTTCTTCTTCTTCTTCTCGATTAGGGGAGGGGAGGGTAGAGTAGCATGCATATGTACGATTAAGTAACCGGATATAATTCAACGGCCTCCTTCGTACATATACAGTACACACTCTGGGTTGTCGGTTGCACGTACGTTATTCGAGTACCCGGATGTAATTCAACGGGCTCTTTCGCGTAGTGCAGGTTGGGTGTTGGAGTGAGCCTTAGATATAATGATCTGACTGCAGTAGACGCAAGGTCAATACCCGTCTTTTGATAACTATATCCAAGGCTGGAGAGAGAAGAATCTACGTACAAGCGGAGGTGGAGGTATTTGAGTGTGCGCCAAGCCTGGCCCTGCCAAGCCTGCCACCTTCCAGCACCTTCCAGCCTATATCCGTATCAAGAAGGGCCGAGCCGAAATTCCAAGGGTCTACCCTATTACTTAGTCCTACCCCTTTCTGCCGCTGCAACACCACTACCCTCCCTTACTAGCGGTTGCCCTCGACTGCTTACTTATCTGTGCTTTTTTTTGATTTAACCTTACCCCTTGCTTTCTTCTATTTCGAAATTATCCCCTTTCTTTATCTTCTTTCTTCTTATATCGTCGTCGTCTAACGTCTCTTACTTCGGCTTCTATCTAATCGGAAGAGCTATCTAATCTGAGCTAGCAGCTATCTAAGCTGCAGCGAGGCTAGCCTGTACGCTGCTGCGGAGGTCTATATAGATCTATCCGCAGTTCGCTATCTCTTCCTCTTTTTCTTCTCTACTATAGTCTTAAGCGCTACTGTAAAGCCAGCGGCGCCGACGCCGCTTTACGAAATCGAACGGCTATAAGCCTTTCTTGTTCGGGGCGGCGTTAGCGACCGTCGCGTTGAAGTAGTAGTGGTCTTTAGCCTTATGGCCATTATCCGACCGGCTTCGCCAGTCGGTAGTAGTGGTAGAGCCGAAGACTCCGACTAAACGCGCTACTACGATCGTTTCTATCGGTTTTCTTGCCGATAGAGCGGACGCGGTTTATCTTCTTCTTCCGGAGCTATTAGCTTCGGAGCTACTTAGGCTTTGGCTTCTTTAGATTCCGGACGTAAAACTCTCTTAGCAGCTCTGCCGAATTTCGGAGATTCTCGACTAGATACTATTTATAGTCTTCTAGCTATCCTTTCTACGAGATCCTTGCTTCGACGGATCCTCTTATCTTTCTTTTATCTACTATATCTTCCACCTCCTACTCTTCTTCTTTACCGTCTATCTCGATTGGTAGGGGTTCGGCGAACCCCTGTTCCGGAAGGCCGTCGTCGGGGTCCAAACTTAGTAGATCCGAATAAAAGACATTGAAGATTTAGAACGATCTTAGTAGCTGGAGCCGATAGGTTACCGGCGACCTCTTTTCCACTATCTTGAACGGACCTACGTAGCGGGGGCTAAGCTTAGCGTTGCCTTTTAGCCTTAGGTTCCGCGTGTTAAGCTATACCTTTTGGCCTTCCTCAAATTCCATTAGCGACCGCTTTCTATTAGCTCGAGCTACTATCTTTTTCTGAGCCGATTCTATCGCCTCCTTCGCTACGCGGATTGCTTCTTCTATCTGAGATTTAAGCGCTTCTGCCGCGGCGGCAGTGACCCTCTTTGACGAAGTGGCGGTAGATATAGAAGGTTCCGAAGAGCTGGGTTCGTCCAGCGGTTGAAAGCTTATTCTTAGAAGGTAACTATAGGTTATCTCGAACGGCGCCAGCGAGGTAGCTTCTGACCGTGCTGAATTAGCGCAGAATTCGGCCATCGGCAATACCTTAATCCACTCTCCTTAATAGTAACTATAGAATATTCGTAGATATTTGTCTATCTCGCAGTTAGCCACTTTAGACTGACTGTCGGTTTAAGGGTAAGCAGCTGTGCTGAGCTTTCTACGAATTCCGAGAGCTTAGTTAATAGCTTTCTATACATTAGCAGTAAATTAAGGACCCTTATCTGTAGTAATAGTGTCCGGCAGGCTATAGTGCTTCTACACGTACTGGATTAGCATTCTCGCCGTCTCTTCTATAGTAGTTCCTTCGTCCTTAGCTCGGCAGGGGATAAAGTAGCGTTCTTTGCTTAGTCGATCCACTACATTAAGCGTAGCATTATATCTATCGGAATCCGGCAGGCCGGTTACGAAATCTATTGTAATGTGCTGCTACAGTTTCTTAGGGATCGGAAGTAGCTTTAACAGACCGGCTGGAAGGCTGTAACGTAGCTTCGCGACTCGGTATACGTAACAATTAGCGATAAACCGGTGGATCCGCTCGAAGATTCGCAGAAACTAGTAGATTATCCTTACTGCTTTTATCGTCTTCTTTAAGCTAGCGTAGCCAACATCCTTAGAACTATAGACCAGCTAGATAACCTCTGCGATTAGTTCTTCCAGCACTATTAACTTCCCTAAGCCTATTTTGCCGAGCTTCTACTGCTAATTAAGACGTTCTACTTTTTCGTAGAGCGTCTCTTCTTCTGTCGGCGATTCTATCGCGCAGATCCCTACTTCTTTTAACACCTTAGCGTCTACTATCCGTTCGGTCAACATCTTCTGGAACATGTTCGGATCTTCTTTCGCGCGGCTAGTCTTCCCTTCTCCTCTCGTTAGCGCATTAGCCTTTCTATTTTGAGCTCTGGGTCGATAGGTGATCTTGAAATCGAATCTAGATAAGTAGGCGGCCTACCGAGCTTAACAGCGCGATAGCTTCTGCGTCTTTATAAAATAGGTTAGTAACTGGTGGTCCGTAAGGACCTGGAGCGTGCTCTTTCTAGCTATAAGCTCTGGCTTCCACTCCTTGAAAGCCTGGATAATAGCTAACAGTTCTTTGTCGTAGATAGCGTAGTTCCGCTTAGCCTCGTTTATAGACTTGCTAAAGAAAGCCACTGGATAGAGGGTCTCGTCAGCGTTATGATACTGAGAAAGGACCCCTGCCGTTACTGTATCGGATGCGTCTGTTTCCAAGTAGATAGTCTTTTCCGGTCGAAAGTGCGCTAGTACTAGCGCCGAGGCCACTGCTTCTTTTAGTCGATTGAAAGCCTCCGTGCACTTCTTATTCTATAGGCCTACGGCCTCCTTCTTTAATGCTTTGTTTAGGGGTCGCACTATCTTGCTAAAGTTCTTAATAAATTGCCGATAGTAGCTGCAGAACCTGAGAAAAGCTGTAATTTAGGTAGTGTTTCCGGATTTCGGCTGCTTCCATTCCGCAACGGCGGCGACCTTTAAAGGGTCTATCCAAATTCCTTCTCTTCCGACGATAAGACCGAGATATTTAACTTCGGTCTAATAGAACTCGCTCTTCTTCGTGTCGGCGTTTAATCCGACCTCGCAAAGTCTCTTTAGCACTCTCTCGATGTAGTCCGTGTGCTGCTCTCTCGTTCTATCGGTATAGACGAGAATGTCGTCTAAGTAGATAGATACGAATCGCTCTAGCATGTCTATAAAGGTGTGATTTATGAAACGCTGCTACACCGCCGTCGCGTTAGTAAGCCTGAAAGGCATTACCAACTACTTGAAATTGCCTATATGTGTAGCGAATGTCGTAAGATCTTCTGTTTGTCCTTCCTTATTCCTTAGTCAGTAGAACGCTTAGCGAATATCAAGCTTGCTAAGCTACTTGGCTTTAGCTACTTGCTGTATAGTCTTATCGATTAGCGGCAGCGGATACACGTCTCTCTTAGTAACCTTATTAGGGCCTCGGTAATCTACGCACAGTCAGAGACTACCTCCGGGTTTCCGTACAAAAAGAATCGGCGACGTATATTCTGCAGAGCTTGGCGTAATAAACTTCTTTGCCAGATTATCTCGAACAAACACTTCTACCTAGTCCAGCTCGGCCAGCGAAAATCGTCTTAGGGGCTCGGTTCTTGGCAGCGTAGCTCCTTCTTTTAGTCAGATCTTGTTGTCGTATTCCGGTTATTAGAGCGGCAGGAGGTTAGAGTCAGCTTTTAAGAACACATCCGCGTAGCTATAGAGCTCTTTCGGTAGCACCTCTAACGGATTTACTTCTTCTTCTGCTATTATCTTCTAGTAATCTTTAATGTCTTTTATCGAGATAGCATAGATCTTACTGTCTAGCGACCTCGCGAGGGTCGTTAAAGCTTCCGAGCTTAGCATTCCGATCGTGTCCAGAGGGTCAGGCTGATCGATCGGAATCTCTCCGGTGGTCGTAGCACTTAGTTTCTTAGCAACGACGGTGACCGATTCGGCGGCGACTCCGCTCTGCTGGGTTTTGAACCCGAGCGTGCCTTTACCTATGTCAATAACAGCTTTCTAGTTGTTTATCTATTTCTGCCCTATAATAATGTTAAACCTTCTGATATCTATAATTTGGAACGTCGCTTCTGTAGTGCGACCTGCTAAGGTGGTCTTTAATAGCACATAATGCGTAACACTCTTAGTGTCTTGTCCGTTGTATGCCGAAATTCGCGTCGGCGATGCTAATTCCACTAGGTAACTATATCTGTTTATTAGCTTTTAAACCAATCAATAGTGGATCGCGGCGCCGATAAGAGCTCCTGTGTCGATAAAGGCCTTTAATTGGAGTAGTCGATGCGAGCCCTCGAGGGGGTAGACCGTAATCAGAACGATAATAGCAGTCTCCGTGTTCACTTCTACTGCTGCTAAGTGTTGCAGCGGCAGAAAGGGGTGGGACTAAGTGATAGGGTAGACCCTCGGAATTTCGGCTCAGCCCTTCCGGACTGAGCCGGGCCTTGGCACACTACCCCTAAAGCTCTTACCTACCACTATATAGATTCCTTTCCCTCCTTAGTTCAAGAGATAGTTATTAAAAAGGCTGTATTGAATCTTATCTGCGTGCCTGGATTATTATCTCTCGAACTTACTTACTATACTATCCCTGCGCTGCGCGAAAGGGACCGTTGAACTATCTGGACACCCGAATAACGCATGCGCACTATACAAACTAAACTAAACACCAGCACTGTAAGACAGCTATAGAGAGCTTCTTAATGGTAGAGAGCGGCGTTATAGGCCGAAGCAGAAGCAGAAGAGAAAAGACTGACAGAGCGAGTAGGCGCTCTAGTGTTATTAATAATAAGTTTATTATTAGAGGTTTTACAGCGGAAGAGACTGCAGAGATTAAGGAACGAATAACCGAATACAAGAAGATCTATAACTGTACACTAGAGGAACTTAAGGATTATGTAAACGAGAACGGAGTAGGGAAGGTCTACGACAGCATAGACCTTATTAAGAAGCTGTTTTACAGAACCCTAGAAGAAAAGAGACAGTTAGGAGAGGAAATCGAGGCAGTAAGGGCCAAGAAGGAATCGGCAGAGACTATTATAGATATGCTGGAAAACCAAACGGCAAACCGACTAGCACAACTAAAAGCAATAAAGGCTCAGTTAGCTGAGATGGAAGCAGCGATGTCGCCGCCACTACACTAAGAAGAACAAGCAGAGACCGCCTTACCGGCGGCCTACAGTTAAGGTAGCACCTTAATAACATTACTACCGGACCTACCGGCGTTTAGAGGCAGAGACCCCAAAGACTAGGAAGCGTTTAAGAAGAAGATAAAGAACAAGATAGACCAAGATTACGCCGGAAACAGTGCTAGAGATAGATTGGCCTACCTGGAATCGCAATTAGAAGGTAAAGCTTTTTCGCTAGTACCGGACCTAGAAGAGGTAACCGCTAAAGAAGCGATTAAAGCGCTGGATTAACGCTTCGGAGACCCCTTCCGAAAGAAGACGGCCTGCGAACAGCTAGATAAGATTAACCAGAACCGGCAGACGTTCGAAGAGTTCTACAGACTGTTTAGAAAATATGCTATTAGAGCTAGAGTGTCGGAAGATAAGCAGCTCTACCTACTAAGGCAGAAGCTAAACCCTAAACTGGCCGCAGCTATAGCGTTGGTAGAAGATAAAGAACTCGAAAGTTTCGTGCATAGAGCGAGAGTCACTGCCAGAAACCTGAGCGCTTACGCGAAATTACGCGAATCGAACTAGAAGCTGTTGTTAACGCAGGCAACGCGACCCCCTGCACCTTTCTGGAGAGCACCCCAGCAGCTACCTTATTAGTTACCGCGTTCGTCGTTCGTCCCTACCTGCTACGCGTATAGAAAGCCTGGCTATATCGCTACGGGATGCTAAGCAACGGCCTAGCAGAAGCAGGAGTATCGTATTACGAAGCAGCCGCAGCCGCCGAGAAAGACTATACAAGCTATCGAGCCGGCTCCGAACGACACCGACAGTGTAGACAGTGGAGTGCTACTAAGAATCCTGGGAAAAGACCAGCTAGATAGATAGGCCCCCTATCTAGTATAGACAATAGGGCACTAACAAGAACTACGTTACCGGAAGATAAGAGTATTAACAGCTGTAGCGACCTACTCTTAGCAGTAGTGGAAGTGAATACGGAAACAGCTATTATCCTTCTAATTACTGTCCACCCCTTCGATAGTTCGAGCAGGCCACTCTAGCTAAGAGCTTTTATCGACACGGGAGCCCTTATCGGAGCGGCGATTCACTATCGATTGGTTCAAAAGCTAATAAACGGATATAGCTATCCGGTGGAGCTGGCATCGCCGACACGGATTTTAGCATATAACGGACAAGACACAGAGAGTGTTACGCATTATGTGCTATTAAAGACTACCCTAGCTGGCCGTACTACGGAGGCGACGTTCCGAATTATAGATATATGAAGGTTTAACATTATTATAGGGCAGAAATAGATAAAGAACCAGAAAGCAGTTATTGACGTAGGCGAAGGCACCCTCAGTTTCAGGACCCAGCGGAGCGGCGCAGCTGCCGTTAGATCAGTAACGGTGGCCGCCGCGGAACCAAAACGCTACGACTATCGAAGCGGTTCCGAAGGATCGGTCCGACCCTCGAAACAAGATCGGAATGCTAAGCTCGGAGGCTTTAACGACGCTCGCGAGATCGCTAGATAGTAAGATCTACGCTATCTTAATAAAAGACATTAAAGACTACAGGAAGATAATAGAGGAAGAAGAAGTAGATCTATTAGAGGTGTTACCGAAAGAACTCTATAGCTACACTAACGTGTTCTCGAAGGCTAACTCCAACCTCTTGCCGCTCTACTGACTGGAATATAACAACAAGATCCGGCTAAAAGAAGGAGCTACGCTGCCAAGAACCGAGCCCTTAAGAAGACTGTCGCCAGCTAAGCTGGACTAAGTAGAAGTGTTTGTTCGAGAGAATCTAGCAAAGAAGTTTATCGAGCCGAGCTTAGCCAAATATACGTTGCTGATTCTTTTCGTAAGGAAGCCTAGAGGTAGCCTCCGACTATACGTAGATTACCGAGGCCTTAATAAGGTCACTAAGAGAGATGTGTATCCGCTGCTGCTAATAGACGAGACTATACAACGAGTAGCTAAGGCTAAGTGGTTTAGTAAGTTAGATATTCGCTAAGCTTTCTATCGATTAAGAAACGAAGAAGGACAAACCGAAGATCTTACGACGTTCGCTACACGTATAGGCAATTTCAAGTAGTTGGTAATGCCTTTCGGACTTACTAACGCACCGGCAGTATAGCAACGCTTTATAAACTACACCTTTATAGACATGCTAGAACGGTTCGTGTCTATCTACTTAGACGACATTCTAATCTACACTAAAGGAACGAGAGAGCAATATACAGACTATATAGAGAGGGTATTAAAGAGACTCCGCAAGGTCGGATTAAACGCAGATACGAAGAAGAGCGAGTTCTACTAGACCGAAGTTAAATACCTTAGTCTTATCGTCGGAAGAGAAGGAATTCGGATAGACCTATCGAAAGTAGCCGCTGTCGCAGAATAGAAGCAACCGACATCCGGAAACACTATGCAAATTAGAGCGTTTCTAGGTTTCTGCAGCTACTATCGACAGTTTATTAAGGACTTCAGCAAGATAGCGAGACCCCTAAACGAGGCGCTAAAGAAGGAGGCTGCTGGCCTACAGAATAAGAGGTGTATAGAAGCCTTTAACTAGCTAAAGGAAGCAGTAGCGTCGGCGCCGGTTCTAGCACACTTCCGACCAGAAAAGACGATCTACGTAGAAACGGACGCTTCCGACACAGTAACAGTAGGGGTCCCTTCTCAATACGCTAACGACGACGAGACTTGATGTAACGCGGTACACTTGAGCCAAAAGGGACTGGTCAAGTAACTCGGAAGTGACTTGACCAATGTGTACCAGATATATGAACCTTGGCAAGGCATAGTAATGACACGGGCCAACCCACCCCGTATTAAGACTCTCTATCCGGTGGCTTTCTTTAGCAAGTCTATAAATAATGCTAAGCGGAACTACGCTATCTATAATAAAGAACTGTTGGCTATTATACAGACGTTCGAAGAGTGGAAACCGGAGCTTATAGCTAGACAGAGCACGATCCAGGTCCTTACAGACCACCAGTCGCTGACCTACTTTATAAAGACGCAGAAGCTATTACGCCGCCAAGCTAGGTAGGCCGCCTACCTGTCCGGATTCGACTTTAAGATTACTTATCGACCTGGAGCTTAAAATAGAAAGGCTAATGCGCTAACGAGAAGAGAAGGAAAGACCAGCCGCGCGAAAGAAGATCCGAACATGTTTTAGAAGGTGCTGACAGAACGAATAGTAGACACCGAGGTATTAAAAGAGGTAGGGATCTGTACGATAGAGCCGCTAACTAAAGAAGAGACGCTGTACGAGAAAGTGGAACAGCTTAATTAGCAGCAGAAGCTCGGAAAAACCGGCTTAGGGAAGCTAATAGTTCTAGAAGCACTAGTTACAGAGGTTATCCAGTCGATCTATAGTTCCAAAGAAGTTGGTTACGTAGACTCAAAGAAGACGATAGAAGCCGTAAGAACGACCTACTAGTTTCCGCGAATCTTCAAGCGGATACATCGGTTTATTACTAACTGTTACGTGTGCCGAGCCGCGAAGCTATGTTACGGCCTTCCGGCCGGCCTGTTAAAGCCACTTCCGATCCCTAAGAAACTATAGCAGCACATTACGATAGACTTCGTAACCGGCCTGCCGGATTCTAATGGATATAACGCTACGCTTAATGTAGTAGATCGACTGAGCAAAGAACGCTATTTTATCCCCTGCCGAGCTAAGGATAAAGGAACTACAGCAGAAGAAACGGCGAGAATGCTAATCCAATACGTATAGAAGCACTATAGCCTGCCGGACACTATTACTACGGATAGGGGTCCTCAATTTACCACCGATGTATAGAAAGCTATTAACCAAGCTCTCGAAATTCGTAGAAAGCTTAGTACGGCCGCTTACCCCCAAACTGATAGACAGTCTAAAGTAGCTAACTGAGAGATGGAAAAGTATCTACGAATCTTCTGCAGCTATTATTAAGCAGAATAGGTTAAGGTGTTGCCGATAGCCGAATTCTGCGCCAATTCTGCACGATTAGAAGCTACCTTACTAGCGCTGTTCGAGATAACCTACAGTTATCTTCCGAGGATAAGCTTTTAACCGCTAAACGAACCCAGCCCTTTAGAACCTTCTACCGCTACCTCGTTAAAGAGAATCACCGCGGCGGCGGCAGACGCGCTTAGATCTTAGATAGAAGAAGCGATTAAGGTAGCAAAGGAGGCGATAGAATCGACTTAGAAGAAGATAGTAACTCGAGCTAATAGAAAGAGGTTACTAATAGAATTTGAGGAAGGCCAAAAGGTATAGCTTAACACACAGAACCTAAGGCTGAAAGGCAACGCGAAGCTTAACCCTCGTTACGTAGGTCCGTTCAAGATAGTAGAAAAGAGGTCGCCGGTAACCTACCGGCTCTAGCTGCCAAAATTATTCCGGATCTACGATGTCTTCTATTCGGATCTGTTAAGTTTAGATCCTAAAGACTGATCCGGGCGCGCAGATAAAATTCAATACGGCCTTTTTGATAACTATATCTCGAACTAAGGAGGGAAAGGAATCTATATAGTGGTAGGCGAGGGCTTTGGGGATAGTGTGCCAAGGCCCGGCTTAGTCCGGAAGGGCCGAGCCGAAATTCCGAGGGTCCACCCTATTGCTCGGTCCCACCCCTTTCTACCGCCGCAACACCACCCCCCTCCCTTATCAGCGGTCGCCCTTGACCGCTTACTTATGTGTTCCTCTTTTTTTTTTGTTTTTGATTTATATCGTTACTATCTAACGTCTTTACTTAGCGTCTATCTGATCCGTTCTATCTGATCGGAGCTATCCTTTCTATAAGATCCTCGCTTCGATAGATCCTCTTTGTTTTCTTATATTAATTACGTCTTCTACCTCCTACTCTTCTTCTTTACTGTTTATCTCGACCGACGGGGGTTCGGCAAAATCCTGTTCCGGAAGGCCGTCTTCAGGATCTAATCTTAGCAGGTCCGAATAAAAGACATCGTAGATCCTGAACGATTTCGGCAGCTGGAGCCGGTAGGTTACTAGCGACCTCTTTTCTATTATCTTAAACGGACCTACGTAACGAGGGTTGAGCTTCGCGTTGCCTTTCAGCCTTAAGTTCTGCGTATTAAGCTATACCTTTTGGCCTTCCTCGAATTCTATCGGTAACCTCTTTCTATTAGCTCGAGTTACTATCTTCTTCTAAGCTGATTCCATCGCTTCTTTCGCTACCTTAATCGCTTCTTCTATCTAAGATCTAAGCGCGTCTGCCGCCGCCGCGGTGATTCTCTTTAACGAGGTAGCGGTAGAAGGTTCTAAAGGGCTGGGTTCGTTTAGCGGTTAAAAGCTTATCTTCGGAAGATAGCTGTAGGTTATCTCGAACGGCGCCAGTAAGGTAGCCTCTGATCGTGCGGAATTAGCGCAGAATTCGGCTATCGGCAACATCTTAACCTATTCTGCTTAATAATAGCTGCAGAAGATTCTTAGATATTTCTCTATCTCTTAGTTAGCTACTTTAGACTGGCCGTCGGTCTAAGGGTAAGCGGCCGTGCTAAGCTTTCTACGAATTCTAAGGGCTTAGTTAATGGCTTTCTATACATCGGCGGTGAATTGAGGACCCCTATCCGTAGTAATAGTGTCCGGCAGCCCGTAGTGCTTCTATACGTGCTGGATTAACATTCTCGCCGTTTCTTCCGCAGTAGTTCCTTTATCCTTAGCTCGGCAGGGGATGAAATAGCGTTCTTTGCTTAGTCGATCTACTACGTTAAGCGTAGCGTTATATCTATCGGAATCCGGCAGGCCGGTTACGAAGTCTATCGTAATGTGCTGCTATAGTTTCTTAGGGATCGGAAATGGCTTTAGCAGGCCGGCCATAAGGCCGTAACATAGCTTCGCGGCTCTGTACATATAACAGTTAGTTATAAACCGGTGGATCCGCTCGAAGATTCGCGGGAACTAGTAGGTCGTCCTTATTGCTTCTATCGTTTTTTTCGATCCTGCGTAACCAACATCCGTAGAGCTATAGACCAGCTTAATAACCTCTGTAATCAGTTCTTTCAGAACGATCAGTTCCCCTAAGCCCGTTTTGCCGAGCTTCTGCTGCTAATTAAGCCGTTCCACTTTCTCGTGCAGCGTCTCTTCTTTGATCGGCGGCTCCACTGCACAGATCCCTACCTCTTTTAATACCTTAGCGTCTACAATCCGTTCGGTTAATACCTTCTGGAACATGTTCGGATCTTCTTTCGCTCGGCTGGTCTTTCCTTCTCTTCTCGTTAGCGCATCAGCCTTTCTATTTTAAGCTCTAGGTCGAAAGGTAATCTTAAAATCGAATCCGGATAAGTAGGCTGCCTACCGGGCTTGGCGGCGTAATAGCTTCTGCGTCTTTATAAAGTAAGTTAGTAACTGGTAGTCTGTAAGGACCTGGACCGTGCTCCGTCCGGCTATAAGCTCTAGTTTCTACTCCTCGAAAGCCTGAATAATAGCTAGCAGCTCTTTATTATAAATAGCGTAGTTCCGCTTAGTATTATTTATAGACTTGCTAAAGAAAGTTACTAGATAGAGAGTCTCGTCGTCGTTAGCGTATTGAGAAAGGACCCCTGCCGTTACTGTGTTAGAAGCGTCCGTTTCTACGTAGATCGTCTTTTCCGGTCGGAAGTGCGCTAGCACTAGTGCCGATGCTACTGCCTCTTTCAGCTAATTAAAGGCTTCTGTACACTTCTTATTCTATAGGCTAGCTGCCTCCTTCTTTAACGCCTTATTCAGTAGTCTCGCTATCTTGCTAAAGTCCTTAATAAACTGTCGATAGTAGCTGCAGAATCCGAGAAACGCTCTGATTTGCGTAGTGTTTCCGGATGTCGGTTGCTTCTATTCTGCGACGGCAGCCACTTTCGACAGGTCTATCCGAATTCCTTCTCTTCCGACGATAAGACCGAGATATTTAACTTCGGTCTAGTAGAACTCGCTCTTCTTTGTGTCTGCGTTTAATCCGACCTCGCAGAGTCTCTTTAACACCCTCTTAACGTAGTCTGTGTGTTGTTCTCTCGTTCCCTTAGTGTAGATAAGAATGTCGTCTAAGTAGATAGACACGAACCGTTCTAGCATATCTATAAAGGTGTGGTTTATAAAGCGTTGCTACACTGCCGGCGCGTTAGTAAGTCCGAAAGGCATTACCAGCTACTTGAAATTGCCTATACGTATAGCGAATGTCGTAAGATCTTTAGTTTGTCCTTCTTCGTTCCTTAACCGGTAGAACGCTTAGCGGATATCCAGCTTGCTGAACTACTTAGCCTTAGCTACTCGTTGTATAGTCTCGTCTATTAGCAGCAGCGGATACACATCTCTCTTAGTGACCTTTTTAAGGCTACGGTAATCTACGCATAGTCGGAGGCCACCTCCGGGTTTCTGTACGAAAAGAATCGGTAACGTATATTCTGCAGAGCTTTGCGTAATAAACTTCTTCGCCAGATTCTCTCGAACAAACACTTCTACCTAGTCTAGCTCGGTTAGCGATAAGCATCTTAGGGGTTTCGTTCTTAGCAGTGCGGCTCCTTCTTTTAACCGGATCTTGTTGTTATATTCTGGTCGGTAGAGAGGCAAGAGGTTGGAGTCAGCCTTTAAGAACACGTTAGTGTAACTATAGAGTTCTTTTGGCAACACCTCTAGTAGATCTACTTCTTCTTCTGCTATTATCTTCCAGTAGTCTTTAATGTCTTTTATTAAGATAGCATAAATCTTATTGTCCGGCGACCTTGCGAGGGTCGTTAAAGCTTCTAAACTCATTATTCTAATCGTGTCTTAAGGGTCGGACCGATCCTTTAGGGCCGCTTCGATAGTCGTAGCGTTTGGTTCTACGGTAACGACGGTAGCCGGTTTGGCGGCGACTCTGTCGTACTGGTTTTTGAACCCTAGCGTGCCTTTACCTATGTCGATAACAGCCTTCTGGTTCTTTATCTATTTCTGCCCTATAATAATGTTAAACCTTCTGATGTCTATAATTCGGAACGTCGCTTCTGTAGTGCGACCTGCCAAGGTAGTCTTTAATAGCATATAGTGCGTAACACTCTCTGTGTCTTGTCCGTTGTACGCTGAAATCCGTGTCGGTAATGCTATCTCTACCGGATAGCTATATCCCTTTATTATCTTTTGAACTAATTGATAATGGATCGCCGCTCCGATAAGGGCCCCCGTATCGATAAAAGCTCTTAGCTGAAGTGGTTTGCTCGATCTATCGAGGGGCTAGACAGTAATTAGAAGGATAATAGCTGTTTCCGTGTTTACTTCCACCGCCGCTAAGAGCGGATCGTTGCAGCTGTTGATACTCTCGTCTTCCGGTAACGTAGTTCGTGTTGGTGCCCTGTTGTCTATGCTGGATAGGGGGCCTATCCGTCTAGCTGGTCTTTTCCCAGGATTCTTAGTAGCACTCTACTGTCTACGCTGTCGGTGTCGTTCGGAGCCGGCTCGATAGCTTGTATAGTCTTTCTCGGCGGCTGCGGCTGCTTTATAACACGATACTCCTGCTTCTGTTAGCCCGTAGCTTGGCATTTCGTAGCGATATAGCCAGGCTTTCTACACGCGTAGCAGGTGGGGACGAACGACGAACGCGGTAGCTGCTAGGGTGCTCTCCTAAAAGGTGCGGGGGTCTCGTCGCCTGCGTTAACAACGGCTTCTAGCTCGATTCGTGTAATTTCGCGTAAGCGCTTAGGTTTCTCGCTGTAACTCTCGCTTAGTGCACGAAGCTCTTAAGGTCTTCGTCTTCTACCGACGCTATAGCTGCTGCTAGTTTAGGGTTTAGCTTCTGCCTTAAAAGGTAGAGCTGCTTATCTTCCGCTGCTCGGGCCCTAATCGCATATTTTCTAAACAGTCCGTAGAACTCTTCGAACGTCTGCCGGTTCTGGTTAATCTTATCTAGCTGTTCCCGGGCCGTCTTCTTTTAGAAGGGGTCTCCGAAGCGTTGATCCAGCGCTTTGATCGCTTCTTTAGCAGTTACCTCTTCTAGGTCCGCTACTAGCGAAAAAGCTTCGCCTTCTAATCGCGACTCTAGGTAGGCCAATCTATCTCCGGTACTGTTTCCGGCGTAGTCGCGATCTATCTTGTTCTTTATCTTCTTCTTAAATGCTTCCCAATCCTTAGGATCTCTGCCTCTAAACGCTAGTAGATCTAGTAGTAACGTTATTAACGTGCCGCCTTAACTGTAGGCCGCCGGTAAGGCGGTCTCTGCTAGTTCTTCTCGATGCAGTAGCGGCGCCGACGACATCGCTGCTTCTATCTTAGCTAGCTGAGTCTTTATCGCCTTTAGTTGTGCCAGTCGGTTTGCCGCTTGGTTTTCCAGCACATCTATAATGGTCTCGGCCGATTCCTTCTCGGCTCTTACTGTCTCTATTTCCTCTTTTAACTGTGTCTTTTCTTCTAGGGTTCTGTAAAACAGCTTCTTAATAAGGTCTATACTGTCGTAGACCTTTCCTACTCCGTTCTCGTTTACGTAATCCTTAAGTTCCTTAAGCGTGCAGTTATAGATTTTCTTATATTCGTTTATTCGTTCCTTAATCTCTGCAGTCTCTTCTGCTGTAAAACCTCTAATAATAAACTTATTATCGATAACACTGGAGCGCCTACTCGCTCTGTTAGTCTTTTCTCTTCTGCTTCTGCTTCGGCCTGTAACTCCGCTCTCTACCGTTAAGAAACTCTCTATAGCTTTCTTACGGTGCTGCGGTTGTTGGTTTGTGTAGTGCGCGTGCGTTATTCGGGGGTCCGGATAATTCAACGGTCCCTTTCGCGCAGCGCAGTGTTGGTGTAGGGAGTAAGTTCAAGATATAATAATCCAGGTGCGCAGATAAGATTCAATACGGCCTTTTTGATAACTATATCTCGAACTGAGGAGGGAAAGGAATCTATGTAGTGGTAGGCGAGGGCTTTAGGGGTGGTGTGCCAAGGCCCGGCTCGGTCCAGAAGGGCCGAGCCGAAATTCCGAGGGTCTACCCTATTGCTCGGTCCCACCCCTTTCTACTGCCGCAACAAAGACGGCCTTCCGGAACAGGGGTTCGCCGAACCCCTGTCGGTCGAGATAGACGGAGAAGAAGAAGAGTAGGAGGTAGAAGACGTAATCGATATACGAAAACGAAGAGGATCTATCGAAGCGAGGATCTTATAGAAAGGATAGCCGGAAGACTATAAATAGTATCCGGCCAAGAACCTCCGGAATTCGGCGGCAGTGCTAAGAGAATTTTACGTCCGGAACCTGAAGAAGCCGAGGCCTAAGTAGCTCGACGTTTGAAAAGGAAAGCTACGTCCGCTCTATCAGTGCAGAAGCCGATAAAGACGATCGTAACAGTCGCTTCGCTAGAGTCTTCGACGCAGCCACTACCTACTGCAGCTGCAGCAGGAAGCTCGCCGACGCTGGCCCTGTAGTAGGTAAGGTCTTTAGTAGAGAAAGAAGAAGAAGAAGAAACAGAGCTACGAACGAATCTATATAGACCTCTACAGCAGAGCACGGACCGGTTACGCCGCAGCTCGGGTAACCGCTAGCTCCGATCAGATAGAACGGATTAGATAGACGCTAAGTAAATGATACGGATGTGGATGTGGACAGCTGGCAGCTAGGCTTGGCAGGGCCAGGCTTGGCGCACACTCAAATACCTCTACCTCCGCTTGTACGTAGATTCTTCCCTCTCCAGCCTTGGATATAGTTATTAAAGACGGGTATTGACCTAGCGTCTACTGCAGTCAGATCATTATATCCAAGGCTTAAACCCAACATCTAACCCGCACTACGCGAAAGAGCCCGTTAAATTATATCCGGGTACTCGATTAACGTACGTGCAACCAACCAAGAGTGTATACTATATATATACGAAGGAGGCCGTCGATTTATATCCGGTTACTTAATTGTACATGTGCATACTACTCTATCCCTCCCCTGATCGAGAAGAAGAAGAGAGTTTTTAGGGAAGAGAAGTGCCCCTATCGAGAAGAGAGAGAGTTTTGAAGAGAGAGAGTGCCCCTACAAGAGGGATGTTAGGAAGAGAAGTGCCCCTACGAGCAGATCGTACGAGTTTTGAAGTTCTAAGATAGGACAAGAAGGACGAGAGCGAGAACGACGATGTAGGAGCGACGAGGACGAGGAGCGAGAGCGAGGAGCGAGAGCGACGACAACGACAAGATGCACCTAGCAGGACCTAGGGCGACGACATTCGTTTTTTTCAGGTCCTTAATAGACTATTCTATTTAGACAAGGCCTATCGAGACAGTTTAGCAATCGGCAACATAAGCAGCACGACTAGCGAGCCCTAAGCACCAACGAGCACCCAGGTACAAGACACGAGCAGCAAAGCAACACAAGCAGCAAAGCGACACAAGCAGCGTACCTAGGCAGAGCAAGAGCACAAGGCAGAGCTGTAGACAAAACAGGCACTGCATGTTCAGAAAAGCACTGCATGTTTAGGCAGGCAGCTGCAGACAGAGACAGGCAGCTGCAGACAATACGAGCACACAGGCACAGCTGCTGCAGGCAACACACTGTTCAGGTTCAGAAGAGCACAAGGCAGAGTACAAGGCACAGCTGCAGAGCACTAGCTGCAGAGCATCAGCTGCAGAGCATCAGCTGCAGAGCACCAAGCAGGCACGAGCACCTAGGCACGAGCACCCAGGCAGAGCACCAGGCAGAGCACTAGGCAGAGCACCAGACAAAGCACAGGCAAAGCACGGGCAAAGCGACGGTCGAGAAGCGAGCGACCGTCCGAGAAGCGAGCAACCGTCGAGAAGCGACGGCTTAAGAAGCGACGGCTCGAGAAGCGACCGTCAAGAAGCGACACGTGTTTGCAAGACGACCTCAGCAAGCTCCGCGACCTCTGCGACCGTTCGAGAAGCGACGGTCTAAGAAGCGAGCGACAGCTTAAGAAGCGAGCGACCGTCGAGAAGCGAGCGACCGTCTAAGAAGCGACGGCTCGAGAAGCGACCGTCGTAAAGCGACTGTCTAAGCTGCGACCTCTGCAGGCCTCTGCGACCCCGACGACCTCTGAGACCTCTGCGACTGTCTAAGAAGCGAGCGACCGTCGAGAAGCGACTATCGAGAAGCGACTGTCGAGAATAAGAAGCGACGGCTTGGAAAGCGACGGTTCAGAAGCAGCACATGCTTGCAAAGTGACCCTAAGAACCTCCGCGACCCCGACGACCTCTGCGAGCCTCCGCGACCTCCGCAGCCTCGACGACCTCCGCGACCTCCGCGGCCTCGACGACCTCCGCGACCTCCGCGGCCTCGACGACCTCCGCGACCTCCGCGGCCCCGACAACCTCTGCAGCCGCGACCTCTGAGAATTCTACAGCCTTGATAAGGCACCAATTAAGGCACCAAAGTGACGGCAAAAAGGCACGAGATTGAGACTCAAAACGCACGGAAATTGAAGCTCAAAAGCGACCTTGAAAGCGACCTGTTTTAGAGCGACCTGATTGGCTGATAGCGAAGCTAAATCTGCGAACCCTACGACCTATTTTAATGCGACCTCTGCGACCTTGTTTGGCACAATGCGACCACAATGCGACCTAGTTTAACTCGATACCTGCGACCTGATTGGCTGATTGCGATTAATAGATTGATTGCGATTGAGGGCAATCGCTGGTTAGGGAGGGCGGTAGTAATACGGATGTAGATGTGGACAGCTAGCAGCTAGGCTTGGCAGGGCCAGGCTTGGCGCACACTCAAATACCTCTACCTCCGCTTGTACGTAGATTCTTCCCTCTCCAGCCTTGGATATAGTTATCAAAGACGGGTATTGACCTAGCGTCTACTGCAGTCAGATCAGTAAAGACGTTAGATAGTAATAATAAATCAAAAAAAAATAGGGGAACAGATAAGTAAGCGGTCGAGGGCGACTGCTAGTAAGGGAGGGGGGTGGTGTTGCAGCGGCAGAAAGGGGTGGGACTGAGTAATAGGGTGGACCCTCAGAATTTTGGCTCGGCCCTTCCGGACTGAGCCGGGCCTTAGCACACTACCCCCAAAGCTCTTACCTACTACTACATAGATTCTTTTCCCTCCTTAGTTCGAGAGATAGTTATTAAAAAGGCCGTATTGAATCTTATCTGCGTGCCCGGATCACTAAGAGCGGATCGCTACAACTGTTAATACTTCCTTCTTCTAGTAACGTAGTTTGTAGCAGTGCCCTATTGTCTATGCTGGATAGGGGGCCTATCCGTCCAGCTAGTCTTTTCCTAGGATTCGCAGTAGCACTCTACTATCTACGCTGTCAGTGTCGTTCGGAGCTAGCTTAATAGCTTAGATAGTTTTCCTTAGCGGCTGCGGCTTTGCGGCACAATATTCCTGCTTCTGCTAAGCCGTCGCTTGGCATCTCGTAGCGATATAGCCTAGCTTTCCGCACGCGTAGCAGGTAGGGACGAACGACGAACGCGGCGAATAAGATAGTTGCTAGAGGGCTCTTCGGAAAGATGCAGAGGATCGTGTTGTTGGCGTCGTCGATAGCTTCTAGTTCGATTCGCGCAATGCCGATTTCGCGTAGGCGCTTAGGTTTCTAGCAGTAACTCTCGCTTAGTGCACGAAGTTCTTAAGGTCTTCGTCTTCTACTAAAGCTATAGCTGCAGCCAGTTTAGGGTTTAGCTTCTGCCTTAGTAAGTAGAGCTGCTTATCTTCTAACACTCTGGCTCTAATAGTATATTTTTGGGACAGTCCGTAAAATTCCTTAAACATTAGCTAGTTCTGGTTGATCTTATCTAGTTGCTTACGGGCTGTCTTCTTTCAGAAGGGATCTCCGAAGCGTTAGTCTAGCGCTTTGATTGCTTCTTTAGCAGTTACCTCTTCTAGGACCGCCACTAGCAAAAAAGCTTCACCTTCTAATCGCGATTCTAGGTAGGCCAACCTGTCTTCTTTACTGTTTCCAGCATAATCGCAGTCTATCTTGTTCTTTATCTTTTTTTTTAAATGCCTCCTATTCTTTAGGGTCTCTGCCTTTAAACGCCGGTAGGTTAGGTAGTAATGTTATCGAGGTGCCGCCTTAACTGTAGGCCGCCGGTAAGGCGGTCTCTGCTTGTTCTTCTCGATGTAGTAGCAGCGCCGACTGTTGCAGCGGCAGAAAGGGGTAGGACTAAGTAATAGGGTGTAATCCGGGCACGCAGATATGATTCAATACGGCCTTTTTGATGACTATATCTCGAACTAAGGAGGGAAAGGAATCTATGTGGTGGTGGTGGTGGGCTCTAATAGATAGTGGTGCCAAGGCCCGGCTCGGTCCGGAAGGGCCGAGCCGAAATCCAGGGTCTACCCTATTACTTAGTCCTACCCCTTTCCCCCGCCGCAACACCACCCCCCTCCCTCACTAGCGGTCGCCCTCGACCGCTTAGTCACCCTATCTACCCGAAAATCTCCACTTTTTTTTTTTTTGAAAATCCCTCTAACGCCGACGTCACTTCTTCCGTCTTCTGTCAAAAACAACGTTCTCTTTATTGCTTCTTTAATTTCTTACGTCGTCGGCGTCTAAAGTCCTTCACTTAGCGTCTATGTGATCCGTTCGCCTAATCCGTGCTATCTGATCTGAACTGTAGGTTATCTAAGCCGCGGCTCGGCTAGTCTGTGCGCCGGCGCGGAGGTCTATATAGGTCTTTCCGTAGCGCCGTTTTTCTTCTTCTTTTTCTCTTCTACTAAAGCCTTTACCTGCTACGGGGTCGGCGGCGCTGGCACGCTACGGCGTCGGCGAGCTGCCTGCCGATCCGCTGGTAGGTAGTAGCCGAGTCGAAGGCCTCCCCGAAGGCGACCGTTACGATCGTCTTTATCGGCTTCGGCCCCAGTAGAGCGGACGCGGCTTTCTTCTTTTATTTCTTTCGGAGGTCGTTAGTTTCGGAGCTATCCGGGTTTTGGCTTCTTCGGGTTCCGCACGTAGAACTCTCTGAGCAGCTCCGCTGAATTCCGCAGGTTCTCGATCGGATACTATTCGTAGTCTTCCAGCTACCCCTTCTACGAGATTTTCGCTTTGATGGACCCCCTTATTTTCTTTACGTCTATTATATCTTCTACCTCCTACTCTTCTTCCTTGCCGTCCATCTCGATAGGCAGGGGTTCGGCGAACCCCTGTTCCGGCAGACTGTTCTCAGGGTCTAAGCTTAGCAGATCCGAATAAAAGACATCGTAGATCCGGAACGATTCCGGTAGCTGGAGCCGATAAGTTACCGGCGGCCTCTTTTCCACTATCATAAACGGACCTACGTAGCGCGGATTAAGCTTGGCGTTCCCTTTTAGCCTCAGGTTCCGCGTGTTGAGCCAGACCTTTTGACCTTCCTCGAATTCCGTCGGCGACCGCTTTCTATTAGTTCGAGTTACTATCTTCTTCTAAGCCGATTCTATCGCTTCTTTCGCTACCTTGATCGCTTCTTCTATCTGAGATCGGAGCGCTTCCGCCGCTGCGGCGGCGACTCTCTTTAACGATATAGCGGTAGAAGGTTCTATAGAGCTAGGTTCGCTCGGCAGATAGAAACTTATTCTCGGAAGGTAGCTATAAGTTATCTCAAACGGCGCCAGCGACGTAGCTTCTAACTGTGCTGAATTGGTGCAGAACTTAGCTATCGGCAGCATCTCGACCCACTTTTCTTAGTAGTAGCCGCAGAAGATTCGTAGGTATTTTTCTATCTTACGGTTGGCCACTTCGGACTGACCGTTAGTTTAAGGGTGAGCGGCGGTGCTAAGCTTTCTACGAATTCCGAGAGCTTGGTTAATGGCTTTCTATACGTCGGCGGTAAATTGAGGATCCCTATCCGTAGTAATAGTGTCCGGCAGGCTATAGTGCTTCTATACGTGTTGGATTAACATTCTCGCCGTTTCTTCTGTAGTAGTTCCTTCGTCTCTCGCTCGGCAGGCGATAAAGTAGCGTTCTTTGCTTAATTGGTCCACTACGTTCAGCGTAGCGTTATATCCGTCGGAGTCCGGCAGGCCGGTTACAAAATCCATCGTAATGTGTTGCTACGGTTTCTCAGGGATCGGAAGTGGCTTTAGCAGACCTGCCGGAAGACCGTAACGTAGTTTCGCTGATCGGCACACGTAGCAGTTGGCGATAAATTGGTGGATCTGTTCGTAGATCTGCGGAAACCAGTATGTCGTCCTTATAGCTTCTATCGTTTTCTTTAATCCTGCGTAACCAACGTCTACGGAGCTATAGACCAGCTGGATGACCTCTGTAATTAGTTCTTCTGGAACTATCAGCTTCCCTGAACCGGTTTTGCTGAGCTTCTGTTGCTGGTTAAGCTGCTCTACCTTTTCGTAGAGCGTTTCTTCCTTAGGGGCCAGTTCCACTGCATAGACCCCTACCTCTTTCAGCATCTCTGCGTCTACTATCCGCTCGGTCAGCACCTTCTGGAACATGTTCGGATCTTCTTTCGCGCGGCTAGTCTTTCCTTCTCTTCTCGTTAGTGCGTTAGCCTTTCCGTTTTGAGCTCTAGGTCGATAGGTAATCTTGAAGTCGAACCCGGATAAGTAGGCAGCCTACCGTGCTTAACGTCGTAAGAGCTTCTGCGTCTTTATAAAGTAGGTCAGCGACTGGTGGTCCGTAAGGACCTAGACCGTGCTCTTTCTAGCTATAAGCTCTGGCTTCTATTCCTCGAACGCCTGTATAATAGCTAGCAGTTCTTTATCGTAGATCGCGTAGTTCCGTTCGGCCTCTGTTATGGATTTGCTAAAGAACGCTACTAGGTGAAGGGTCTCGCCGTCGTTAGCGTATTAAGAAAGGACCCCTGCCGTTACTGTGTTAGAAGCGTCCGTTTCTATATAGATCGTCTTTTCCGGCCGGAAGTGTGCCAGAACCGGCGCCGAGGCCACTGCTTCTTTTAGCCGGTTAAAGGCTTCCGTGCACTTCTTATTCTATAGGCCGGCGGCCTCCTTCTTCAACGCCTCGTTCAGGGGTCTCGCTATCTTGCTAAAGTCCTTAATAAACCGTCGATAGTAGCTGCAGAATCCGAGAAACGCTCTGATTTGCGTGGTATTTCCAGACTTCGGCTGCTTCTATTCGGCGACAGCGGCGACCTTTAAGGGGTCCATCCTAATTCTATCTCTTCCAACGATAAGACCGAGATATTTGACTTCGGCCTAATAGAACTCGCTCTTCTTCGTGTCTGCGTTTAACCCGACCTCGCGGAGCCTGGTCAGCACCTTCTTGATGTAGTTCGTGTGCTGTTCTCTCGTCCTATCTGTATAGATTAGAATGTCGTCTAAGTAGATAGACACGAACCGTTCTAGCATATCTATAAAAGTGTAGTTTATAAAGCGCTGCTACACAGCCGGCGCGTTAGTAAGTCCGAACAGCATTACCAACTACTTAAAATTGCCTATACGCGTCGCGAACGTCGTAAGGTCTTCTGTCTGCCCTTCTTTATTCCTTAGTCGATAGAACGCTTGGCGGATGTCTAGCTTGCTAAACCACTTAGCTTTCGCCACTCTTTAGATAGTTTCGTCGATTAACAGCAGTGGATATACGTCTCTCTTGGTGACCTCGTTAAGGCCTCGATAGTCTACGCAGAGTCGCAGACTACCCCCTAGTTTCCTTACGAAAAGGATCGGTAACGCGTACTCGGCGGAACTCAGCGTAATGAACTTCTTCGCTAGGTTTTCGCGAACAAACACCTCTACTTGGTCCAGTTCGGCCAGTAACAGTCGTCTTAGGGGCTCGGTTCTTGGCAGCATAGCTCCCTCTTTTAGTCGGATCTTGTTGTTATATTCCGGTCGATAGAGCGGCAATAGGTTAGAGTCGGCTTTTAAGAACACGTTAGCGTAATCGTAGAGCTCCGCTAGCAGCACCTCCAGCGGATCTACCTCTTCTTCCGCCATTATCTTCCTGTAGTCTTTGATGTCCTTTGTCGAAATAGCGTAGATCTCGTTGCTCGGCGACTTCGCGAGGGTCGTTATAGCTTCTAAACTTATTATTCCGACAGTAACCAGGGGTTCGGAACGATCGGACGGGGCTACGTTAGCGGCCGCTGCCTTCGATTCTGCTACAGTGGCGGCGGTCGTTTCGGTGGTCCCCGCTCCGCTACCCAGGGTTTTGAATCCTATCGTACCTTTATCTACGTCGACGATAGCCTTCTGGTTCTTTATCTATTTCTGCCCTGTAATAATGTCAAACCTTCCGATATCTATAATTCGGAACGTTGCTTCTGTGTTTCGACCGGCCAGCGTGGTCCTTAACGACACGTAGTGCGTAACGCTTTCTGTGTCTTGTCCGTTATATGCCGAAATCCGCGTCGGCGACGCCAGTTCCACCGGATAGCCGTATCTATTTATTAGCTTCTGAACCAGCCGGTAGTAGATCGCCGCGCTAATAAGAGCTCCGGTATCGATAAAAGCTCTTAGCTAAAGTGGTTTGCTCGATCCGTTAAGGGGGTAGACAGTAATTAGAAGGATAATAGCTGTTTCCGTGTTTACTTCCACTGCTGCCGAGAGCGGGTCGCTGAAGCTGTTGATGCTCTCTTCTCGCAGCGATTCGTTTCTATTCGGTGCCCTTCTATCAATGCTGGGTAGGGGGCCTATCCGTCTAGCTGGTCTTTTCCTATAATCCTTAACTGTACCCTACCGTCCACACTGTCAGTATCGTTCGGCGACGGTTTAATAGCTTAAATAGTCTTTCTCGGTAGCTGCGGCTGCTTTATAGCGCGATACTCCTGCTTCTGTTGGTCCGTTGCTTGGCATCTCGTAGCGATGTGGCCAGGCTTGCCACACGCGTAGCAGGTAGGGACGAACGACGAGCGCTGCGAATTAAATGGCTGCTAGGGGCGCTGTCGGAAGGGTGCAGAGGCTCTGGCTGTCTGCGCCGACGGTAACGGCTTCTAAATCAGTTCGCGTATCGTTGGCTTTCCGTACGCGTTTAGGTTTCTAGCGGTGACTCTCGCTCTGTGCACGAAGCTCTTAAGGTCTTCGTCTTCTACAGATGCTATAGCGGCGGCCAGTTCAGGGTTCAGCTTCTGCCTTAGTAGGTAGAGCTGCTCGTCTTCTGCTACTCTGGCCCTAATAGCATGTTTTCTGAATAGCCCGTAGAATTCTTCGAACGTCTGCCGGTTCTGGTTAATCTTATCCAGCTGCTTACGGGCCGTCTTCTTCCGGAATGGGTCTCCGAAGCGTTGATCTAGCGCTTTGATTGCTTCCTTAGCGGTTACCTCTTCTAGGTCCGCCACTAGCGAGAAAGCTTCACCTTTAAGTCGCGATTCCAGGTACGCCAATCTATCTCCGGCGCTGTTTCCGGCATAGTCGCGGTCTATCTTATTCTTTATCTTCTTCTTAAACGCTTCCCAATCTTCAGGGTCCCCGCCTCTAAACACCGGCGGGTCCGGCAATAATGTTATTAAGGTGCTACCTTAACTATAGGCGGCCAGTAAGGCGGTTTCAGCCTCCTCTCGTCGTAGTGGCGGCGGTCTTACTGCTTCCCTATTAGCTAGTTGGTCCTTTAGCGCCTTTAGTTGCGCCAGTCGGTTCGCCGCCTGGTTTTCCAACACATCTATAATGGTCTCGGCCGATTCCTTTTTAGCTCTTACCGTCTCTACTTCCTCTCTTAGCTGTCTGTTCTCTTCTAGTGTTCTGTAGAACAGCGTCTTAATAAGGTCTATACCGTCGTAGACCTTTCCTATCCTATTCTCGTTTACATAGTCTTCCAGTTCCTCGATCGTGCAGTCGTAGATCTTCCTATATTCGCTTATTCGTTCCTTAATCTTAGCGGTCTCTTCCGCTGTAAAACCTCTAATAATAATCTTATTATTAATAACACTGGAGCGCCTACTCGCTCTGTTAGTCTTTCTCTTTCCGCAGCGGCCTGTTACGCCGCTCTCTACCACTAAGAAGCCTTCTATCTTCTTACGGTGCCTTGGGTTGTTGTGGGTACGCGTGCGTTATTCGAGCGTCCAGATAGTTCGACGGGCCCTTTCGCGTAGCGCGGGGTTTGGTGTAGAGAGTAAGTTCGAGATATAATGATCCGGGCACGCAGATATGATTCAATACGGCCTTTTTGATAACTATATCTCGAACTAAGGAGGGAAAGGAATTTATGTAGTGGTGGTGGTGGGCTCTAATAGATAGTGGTGCCAAGGCCCGGCTCGGTCCGGAAGGGCCGAGCCGAAATCCAGGGTCCACCCTATTACTCAGTCCCACCCCTTTCCCCTGCTGCAACAGGGTGGACCCTCGGAATTTCGGCTCGGCCCTTCCGGACCGAGCCGGGCCTTAGCATGCCACCCCCCAAAGGTCTCGTCTACTACTATATAGATTCCTTTCCCTCCTTAGTTCGAGATATAGTTATCAAAAAGGCCGTATTGAATTATATCTGCGCGCCCGGATTATTATATCTCGAACTCACTCCCTACACTATTACTGCGCTGCACGAAAGGGACCGTTGAACTATCCAGACCCCCGAATAACGCACGCGTACCAATATACACCAAACCAACAACCCTAGCACTGTAAGAAAGCTATAGAGAGCTTCTTAGCGGTAGAGAGCGGCGTTATAGGCCGAAGCAGAAGCAGAAGAGAAAAGACTAATAGAGCGAGTAGGCGCTCCAGTGTTATCGATAATAAGTTCATTATCGGAGGTTTTACAGCGGAAGAGACTGCAGAGATTAAGGAACGAATAAGCGAATACAAGAAAATCTACGACTGCACGCTCGAGGAACTTAAGGATTACGTAAACGAAAACGGAGTAGGAAAGGTCTACGACAGCATAGAACTTATTAAGAAGCTGTTTTACAGAACCCTAGAAGAAAAGAGACAGTTAAGAGAGGAAATAGAGACGGTAAGAGCCGAGAAGGAATCGGCCGAGACCATTATAGATATACTGGAAAACCAAGCGGCGAACCGACTAGCACAACTAAAGGAGATAAAGACTCAGCTAGCTAAGATAGAGAGAGCGACGTCGCCGCTACTGCATCGAGAAGAACAAGCAGAAACCGCCTTACCGGCGGCTTACAGTTAAGGCGGCACACTAATAACGTTACTACCGGATCTACCGGCGTTTAGAGGCAGAGATCCTAAGGATTGGGAAGCGTTTAAGAAGAAGATAAAGAACAAGATAGATCGCGACTACGCCGGAAACAGTACTAGAGATAGATTAGCGTACCTAGAGTCGCGATTAGAAGGCGAAGCTTTTTCGCTAGTAGCGGACCTAGAAGAGGTAACTGCCGAGGAAGCAATTAAAGCACTGGATCAACGCTTCGGAGACCCCTTCCGGAAGAAGACGGCCTGTAAGCAGCTGGACAAGATCCACCAGAACTAACAGACGTTTAAGGAATTCTACAGGCTATTCCGAAAATACGCAATTAGGGCCCGAGTAGCAGGAGATAAGCAGCTCTACCTGCTAAGGCAGAAGCTGAACCCTGAACTGGCAGCAGCTATAGCGTCGGTAGAAGATAAAGACCTTAAGAGCTTCGTGCACTGAGCGAGAGTTACCGCGAGAAACCTAAGCGCTTACGCGAAATCGCGTAAATCGAACCAGAAGCCGTCGATAACGCAGGCAACGCGACCCTCTGCACCTTTCCGGAGAGCGCCTCTGCAGCTATCTTACTAGTTACCGCGTTCGTCGTTCGTCCCTACCTGCAACGAGTATAGAAAGCCTGGCTATATCGCTAGGAGATGCCAAGCATTAGATAAGCAGTGTTGCGACGGTAGAAAGAGGTAGGACAGATTGATGGGGTGGACCCTGGATTTCGGCTCGGCCCCTTCCGGGATTTAGGTTCCGGAACGGACCGAGCCGGGCCTTGGCACTACCACTACGAAAGCCCACTACTACTACTACCACATAGGTTCCTTTCCCTCCTCAGTTCGAGATATAGTTATCAAAACAGCCGTATTGAACCTCATCTGCGCGCTCAGATCATTATATCTCGAACTCACTCTCTACACCAACCCCGCGCTGCGCGAAAGGGCCCGTCGAACCATCCGGAAACCCGAATAACGCACGCGCACCTACACACACACCAAAACAACAACCCCCAAAGGCACCGTAAGAAGATAGAAGGCTTCTTAGCAGTAGAGAGCAGCGTAACAGGCCGCTGCAGAAAGAGAAAGACTAACAGAGCGAGTAGGCGCTCCAGTGTTATCGATAATGAGATTATTATTAGCGGTTTTACAGCGGAAGAGACCGCAGAGATTAAGGAACGAATAAGCGAATACAAGAAGATCTACGACTGCACGATCGAGGAACTAGAAGACTATATAAACGAGAATAGGATAGGAAAGGTCTACGATAGTATAGACCTTATTAAGACGCTGTTCTACAGAACGCTAGAAGAGAACAGAAAACTAAGAGAAGAAACTAAAGCGGTAAGGGCCGAGAAGGAATCGGCAGAGACTATTATCGACGTGTTAGAAAACCAGGCGGCGAATCGATTAGCGCAGCTAAAGGCGCTGAAGCATCAAATAGCTGATATAGAAGCAGCGAAGTCGCCGCCACTGCGGCGAGAAGCCTACGAGGAGACCGCCTTACCGGCGGCCTATAGCCAAGGTAGCACTACGATAACGCTACTGCCGGACCCACCTGCTTTCGGCGGTAGAGACCCTAAAGCGTAGGAGGCGTTTAAGAAGAAGATCAAGAATAAGATAAGCTGCGATTACGCATTAAGCAGCGCCGGAGATAGATTAGCGTACCTGGAATCGCGATTGGAAGGTGAAGCTTTTTCGCTAGTAGCGGACCTGGAAGAGGTAACCGCTGAAGAAGCGATCAAAGCGCTAGATCAACGCTTCGGAGATCTATTCCGAAAGAAGACAGCCCGTAAGCAGCTAGACAAGATTAACCAGAACCGGCAGACGTTCGAGGAGTTCTACGGACTGTTCAGAAAATATGCTATTAGAGCGAGAGTGGCAGAAGATAAGCAGCTGCACTTACTGAGACAGAAACTAAGCCCTAAACTAACGACAGCTATAGCCTTAGTAGAAGACGAAGACCTTCAAAGCTTCGTACACTAGGCGAGAGTTACCGCTAGAAACTTGAACGCGTACGGAAAACTGACGACACGTAAACTGATTCAGAAGCCATCGCCGTCGGCGCAGCCGACGAGAGCCCCTGCACCCTTCCGACAACGCCCCTAGCAGCTATTTAATCCGCAGCGTTCGTCGTTCGTCCCTACCTGCTATGCGTATAGCAAGCCTAGCCACATCGCTACGAGATGCCAAGCATCGGATAAGCAGAAGCAGGAGTATCGTGTTATAAAGCGGCCGCAGCCGCCGAGAAAGACTATTCAAGCTATCGAACCGGCGCCGAACGATGCTAATAGCATAGACGGTAGGGTGCAGTTAAGGATTATAGGAAAAGACCAGCTAGACGGATAGGCCCACTATCCAGCATTGACAATAGGGCACCGCACCGGAGCGAATCGACACGAGAAGAAAGCATTAACAGTTGTAACGATCCGCTGTCGGCGACGGTAGAAGCAAACACGGAAACAGCGATTATCCTTTCTATCGAGATCCACCCTGTTAAGGAGCGGCGCCTACCGCTCCAGTTAAAGGCTTTTATCGATACCGGAGCTCTTATCGGAGCAGCGATCCACTATCGGTTGGTTCAGAAACTGATAAAGGGGTATAGTTATCCAGTGGAATTGGCGTCGCCGACGAAGATTTCGGCATACAACGGACAAGACACGGAAAGCGTTACGCACTACGTGTCGCTAAAGACTACCTTGGCCGGTCGCACTACGGAAGCGACGTTCCGAATTATGGATATCGGAAGGTTTGACATTATTATAGGGCAGAAATAGATAAAGAACCAGAAAGCTATCGTCGACGTAGATAAAGGTACGATAGGATTCAAAACCCCGGGTAGCGGAGCGGGGACCACCGAAACGACCGCCGCCACTGTAGCCGAATCGAAGGCAGCGGCCGCTAACGTAGCCCCGTCCGATCGTTCCGAACCCCTGGTTACTGTCGGAATAATAAGTTCAGAAGCTATAACGACCCTCGCGAAGTCGCTAAGCAACGAGATCTACGCTATTTCGACAAAGGACATCGAAGACTACTGGAAGATAATAGCGGAAGAAGAAGTAGATCTACTAGAGGTGCTGCCAAACGAGCTCTATAGTTACGCTAACGTGTTCTTAAAAGCCGACTCCAACCTATTGCCGCTCTATCGACCGGAATATAACAACAAGATCCGGCTAAAAGAAGGAGCCGCGCTGCCGAGAACCGAGCCCCTGAGACGCTTATCTCCGGCTGAACTGGACTAGGTAGAGGTGTTCGTCCGCGAAAATCTAGCGAAGAAGTTTATTACGCCGAGTTCTGCCGAATATGCGTTACCGATTCTTTTCGTAAGAAAACTAGGGGGTGGTCTGCGACTCTGCGTAGACTATCGAGGCCTTAACGAGGTCACTAAGAGAGACGTATACCCGCTGCTGCTGATCGACGAGACTATACAACGAGTAGCTAAAGCTAAATAGTTTAGCAAACTGGACATTCGACAGGCGTTCTACCGACTAAGGAACGAAGAAGGGCAGACAGAAGATCTTGCGACGTTTGCCATGCATATAGGCAATTTCAAGTAGTTAGTAATGCCTTTTGGCCTTACCAACGCGCCGGCAGTGTAGTAACGCTTTATAAACTACGCCTTTATAGACATGCTGGAACGGTTCGTGTCTATCTATTTAGACGACATTCTTATCTATACGGATGGAACGAGAGATCAGCATACGGACTATATTAAGAGGGTGCTGAAAAGACTTAGAGAGGTCGGACTAAACGCGGACACGAAAAAGAGCGAGTTTTATTAGACTAAGGTTAAATACCTCGGTCTTATCGTCGGAAGAGTAGGGATCTAGATGGACCCCTTAAAGGTCGCCGCTGTAGCGGAATAGAAGCAACCGAAATCCGGAAACACTACGCAGATCAGGGCGTTTCTCGGATTCTGCAGCTACTATCGACGATTCATTAAGGACTTCAGCAAGATAGCGAGACCCCTAAACGAAGCGCTGAAGAAAGAGGTCGCCGGCCTATAGGATAAGAAGTGCACAGAAGCTTTCGTACGGCTGAAAGAGGCAGTGGCTTTAGCGCCGGTTCTAGCGCACTTCCGACTGGAAAAGATAATCTACATAGAAACAGACGCTTCTGATACAGTAACCGCAGGGGTCCTTTCTCAATATAGCGACGACGAAACCCTCTATCCAGTGGCTTTCTTTAGCAAATCTATAACAGAAGCTAAGAGGAACTACGCGATCTACGATAAAGAACTGCTGGCCATTATACAGGCGTTCGAGGAGTGGAAGCCAGAGCTTATAGCCGGAAAGAGCACGGTCCAGGTCCTTACGGACCACCAGTCGCTAACCTACTTTATAAAGACGCAGAAGCTCTTACGACGTTAAGCACGGTAGGCCGCCTACTTATTAGGGTTCGATTTCAAGATCACTTATCGACTAGGGGCTCAAAACGGAAAAGCTAATGCGCTAACGAGAAGAGAAGGAAAGACTAGCCGCGCGAAAGAAGATCCGAACATGTTCCAGAAGGTGTTGACCGAGCGGATAGTAGACGCAGAGGTATTAAAAGAGGTAGGGGTCTGCGCAGTAGAACCGGCCCCTAAGGAAAAGACTCTCTACGAAAAGGTGGAGCAGCTTAACTAGCAACAGAAACTCGGCAAAACCGGTTCAGGGAAGCTAATAGTTCCGGAAGAACTAGTTACTAAGGTTATCCAACTGGTCCATAACTCCATAGATGTTGGCTATGCCGGAGCGAAGAAAACGATGCAGGCAGTGAAAACGATCTACTGGTTTCCGCGAATCTACGAGCGGATCCACTGATTTATCGGCAACTGCCACGCGTGCCGGGCCGCGAAGCTACGTTACGGTCTTCCGGCCGGTCTGCTGAAGCCACTTCCGATCCCCGAGAAACCGTAGCAACACATTACGATGGACTTCGTAACCGGCCTGCCGGACTCCGATAGATATAACGCTACGCTAAACGTAGTAGATAGGCTAAGCAAAGAACGATACTTTATCCCCTGCTAAGCGAGAGACGAAGGAACCACTGCAGAAGAGACTGCACAGATGTTAATTCAACACGTATAGAAGCACTATAGCCTGCCGGACACTATCACTACGGATAGGGGTCCTTAATTCACCGCCGACGTATAGAAAGCCATTAACCAAGCTCTCGGAATTAGTGGGAAGCTCAGCACAGCTGCTTACCCGCAGACCGACGGTCAGTCTAAAGTGGCTAACCGTGAGATAGAGCGATATCTGCGAACTTTCTGCAGCTATTACAAAGAAGAATAGGTCAAGGTGTTGCCAATAGCTAAATTCTGCGCGAACTCAATACAGTTAGAAGCAACGTCGCTGGCGCCGTTCGAGATAACCTACAGTTATCTTCCGAGGCTGAGCTTCCAGCTGCTAAGCGACGCCGGTTCGCCGGAGCTTTCTACCACTACTACGTCGTTAAAGAGAGTCGCCGCCGCAGCGGCAGAAGCGCTCCGATCTTAGATGGAAGAAGCGGTCAAAGTGGTAAAAGAAGCAATGGAATCGACTTAGAAGAATATAGTAACTCGAGCTAATAAGAAGCGGTTACCGATAGAATTCGAGGAAGGCTAAAGGGTATAGCTTAACACAAAGAACCTAAGGCTAAAAGGCAACGCCAAGCTGAATCTACGCTACGTAGGTCCGTTTACGATAGTGGAAAAGAGGTCGCCGGTGACTTATCGGCTCCAGCTGCCAAAGGCGTTCCGGATCTACGACGTTTTCCATTTAGATCTGCTAAGCTTGGACCCCGAGAACGGTCTGCCGGAGCAGGGGTTCGCCGAACCCCTGCCAATCGAGATAGACGGTAAGGAAGAAGAGTAGGAGGTAGAAGATGTAATGGACGTAAAGAAAATAAGGGGGTCCATCAAAGCGAGGATCTCGTAGAAGGGGTAGCCGGAAGACTACGAATAGTATCTGATCGAGAACCTGCGGAATTTAGCGGAGCTGCTAAGAGAGTTCTATATGCGGAACCCGGAAAAGCCGAAACCAGCGTAGCTCTAATGTCGGCACCGGAAGAAAGAAAGAAGAAAGCTACGTCCGCTCTACCAGCGCGGAAGCCGATAAAGACGATCGTGTCGGTCGCCTTCGGGGAGGTCTTCGACGCAGCCACTACCTATCGGCGGTCGGCAGGAAGCTCGCCGACGCTGTAGCGTGCTAGCGTTGCCGACCCTATAGTAGGTAAAGGCCTTAGTGGAAGAGAAAAAGAAGAAGAAGAAACAACGCTGCAGACGGATCTATATAGACCTCCGAGACGACGCACAGACCAGCTACGCCGCAGCTTAGATAACCTACGGCTCAGATCAGATAGCACGGATTAGGCGCACGGATTAGATAGACACTAAGTAAAGGACTTTAGAAGCCGACAACGTAAGAAATTAAAGAAGCGATAAAGAGAACGTTGTTTTTAATGGAAGATAGAAGAAGTAACGTCGGCGTTGGAGGGGATTTTCGAGAAGGAGACGACGAATCAAAAAAAAAAGGAGATTTTCGGATAGATAGGGTAACTAAGCGGTCGAGGGCGACCGCTGGTGAAGGGGGGGGGTAGTGTTGCGACGGTGGAAAGAGGTGGGACAGATTAATAGGGTGGACCCTGGATTTCGGCTCGGCCCCTTCCGGGATTTAGGTTCCGGAACGGACCGAGCCGGGCCTTGGCACCACCACTACGAAAGCCCACCACCACCACCACTACATAGGTTCCTTTCCCTCCTCAGTTCAAGATATAGTTATCAAAACAGCCGTATTGAACCTTATCTGCGCGCTCGGATCAAGCAGAAGCAGGAGTATCGTGTTACGAAGCAGCTGCAGCTGCCGAGAAAGACTATACAAGCTATAGAGCCGGCTCCGAACGACACCGACAGCGTAGACGGTAGAGTGCTACTGCGAATCCTGGGAAAAGACTAGCTAGAAGGATAGGCCCCCTATCTAGCGTAGATAACAGGGCACTAACACGAACTACGTTACTGGAGAAAGGAAGCATTAACAGCTGCAGCGATCCGCTCTCGGCAGCGGTAGAAGTAAACACGGAAACAGCTATTATCCTTCTAATTACTGTCCACCCTCTTCATAGATCGAACAAATCACTTTAGCTAAGAGCTTTTATCGACACGGAGGCCCTTATCGGAGCAGCGATCCATTATCGATTAGTCTAAAAGCTAATAAAGAGATATAGCTATCTAGTAGAGATAGCATCCCCGACACGGATTTCGGCGTACAACGGACAAGACACAGAGAGTGTTACGCACTATATGCTACTAAAGACTACCTTAGCAGGTCGCACTACAGAAGCGACGTTCCGAATTATAGATATCGGAAGGTTTAACATTATTATAGGACAAAAATAGATAAAGAACTAGAAAGCCGTTATTAATGTAGGTAAAGGCACCCTTAGATTCAAAAACCAGCAGACCGAAATCGCCGCCGAACCGGTCACAGTCGCCAACGCCAAACCGAACGTTACGACTATCGAAGAGGTTCTAAAGGATCGGTCCGACCCTTAAGACACGATCGGAATAAAAAGTTCAGAAGCTCTAACAACCCTCGCGAGGTCGCTAGACAACGAGATTTACGCTATCTTAATAAAAGACATCGAAGACTATAGGAAGATAATAGCAGAAGAAGAAGTGGATCTACTAGAGGTATTACTAAAAGAACTCTATAGTTACACCAACGTGTTCTCGAAGGCTAACTCCAACCTCTTGCCGCTCTACTAACCAGAATATAACAACAAGATCCGGTTAAAAGAAGGAGCCGCACTGCCGAGAACCGAGTCCTTAAGAAGACTATCGCCAGCGGAGCTGGACTAGGTAGAAGTATTTGTCTAAGAAAACTTGGCGAAGAAGTTCATTACGCTAAGCTCTGCAGAATATGCGTTACCAATTCTTTTCGTACGGAAACCCGGAGGTAGTCTCCGACTGTATATAGATTACCGAGGCCTTAATAAGGTTACTAAGAGAGATGTGTATCCGCTGCCTCTAATCGATAAGACTATACAACGAGTAGCTAAGGCTAAGTGGTTTAGCAAGCTGGATATCCGCTAAGCGTTCTACCGGTTAAGGAACGAAGAAGGACAAACTAAAGATCTTACGACATTCGCTATACGTATAGGCAATTTCAAGTAGCTAGTAATGCCTTTCGGACTTACTAACGCGCCGGCTGTATAGCAACGCTTTATAAACTACACTTTTATAGACATGCTAGAACAGTTCGTTTTAATCTACTTAGACGACATTCTAATCTACACCAAAGGAACGAGAGAGTAACACACAGACTACATTAAGAGGGTGTTAAAGAGACTCTACGAGGTCGGATTAAACGCGGACACGAAGAAGAGCGAGTTCTACTAGACCGAAGTCAAATACCTTAGTCTTATCGTCAGAAGAGAAGGAATTCGGATAGACCTATCGAAAGTGGCCGCCGTCGCGGAATGGAAGCAACCGACATCCGGAAACACTACGCAAATCAGAGCGTTTCTCGGATTCTGCAGCTACTATCGACAGTTTATTAAAGATTTCAGTAAGATAGCAAGACTGCTAAATAAGGCGTTAAAGAAGGAGGCCGCTAGCCTATAGAATAAAAAGTATACGGAAGCTTTTAACCGACTAAAGGAGGCGGTAGCCTTAGCGCCAGTGCTAGCGCACTTCCGACTGGAAAAGACGATCTACGTAGAGACAGACGCTTCCGACACAGTAACAGCAGGGGTCCTTTCTTAATACGCTGACGACGAAGAGACTCTCTATCCGGTAGCTTTCTTTAGCAAGTCTATAAATAATGCTAAGCAGAACTACGCTATATATAATAAAGAACTGTTAGCTATTATACAGGCGTTCGAAGAGTGGAAACCGGAGCTTATAGCTAGACAGAGCACGATCCAGGTCCTTACGGACTATCAGTCGTTGACCTACTTTATAAAGACGCAGAAGCTATTACGCTGCCAAGCCCGGTAGGCTGCCTACCTGTCCGGATTCGATTTTAAGATTACCTATTGACCTGGAGCTTAAAATAGAAAGGCTAATGCGCTAACGAGAAGAGAAGGAAAGACCAGCCGAGCGAAAGAAGATCCGAACATGTTTCAGAAGGTGTTAACCGAACGAATAGTAGACGCCGAGGTGTTGAAAGAGGTAGGCATCTATACGATAGAGCCACCGATCGAAGAAGAGACGCTATACGAGAAAGTAGAACGGCTTAATTAGCGGGAGAAGCTCAGCAAAACGGGCTCAGGGAAACTGATTGTTCTAGAAGAACTAATTACAGAGGTTATCCAGCTAGTCTATAGTTCTACGGATGTAGGCTATACAGGATCAAAGAAAACGATAGAAGCAGTAAGGACGACCTACTAGTTCCCGCGAATCTTCGAACGGATACACCGGTTCATTACTAACTGCTACGTGTGCCGAGCAGCGAAGCCACATTACGGCCTTCCGGCCGGCCTGCTAAAGCCACTTCCGATCCCTAAGAAACTATAGCAGCACATTACGATGGACTTCGTAACCGGCCTACCGGATTCCGATAGATACGATGCTACGCTTAATGTAGTAGATCGACTAAGCAAGGAACGCTATTTTATCCCCTGCTAAGCTAAGGATAAAGGAACTACTGCAGAAGAAACAGCGAGAATGTTGATCCAGTACGTATAGAAGCACTACAGGCTGCCGGACACTATTACTACAGATAGGGGTCCTTAATTCACCGCCGATGTATAGAAAGCCATTAACCAAGTCCTCGGAATTCGTAGAAAGCTTAGCACAGCCGCTTACCCTCAGACCGACAGCCAGTCTAAAGTAGCCAATCGTAAGATAGAAAAATACCTAAGAATCTTCTGCAGTCATTATTAAGAAGGATGGGTTAAGGTGTTGCCGATAGCCGAATTCTGCGCCAATTCTGCACGATTAGAAGCTACCTTACTGGCGCCGTTCGAGATAACCTACGGCTATCTTCCGAGGATAAGCTTTCAACTACCGAACGAACCCAGCTCTTTAGAACCTTCTACTACCACTTTATCGAAAAGAATCGCCGCAGCGGCGGCAGAAGTGCTCCGATCTTAGATAGAAGAAGCGATCAAGGTAGCGAAAGAGGCGATGGAATCGGCTTAGAAGAAGATACTAACTCGAGCTAATAGAAAGAGGTTACTGATAGAATTTGAGGAAGGCTAAAAGGTATAGCTTGACACGCGGAACCTAAGGATAAAAAGCAACACGAAACTCAATCCTCGTTACGTAGGTCCGTTTAAGATAATAGAAAAGAGGTCGCTAGTAACCTACCAGCTCTAGCTGCCGAAATTATTCTAGATCTACGATGTCTTTTATTCGGATCTGCTAAGCCTAGACCCTAAAGATAGTCTTCCGGATTAGGGGTTCGCCGAACCCCTATCGATCGAAATAGACAGTAAAGAAGAAGAATAGGAGGTAGAAGATGTTATAGATATAAGAAGACGAAGGGGATCTATCGAAGCGAGGATCTCGTAGAAAGGATAGCCAGAAGACTATAAATAGTATCTGGCCGAGAACCTACGGAATTCGGCGGAGCTGCTAAGAGAACTTTACGTCTAAAACCCGAAGAAGCCGAGGCCTGGGTAGCTCGACAGTTGAAAAGGACTACGTCCGCTCTATCGGTGCAGAAGCCGATAGAGACGATCGTAGAATCCGCCGGCCGTTGTCTTGGGCCTTACTACCACTACCGCTGGCCAGGACCAGCGGATAGAGGCAGTAAGGCCGAGAACGGCGCCACTGCGTCGGCGCGCTTTGTAACCGTCTTTGCTGTCTGTTACCGCTATCCGCCGACTCGGCCGAAAGGATAGTAACGACGAAGAACGAAGCAGCTGCTATCAAAGCAGCCTCGCAGTGGCGCCGAAGGCCTTAGTAGAGAAAGAAAAAGAAGAAGATAGCGAGTAGCAGATGGATCTATATAGACCTACGCGATAGCGTACGGACCGGTTACGACGCAGCTCGGGTAACCGCTGGCTCGGATTAGATAGAACGGATCAGATAGACGCCAAGTGAAGACGTTAGATAGTAACGATGTAAATCTTAAAAAAAAAAGAAGAGAGGAGGAACAGATAAGTAAGCGGTCGAGGGCGACTGCTAATAAGGGAGGGAGGGTGGTGTTGCAGCGGCAGAAAGGGGTGGGACTAAATAATAGGGTAGACCCTTAGAATTTTGGCTCGGCCCTTCCGGACCGAGCTAGGCCTTAGCACGCCACTCCCTAAAGGTCTCGTCCACTACTACATAGATTCCTTTCCCTCCTTAGTTCGAGATATAGTTATCAAAAAGGCCGTATTGAATTATATCTGCGCGCCCGGATCACCGACGACATCGCTGCTTCTATCTTAGCTAACTGAGTCTTTATCGCCTTTAGCTGTGCTAGTCAATTCGCCGCTTAGTTTTCTAGCACATTAATAATAGTCTCTGCCGATTCCTTCTCGGCCCTTACTGCTTCGGTTTCCTCTCTTAACTGCCTATTCTCTTCCAGGGTTCTGTAAAACAGCGTCTTAATAAGGTCTATACCGTCGTAGACCTTCCCTATTCCGTTCTCGTTTATATAGTCTTTAAGTTCCTCGAGCGTGCAGTCGTGGATCTTCCTATATTCGGTTATTCGTTCCTTAACCTCTACGGTTTCTTCCACTATAAAACCTCTAATAATAATCTTATTATTAATAACGCTAGAGCGCCTACTCGCTCTGTTAGTCTTTTCTCTCCTGCTTCTGCTGCGGCCCGTGACGCCGCCTTCTACCGTTGAGAAGCTCTCTATAGCTGTCTTACGGTGCTGGTGTTTGGTTTGGTGTGTGCGCGTGCGTTATTCGGGTGGCCGGATAGTTTAACAGGCCCTTTCGCGTAGCGCGGAGTTAGTGTAGTAAGTGAGTTCGAGATATAATAATCCGGGCACGCAGATATAATTTAATACAGTCTTTTTGATAACTATATCTCGAACTGAAGAAGGAAAGGAATCTATGCGGCGGTGGGTAAGGGCTTTAGGGGTGGTAAGTTAAGGCCCGGCTCGGTCCGGAAGGGCCGAGCCGAAATTCTAAGGGTCCACCCTATTACTTAGTCCCACCCCTTTCTGCTGCTGCAACACTCGGCGCAATAAACTTCTTCGCTAGGTTTTTTTAAACAAACACTTCTACTTAGCCCAGCTTAGCCGGCAATAGTCGCCTTAGTAGTTCGGTTCTCGGCAGTGTAGCTCCTTCTTTTAGCCGGATCTTGTTGTCGTATTCTAGTCGGTAGAGCAGCAGAAGATTGAAATCGGCTTTTAAGAACACGTTAGCGTAACTGTAGAGTTCTTTTAGTAACACCTCTAGCAGGTTTACTTCTTCTTCCGCTATTATCTTTTAGTAATCTTCGATGTCTTTTATTAAGATAGCGTAGATTTTATTCTCTAGCGACTTCGCTAGGGTCGTTAGGGCTTCCGAGCTTACTATTCCTATAGTGTCTAGGGGAACGGAACGGTTGGCCGGAGCCGTGTTAATAGTCGTAATGTTTGTTTTTGCTGTAACAACGGTAACTAAGTCGACAGCAGCGGTGCCGTTCTGCTAGATTTTGAACCCGACTATGCCTTCGTCTACGTTAATAACAGCTTTCTAGTTCTTTATCTATTTCTGCCCTATAATAATGTTAAACCGTCCAATGTCTATAATTCGGAACGTTACTTCCGTAATGCGGCTAGCTAGGGTGGTCTTTAGCAGCACGTAATACGTAATGCTCTCCGTGTCTTGTCCGTTGTATGCCGAAATTCGCGTCGGCGACGCTAATTCCACTAGGTAACTATATCCCTTCGTTAGTTTCCGAGCTAGTCGATAGTAAATTGCTGCGCCAATAAGGGCTCCTATATCGATAAAGGCTTTTAGTTAAAGGGGACGGCGCGAGCTCTCTAGAGGGTAGATCGTAATTAGAAGGATAATAGCGGCGTCCGTGCCTGCCTTAACCGTGGCCGAGAGTGGGTTATCACAACTGTTAATACTTACTTCTTCTTCTATCAATGTAGTTCGTACTAGTGTCCTGTCGTTTATGCTAGGTAGGGGGCCTATCCGTCCAGCTAGTCTTTTCCTATAATCCTTAACGGCACTCCGCCGTCTACGCTGTCAGTGTCCGTTAGCGTTGGTTCTATAACCTGTATGCTCTTCTTCGGCAGCAGCGTAGGTCTCGTAGCTTAATATTCTTACTTCTGTTAAGCCGTCGCTTGGCATCTAGTAGCGATATAGCCAGACTTTCTATACGCGTAACATATAGGGACGAACGTCGAGCGTAGTAAGTAGGGTAGCGGTTGGGGGCCTCGTCGAAAGGATAAAGAGGGCCTAGTTAATAGCGTAAACGACGGCCGCTAACCTGGCTCTAAGGTCGCTGGTTTTCCGTATTCGTTTATGTTTCTGGCCGTAACCCTTGCTTTGTCTACGAAGGCTTGGAGGTCCCTAGTCCTTACGGAGACTAGTGCGTTGGCTAGTTCGGGTCTTAGTTTCTTTCTTAACAGGTGTAGTTGTTCGCTCTCTAATACCTTCGCTCAAATCGCGTGCTTCCGGAATTGTCTACAAAATTCTTCGAATAATAGCCGGTTCTAACTGACTTTATTAAGTTCTTCGCGAGCTGTCTGCTTACAGAAGTGGTCCGCGAAGCGCTGATCTAGCGCTTCGATAGCTTCGTCGGCGGTCGATCCTTCCAGGTCCGCCACTAATGTAAACGCCTTACCGTCTAGCCGCGATTGAAGGTATACTAACCTGTCTTCTTCGCTGTTGTTAGCATAGTTGCGGGTTATCTTATTCATTATCTTTATCTTAAAAACTTCCTACGTCTCTAGATTTCCGCTGCTAAAGACCTATAGGTCGGGCAGTGTTAGGGGGCGCCGTCCAGCCCAGGCCCTAGTCCTAAGCCAGCCGTCGCCCTAGGGACTGCGACTTAGCGGCGCTAGCACAACCCTACCCTCTGTACAGAGTCACTAACACGACCCTACTCCTGTACAGAGGGAGAACCCTCCAGCCCAACACAAAGGGGATTTGCTGCCCTTCTAAACAGAGGGAAAACTCTGCATTGCTGTACAGAGGGAAACTGCCGACCCTCTATACGGAGTGTAAACCTTGCACCCCTGCATAGAGGGAGATTGCTAGCTTGGCTTTGTACGTACAAATTGTACAGCAGCAGACGACGAAGGAACTGCCTATTAGTTCCTTTATGTAGATACCCAACCTCAAGTTTCTAAACTAAGATTCTTAAGCCCTTACAGTTACTCGTAGGTATATACTAAAGGCCAATAGCCGGCAGAAAGGCATTAGCGAGGTTGGAGTTTAGAGGAGGTTGCTAAGGGCTTGCTACGCTGCTTATGTATAGTGTTGCAGCAGTGGAAAGGGGTGGGACTAAGTAATAGGGTGGACCCTGGATTTCGGCTCGGCCCTTCCGGACCGAGCCGGGCCTTGGCACCACTATCTATCAGAGCCCACTACCACCACTACATAGATTCCTTTCCCTCCTCAGTTTGAGATATAGTTATCAAAAAGGCCGTATTAAATTATATCTGCGTGCCTGGATTATTATATCTCGAACTCACTCTCTACACCAAACCCCGCGCTGCGCGAAAGGGCCTGTCGAACCATCCGGAAACCCGAATAACGCACGCGTACCCACACACCAAAACAACAACCCCTAAGGCACTGTAAGAAGATGGAAGACTTCTTAGCGGTAGAGAGCGGCGTAACAGGCTGCTGCAGAAAGAGAAAGACTGACAGAGCTAGGCGCTCCAGCGTTATTGATAATAAGATTATTATTAGCGGTTTTACGGCAGAAGAGACCGCAGAGATTAAGGAACGAATAAGCGAATATAGGAAGATCTACGACTGCACGCTCGAGGAACTGGAAGACTATATAAACGAGAATAGGATAGGAAAGGTCTACGACGGCATAGACCTTATTAAGACGCTGTTCTACAGAACGCTAGAAGAGAACAGACAGCTAAAAGAGGAAGTGGAGACGGTAAGAGCCGAGAAAGAATCGGCAGAGACCATTATCGACGTACTAGAAAACTAGGCAGCGAATCGACTAGCGCAGCTAAAGGCGCTAAAGGATCAACTAGCTAATAGGGAAGCAGTAAGACCGCCGCCACTACGACGAGAGGAGGCCGAAACCGCCTTACCGGCCGCCTATAGTTAAGGTGGCACCTTAATAACGTTATTGCTAGACCCGCCGGTGTTTAGAGGCAGGGACCCTAAAGGTTGGGAAGCGTTTAAGAAGAAGATAAAGAATAAGATAGACCGCGACTATGCCGGAAACACAGCGCCGGAGATAGATTGGCGTACTTGGAATCGCGATTAGAAGGTGAAGCTTTCTCGCTAGTAGCGGACCTAGAAGAGGTAACCGCTAAGGAAGCGATCAAAGCGCTAGATCAACGCTTCGGAGATCTATTCCGGAAGAAGACGGCCCGTAAGCAGATGGATAAGATCAACCAGAACCGGCAGACGTTCGAGGAGTTCTACAGGCTATTCCGAAAACATGCTATTAGGGCCAGAGTAGCGGAAGATAAGCAGCTGCACTTACTAAGACAGAAACTGAGCCCTAAGCTGGCCGCCGCTATAGCGTCTGTAGAAGACGAAGACCTTAAGAGCTTCGTGCACAGAGCGAGAGTTACCGCGAGAAACTTAAGCGCTTACGCGAAATTACGCGAATCGAACCAGAAGCCGCTGATAATGCAGACTATACGACCCCCTGCGCCTTTCCGACGAACCTCCCAGCAATCGTCGTATTCACTACGATCAGCGTTCGTCCCCACCTGTTTCGCATGCGGAAAACCCGGCTATATCGCTACGAGATGCCAAGCAACGGCCCAACAGAAGCAGGAGTATCGCGCTATAAAGCAGCCGCAGCCACCGAGAAAGACTATTCAAGCTATCGAACCGGCGCTAAACAATACTGACAGTGTGGACGGTAGGGTGCAGTTAAGGATTATAGGAAAAGACTAGCTGGACGGATAGGCCCCCTATCTAGCACTGACAACAGGGCACCTTACCGGAGCGAATCGGCACGAGAAGAAAGCATTAACAGCTGTAGCGACCCGCTCTCGGCGGCGGTAGAAGTGAACACGGAAACAGCTATTATCCTTCTAATCACTGTCTACCCCCTTAACGGATCGAGCAAGCCACTTTGGCTAAGAGCTTTTTCGACATCGGAGCTCTTATTAGCGCGGCGATCCACTACCGGCTAGTTCAGAAGCTGATAAATAGATACGGCTATCCGGTGGAACTGGCGTCGCCGACGCGGATTTCGGCATATAACGGACAGGACACGGAGAGCGTTACGCACTACATGCCGCTGAAGACTACCTTGGCTGGTCGCACTACAGAAGCGACGTTCCGAATTATGGATATCGGAAGGTTTGACATTATTATAGGGCAGAAATAGATAAAGAACCAGAAAGCTATCGTCGACGTAGATAAAGGCACGATAGGATTTAAAACCCCGGGTAGCGGAGCGGGGACCACCGAAACGACCGCCGCCACTGTAGCAGAATCGAAGGCAGCGGCCGCTAACGTAGCTCCGTCCGATCGTTCCGAACCCCTGGTCACTGTCAGAATAATGAGTTCAGAAGCTATAACGACCCTCGCGAAGTCACCGGACAACGAGATTTACGCTATCTTAATAAAAGACATCGAAGACTACCGGAAGATAATAGCGGAAGAAGAAGTGGACCTACTGGAGGTGCTACCGGCGGAGCTCTACGATTACGCTAACGTGTTCTCAAAAGCAGACTCCAACCTATTGCCGCTCTATTGACCGGAATATAACAATAAGATCCGACTAAAAGAGGGGGCTACGCTGCTAAGAACCGAGCCCCTAAGACGACTGTTACCGGCCGAACTGGACTAAGTAGAGGTGTTTGTTCGCAAAAATCTAGCGAAGAAGTTTATTACGCCGAGTTCTGCCGAGTATGCGTTACCGATTCTTTTCGTAAGGAAACTAGGGGGTAGTCTGCGACTCTGCGTAGACTATCGAGGCCTTAACGAGGTTACCAAGAGAGACGTATATCCACTGCCGTTAATCGACGAGACTATACAGCGCGTAGCAAAGGCTAAGTGGTTCAGCAAGCTGGACATCCGCTAAGCGTTCTATCGACTAAGGAACGAAGAAGGGCAGACAGAAGACCTTACGACGTTCGCGACGCGTATAGGCAACTTTAAGTGGTTGGTGATGCCTTTCGGACTTACCAATGCGCCGGCAGTGTAGCAACGCTTTATAAACCACACCTTTATAGACATGCTGGAACGGTTCGTGTCTATCTATTTAGACGACATTCTTATCTACACGGATAGAACGAGAGATTAGCATACGGACCACATTAAGAGGGTGCTAAAAAGACTTAGAGAGGTCGGATTAAACGTGGACACGAAAAAGAGCGAGTTTTATCAGACTAAGGTCAAATACCTCGGTCTTATCGTCGGAAGAGAAGGAATCCGGATGGACCCCTTAAAGGTCGCCGCCGTCGCCGAGTAGAAGCAGCCGAAGTCTGGAAATACTACGCAAATCAGAGCGTTTCTCAGCTTCTGCAGCTACTATCGACGGTTTATTAAGGACTTCAGCAAGATAGCGAGACCCCTAAACGAGGCGTTAAAGAAGGAGGCCGCCGGCCTATAGAATAAGAAGTGCACGGAAGCCTTTAACCGGCTAAAAGAAGCAGTGGCCTCGGCGCCGGTTCTGGCACACTTCCGGCTGGAAAAGACGATCTACGTAGAAACGGACGCCTCCGACACAGTAACGGCAGGGGTCCTTTCTTAATACGCTGACGACAGCGAGACCCTTCACCTAGTGGCCTTCTTTAGCAAAACTATAACGGAGGCCGAACGGAGCTACGCAATCTACGATAAAGAACTGCTAGCTATTATACAGGCGTTCGAAGAGTGGAAGCCAGAGCTTATAGCTGGAAAGAGCACGGTCCAGGTCCTTACGGACCACTAGTCGCTAACCTACTTTATAAAGACGCAGAAGCTCTTACGACGTTAAGTACAGTAGGCTGCCTACTTATCCGGGTTCGACTTCAAGATTACCTATCGACCTGGAGCTTAAAACGGAAAGGCTAACGCACTAACAAGAAGAGAAGGAAAGACTAGCCGCGCGAAAGAAGATCCGAACATGTTCCAGAAGGTGTTGACCGAGCGGATAGTAGACGTAGAGGTGCTGAAAGAGGTAGGGGTCTACGCAGTGGACCTGGCCCCTAAAGAAGAAACTCTCTACGAGAAGGTAGAGCAGCTCAATTAGCAGCAGAAGCTAGGCAAAACCGGTTCGGGGAAGCTAATAGTTCCAGAAGAACTAATTACAGAGGTTATCCAGCTAGTCTATAGCTCCGTAGACGTTGGTTATGCAGGATCAAAGAAAACGATAGAAGCTATAAGGACGACATACTGGTTTCCGCGAATCTACGAGCGGATCCACCGGTTTATCGGCAACTGCTACGCGTGCCGGGCTGCGAAGCTACGTTACGGTCTTCTGGCCGGTCTGCTAAAGCCACTGCCAATCCCTAAGAAAATATAGCAGCACATTACAATGGATTTCGTGACCGGCCTGCCGGAATCCGATAGATACGACGCTACGCTAAACGTAGTAGACCGATTAAGCAAAGAACGCCACTTTATCCCCTGCCGAGCGAGAGACGAAGGAACTACTACGGAAGAAACAGCGAGAATGTTAATCCAACACGTATAGAAGCACTATAGCCTGCCGGACACTATTACTACGGATAGGGGTCCTTAATTCACCGCCGACGTATAGAAAGCCATTAACCAAGCTCTCGGAATTCGTAGAAAGCTTAGCACTGCCGCTCACTCTCAAACTAACGGTTAGTCCGAAGTGGCCAACCGTAAGATAGAAAAATATCTACGAATCTTCTGCAGCTACTACTAAGAAAAGTAGGTCGAGATGCTGCCGATAGCTAAGTTCTGCGCCAATTTAGCACGATCAGAAGCTACGTCGCTAGCGCCGTTTAAGATAACTTATAGCTACCTTCCGAGAATAAGTTTTCAGCCGCCGAACGAACCCAGCTCCGCGGAACTATCTACTACTGCTACGTCGTTAAAGAGAGTCGCCGCTGCGGCGGCGGAAGCGCTCCGATCTCAGATGGAAGAAGCGATCAGAGTGGCGAAAGACGCGATAGAATCGGCTTAGAAGAAGATAGTAACTCGAGCTAATAAGAAACGGTTACCGATAGAATTTGAGGAAGGCCAAAGGGTATAGCTTAACACGAAGAACCTGAGGCTAAAAGGCAACGCCAAGCTGAATCTACGCTACGTGGGTCCGTTCAAGATAGTGGAAAAGAGGTCGCTAGTGACCTACAGGCTCCAGCTGCCGAAATCGTTCCGGATCTACGACGTTTTCCATTCGGATCTGCTAAGCCTGGACCCTAAGGACGGCCTTCCGGAACAGGGATTCGCCGAACTCCTAGCAATCGAGATGGACGGTAATAAAGAAGAGTAGGAGGTAGAAGACGTAATAGACGTAAAGAAGACGAGGGGGTCCATTAAAGCGAGGATCTCGTAGAAGGGGTGGCCGGAAGACTATAAATAGTATCCGGTCGAGAACCTACGGAATTCGGCAGAGCTGCTAAGAGAGTTCTACGTGCGGAACCTGAAGAAGCCAAAACCCGAATAGCTCCGAAGCTAATTATTCCGAAAAAAAGAAAGCCGCGTCCGCTCTATCGGCACGGAGGCCGAAGAAAACGATCGTAGCGGTCGCCTTAGGGAGGTCTTCGACTCGGCCAGCACCTACTACTGGTTCGGCAGGAAGCTCGCCGACGCCGTAGCGTGCTAGCGCCGCCGACCCTGCGGTAGGTAAGGGCTTTAGTAGAAGAGAAAAAGAAGAAGAAAAACGGCGCCGCGGAAAGATCTATATAGACCTCCGCGTCGGCGCACAGACCAGCCGCGCCGCAGCTTAGATAACCTACGGTTCAGATTAGATAGCACGGATTAGGCGCACGGATTACATAGACGCCAAGTAAAGGACTTCAGACGCCGACGACGTAAGGAATTGAAGAAGCGATAAAGAGAACGTTGTTTTTAACGGAAGACGGAAGAAGTAACGTCGGCGTTGGAGGGGATTTTCGAGAAAGAGAGGACCAATCAAAAAAAAAAAGTGGAGATTTTCGGATAGACGGGGTGACTAAGCGGTCGAGGGCGACCGCTAGTAAGGGAGGGGGGTGGTGTTGCGGCGGTGGAAAGGGGTGGGACTAAGTAATAGGGTGGACCCTGGATTTCGGCTCGGCCCTTCCGGACCGAGCCGGGCCTTGGCACCACTATCTATCAGAGCCCACTACCACCACTACATAGATTCCTTTCCCTCCTCAGTTTGAGATATAGTTATCAAAAAGGCCGTATTAAATTATATCTGCGTGCCTGGATTATTATATCTCGAACTCACTCTCTACACCAAACCCCGCGCTGCGCGAAAGGGCCTGTCGAACCATCCGGAAACCCGAATAACGCACGCGCACCTACACACCAAAACAACAACCCCTAAGGCACTGTAAGAAGATGGAAGACTTCTTAGCGGTAGAGAGCGGCGTAACAGGCTGCTGCAGAAAGAGAAAGACTGACAGAGCTAGGCGCTCCAGCGTTATTGATAATAAGATTATTATTAGCGGTTTTACGGCAGAAGAGACCGCAGAGATTAAGGAACGAATAAGCGAATATAGGAAGATCTACGACTGCACGCTCGAGGAACTGGAAGACTATATAAACGAGAATAGGATAGGAAAGGTCTACGACGGCATAGACCTTATTAAGACGCTGTTCTACAGAACGCTAGAAGAGAACAGACAGCTAAAAGAGGAAGTGGAGACGGTAAGAGCCGAGAAAGAATCGGCAGAGACCATTATCGACGTACTAGAAAACTAGGCAGCGAATCGACTAGCGCAGCTAAAGGCGCTAAAGGATCAACTAGCTAATAGGGAAGCAGTAAGACCGCCGCCACTACGACGAGAGGAGGCCGAAACCGCCTTACCGGCCGCCTATAGTTAAGGTGGCACCTTAATAACGTTATTGCTAGACCCGCCGGTGTTTAGAGGCAGGGACCCTAAAGGTTGGGAAGCGTTTAAGAAGAAGATAAAGAATAAGATAGACCGCGACTATGCCGGAAACAGCGCCGGAGATAGATTGGCGTACTTGGAATCGCGATTAGAAGGTAAAGCTTTCTCGCTAGTAGCGGACCTAGAAGAGGTAACCGCTAAGGAAGCGATCAAAGCGCTAGATCAACGCTTCGGAGATCTATTCCGGAAGAAGACGGCCCGTAAGCAGATGGATAAGATCAACCAGAACCGGCAGACGTTCGAGGAGTTCTACAGGCTATTCCGAAAACATGCTATTAGGGCCAGAGTAGCGGAAGATAAGCAGCTGCACTTACTAAGACAGAAACTGAGCCCTAAGCTGGCCGCCGCTATAGCGTCTGTAGAAGACGAAGACCTTAAGAGCTTCGTGCACAGAGCGAGAGTCACCGCGAGAAACTTAAGCGCTTACGCGAAATTACGCGAATCGAACCAGAAGCCGCTGATAATGCAGACTATACGACCCCCTGCGCCTTTCCGACGAACCTCCCAGCAATCGTCGTATTCACTACGATCAGCGTTCGTCCCCACCTGTTTCGCATGCGGAAAACCCGGCTATATCGCTACGAGATGCCAAGCAACGGCCCAACAGAAGCAGGAGTATCGCGCTATAAAGCAGCCGCAGCCACCGAGAAAGACTATTCAAGCTATCGAACCGGCGCTAAACAATACTGACAGTGTAGACGGTAGGGTGCAGTTAAGGATTATAGGAAAAGACTAGCTGGACGGATAGGCCCCCTATCTAGCACTGACAACAGGGCACCTTACCGGAGCGAATCGGCACGAGAAGAAAGCATTAACAGCTGTAGCGACCCGCTCTCGGCGGCGGTAGAAGTGAACACGGAAACAGCTATTATCCTTCTAATCACTGTCTACCCCCTTAACGGATCGAGCAAGCCACTTTGGCTAAGAGCTTTTATCGACATCGGAGCTCTTATTAGCGCGGCGATCCACTACCGGCTAGTTCAGAAGCTGATAAATAGATACGGCTATCCGGTGGAACTGGCGTCGCCGACGCGGATTTCGGCATATAACGGACAGGACACGGAGAGCGTTACGCACTACATGCCGCTGAAGACTACCTTGGCTGGTCGCACTACAGAAGCGACGTTCCGAATTATGGATATCGGAAGGTTTGACATTATTATAGGGCAGAAATAGATAAAGAACCAGAAAGCTATCGTCGACGTAGATAAAGGCACGATAGGATTTAAAACCCCGGGTAGCGGAGCGGGGACCACCGAAACGACCGCCGCCACTGTAGCAGAATCGAAGGCAGCGGCCGCTAACGTAGCTCCGTCCGATCGTTCCGAACCCCTGGTCACTGTCAGAATAATGAGTTCAGAAGCTATAACGACCCTCGCGAAGTCACCGGACAACGAGATTTACGCTATCTTAATAAAAGACATCGAAGACTACCGGAAGATAATAGCGGAAGAAGAAGTGGACCTACTGGAGGTGCTACCGGCGGAGCTCTACGATTACGCTAACGTGTTCTCAAAAGCAGACTCCAACCTATTGCCGCTCTATTGACCGGAATATAACAATAAGATCCGACTAAAAGAGGGGGCTACGCTGCTAAGAACCGAGCCCCTAAGACGACTGTTACCGGCCGAACTGGACTAAGTAGAGGTGTTTGTTCGCAAAAATCTAGCGAAGAAGTTTATTACGCCGAGTTCTGCCGAGTATGCGTTACCGATTCTTTTCGTAAGGAAACTAGGGGGTAGTCTGCGACTCTGCGTAGACTATCGAGGCCTTAACGAGGTTACCAAGAGAGACGTATATCCACTGCCGTTAATCGACGAGACTATACAGCGCGTAGCAAAGGCTAAGTGGTTCAGCAAGCTGGACATCCGCTAAGCGTTCTATCGACTAAGGAACGAAGAAGGGCAGACAGAAGACCTTACGACGTTCGCGACGCGTATAGGCAACTTTAAGTGGTTGGTGATGCCTTTCGGACTTACCAATGCGCCGGCAGTGTAGCAACGCTTTATAAACCACACCTTTATAGACATGCTGGAACGGTTCGTGTCTATCTATTTAGACGACATTCTTATCTACACGGATAGAACGAGAGATTAGCATACGGACCACATTAAGAGGGTGCTAAAAAGACTTAGAGAGGTCGGATTAAACGTGGACACGAAAAAGAGCGAGTTTTATCAGACTAAGGTCAAATACCTCGGTCTTATCGTCGGAAGAGAAGGAATCCGGATGGACCCCTTAAAGGTCGCCGCCGTCGCCGAGTAGAAGCAGCCGAAGTCTGGAAATACTACGCAAATCAGAGCGTTTCTCAGCTTCTGCAGCTACTATCGACGGTTTATTAAGGACTTCAGCAAGATAGCGAGACCCCTAAACGAGGCGTTAAAGAAGGAGGCCGCCGGCCTATAGAATAAGAAGTGCACGGAAGCCTTTAACCGGCTAAAAGAAGCAGTGGCCTCGGCGCCGGTTCTGGCACACTTCCGGCTGGAAAAGACGATCTACGTAGAAACGGACGCCTCCGACACAGTAACGGCAGGGGTCCTTTCTTAATACGCTGACGACAGCGAGACCCTTCACCTAGTGGCCTTCTTTAGCAAAACTATAACGGAGGCCGAACGGAGCTACGCAATCTACGATAAAGAACTGCTAGCTATTATACAGGCGTTCGAAGAGTGGAAGCCAGAGCTTATAGCTGGAAAGAGCACGGTCCAGGTCCTTACGGACCACTAGTCGCTAACCTACTTTATAAAGACGCAGAAGCTCTTACGACGTTAAGTACAGTAGGCTGCCTACTTATCCGGGTTCGACTTCAAGATTACCTATCGACCTGGAGCTTAAAACGGAAAGGCTAACGCACTAACAAGAAGAGAAGGAAAGACTAGCCGCGCGAAAGAAGATCCGAACATGTTCCAGAAGGTGTTGACCGAGCGGATAGTAGACGTAGAGGTGCTGAAAGAGGTAGGGGTCTACGCAGTGGACCTGGCCCCTAAAGAAGAAACTCTCTACGAGAAGGTAGAGCAGCTTAATTAGCAGCAGAAGCTAGGCAAAACCGGTTCGGGGAAGCTAATAGTTCCAGAAGAACTAATTACAGAGGTTATCCAGCTAGTCTATAGCTCCGTAGACGTTGGTTATGCAGGATCAAAGAAAACGATAGAAGCTATAAGGACGACATACTGGTTTCCGCGAATCTACGAGCGGATCCACCGGTTTATCGGCAACTGCTACGCGTGCCGGGCTGCGAAGCTACGTTACGGTCTTCTGGCCGGTCTGCTAAAGCCACTGCCAATCCCTAAGAAAATATAGCAGCACATTACAATGGATTTCGTGACCGGCCTGCCGGAATCCGATAGATACGACGCTACGCTAAACGTAGTAGACCGATTAAGCAAAGAACGCCACTTTATCCCCTGCCGAGCGAGAGACGAAGGAACTACTGCAGAAGAAACAGCGAGAATGTTAATCCAACACGTATAGAAGCACTATAGCCTGCCGGACACTATTACTACGGATAGGGGTCCTTAATTCACCGCCGACGTATAGAAAGCCATTAACCAAGCTCTCGGAATTCGTAGAAAGCTTAGCACTGCCGCTCACTCTCAAACTAACGGTTAGTCCGAAGTGGCCAACCGTAAGATAGAAAAATATCTACGAATCTTCTGCAGCTACTACTAAGAAAAGTAGGTCGAGATGCTGCCGATAGCTAAGTTCTGCGCCAATTTAGCACGATCAGAAGCTACGTCGCTAGCGCCGTTTAAGATAACTTATAGCTACCTTCCGAGAATAAGTTTTCAGCCGCCGAACGAACCCAGCTCCGCGGAACTATCTACTACTGCTACGTCGTTAAAGAGAGTCGCCGCTGCGGCGGCGGAAGCGCTCCGATCTCAGATGGAAGAAGCGATCAGAGTGGCGAAAGACGCAATAGAATCGGCTTAGAAGAAGATAGTAACTCGAGCTAATAAGAAACGGTTACCGATAGAATTTGAGGAAGGCCAAAGGGTATAGCTTAACACGAAGAACCTGAGGCTAAAAGGCAACGCCAAGCTGAATCTACGCTACGTGGGTCCGTTCAAGATAGTGGAAAAGAGGTCGCTAGTGACCTACAGGCTCCAGCTGCCGAAATCGTTCCGGATCTACGACGTTTTCCATTCGGATCTGCTAAGCCTGGACCCTAAGGACGGCCTTCCGGAACAGGGATTCGCCGAACTCCTAGCAATCGAGATGGACGGTAATAAAGAAGAGTAGGAGGTAGAAGACGTAATAGACGTAAAGAAGACGAGGGGGTCCATTAAAGCGAGGATCTCGTAGAAGGGGTGGCCGGAAGACTATAAATAGTATCCGGTCGAGAACCTACGGAATTCGGCAGAGCTGCTAAGAGAGTTCTACGTGCGGAACCTAAAGAAGCCAAAACCCGAATAGCTCCAAAGCTAATTATTCCGAAAAAAAGAAAGCCGCGTCCGCTCTATCGGCACGGAGGCCGAAGAAAACGATCGTAGCGGTCGCCTTAGGGAGGTCTTCGACTCGGCCAGCACCTACTACTGGTTCGGCAGGAAGCTCGCCGACGCCGTAGCGTGCTAGCGCCGCCGACCCTGCGGTAGGTAAGGGCTTTAGTAGAAGAGAAAAAGAAGAAGAAAAACGGCGCCGCGGAAAGATCTATATAGACCTCCGCGTTGGCGCACAGACCAGCCGCGCCGCAGCTTAGATAACCTACGGTTCAGATTAGATAGCACGGATTAGGCGCACGGATTACATAGACGCCAAGTGAAGGACTTCAGACGCCGACGACGTAAGGAATTGAAGAAGCGATAAAGAGAACGTTGTTTTTAACGGAAGACGGAAGAAGTAACGTCGGCGTTGGAGGGGATTTTCGAGAAAGAGAGGACCAATCAAAAAAAAAAAGTGGAGATTTTCGGATAGACGGGGTGACTAAGCGGTCGAGGGCGACCGCTAGTAAGGGAGGGGGGTGGTGTTGCGGCGGTGGAAAGGGGTGGGACTAAGTAATAGGGTGGACCCTGGATTTCGGCTCGGCCCTTCCGGACCGAGCCGGGCCTTGGCACCACTATCTATCAGAGCCTACCACCACCACTACATAGATTCCTTTCCCTCCTCAGTTCGAGATATAGTCATCAAAAAGGCCGTATTGAATCATATCTGCGTGCCCGGATCATATAGTTATACAATTAAGGTTCGCAAGTAATAGTGTATAGACCCCTATAACGCATCGGCTGCTTACCTTTTAAGGCGCTAAGGTACAGGTAAAATAAGCTGCAAAAAGTAAGACTCTAGTAGGCAGCTAGTAAGGACGCGTAACTCTAGTAGGCAGCTAGGGACATCTGCCTTAGAGAGGGGAGGTAGTTGTTATAGAATAAACACTAGGGAGGTCTTATAGGCGTACAGAGGTGCCTTTGCAGCACGACTACAGGCATAAGGATAGCCTGCTGCTAAGGACGGCTTGCGCTGCCCTTACGCGCATACAAAAGGAGCGCAGGCGAGATTGTTAGAGGGACACTTGTTAGTTTAAACAGGATACCAGTTATTAGTATTAGGTGCCCTATACGCTGCTACAATCCAATCCTGTAACACTAACCAATACCTATACTACATAAAAGGGGGCCGTCAAATTATCCAGTTACTTAGATAACGTACGTGCAACTAATTGACCAACTAACTATACAATGCAGAGGGCAGTTTTTGATAGAGACCTTAGCAGTAGAGCAAGGCGCTTTAAAATAAGGCAGCGTTACTGGCCAAACTAGAAGAAGAATAATAAAGCATAATCTAAGCACGTAGATGTAATTCAATACAGCTTCTTTAATAACTATATCCAAGGCTAGAGAGGGAAGAATCTACGTACAAGCGGAGGGACGGTATTTGGGTGTACAGCTGCCAAGCCTAGCCCTGCCAAGCCTGCCACCTTCTACTACCTTCTAGTACCTTCCAGCCCTCTACATCCGTATTAAAGCAGAAGGACTGGCGCACTAGCACTATTAATTATATAATAGTTAAGAGCACTACTAAAGAAGAAACTAATAAACTAAAGGCCAGTATAATTGAATACAGTAACCTATTTGGATGCAGCCTAGAAGAGCTCAAAGAATACGTAACAGAGTACAGAATCAAGAAGATCTACGAAGTTATAGCCTGTATTAACACAATGTTCGATAGGAAAGTAGCCAAAATCGAACGATTAAAGACAGACCTAGAAGAAACTATGCAGTAATATAAACAGGCCCTATAAGACAAACCCTTAGTTAAGGGAAGAATCGAGGTATATAAGGAATAAGGAGCGATAAGACTAAACCAGGTAAGAGAGCTAAGGGCTATTAATAAGGACCTTTAGACCCAGAACGAGGAGCTCCGCTACCAACAGCGAGAGTCGCCTCTAGGGACCCGCTATTAACCCCCTCGGCCCCCGTCGCTACTGGAAGCGTATTAATCAACACTGGCGGCATTTCCATAGAATGCACCATTACTAGCAACTTATTTTTAAGGTAGCACCTTAATAACGCTATTACTAGACACACTGGTCTTCCGAAGAAGCGACGACTCTAAGAATAATGTAGCGCAGTACACTTAAGCTATAAAAGGGATTGATTAAGTAACTCGGAAGTAACTTGACTAATGTATACCAGATATCCGACTTCGAGGCCAGATGCTAAAGTCCCGAGACTGAGGTATTCAAAACGAACATCCGACCGCACGGCCATTTACGGGTAGTGTCCTTTGTCCCTTACCAAAGCCGCAATCAGCCTGCTCCGCCTATTCTTGGCGAGAGGACGCCCAATATCATGAAAGCAGATTCGCTTAGTGTGCCAGGAGACTTTAGTCTCACGATTCAGATGCGCCATCTCATTCACTTGCAAAGAAGCCACCCATGAGCTTCGCTGCTGGTGGCGGAAGGGAATCTAGGTGATTTCAACTTTTATGTCGGTGGGCATAGTGAGGTGGGTGGGAGCCTGTGCGCGCAGCCAGTCGAGAAGTAACATATCATAGAAGTCGTCCAACCACACGAAAGACTGGGCGATGAAGAATGGTCGTGCCGAAGTGGGTCGGATCGATGCTTGGGCGGATGCGACGGCTGAGGATGAGCGGCGAGGGAGCTTGGGTATTCCAGTCGATGATGACGGTTTGCTTTGGCGCCCTCCTCGCGATGCTTTAATCCAAGATATCATTTCGGTTGCCTCGTCAGCGGCGATATGTTATCCTTGTGCCCCCTTGCGCGAGGACCTGAATCCGGCCTGCAACTTGCTCTAGGCTCGTTTCCCGGAATGGCCTCTTTGAAGAGCCGTCTCGGGTCGGCGTGCCGGTGTAACGTTAGCATCAGTGACGACCTTGCACGTTGTGTTGGCGCGTGGGCTTATATCAATGGCACTGTAAGTTGAGGAGCGGCTTCACGTGAACGATTCAGTCATGGAGCACTGTGTCATGAAGGAGTCTGACCGCCATCAGATGGCGGGCAATAACGTTGATCCATGCGCTGACTCCTCCTATAAACCAGAAAGAAGGACTTGATCTCGTGGATGGACGACCCCGTAGCGAAGAGCGGGAAGACTGAGCGCGTAGATGTCTCTAGGCTGTTAGGACTCGCCATCCTGCCTCTATTCACGTAAAGCGATGCTCGACTGCCCTTCATGCGAAGCTTCACATGCAGATGCCAAGTCCGTGCCCACAACCGAAAAAGCTGTCAAGGGCAGCACGTGAAGAGAGAGCAGTCGCAGGATCCCGATTCCATGCTTCGCAATGAATACACTCCTCTGAGCTTATGGCCTTCATTTGGCTTCCGAAAACGCAAGCAACAACAGCATGGCGATGTCGAATCTGCCTTCTTCTGCAGCTATCCTCGCAAAGGGCCGATCGGTGGCAGCGTCGGCGCCGCTGCACTATGCGAAGACATATCACTCTTTGCACGTCGTGAACGACGCGGGTAGCAAGTCTGCGAAGCATCTCTGCAGGCGCTCCAACGTTTCCGGGCAGGTGCGCTGAGAAAGGGGCGAGATGTGGAAGCCTTGGGCTATGATCCTCGATCCTACAGCGGCGATGCTGCATCGGTAGGAGGATGCGCCACGCTGGAAGTCTTTGTCGAGGCTTCATGGTGTGTGTATGCCGTGTGCATGCGTAGTGTGTGGGCGCAGTGGCATAGGCGCCAGCACGCTTGCATGTGATGACAACGCTCGCGCAGCGGCGCATTGACCACACACAAGCGTTTCCTAATCTCACCTGCGCAAGACTTTTCAAACGTTGCTCATACATCCCCTATTCCACTTGCCGCAGCCATTGTAATTGCCATTGCCTGCCTTGCATTGCACGGAACCAACAGACAACCAACCGCCAGAGTCGATTGCCAGCTATCACTTGCCACCGCCGACAGCCGCTGCTATCGCACCCAACACCTGGAGCTGGACCTGGGCCCCGGGCATCATGGCTTCCTCCAACGCTCTCACCACCTCTCAAGGCAGCATCATCCCCCTCGACCGACTGATCCACCCGCCAATGGCGAGCGTCTACATCAGTACTGCCGGCCAGAAGATCAAGATAATCAAGACATCCTCCAACAGGATGCTGCGCAGCCAGCAGATCGACGCCATCAGCGCCAAGATTGCCACGCGCCAGGTGGCAGACCGTGCGTGTTCCTCACATGCATAAACAGCCCCCCTTTCCCACCCCATGCCATCCCCCCCTTCCCCCACGCACGTGAAAAGAAAGCACTTTCGGCTGACGAGCAGAGATGCACACCATAGTCGTCACCGCCTCCTACACCGCAGGCTCCCGCGTGGCGCACATGCCCGAGATCCTGGCCAACATCCTCGTGCGCACCATCGACGCGACCGGCACACGCCACCAGCGCAAGAAGTCGAAGCAGCAGCTGCTCGCCAACCAACGGGTCTGCAAAGCCTTCCGCGACACCATCGCCGGCTGGTCCGTGCCGCTGCGCCGCGCGCTGTGCTTTGGCACACCAAACCTGGTGTGGGACGAGCGCAGCGTCGGCTGCAATGAGCTTCTCCTGGATCGCTTCCGGGGGTTGCCGTTGGGCGACGGCAGCGAGATCGACGTGGCGGTGGCTTGTGGGACGGTGCAGGACAGAGGCCTGCAAAAGGCCGATCTGTCGGTGACGGTGACCCGGCGGGGTGCGAAGGAGGGCGGCAGCGGCGCTCCGGCGAAGGAGGCGTCGTGGAAGCAGATGAAGCTGCGGAGAGATGACCACTGGGTCAAAGGGGTGGAGGTGAAGGGCTTCGGGTGTGATAAGAAAATGGTGGGAGTGCAGAATCCCACCATGGGACAGTTGGTGGACTTGGTGTGGCCGGAGCTGGCCTAAGTGAGCGAGCCATAGCTCAGTTCGTCATGCATGCAATGGGAAATATCTCACTTTCGTCCTGTATGTTCGTCCCCGCTCGCACTAGGTGCAACTGCCATGCTTCCTGAGTCGAATCCGCCCGTCGATTCGTCATCTGGCCACCTTGAAAGCCAACTCCGCAGCTGTTGACGTGAACCAGATACAGCTTTCGTCCTGTATGTTCGTCCCGCGCTCGCCCTATGTGCAACTGCCATGCTTCCCGAGTCGAATCTGCCCGTCGATTCGTCATCTGGCCACCTTGGAAGCTAACTCCCTTACGTGAACCAGATATAACTTTCGTCCTGTATGTTCGTCCCCCGCTCGCCCTGTATGCAACTGCTATGCTTCCCGAGTCGAGTCCACCCGTCGATTCGTCATCTGGCCACATTTGGAAGCCAACTTTGCAGCCGTGTACGTGAACCAGTTACCACTTCGCCCAATACCGGCGGTCTTGCAGTCCCCTTCCCTGGCAGCGGGCAGAGGTAAGCGTATCTGTTCGAATCCCTGCTTCCGCTTGCATCTTAGCGGCATCGAAGCCGATCTCGAGTAAGATATTAGGCAGACACTTGTGTTTGTGCCTAGCAGGTCTCTCCTCCTAATGCTGGACTGCTGTGCTGCTCGAGTCACATCCCCTATTAACTAAGCAGTTAGCTTCCAGGGAAGGCGAACATGCAATCTTCGTAGTTTTCTAGCGGTGAACCCTGCACCCGATCACCCCCGGGCAGTTAGACGCTTCCTCTCGCTCGAGTGCCTACAGCCGTGCACATCTGGGCTGATGCCGGATCATAATGACAGCTAGGGCGGGTCTCGGATGCCGATTGTCGGAGTGGCCGAGGTGAATAAGGAACCTCGTCCCCCGACTCGTCTTGCCTACTAAGTACCAGGCATGTCACCAGTCCGCCAGGTCGGGACAAAGGCAGGAGTCTCGCAAATGCGCAAGAGAGCTGTAAGCGCCGTCTCCGAGCAAGGGGCTTGACGACGACGAGCACCCCGACGACATCGACAAGACCACCGATTTCAGCACGCACGGATGTGACAGACACATTGTGGTTGTTATAGGGTCGGCGTGCTGCGTCTCCAGGCATCCTTATAGCTGCGTCTCCAGGCATCCTTATAGCTGACGAGGGTCACCACTACATGTTGTGGCCTCGTACGGTGTTATATCCTCGCACGGTGTTATATCCTCGCACGGAACGGACCGGAACGAGCTTTAGCCGGCTCACCGCTTTCAGCTCCTTCCCATATAGGAACCTCGGTTAGCACTCATTCCATTGCAGTCACTGTCACTCACTCGAGGTTGTCGCCACACCTATCACAACAGGTTATGAGCCCAGCCGCACTCCAGTGCTGTTACGGTTACGGAAGGAGAGCTTGAGGAGATGTGGAAGGTGATATCTATCCTATTCATATGGCAGGTCATATCCTTCCTGCTTTCTAAGCACGGAGGGGTACTTCAGCCTTCCTCTTGTAGATAGAAAGGGATGACACCCAGAAAAGAAGACGTCCATTCCACGCCAAGTGCCAGCTACTTCAACAGCTGACGAGCGTGGACTCTTTCTTCCATCCACCAACACCCCAGTGCCAGCTGCTTCAACAGCTAACAAGCGTGGACACTATGGACTTATCAAACAAGCCCAGCTCTGAGGAGATGCCAACAAAAGGATCCCCCTGTGCCGCCTCGAAGAGCATGCTCCTGGGCGCCCTTTACCACCACGACCTTGAGCCATACGTCTTCGACGACGATTCCTGCTTCATGACAATGGAAGAGCCAACGAGAAATCTAGGCAAGAACGAGGCTGACTTCCAAGGACGAGTGCACGCTTTTCGCAGGGACGACGTCTAAGCCTACGCTGTCATCATCAGCGGAATTCACCACTCTATGCGACCTGACTTCGGAATGAAGCAGAAAACCGCTCGACAGCTGTACCAAGCTATAGCGGCGACATATGCGCCATCGCCGACGATCGACATCGATATAGCGATAGCAGAACTGCACAACATCGAGGCCAACAGCAACGACACGCTTCAATACTGTAAAGATTTCCAGCAAGCTGTCCAACAATTCAACCTCGCTGTGGAACAAGTAGTAGGCGACAACCAAGAGGCACTACACCGACTAGGCCTTGGCGACCTCTACTTAGCACACCTGTTTATATCGGGTACAAGACACGTGGAATGGCTAGGAAGCTGGCTTATGGCATATCCAGCTACAACCACCTCCCTTGCACAACTAATGGCGACACCTCGGCAGAAAGCTCCCGACAAGCACTCGACAACATTGTCGATGCAGTTGCCTACGCCGCCACACTCTCAGCATACGCCGTGTGCTTCAACAAAGCACGAAAGGAAGACCCTTACACTACTACCGGCTATCCACTCCCCAGCTTTACGACAGAGACTTTCCCGATACTCATCACGGCTTTGATCAATTCACTTGGTCCCATCCAACGTGCTGATTATCCCTTACGTCGCAAGCACATCCCTCTACTCAAACACGACGATGTTACTCGCCTCCGCCTACCCGCAGCAGCTTCTCATCTCGTTAATCTTTTCGAAGAGAAGATTTAGAGGACGCGCATACTGCTCGCCAACGTAGAGCTTCTCGGCTCTAACTCGGCTCCATAGTGGATGTTCTTTCCAAAAGAAGTTACAGTCACTGCAGTCCGTGACTACGCCAGCTTCAGCGGCACTATCCTCATCTACACAAAGCGCATTTACTCTCCCGTTCGATACGACGAACTTGAAGAGTTTCTCAGACGAGCCCTCATGTTCCTGCCTGGTCCACTCATCTCACCAGGAATCGGAGCGTACTCAGCTACACCTTGGTATTCCAACGACGACTTCCCCAACTACGCTGGTCACTATCCGCCACGCAGCAACTTCTCCGCCCAAGCGCGTGAACTACCATACTTCGGGTCCAGTTGTACCGCATATCTCTACAAGATAGAGAGCAAACGCGTGCCATGCACACACGGAGAAGCGCCAGAGATTACGATTGAGGATACCACTTCTCACGCCCCATCCATCCGCTCCCATTCACAGAGAGGAAAAGGCAGAGCAACAACCGCCGGCCCATCAAGCCGCAATCCCGCTTACGCTCGGAAGCGGTTGAGATCGAACCTAGAAGGAGAAGACGCCCCAGCGTCCCCTCCCTACTTTCCTCGCAGCCCCGACGCTCACGCCACATCGGCCTAAAATGAGCTCGACGTGTCTACCTATGCAAGGCCGATGGAGAGCTGATTGGTCAGCTGTAGGATCTTGGTGCCTGTATGGCTAAGGCGTTGGTGCCATGGTTGGGTTTCGTTAACCAGCGGCGCAGCAATAGCTGTAGCAGCAGGGGTCGATTGGTTGGTAGGCATCTGGAGCAGTGTGTCGTCGTCAAATGGAACGTGTGGTGAGAGAGGTGTTGGTGTCGCTGGCCGTTTGTCGCCAGCCACTTGCTGAGCGTGAGGTGGTGGTTCAAGCGCTTGCTCCACGAGGCCCTCCGCAGGCACCTGGCCCGTTCTGACGTGAAATGACTCCCCTCCCATCCGCTCTCGACCACCACCCTTTCCCGCACGTACCTTCAATCGGCCGCACGCTCCACATCGGCAGCCGGTGTCGCGCGCACGTCTCACTCGATGGCTCGAAGGCCCTGTGACACGTTGACAGGGAGGACGACATGGGGATGCGATGAGGAACGATAGCTGCGAGAGAAGAAAAACCAAAAAAAGAAAAAAAGAAGAAGAAAAAAAATTCCCCCCATGTCGTGACCGAAAACCTCATCATTCTATCCCCCACTCTTCCCTCCTCACCAAGTCGACCCCCTCCACGCCTTCGTCGTGCCCGCCTCCTCGCCCTCGTGCCCCTCCATCGTTGCCTTCAGGGGACTGGCCCCGTGTCCCTTCTCCAACATGTCATCCTCGCCAAAACTCCTCTGCCCCCCGTCTCCCCGATACCGACCTCCCTCTCTCGCCCCCTCGGCAAAGGTCGCATGGAGCGGACTGCCCTTCTCCGCCTCGTCGTGCGGGTCTCGATGTGCTTCCGATCTCGCGATTCCGGTCAAACTCAGCGACAAGAGACGGGCGATGGATAATCTCCGGGGTGGGGAAAAGTCTTCGAGGGAGCTCGGGGCGGGGGGACGGATTTTGGTGGGACTGCCGGTGAGGCTGATGGCGAGGGATTTGGAGCGGCGGTGATGGGCTGTGGTGGGAGTGACGGGGGGTGGTGGGGGAGGGTCTTCGGGGGAGGGATGTGGTCGTGGCGGCGACATGCCGCCGGGGCCATCCCGTGAGCCTCCGGGGAAGCCCAACGTGTCACCGGCGTGGGCGGTGGCGAGTTGTTGTTCCGGGGGTGGGGATTGCGGTGCTGCGGATCCAGGATATGGTGCCGCTTCCCCGCTGTGGCGTGCTGGAGGCGGAAGGCGACGAGGAGAGTTGGGGCGGTTCGAAACCGGGCCGAAGGGGTCGATGGCGACTCTCGATGGCGAGTTGGCCGTCGAAGACGCGTCCGAATCGCTACTACCATGCCTGCTCCCAGATTGAGATTGCCAGCCCGAAGGGCTGTAGTCGCCGAGTGCTTCGCACAGTGCTTCGCCGAGTGCTTCGCCGGAAACGTTACTCAAGTGGCTAAGCACGCTCAGTCCGGAGCCAGAAGCAGAGCTGGAGGAACTGGTGCGATCCGTGTTCGGGGTGCCAGGAGTAGAGAGCGTACGTGCGGTGTGCTGTCCTGCGGTCCTTGAGCTTTGGCGCATCATGTCTGGAACACTGCCAAAGAGCCCCTGAAAGACACCAAGTAGGCCTGGCAAAGGCTGATCTGGGGTGTGCTGCCCTTCTTTCGTGGGCGAAGATAACAAGCTGGCAGCTCTTCGAATCATGCCAGGCTTCTCCTCAAGCTGTTGCCGTTTGCCTGCTTCCTGGAAACATTGGAGCCACTGTTCGGCATGCACGCTTTCTATGCAGCCCGTCGCGCGAGTAGCTTCGTCAAACAAATACACGGGATCCTCTTCTCGAGGCTCATCTTTCTTCGGCCCAATGGCCAAGTTGACCAGGGCCTTGTAGTAGTAGCATCGGCAGATATCGGGCGCGTCCGCCTTTCTGTCGATCGCAAAGTCGATGACGCCCTGAACCTTGAGCTTCAGGTCGAGCAATTCCTGTTGCGGCACATCAACCGCAACAGCAGCTTTCAGACCGAGCAAACAGGGCAGCAGCCGCACCTTGACCTCGAGAGCCAGCATCTTGGACCGGAATTGATCATGAGGCGTCGTGTCGAAGTCCAGGGCCGATTTGGAACGCCGTTGTGCGAAATCGGGGTTCCGCCCGCCTTCATCCTGCTCAGCCCGACCACCGTCGCCGAACCTCTCCTCATGGGCCACTTCCGGGTTCTGAGATGGCTCTCGAGGGCGGGAAGATGCTGCTGGCGATGCACTCCGATCTGGCCCAACAGGGTGCTGCTCCACACTCGGATCACGTCCATTTGCATCTGCTCCTGCCACCTCCGCACGGGACTCCTCCCCACCATACACATTCTGCTCGGCCTGGTCTGAATCACCGGACATGATGCTTGGTGGCAGGTTGGAATGAACGCTGTGGGCCGAGTCGGGACTCTGGCATGGTATGCATTCTGACCGGTGACCGCGCGACCAGTGACTGCGCTGGCGTCGCTTTGTCTGCTTCCCATCGCAACGCCGGATGGAGCAGTGGAGGAAAGAGAAACAAGGGTGGATGCTCTACTGGGCCGCAACAAGGAAACAACAGAGCTGGTACCTACTCCATGGCCGCTTCCAGCTGCACAGCTTCGAGCCTTTGTTACTTTGAACGTGTGGTTATGAGTACGATGGTGGGATTGTCTTCGAGTTCGACTGGTGCCCTTCAGCAGCGCTGGAGGAGGTGGAGGTGGAGGCAGAGGTGGAGGAGGAGGTGGAGGAGGAGGTGGAGGTGGAGGAGGAGAAGAGTGAGGTTGGATTAGGTGCAAGCCGTGCTGGCTAGTGTAAGGGAGGGCGTTGTGCAAGCCGTGCGGGCTAGTATAAGGGAGGGCGTTGTGCACGCCGTGCGGGCTAGAACAAGGGAGAGAATGATTCCACTCTACACGGTACAATTCTGGCACGCCGTTCGCCGTTGATAGGCTCAGCAGGCGGTTGTGGCTTTCAACGAACCGAAAAGCATGCAACCCCCACCCCACCGCCGCCGCGGTAATACGTTCGTTAGTGGGGGAAGTTCCCCGGTCCGCCTTTGCTTGCAGTGCTTATGCAGGCGGAGAAACGGCTGCGTCGAGGCTTGACAGTCGCCTGCAAGATCCCGTGCGGCTGTGGGCGCACCGAGCAACGTCTCAAACCTCTGCGAAGCGCCGGTTGCGGGTGGCACGACATGCGATGACGGTTGAACAGAGCTTGTCGTCGTACCGCATGGAGCCGACCGCTGGTCCCGCGTTTGTGGCGAGTTATGATCGGTGGTGGGATCGTTCCGGTTAGGGGCTGGAAAGAGATGGAGATCGGGGATGAAGCACGGTATGCTTGGCATGACGGTGCAGCCTGGCGATCCGTTCCATGGCCGTTGGAAGGCTAGAACTGGGAGAGAAAGGAGGTTCGGGCGCGCCGGGCCGTAGAAGCGAAGGTAGGTTATATATAACCAGTTCAGCCAGGACACCGAACGGAGCCAAAGGAGCTTAGAGATCGTTACCTTCGACTTAGGATGTATAGGAGAGTGTTAGGGTAGATTAGACGGTTGTCTGAACAAACCAACTATTTAACGAGTTATAAGCAAAAGAAGTAGTTGGTTAGTTTAGTAGACTCTAAAGTAGCTTGAGGCGATGGTTGACCCAAAAACTTTGGTCGGTATTAGTGAGATGGATTTGAAAAGACCTTGAGTAGGTAACTATTATTAGGCAGATTTATAAAGACCGTAAGTAGGTAACTATGAGAAGAATGTTGTAGAATCGGAGAGTACTAGACGTTATAACTGTATAAAAGCAACTATGGTGGGTTCGTCAGTCCGAGGTAGTTCAGACTGCGAGTTGAGTAGTAGAAAAGCTTGCCAAGGACAGAACTAGTAGCTAAGTGGCTAGAGACCTCATACTCTAGAGAGAGATAACGAACGACTTTCGTATCAGCGGTCGACAAACGGAAGGCTACGCGGGCTGCGGTTGGCCCGAGCGCGAACTCTATACACTGCGCGATTTCACGGGCTGCATCCCAGGACAGGCCCGCGGCTCCGAGCGAAACAGGAAACTCCGAGCGAAACAGGAAACGTGACTCGTCGGTTCGGCGCAGTGGCGGTGCGGCGAAACACGACGGGTCGCGGTGGCAAGTCCTGCAGAAATACGACGGTTCGAGGTGGCCCGCAGAAATGGGTTGCCGTGTCGCTTCCGGGCGCGGCGCGCTTGCCGTTTCGCAGCTTCTGCCCGTGCCATCGCCGGCGTGTCCGGACAGGGCGGTACGGGCGTGACAGCCGCGAACGGAAGCCGCGAACGGAAGCCGCCAGTACGCTGCCCCTTCCCCCACTGGCCGCGCCAAGCCGGTGGCGTTTTGGGACTCGAAACCTGCCCGCTCAGCCGGGTTGGGTGCCCCTGGCCAGCACTGCCCTCCACCACCTCCTGCCGCCCGTCCACCACCGCCTGCCGCCCGTCCACCACCTCCTTTCGCCCCCCGGCCCCCGACTCGCATCCCCCCACCGCCCACCACGCCGGTCCTGGCCCGCCGCTCCCTTGCCCGACGCCTGCACACCGCACCGCCCGCGCGCCGGCAGCCGCAGCAGCATCGTCGCCCGCCCCGCCTCCTCCATCCCGCCCGTCTCGCGAGGTCTCGTCGATCTCGTTCTGGATTTGCGCCGCGCAAATCCATCTCCACCCAGCATCTCAATGTACGGACGAAGGCAGGCCATCCCTCCAGCAACCACCTCCTCCTCCTCCCCTCCTCCCTTGCCACACTGTCGCCCTCACCGCCCGCGATAAACCACCCTACCGTGGTCGCGACCCCTCTGCCTTCGGTTCGAGGCGCGTCGGGCGCCTCGCCCTCGCCCCCCCCCCCCCCCCCCCGATGGCCACATTCCAGACACCCGCATTCTCGGCACCGCCGCCGGGCTACGCACGCTATTCGTATCGCACCCCTCCACAGACACCGCCCCCGGCCGCAGGAGGATATGCGTACTACTCCCCGCGGCAGTACAACTACCACGCGACCCCCAGCAAGGGCCACCAACGACGGGCCACGGGCGACGGGGCCACCTACACCTACACCTACATCCGGAACGAGACTCCACGCCGGCCAGCGCACCACGCGACACCAGAGCACGCCTACCACACATGTGCGCAATCCACGCCGCGGCGCAAGTCCGACTATGTAAGTGGCTCTGATCGTCAACGCGAAAGCGCCCGATATTCGTATCGCGTGTCCGAAAGCACCCAGCAGCACACGTCCGCGAGCCGCAAGCATTATTCGTCGCGGCAGCAGTACAATGTCAACGGCGATGGTGATCGCCACGACCGTTCCTATGACGAGTTGCCGCGCTACGAGCGCTACGAATCGCGGCCACCGCCCTACAAGCGACAATTCACTTATCAAGAGGCACGTACTGATCGTCGATACCGTGATCAGGTGCCCATCTACACAGCAGCGGAGCCGACGTCCAAGCCACATGCACGACCACGAAGAGCCTCATACACTGCCTCCAAGCCCACCAACTCTCCACCGCGACCCCGAACCAGCACTGCCTCAAAGCCGGTGCCAAAGGCAACCGCGGAAGACGCCCAGCGTGCTGGCATCCCAGCCGGTTACTCATACAAGAACTGGGATCCAACCGAGGAACCCATTCTCCTGCTAGGATCAGTCTTCGATGCCAATTCGCTCGGCAAGTGGATCTATGACTGGACCGTCTTCTTCTATGGCCCGGCGACTCCCATGTCAGAGGTCGCGGGCGAGATGTGGCTGTTGCTCATTCAATTGGCACACAAGATCAAGCGAGCCGAGGACAGCATGCCACGGATCCGATCGCAGGCATCCCGTGACCTGGTCGACGACTTTCTCGAATCAGGCGAGAGGCTGTGGCAGCGGTTCAACAAGTTGCTCAAGATCTGCGAGAACTACATGTGGAAGGCCGCGAAGAAGGAGAGCGGCAATGCGAAGAACGTCTCGATGGGCAAGAGCAGTGGCTGCGAGTTCGTCGACACCATCTTTGGACGAGACCGAGAACTGGATCGCACGGAGAAGCTCATGACCGGCATGCGGTTGTGGAGTATGCGATTCGATGCCAACTGCGAGGATATCCTGCGCAATCCTGCTGCGTAACGACCTCCTGCTGCCTGGAGTCACAGCATCGTCACTTTGAACCTTGTCGTTCCCACTGCGATTCGTGTGTTCACGCTTTTGATACCCCACCACACTGATATTCTCCTGCATTACAAACCACGGCGCCGCACAGACGACATGGCACTAGATCAGAATTCGGAAGACACGGAGTTGATGTTTCATTTGCAAGCACGATCTACTGGACAAGACACTGTACGAATATCACCCATCTCGCGTGCGAGCGCAAGACTGGCTGGAATGCATTGCTTCGTGCTTTTTATTATGCGATATCACCGACGGCGGGCTAACGCACTTCGCTCCCATAACTTTCCTCTTGGTGTGGCTCATCTTTCCCCACGCGTTCCTCCCTCTGCATCGTTGCTCGTGGTCTTGCTTGTTGGGACTGGAAAAGTTGAACGGCCATATATACCCTTTCGCGCGACGACGGAGGCTTTTTGGATGTCAATCGTGACGGGGGTTGAATTTTTCATGGGGCGTCACGGTCTTCGTAACTGCTTATTATCATCGCTGCCGTACATGAGCAGCCCGAGAAAAAAAAACTCTTGGATATGCCTCCTCCCACACGCATTCTCCCTTTCATCCGCCGTTTCATCACACCTCTTCTTCGGTGCTGACGTCAACTCCTGCGACCGGACTGCGACCTGCCGAATGCCTTCTCCAGCGTGTGTGCCACCCTGCAGTCACGGTTGAGCTTTGCTTTGGCTGCAGCGGATAGCCACGCACCGCCTTCCCGTCGCTTTCGTGTGCGTGAACTCCTGTTCCGCTGATCGGCAGGGATGATGGATGATGGGTCTTTGCCCGATTCAGTCGGCACCATTCGATCCGTCCCCCGACCTCCCTCCCCTCGCCGTCGCGCCCCGCATGACGCTCAACCCGAGCACGTGCTCATCGGTTCGCCTGCAGAGCCTTTCGCCACCATCCACGCACAACCACGCACGCCCTGTTTGCCAATCGACCCGCCCCGCTGCCGATGCCGATGCGACGCACGCTCGACCTCGCTCCCGCCGCGGCGCCGGAACGGACATCGGCCGGGAAGGAGAGAGCGGGATCACGACCAGATGATCAATCCCCCGCCTTCTCGCAAGCACCATCACATCCCGAGCACGACATCGCCCGACGAGACCCCGATCCAGGAGATCCCGGCGAGCACAACACGAGTCCATTTCCAGCACGAGGACTCCGAGCGCGTAGCTACCGTGCAGCGGCTCGAGTTGACCGATGTATTTATTCCTGGAAGGTCTGCCATCACCGCTGCGATACAAACAGGGTCCCTCGCACTCGGCGTTCATGTGGCAACTGCAGCATTGCCAGACACAATGTACGTAGATGTTCAAATCGTCAATCCATGCCTTCCCAATCTCACAAGAGCGTCATATAGAAATATCCTGGAGTTGATGGCGATCAAAAATACATGATGTGTGGTATAGGTGGGCTGTGCCGAGAACATTTGTATCGCTCAGTGGCGGCTGTACAGGTCGGTGGGCATAGAATAGTGTGTGGGCGAGAGTCCGGGAGGACTCGAGCCGTCGAGCCGCGTTGCCATCGCTAGATGTACCACCTCCACAGTATCACGACTCCCTCCCTGATCGAGCGGATGCCCACGATCGCCATCGTCTGCCTTCTTCAACACCCGGCGCATCCCTCGCCCATAAACAACGATGTCCAGCACCGGCAGCTTGCGGAAGGGCAGGCCGTCTCCTAAACACACTCGTTCGGTTGTCCGACGTCCGAACAGAGACAATTGTTGGTGTGGAGTTCGCCGCCGGCATTGGTGGAGAAGGGGTGGTAAAAGCAGTGACCGTGGTAACTGAAAATATACTGGTCGGGTTTCGGGGGGTGGCCGTCGTGGTAATAGACGTCGTAGCGCTGCACGCAGTTGGACGGCGTCCACCCGGGAGTCTTGGCATCGCACCCGTTGGCGAAAGTGTTGGAGCAGACCGCCACCACCTCTCGGGGGTGGTACGAGTAGATCCACCGCGCGCCCAGCTTGTTTTCGTGCAGCAGCGACCACGCGCAGTCGCCGAGAGTGGCCCCGTCGTACCCCGTGATGGCCCAGTCCACTTTGATCAGCGCCCGGGCGAAGACGGCCCAGTGGAGGGTCACGACGGCGAGGAGCTTCATGGTGGCGTGTGATGTTTTCACGCCCGCGGTGGCCCGCAACGGATTTGGAACGAGTGTGGAAATAGAAAACGGAAGTGCATTTCCTCCGGGGTCCCGCGAACCGAGTACTTGTAGATCCATCCATGCCTGCGCCCCCTTTCATCTCGTATCCTTGCTTCCTCATATCCCTCATCTTGACATGGTATCGCAGTCCGGAACCTCACGGGCCTATAGCTAGCCGTACACCGACTGTTTTGCTCTTTTCAGGTGACTGATCAAAACTGTTCACAAGTCCACCCAACCGTAGTGGCCCATATACACACCCTGACGACAAACGAGGGCAACGCAGGTACCGCCCAGCGGCGCTCCGGTTTGCACCGGGCGACACGCTTGCAGGTTCAGTCTTCGGGGGGTGGTAGCAGGGCCGGAAGGATTTGATCCCAGGCGGCGAATTGGCGGCAGAGAGTACCTGGGAGAAAACGCGGGTTCCGTTACGTCACGTGATGCACGGCTGACGCGATTGATCCGAGTCAATGTCCTAGTGGTTTCGGGGCTAACATGGGTTAGGAAGCACACTCTTCGGCTGGGTTACCTGTGGTCAGGTGACGCCGAGCCATATCCTACGAGACAGAAAATTCGTGATGAGGCCGAAGGCTGGCACGTGAGGGTGGCTTGTTGTCAAGCGTCGGGGACCGAGGGAGCATAATTGTAAAGAGTGCTGAAGGACACCTGCAGGGATGGCAGGTACATGGCTGCGGGTTATGTGGTGCGAAAGATTTCTGTAGCTAGGCTGTACCCAGTTAGACAACGTGCCTTTTTTCTGGCCAGTCAGCTTAGTGGGAGGAGTGGCTTTCCAGTGTGGTAGTGGATGCTAAGCCGGTGTTACAGTGGTGGAAGGGTAGAGGATGGATGGATAGGGTGGACCCTGGATTTCGGCTCGACCCCTTCCAGGATTCGGGTTCCGGAACGGACCGAGCCGGGCCTTGCCATTGTCAAGGGAGTGGTCCAAGTATCAAAGTGTTATAGGGTTGGGTTTGTAGCAGCGTATAGTACACCTAATACTAAGCACTAGTATTATGTTTGTTGGGGGCTCAAGAATCTTGGTTCAGAAACTTGAGGCCGGGTATCTACATAAAGGAACTAATAGGCAGTTCCTTCGGCGTCTGCTGCTGCACATTTGTATCTACGAAGCAAGCCAGCAATTTCCCTCCGTGCAGGGGTGCAGAGATTTCCCTCTGTACAGGGGTGCAGAGATTTCTAATACGGATGTAGATGTGGACAGCTGGCAGCTAGGCTTGGCAGGGCCAGGCTTGGCGTACACTCAAATACCTCCACCTCCGCTTGTACATAGATTCTTCCCTCTCTAGCCTTGGATATAGTTATTAAAGACGGGTATTGACCTTGCGTCTACTGCAGTCAGATTAATTTCCCTCTGTACAGAGGGCAGGGGGAGGGGGTGCCGACTCGGCCTAGCTGGGTATGCTGGCGCTGCTAAGTCTTGCTTCTTAGGGCGTCGGCCGGTCCAGGTCCGGGACCTAGCAGGACGGCGTCCCCTAACAATACCCCCCTCCCCCCCTCTTCGACGCTGCTATATCTCTAAGCCTGTTTAGCAAGGGTTAAACAACGGCAGTGCGCTTTGATCCGAGCACGCAGATATAATTTAATACAGCTGTTTTAATAACTATATCTCAAACTAAAGAAGGAAAGGAATCTGTACGGCAGTAGGTAAGGGCTTTAGGGGTAGTGTGCCAAGGCCCGGCTCGGTCCAGAAGGGCCGAGCCAAAATTCTAAGGGTCTACCCTATTGCTTAGTCCTACCCCTTTCTGCCGCTGCAACACCACCCCCCTCCCTTACTAGCAGTCGACCTCGACCGCTTACTTATCTCTTTTTTTTTCGATTCGCTCTTCTTCTTTATCTTCCGCTTCTAATTTATCCTCTTTTTTCTTTTTTCTGATTTGCTGTAATACGGATGTAGATGTGGAGGGCTGGAAGGTGCTAGAAGGTGGCAGGCTTGGCAGGACCAGGCTTGGCACACACTCAAACACCTCCACCTCCGCTTGTATGTAGATTCTTCCCTCTCTAGCCTTGGATATAGTTATTAAAGACGGGTATTAACCTAGAGTCTACCTTAGTCGGATTATTATATCCAAGGCTCAACCTAATACCTAACCTTCACTACGTGAAAGAGCCCGTTGAATTACATCCGGGTACTCGATTAACGTACGTGCAACCAACCTAGAGTGTGTACTGTATATGTACGAAGGAGGCCGTTGAATTATATCCGGTTACTTAATCGTATATGTGCATGCTAATCTACCCCCCCCTCCCCCGATTAAGAAGAAGAGAGAGTTTTAGGGAAGAGAAGTGCCCCTATTGAGAAGAGAGAGAGTTTTGAAGAGAGAGAGTCTTAAAGAGAGAGAGTTTTAAAGAGAGAGAGTACCCCTACGAGAGGGTTATTAGGAAGAGAAGTGCCCTACGAGCAGATCGTATGAGTTTTGAAGTTTTGAGATAGGACGAGAAGGACGATGTAGGGAGCGAGGAGCGAGAGCAAGGAGCGAGAGCGACGACGACGGAGCGACGACGACGAGAGCGCACCTAGCAGGACCTAGGGCGACGACATTCGTTTTTTTTCGGGTCTTTGACAGACTATTCTATTCGGACAAGCCCTATCAAGACAGTTTAGCAATCGAGGACAAGACATACGTATAGCTGGCACGAGCACCAGGCAGAGCACTAGGTAGAGCACCTAGGCACAAGCACCTAGGCACGAGCACCAGACAACACAGGGCTGCTGCAGACAGCACAGCTGCAGACAACAGAGGCACAGCAGCTACAAACAGGCACAGCTGCTACAGACAACAGAGGTACAGCTGCAAACAACACAGAGCTGCTGCAGACAACATAGGCAAAGCACAGGCAAAGCGACGGCTCGAGAAGCGACCGTCTAAGAAGCGACTGTCTAAGAAGCGACGGCTCGAGAAGCGACGGCTCGAGAAGCGAGCGACCGTCGAGAAGTGTTAGGGGGCGCCGCCCAGCTCAGGCCCTGGACCCGACCTAAACCGACCGTCGCCCTAAGGACTGCGACTTAGCAGCGCCAGCACGACCCTACCCTCCGTACGGAACCGCCGACAGGACCCTACTCCTGTACGGAGTGATCCGGGCACGCAGATATGATTCAATACGGCCTTTTTGATGACTATATCTCGAACTAAGGAGGGAAAGGAACCTATGTGGTGGTGGTGGTGGTGTCTGATGGATAGTGGTGTGCCAAGGCCCGGCTCGGCCCGGAAGGGCCGAGCCGAGATCCAGGGTCCACCCTATTACTCAGTCCCACCCCTTTCTACTGCCGTAACACCACCCCCCTCCCCTACCAGCGGTCGCCCTCGACCGCTTAGTCACCCTATCTATCCGAAAACCTTCTCTCTTTTTCTTTTTTTTTTTTTAATTTATCGTCTCTTTCTCGAAAATTCCCTCCAACGCCGATGTTACCTCTTCTGTCTTTTATTACAACTGACTTTCTTTTCGTCGTCTTTTTCCGTTTTTTACATCGTCGGCATCTAAAGTCCTTCACTTGGCGTTTATGTGATCGGCGCCATCTGATCTGATCCGCGGTCTTCTGAGCTGCAGTTCGGTTGGTCTGTGCGCCGTCTCGGAGGTCTATATAGATCCGTAGATCCGTCCGCTGCGTCGTTTCTTCTTCTTCTTTTTCTTCTACCAAGGCCCTTACCTATTGCAGGGGAGGCGGCGCTGGCACGCTACGGCGTCGGCGAGCGTTCTGCCGCACTGCCGACAGGTAGTGGCCGCGTAGAAGACCTCCCCGAAGGCGACCGACACGATCGTCTTTATCGGCTTCCGCGCCGGTGGAGCGGACGTAGCTTTCTTCTTTCTTCCGGCATTGTCGACATTAGAGCTACGCCGGTTTCGGCTTTTCCGGGTTCTGCACGTAGAAGTCTCTTAGCAGCTCCGCCGAATTCCGGAGGTTTTTGACCGGATACTATTTATAGTCTTCCGGCCACCCCTTCTACGAGATCCTTGCTTTGATGGACCCCCTTATCTTTTTTATGTCTATTACATCTTCTACCTCCTACTCTTCTTCCTTACTGTCTATCTCGATAGGCGGGGGTTCGGCGAACCCCTGTTCCGGCAGGCCGTTTTCAGGGTCTAAGCTTAACAGGTCCGAATAGAAGACATCGTAGATCCGGAACGATTTCGGTAGCTAGAGTCAATAGGTTACCGGCGACCTCTTTTCTGCTATCGTAAACAGACCTACGTAGCGGGGGTTAAGCTTAGCGTTCCCTTTTAGCCTTAGGTTCCGCGTGTTGAGCTATACCTTTTGGCCTTCCTCGAATTCCATCAGTGACCGCTTTCTATTAGCTCGAGTCACTATCTTCTTCTGAGCCGATTCTATCGCTTCTTTCGCCACTTTGATCGCTTCTTCTATCTAAGATCGGAGCGCTTCCGCCGCCGCAGCAGCGACTCTCTTTAACGATGTAGTGGTAGTAGAAAACTCCGGCGAGCTGGCGTCGCTTGGCAGCTGGAAGCTTATCCTCGGAAGATAGCTATGCGTTATCTCGAACGGCGCTAGCGAGGTGGCTTTAGACAGTGCCGAGTTGGCGCAGAATTCAGCTATCGGCAACACCCCAACCCACTTTTCTTAATAATGGCCGCAGAAGGTTCGCAGATATCGTTCTATCTTACAGTTAGCTACTTCAGACTGACTATCGGTCTGCGGATAAGCAGCTGTGCTAAGCTTTCTACTAATTCCGAGAGCTTGGTTGATAGCTTTCTATACGTCGGCAGTGAATTGAGGACCCCTATCCGTAGTAATAGTGTCCGGCAGCCCGTAGTGCTTCCATACGTGCTTAATCAGCATTCTCGCTGCTTCTTCTACAGTGGTTCCTTCGTCTCTCGCTTAATAGGAAATGAAGTGGCGTTCTTTGCTCAATCGGTCCACTACGTTCAGCGTGGCGTCGTATCTATCGGAATCCGGCAGGCCGGTTACGAAGTCTATCGTAATATGCTGCTATGGTTTCTCGGGGATCGGAAGTGGCTTTAGCAGACCAGCCAGAAGGCTATAACGTGGCTTCGCGGCCCGGCACGCGTAGCAATTGGCGATAAACCGGTGGATTCGCTTATAGATCCGCAGAAACCAGTAGGTCGTTCTTACTGCCTGCATCGTTTTCTTCGCGCCTGCGTAGCCTACATCCACGGAGCTGTGGATTAGCTGGATGACTTCTGTGATTAGTTCTTCCGGAACTATCATCTTCCCTAAACCGGTTTTGCCGAGCTTCTGTTGTTAATTAAGCCGTTCCACCTTCTCGTAGAGCGTCTCTTCCTTAGGGGCCGGTTCCACCGCGCAGACCCCTACCTCTTTCAATACCTCTGCGTCTACTATCCGTTCGGTTAACACCTTCTGGAACATGTTCGGATCTTCTTTCGCGCGGCTGGTCTTCCCTTCTCTCCTCGTTAGCGCGTCGGCCTTTCTATTTTGAGCTCCGGGTCGATAAGTGATCTTAAAGTCGAACCCTAATAAGTAGGCCGCCTATCGCGCTTAACGGCGTAATATCTTCTGCGTCTTTATAAAGTAGGTCAGCGACTGGTAGTCCGTAAGGACCTGAATAGTGCTCTGTCTAGCTATAAGCTCCGGTTTCCACTCTTTAAAGGCCTGAATAATGGCTAGCAGTTCCTTATCGTAGATTGCGTAGTTCCGTTCGGCCTCCGTTATAGACTTTCTAAAGAAAGCCACCGGATGGAGGGTCTCTTCGTCGTCGGCATATTGAGAAAGGACCCCTGCTGTAACTGTGTCGGAAGCGTCCGTTTCTACGTAGATCGTCTTTTCCGGTCGGAAGTGTGCAAGAACCGGCGCCGAGGCCACTGCTTCCTTTAGCCGGTTAAAGGCTTCCGCGCACCTCTCGTTCTATAGGCCGGCGGCCTCTTTCTTTAACGCTTTGTTCAGGGGTCTTGCTATCTTGCTAAAGTCCTTAATAAACCTTCGATAGTAGCTGTAGAATCTGAGGAACGCTCTGATCTGCGTAGTATTTCCGGATTTCGGCTGCTTCCATTCCGCGACTGCGGCGACCTTTAAGGGGTCTATACGAATTCTATCTCTTCCGACGATAAGGCCTAGATATTTGGCTTTGGTTTGATAGAACTCGCTCTTTTTCGTGTCCGCGTTCAGTCCGACCTCTCGGAGCCTAGTCAACACCTTCTCGATGTGGTCCGTGTGCTGTTCTCTCGTTTCTTCGGTGTAGATCAGAATGTCGTCTAAGTAGATTGAAACGAACCGTTCTAGCATGTCTATAAAAGTGTGGTTTATAAAGCGTTGCTACACTGCCGGCGCGTTGGTAAGTCCGAAAGGCATTACCAGCTACTTAAAGTTGCCTATATGCGTCGCGAACGTCGTAAGGTCTTCTGTCTGCCCTTCTTTATTCCTTAGTCGATAGAACGCTTGGCGGATGTCCAGTTTGCTAAACCACTTAGCCTTCGCCACTCTTTAGATAGTTTCGTCGATTAACGGCAGTGGATATACGTCTCTTTTAGTGACCTCGTTAAGGCCTCGATAGTCTACGCAGAGTCGTAGACCACCCCCTGGTTTCCTTACGAAAAGAATCGGTAACGCGTACTCGGCAGAACTCGGCGTAATAAACTTCTTCGCTAGGTTTTCGCAAACAAACACCTCCACTTAGTCCAGTTTAGCCGGTGACAGTCGTCTTAGGGGCTCGGTTCTTGGCAGCGTAGCTCCCTCTTTCAGTCGGATCTTGTTGTTATATTCCGGTCGATAGAGCGGCAATAGGTTAGAGTCGGCTTTTAAGAACACGTTAGCGTAACCGTAGAGCTCCGCCGGCAGCACCTCTAGTGGATCTACCTCTTCTTCCGCTATTATCTTCCGGTGGTCTTCGATGTCTTTTATTAAGATAGCGTAGATCTCAGTGTCCAGCGACTTCGCGAGGATCGTTATAGCTTCTAAGCTTATTATCCCGACTGTGACTAGGGGTTCGGAACGATCGGACGGAGCCTCTTTGGCGGACTCTGTAGCTTTCGGCTTGGCGGCGGCGGTGGTGTTGCCTAGGGTTTTGAACCCTATCGTGCCTTCGTCTACGTTAATAATGGCTTTCTGGTTCTTTATCTATTTCTGCCCTATAATGATGTCAAATCTTCCGATATCCATAATTCGGAACGTCGCTTCCGTAGTGCGACCAGCTAAGGTAGTCTTTAGCGGCACGTAGTGCGTGACGCTTTCTGTGTCTTGCCCGTTATATGCCGAAATCTTCGTCGGCGACGCCAGTTCCACTGGATAACTGTATCTATTTATCAGCTTCTGGACTAGCCGGTAGTAGATAGCTGCTCCGATAAGAGCTCTAGTATCGATAAAAGCTCTTAGCTAAAGTGGTTTGTTCGATCCGTTAAGGGGGTGGACAGTAATTAGAAGGATAATAGCTGTTTCCGTGTTCACTTCCACTGTAGCCGATAGCGGATCGCTGCAGCTATTGATGCTCTCTTTCGTTAACGTAGTTCGCGCTAATGCCCTGTTGTCTATGCTGGATAGGGGGCCTATCCTTCTAGCTGGTCTTTTCCTAGGATTCGCAGGGGCACTCCACTGTCTACGCTATTAGTGTCGTTCGGAGCCGGTTTGATGGCTTGAATAATCTTTCTTAGCAGTGGCGGCTGCTGCTGCTTTATAGCGCGATACTCCTGCTTCTGCTTATCCGAAGCTTGGCATCTTGTAGCGATATAGCCGGGTTTTCTATACGCGTAGCAGGTGGGGACGAACGACGAACGCAGTGAATACGACGACTGCTAGGGGGTTCGTCGGAAAGGCGCAGGGGGTCGTGTTGTCTGCGCCGACGGCAACGGCTTCTGAACCGATTCGCGCGATTTCGCGTAAGTGCTCAAGTTTCTCCCGGTAACTCTTGCTCTATGCACGAAGCCCTTAAGGTCTTCGTCTTCTACAGACGCTATAGCTGCGGCCAGTTCAGGGTTTAGCTTCTGCCTTAATAGGTAAAGCTGCTTATCTTCCGCTACCCGGGCCCTAATCGCATGTTTTCTGAACAAACCGTAGAATTCTTTAAACGTCTGCCGGTTCTGATTGATCTTGTCTAGCTGCTTACGGGCTGTCTTCTTTCAGAATGGATCTCCGAAGCGTTGATCTAGCGCTTTGATCGCTTCTTCGGCGGTCACCTCTTCTAGGTCCGCTACCAGCGAAAAAGCTTCTCCTTCTAACCGCAATTCTAGGTACGCCAATCTATCTCCGGCGCTGTTCGATGCGTAATCGCGGCTTATCTTATTCTTGATCTTCTTCTTAAACTCCTCCTAGTCTTTAGGGTCTCCTCCTTTAAATGCCGGAAGGTCTGGCAATAATGTTATTAGAGTGCTACCTTAACTATAGGCCGCCGGTGAGGCGGTCTCTTCTTGTTCTTCTCGATGCAGTAGCGGCGGTGCCGACGACATCGCTGCTTCTATATTAGCCAGTTAATCCTTTAGCGCCTTTAGTTGCGCCAGTCTATTCGCTGCCTGGTTCTCTAACACGTCGATAATGGTTTCTGCCGATTCCTTCTCGGCCCTTACTGTCTCTACTTCCTCCCTTAACTGTCTGTTTTCTTCTACGTTCCTATAAAATTTCTTTTCTATAAAGGTGATAATGTCAAACACCTTCTCGGCTCCGTGCTCTGTAAGATATTCTCCTATCTTATCCGGCGTGCGTCCGTACAGTTCGGCGTATCCCTCTATGCCCTTTCTCGCTTTATCTACCTCTTCTTTCGTAAGGCCTTTATCGGTCGTTCCGTCGTCGAGAATGCTAGTACGCCTATCCCTCGGTCTGTTAGTCTTTCTCTTTCCGCTGCGGCCTGTAACGCCGCCCTCTACCGCTAAGAAGCCTTCTATCTTCTTACGGTGCCTTGGGTGTTGTTAGTGTGTAGTGCGCGTGCGTTATTTGGGTTTCCAGATAGTTCGACGGGCCCTTTCGCGCAGCGCGGGGTTGGTGTAGAGAGTAAGTTCGAGATATAATAATCCGGGCACGCAGATATAATTCAATACGGCCTTTTTAATAACTATATCTCGAACTAAGGAGGGAAAGGAACCTATGTAGTAGTAGTGGTAGTGTCTAATAGATAGTGGTATGCCAAGGCCTGGCTCGGCCTAGAAGGGCCGAGCCGAGATCCAGGGTCCACTCTATTACTTAGTCCCACCCCTTTCTACTGCCGTAACACAGAGGGAGAACGCTACGGTCCTGCACAAAGGGGAGCTACCGCCCCTCTGAATAGGGGGGGAAAACTCTGCATTACTGTACAGAGGAGGTAACTCCTGATCCTCTGTACAGAGGGTAAACCTTGCATCCCTGCACAAAGGGGAATTGCTGGCTTGGCTTCGTAAGTACAAATCGTACAGCAGCAGACGACGAAGGAACTGCCTATCAGTTCCTTTATATAGATACCTAACCGCAAGTTTCTAAACTAAGATTATTGGGCCCCTTACATTAGGAACTGATCTTACTGTCGGTAACTGCAGTAACAAAGCAAAGATAGACGGCGACATCCCTATAGAAACTACGGCTATAGAGGGACATATGCACCGCGTGTACGAGGAGCTGCTAGAAAGCAAGAGGCAGCTCGAGCAGCAAGTAAGCCACTAGGCTGCGTTGATTTCCTAGCAGGAACAGGAGCTACGACAGCTTAGGGCGTCCGGTCGCGATTCGACCCCTACGACGACGACGAACACAATGACCTACGCCCCGACCCCCAAAAGCAAACTCCCCGACGTCTCTACATACGATAGCGAGGCTCTGGCCGAATACCCCTCCTAGGCTGCCTAGATGCGCTCTAAGCTCCTAGTCGACTTAGGAGCATACCTAACCGAGCTAGACAAGATAGTTTACCTCTTTAGGAGGTTAAAGGGCAGGGCGGCAGCACGAATTCTGCCGTACTACGAGACGGCTATTGCTAACCCGGCAATAGCTACGACGACGATGCTCTAGGCAGCTCTAGACAAGAGCTATAAGGACCCGGACCGCGAGAGCCGAGCACTCCTACAGGTCAACACGATAAAGCAAGGACGCAAGACTATACAGGAATTCCTCGCGGAATTTGACTAGACTTTAGCAGAAGCGGGAGGACTCTAATAGGAGGATAGGATAAAAATTACCTCTTAAGAGGTAGGCCTCTCTAAGGAAATTATAACGGGGCTGGTAGGCGTAATGCGACCAGCTACGTACGAGGAATTCTGCGACCTCCTTAGGATAGTCGACGACTAGCAGTGCAGGCTTGGACGGATAGGCCGCACTTAGGAGATAAGACAACCCCTCTAGCGACAGACGGACGCTATAGACTAGGAACCGACGACGACGAGGGTGGCGGCAGCAGCTACTATACGGCTAAGGGCCGCTACTAAAAAGGCGCAATAGGTAGATACAGCTACCCTTAACAAGAGACAAGCAGAAGGGAGCTGCTACTGGTGTAGCAAGATAGGCTACGCTGCACGGAGTTGCAGGCTACTACTAGCGGAGAGACCTAGGGGACGGCTGACCACCGCAAGGGTAGCAACTGCGGCGCCTTAACGAGAAGATTAGGAGTCCTACTTGGACGACGACGAGTCGGGAAAAGAGTAGCCTCTAAGCGAAGACTCTGCCAGAGGCGGGTGCGAGATAGACTGCCAAATCAAAGCATTACTTAGCTATCTTTTAAGAGCAATTATATAACGACGACGCCGTTTATCGTACAGCCGACGTTAAACAGGTCCGCAACGGCGCAGACATTGATTAACACAGGATGTTTGGTGTATAGAGTGATCAGCGAGGACTTCGTACAGAGACATCGGATTAAGACGACCCCTACGGTACCTGTACGCATGCTGGGCATTACCGGGCAAGGACCGGACATTACCTATATAGTGAAAGTAACGATAGAGGTACAGGGACACTATAAGCAGGACTTATACCTCTATGTCGTACAGGACAAGTTAGGGTACGACCTAATACTAGGAAAGCCTTAGATAGAGTGCTAGAGGGGCAAGCTGGACGTCGGACGAGGACGGCTGTACCTGGCAGTAACGAAGCGGAGAATCCGGGACCAGGGGAAGATCTCGCAAGGTGGTAATGCCAAGGCCGAAATCAACACGGCAACGGCGGACATCGAGAAGGCATTAGCACCTAAGGAAGTGACGAACCCCTATACTGATCTGACTGCAGTAGACGCAAGGTCAATACCCGTCTTTAATAACTATATCCAAGGCTGGAGAGGGAAGAATCTACGTACAAGCGGAGGTGCGATATTTAAGTGTGTGCCAAGCCTGGTCCTGCCAAGCCTGCCACCTTCCAGCACCTTCTAGCCCTCTACATCCACATCCGTATCACTACCGCCCTCCCTAACCAGCGATTGCCCACAATCGCAATTAGCCAAACCAGGTCGTAGGGGTCGCAAATTCAGCTTCGCTATTGGCCAATCAGGTCGCTCCAAAACAGCTCGCTTTTAAGGTCGCTTTTGAGGTTGCTTTTAAGGTCGCTTTTGAGGTCGCTTTTGAGGTCGCTTTTGAGGTCGCTTTTGAGGTCGCTTTTGAGCTTCAATTTCCGTGCGTTTTAAGTCTTAATCTCGTGCCTTTTTGAGTCTCAATCTCGTGCCTTTTTGAGCTTTGATCTCGTGCCTTTTTGCCGTCACTTTGGTGCCTCAATTGGTGCCTTCTTAAGGCTGCAGAACTCTCAGATTGTCGCGGAGGTCGCGGAGGTTGCGGAGGTCGCGGAGGTCGCGGAGGTCGCTGGGGTCGTCGAGGCTGCAGAGGTCGTAGCCTTGTAGAGGTCGCTTTGCAAATACGTGTCGCTTCTCGACGGTCGCAAAGGTCTCGGAGGTCGCGGAGGTTGTTGGGGGCGCAGAGGTCGCAGCTGCAGAGGTCTCGGAGGTTGTCGAGGCCGCTAAGGCCGCGGAGGTCGCGGAGGTCGGAGGTTGCAGAGGCTGTAGAGGTCTTAGAGGTCGCGGAGGTTATTGGGGTCGCGAGGTCGTAGAGGCTCGCAGAGGTCGCAGAGGTCGCAGCCTATATATGTCGCTTCTTGACGGTCCCTTCTCGACAGTCGCTTCTCGACGGTCGCTCGCTTCTCAAGCCGTCGCTCGCTTCTCGACGGTCGCTTTTCGAGCCGTCTCTTCTCGAGCTGTCTCGAGCCGTCGCTTCTCGAGCTGTCTCGAGCCGTCGCTTCTCGAGCTGTCTCGAGCCGTCACTTCTCGAGCCGTCGCTTCTCGACGGTTGCTTTTCGAGCCGTCGCTCGCTTCTCAAGCGGTCGCAGAGGTCTCGGAGGTCGCAGCTACAGAGGTCTCGGAGGACGTTAGAGTCGCAGAGGTCGCAGAGTTCGTCGGGGTCGCAGAGGCCTGCAGAGGTCGCAGCTGCAGAGGTCGCTTCTTAGACAGTCGCTTCTCGACGGTCGCTTCTTAAACGGTCGCTTGCTTCTCGATGGTCGCTCGCTTCTCAAGCCGTCGCTTTGCCTGTCTGCAGCTGTGCCTTATACTCTGCCTCTGCTTTGCCTATGCTGTCTACAGCAGCTATGCCTTTGAACGTGCTCTTCTGAACCTAAACAGTGTGTTGCCTATAGCAGCCCTGTCTGCCCTGTGTTGTCTGTAGCAGCTCCGTATCGGCTGTAGCTGCCTGTTGTCTGCAGCAGCTGTGCCTGTCTGCAGCAGCTGTGCCTGTCTGCAGCAGCTGTGCCTGTCTGCAGCAGCTGTGCCTGTCTTGTGCTCTGTTTGGTGCCCTGCCTGGTGCCCTGCCTGGGTGCTCTGCCTGCTTGGTGCTCTGCAGCTGGTGCTCTGCAGCTAGTTTGCCTGCACTGTCTGCACCTGCATTGCCTGTTGCCTCGAGATAGGCTAAATGTCTCGATTGTACTGCCAGTTGTGCTGCTCGTATCGCTTGTACCTCGATCGCTGAACTGTACCTATTGCCGGTCGAGCTGCTTGTGTCGTATGTCTTGTCCTCGATTGCTGAATATGCTGCCGCCAGTTGCGCTGCTCGTGTTGCCGATTGCTGAATTGTCTCGATAGGCCTTGTCCGAATAGAATAGTCTGTCAAAGACCTGAAAAAAACGAATGTCGTCGCCCTAGGTCCTGCTAGGTGCGCTCTCGTCGTCGTCGCTCCGTCGTCGTCGCTCTCTCGCTCTCGTCGCTCTCTCTCTTCTTTAAAACTCGCGATCTGCTTGCGTAGGCACTCTCTTCCTAACATCTCTCTCGTAGGGGCACTTCTCTCTCTTCAAAACTCTCTCTCTTCTCGATAGGGGCACCTCTCTTCCCTAAAACTCTTCTTCTCGATGTCCTCTGTAATGGACCTCTCTCTTTAAAACTCTTCTTCTCGATAGGGGGAGGGGGGGGTAGAGTAGCATGCACATGTACGATTAAGTAACTGGATATAATTTAACGGCCTCCTTCGTACATATACAGTACACACTCTGGGTTGTTGGTTGCACGTACGTTAATTAAGTACCCGGATATAATTCGACGGGCTCTTTCGCGTAGTGCAGGTTAGGTGTTGGAGTAAGCCTTGGATATAATGATCTGACTGCAGTAGACGCAAGGTCAATACCCGTCTTTAATAACTATATCCAAGGCTAGAGAGGGAAGAATCTACGTACAAGCAGAGGTGCGATATTTAAGTGTGTGCTGTTGCGGTGGTGGAAAGAGGTGGGACAGATTGATGGGGTGGACCCTGGAATTTCGGCTCGGCCCGTCCGGGCCGAGCCGGGCCTTGGCACCACCACCATCAAAGCCCACCACTACCACCACATAGATTCCTTTCCCTCTTCAGTTCGAGATATAGTCATCAAAAGGCCGTATTGAATCATATCTGCGTGCCCGGATCATTATATCTCGAACTCACTCTCCACAACCCCGCACTGCGCGAAAGGGCCCGTCGAACCATCCGGAAACCCGAATAACGCACGCGCACCAACAACAACAACAACCCCAGGCACCGTAAGAAGATGGAAGGCTTCTCAGCGGTAGAGAGCAGCGGCGTCACAGGCCGCAGCGGAAAGAGAAAGAGCGACAGACCGAGAGATAGACGCACCAGCATTCTCGACGATGGAATGACCTATAAAGGCCTTACGGAAGAAGAGGTAGATGAAGTAAGAAAGGGCATAGAGGGCTACGCCGAACTGTACGGGCGCACGCCGGATAAGATAGGGGAATATCTTACAGAGCATGGAGCTAAGAAGGTGTTTGACACTATCACCTTTATAGAAAAGAAGTTCTATAGGAGCATGGAAGAAAACAGACAGTTAAGGGAGGAAATAGAGACGGTAAGGGCCGAGAAGGAATCGGCAGAGACTATCGTCGACGTGTTGGAACACCAAGCGGCGAATCGAACGGCGCAGCTAAAGGCGCTGAAGGATCAACTGACTAACATAGAAGTAGCGACGTCGTCGGCGCCGCCGCCACCGCATCGAGAAGAACCAACTAAGACCGCCTTACCGGCGGCCTACAGTCAAGGTGGCACGTTAATAACGTCATTACCGGACCCACCGGCATTCAAGAGCGGAGACCCCGAAGACTGGGAAGAATTTAAGAAGAAGATCAAGAATAAGATAAGCCGCGATTACGCATCGAACAACGCAGGAGATAGGTTGGCGTACCTGGAATCGCGGTTAGAGGGCGAAGCTTTTTCGCTAGTGGCGGACCTGGAAGAGGTAACCGCTGAAGAAGCGATCAAAGCGTTAGATCAACGCTTCGGAGACCCCTTCAGAAAGAAGACAGCCCGTAAGCAGCTAGATAAGATCAACCAGAACCGGCAGACATTCGAGGAGTTCTACGGATTGTTCAGAAAATATGCTATTAGAGCGAGGGTGGCGGAAGATAAGCAGCTCCACCTACTGAGACAGAAACTGAGCCCTGAGCTCGCGGCAGCTATGGCCTCGGTAGAAGATAAAGACCTTAAGAGCTTCGTGCACCGAGCGAGAGTTACAGGAAGAAACTTGAACGCCTACGCGAAAGCACGCGAATCGGTTCAGAAGCCGTCGCCGTCGGCGCAGACAACACGACCCCCGGCGCCTTTCCGGAGAGCACCCCAGCAGCTACCTTATCAGTTACAGCGCTCGTCGTTCGTCCCCATCTGCTACGCGTGTGGAAAGCCCGGCCACATCGCCACGAGATGCCAAGCATCGGATAAGCAGAAGCAGGACTATCGTATTATAAGGCAGCCGCAGCCGCAGCCGCAGCAACCACCGAGGAAGACCATACAAGCTATGGAGCCAGCTCCGAACGATACTGACAGCGACGGTGGGGTGCAGTTAAGGATTATGGGAAAAGACCAGCTGGACGGATAGGCCCCCTATCCAGCATTGACAGTAGGGCACCGAATCGAAGCGAATCGCCGCGAGAAGAAAGCATCAACAGCTGCAGCGACCCGCTCTCGGCGGCGGTGGAAGTGAACACGGAAACAGCCATTATCCTTCCAATCACTGTCTACCCCCTTGACGGATCGAGCAAACCACTTCAGCTGAAAGCTTTCATCGACACAGGAGCTCTCATTAGCGCAGCGATCCACCACCGGTTGGTTCAGAAACTGATAAAGGGATACGGTTATCCAGTGGAATTGGCGTCGCCGACGAAGATTTCGGCATACAACGGACAAGACACGGAGAGCGTTACGCACTATGTGCCATTAAGGACCACCTTGGCTGGTCGCACTACGGAAGCGACGTTCCGAATTATGGATATCGGAAGATTTGACATCATTATAGGGCAGAAATGGATAAAGAACCAGAAAGCCATCATTGACGTAGAAGAAGGCACGATAGGGTTCAAAACCCTAGGCAACGTCGCCGCCGCCGAGCCGAAAGCTACGGAGTCTGCCAAAGAAGCTCCGTCTGATCGTTCCGAACCCCCGGTTACCGTCGGAATGATGAGTTCAGAAGCTATAACGACCCTCGCGAAGTCGCCGGACACTGAGATTTACGCCATCTCAATAAAAGACATTAAAGACCACCGGAAGATAATGGCGGAAGAAGAAGTAGACCCACTAGAGGTACTACCGAAAGAACTCCATAGTTACGCTAACGTCTTCTCAAAAGCCGACTCCAACCTCCTGCCGCTCCATCGACCGGAATATAACAACAAGATCCGATTAAAAGAGGGAGCTACGCTGCCAAGGACCGAGCCCCTAAGACGACTGTCGCCGGCCGAACTGGACCAAGTGGAGGTGTTTGTTCGCGAAAACCTAGCGAAGAAGTTTATTACGCCGAGTTCTGCCGAGTACGCGTTACCGATTCTTTTCGTAAGGAAACCAGGGGGTGGTCTGCGGCTCTGCGTAGACTACCGCGGCCTTAACGAGGTCACTAAGAGGGACGTATATCCACTGCCGTTAATCGACGAAACTATCCAAAGAGTGGCGAAGGCTAAGTGGTTTAGCAAGCTGGACATCCGCCAAGCGTTCTATCGACTAAGGAATAAAGAAGGGCAGACGGAAGACCTTACGACGTTCGCGACGCGTATAGGCAATTTCAAGTGGCTGGTGATGCCGTTCGGACTTACCAACGCGCCGGCAGTGTAGCAACGCTTCATAAACCACACCTTTATGGACATGCTGGAACGGTTCGTGTCTATTTACTTGGACGACATCCTCGTCTACACCGAAGGAACGAGAGAACAGCACACAGACCACATCAAGAAGGTGCTGACCAGGCTCCGCGAGGTCGGATTGAACGCGGACACGAAGAAGAGCGAGTTCTATCAAACGGAGGTCAAATATCTCGGTCTTATCGTCGGAAGAAACGGAATTCGTATGGACCCCTCGAAGGTCGCCGCCGTCGCGGAATGGAAACAACCGAAATCCGGAAACACTACGCAGATCAGAGCGTTTCTCGGCTTCTGCAGCTACTACCGACGGTTCATTAAGGACTTCAGCAAGATAGCGAGACCCCTGAACGAGGCGCTGAAGAAAGAGGCCGCCGGCCTATAGAATAAGAGGTGCACGGAAGCCTTCGTGCGGCTGAAAGAAGCAGTGGCCTCTGCACCAGTGCTGGCGCACTTCCGGCCAGAAAAGACGATCTACGTAGAAACGGACGCTTCAGACACAGTGACGGCAGGGGTCCTTTCTCAATATAGTGACGACGAAACCCTGCATCCAGTCGCCTTCTTTAGCAAGTCAATGAGCGAAGCTAAGCGGAATTACGCCATCTACGATAAGGAGCTACTAGCGATTATTCAGGCTTTCGAGGAGTGGAAACCGGAACTCATAGCTGGAAAAGGGCGAATCCAGGTTCTTACGGACCACCAGTCGCTGACCTACTTTATAAAGACGCAGAAGCTCTCACGACGTCAAGCACGGTGGGCTGCCTACTTATCAGGGTTCGACTTCAAGATCACATATCGACCCGGAGCTCAAAACGGAAAGGCTGACGCGCTGACGAGACGAGAAGGGAAGGTCAGCCGCGCGAAGGAAGATCCGAATATGTTCCAGAAGGTGTTGACCGAGCGGATGGTAGACGCAGAGGTGTTGAAAGAGGTAGGGGTCTGCGCAGTGGAACCGGCCCCTAAGGAAGAGACGCTCTACAAGAAGGTGGAACGGCTCAATCAACAACAGAAGCTCGGCAAAACCGGTTCAGGGAAGCTGATAGTTCCGGAAGAACTAATCACTGAGGTCATCCAACTAGTCCACGGCTCCGTGGATGTCGGCTACGCCGGAGCGAAGAAAACGATGCAGGCAGTGAGAACGATCTACTGGTTTCCACGAATCTACGAGAGGATCCACCGATTTATCGCCAACTGCCACGCGTGCCGATCGGCGAAGCCGCGTTACGGCCTTCCAGCAGGCTTATTGAAGCCACTGCCGATCCCCGAGAAACCGTGGCAACACATTACGATAGACTTCGTAACCGGCCTGCCGGAATCCGATGGATATAACGCTACGCTCAACGTAGTGGATCGGCTAAGTAAAGAGCGGCACTTCATCCCCTGCCGAGCTAAAGACGAAGGAACTACTGCGGAAGAAACCGCACGGATGTTGATCCAACACGTATAGAAGCACTATAGGCTGCCGGACACTATCACTACGGATAGGGGTCCTCAATTCACCGCCGACGTATAGAAAGCCATCAACTAAGCTCTCGGAATTCGTAGAAAGCTCAGCACCGCCGCTTATCCTCAAACTGACGGTCAGTCTGAAGTAGCTAATCGCGAGATAGAGCGATATCTGCGAACCTTCTGCGGCCACCATCAAGAAGAATAGGTTAAGGTGTTGCTAATGGCCGAGTTCTGCGCTAACTTGGCACCGTCTAAGGCCACCTCGCTGGCGCCGTTCGAGATAACGCACGGCTATCTTCCGAGGATAAGCTTTCAGCCGCCAAACGAACCCAGCTCCGCGGAACCATCCACCGCCACGTCGTCGAAGAGAGTCGCCGCCGCGGCAGCAGAAGAGCTGAGATCTCAGATGGAAGAAGCCATTAAGGTGGCGAAAGACGCGATGGAATCGGCTCAGAAGAAGATAGTGACTCGAGCTAATAAGAAACGGTCACCGATAGAATTCGAGGAAGGCCAAAGGGTCTGGCTCAATACGCGGAACCTGAGGCTGAAAGGGAACGCCAAGCTCAACCCGCGCTACGTAGGTCCATTCAAGATAATAGAAAAGAGGTCGCCGGTAACCTATCGGCTCGAGCTGCCGAAGGCGTTCTGGATCTACGACGTTTTCCATTTAGATCTGCTGAGCCTGGACCCTAAGGACGGCCTTCCGGAGCAGGGGTTCGCCGAACCCCCACTAGTTGAGATCGACGGTAACGAAGAAGAGTAGGAGGTAGAAGACGTAATAGACGTAAAGAAGATAAGGGGGTCCATCAAAGCGAGGATCTCGTAGAAGGGGTGGCCGGAAGACTATAAATGGTATCCGGTCGAAAACCTGCGGAACTCGGCGGAGCTGCTAAGAGACTTCTGCGTGCGGAACCCGAAGAAGCCGAAGCCGGAATGGCTCTAAAGCCAAACGAAGAAAGCAGCGTCCGCTCTACCGGCGCGGAAGCCGATGAAAACGATCGCTGCTCAGATCGTAGAGGGACAGAGGGCTGCGCACGCCGTAGCGTGCCAGCGCCGCCGCCCCCCTGCGATGGAGTGCTAACTTCGGTGGAGAAAGAAAAGAAGAAGAAACGGAGCCGCGGACGGATCTATATGGACCTCCGAGACAACGCACAGACCGCCCAGACCGCAGCTCAGAAGACCCACAGCTCAGATCAGATAGCACGGATCAGATAGCGTCGATTACATAAACGACCAAGTGAAGGACTTCGGAAGCAGATAACGTAAAAGGTTAAGAAAGAGATGAAGAGGACGTTGTTTTTGACAAAAGACGGAAGAGGTGACGTCAACGTTAAAAGGGATTTTCAAAAAAAAAAAAAAAAAAAAAAAACACAGTGGAAGTTTTTAGGATGGATGGCATAACTAAGCGGTCGAGGGCGACCGCTGGTAAGGGGGGGGGGGTAGTGTTGCGGTGGTGGAAAGAGGTGGGACAGATTGATAGGGTGGACCCTGGAATTTCGGCTCGGCCCGGACGGGCCGAGCCGGGCCTTGGCACCACCACCATCAAAGCCCACCACCACCACTACATAGATTCCTTTCCCTCTTCAGTTCGAGATATAGTTATCAAAAGGCCGTATTGAATCATATCTGCGTGCCCGGATCATGTGCCAAGCCTGGTCCTGCCAAGCCTGCTACCTTCCAGCACCTTCTAGCCCTCTACATCTATATCCGTATTATATACGAAGCTCCTAAGGGAGTATGCTAGATACCTGGACCTCTTCGAGCCGAAGTCGGCCTCGAAGCTGCCGCTGCACCGAGGGGAAGGGATTGACTATAACATCCAACTGGAACCCCGTCCGGATAGGGGCTTGCCGGAGGTACTGTACGGACCGCTGTATAGAATGTCCTCCGGAGAACTCCTAGTATTGCGCAAAACCCTGGACGACCTGCTGGCTAAAGGGTTTATTCGGGCCAGTACGTCGTCCGCAGGGGCCCTAGTTCTGTTTGTCTACAAGGAAGGGAAGGCCGGATTGCGTTTCTGCGTAGACTATAGAGGCATTAACGCGATTACCAAGAAGGACCGGTACCCCCTACCCCTTATTAAGGAGACTCTCGGACGGATCAGCAAGGCGAAGTGGTTTACCAAGCTTAATGTAGTCTTAGCCTTCTACAAGATACGGATTAAGGAAGGCTGTAAATAGATAACTGCCTTCCGTACGAGATATAGCCTTTTTAAGTAGCTTGTTACCCCCTTTAGCCTTGCCAATGCACCGGCAACCTTCTTAAGGTACATTAACAAGTCCCTATAAGGGTTACTAGACGACATCTGCTCGGCATACCTCGACGACACCCTGGTTTTTACAGACAGTACCTACGCAGATTACGTACAGGATGTCAAGAAGGTGTTGGACCGACTGCAGCAGGCTGGCTTATACCTCGACATCGACAAATGTAAATTCGGTGTCCAATGTACGAAATACCTAGGTTTTATTATCGAGGCAGGGAAAGGCATCAGTATAGATAGGAAGAAGATTGATGCTATTAAGCAATAGAAGCCGCCTACGAACGTTAAGGACGTATAGGAATTTCTTAGGTTTGCCAACTTCTACCGCCAGTTTATACAGAACTACTCAGAGACTGTACGCCCCCTAGTAGAGCTAACGTACAAGGACAAGCAGTTCAAATAGACAGACGAATACGACAGGAGCTTCGACAAGCTAAAGGAACTCTTTACTACAGGACCAACGCTCGCTGCCTTCGACCTAGAGCGTACGACGATACTGGAAACTGACTCCTCGGGGTACTGCATTAGAGGTATCCTATTACAGGTAGGCTCGGACAGACTCCTACACCCTTGCGCGTATTTCTCTAAGAAGAACTCCCTAGCTAAGTGCAACTACCCTATCTACGACAAAGAATTGCTGGCAGTCGTACAGTGTTGCGAAGCCTAGGATAGAGAACTCTGCTCGGTGCCCGAGTTCCTCGCTCTAACGGACTACAAGAACCTGGAATACTTTACTTAATCCTAGAAGCTGTCCGAGAGGCACGTACGATAGGCAATGTACCTAAGCCGGTTTAACATAAGACTCTAGTATCGCAAGGGTAAGGACAATAGCAGGGCCGATATACTGTCTAGACAGGACTAGGATATGCTAACGACGTACGAGGACGACCGGCTAAAGTTACAGACATTCCAGATGTTTAAGGGGGAGCTAGGCAGGGAGACTATCCGCCTAGCGGCGGCACACCTATAGGAACCCTAACTACAAGCATAGGAAGAGGCAGTAGAAAAGGACGAGGTATACTAAGGGGCCCGTACAGCGATCTAGGGAAGGCAGCGGAAGCTCCTAGCCGAGCTCTATCTTAAGATGTCGGCAGCCGAGTGCTTAGTAGACGAGGAGAACAACCTGAAGTTTAGAAATCGGATATAGGTCCTAGCAGACGAGAAGCTCTGTACGAGCTTAATACAACAGGCGCATAACTCTATAGCTACCAGGCACCCGGAGCGCGAGGAGACGTATGATCCGGGGTGGTGTGCCCGGGTCACTGCTATGCCTTGCCAAGGTTTATAATCTGGTACACATTGATCAAGTCACTTCCGAGTCACTTGATCAGTCCCTTTTGGCTCAAGTGTACCGCGCCGCATCACTTGACTCGGAAGTTACTGCTGAAACTGTACGTGAAAGGCCTGGGTTCAATTCCCAGGGGGCGCATCTTTCAATGCCGAGTGGAAGCAGCGTTGACGTATGTCCGTTTGTCCACCACTCCGTACAAAATGAGGCAGACCCGGTAAAGGTCCAGCTGGCTGTGTGCAGACCTGCCGGGGGGGGTTGATTGCGCACGATTCACAGGGGGGCTGTGCATAAGGTGCGTGGCCTGTAAGCAAGCGCAGCTTACGAGGTCGTAAGCCTGTAGCGCAGGGGGTGGTGATCCGGGGTGGTGTGCCCGGGTCACTGCTATGCCTTGCCAAGGTTTATAATCTGGTACACATTGATCAAGTCACTTCCGAGTCACTTGATCAGTCCCTTTTGGCTCAAGTGTACCGCGCCGCATCAACGTACAGCATTATCGCCTGGGACTACTACTGGCCGGCGATAGCGAAGGACATTCGCAGGTTCGTACAGAACTGCGATGTATGCAGACAGACAAAGCCCTAGCGCGAGCTAAAGCATAGGCTGCTGAAGCCCCTGCCGATACCGGACCGGCCCTAGCAAGATCTAACGGTAGACTCTATTACAGACCTCCCTAAGAGCGACGGACGGCGAAACATTATAGTAGTTACGGACAAGTTAACGAAGGGGGTAATACTAGAGGGAATGGACTCTATTACAGCTAAAGACCCTGCCTAGGCCTTTATACAGACAATGTTTAGCAAGCACGGTTTCCCTAGGTCAATTGTATTAGACTAGGGGACACAGTTTATAAGCTAGCTCTAGGCAAGGATCTGCTAGTTGCTAAAGGTAGAACGTCGCCTGTTAACCGCATAGCACCTGCAGACAGACGGAGCGACGGAGAGGGTTAATTCAACGTTAGAAGCGTACCTCCGAGCATACGTTGACTATAACTAGACGAACTGGAACTAACTTCTCCCTATAGCGGAGCTGGCTATTAACAGCCGTACGGCCGATGCTACAGGACTGTCCCCCTTCTTTATAACCTATAGATACGACTATTCCCTGCTCCTACCGACCCTAAGTAGTAACACCCTGCGCCCTGTACAATCCCCAATTTAGCAAGGAGAGGCTATCGTATAGACGATTACAAACGCCTACTAATAGGCAAAGGCGAGCCTAGCTATAGCTTAACAGAACGCGGAAGAGCAGGCCAATAAGGGACGACAGGCTGCACCAAGGTACAAGGCAGGGGATAAGGTCTAGCTAAACTAGCGAAACATCCGCACAGAACGGCTAAGCAAGAAGCTAGATTGGAGGAACAGGAAGTTTACAGTAATCCAGCCGGTAGGGACACACACGGTATAACTAAACACCCTCCTAGGGATTTATCCAGTCTTCTACGTAGACCTCGTACAACCGGCGAACACGGACCCCCTGCTGCACCAGACGACTAACGACGCGCGCCTACCCGCAATTATAACTAAGGGCTAGGAAGAGTATAAAGTAGAGGGGATCCTTAAGAGTCGGAGGAAGCAGGGGAAGGCAGAGTACTTAGTGAAATAGAGAGGATAGGCAGAGCCTACGTAGGAACCGTACGAGGCTCTGCAAGATACAACTGCACTAGACAGATAGGAGGAGAACTATCCCCCTGCCTAGTTACAGTAACACTGCGCTGTACGGCGGAAGGAGGCACGATCTACCCTAAGGATAGGGTAGCTATAGGCAGACCTAGGTTGTTAAAGGATCGAGTATTACGACGTAGGACACTACAGGGCCCTGCTAGTACGACATCGTACGACACCGTACGAGATAAGGGCTGGAAGAAAGGAACAGCTAAGAGACAAATAGGAGGGGGAGTGGAAATAAGATAACTTAAGAGAAAACCGTCCGAAATTTCTTACTATCTAGGGTAGGGGGGGGGGTGGCTCACTAGCTACCACCCTAGGGGACCAGAGGAACCGACTTATTATCAGAGACCTCTACTACCTTAGGCCCAGCCGGGCCCCTACCCCTACTAGGGCTAGCCCTAGGGAGCAGAGGCACGCCCCTACCCCTACGTGCCTCCCCTAGACAGCGGAAGGGGCAGTAGAAGGAGCTATCCTTCTACTTGCACGAGGCAAACACCCTAGCCTAGAAGCCTAGGAGGCGGTATAGGCTAAGTAAGGGCTAGGGGGAGTTAGGGCAGGGGACATAGAGCTGGCCCTAGGCGGCGATAAGGAGGGCGTTAACGTACGACGGCCAGGCCGTAGCTACCCGCTCGGGTATAACCTAGGCAGGGTTACACTAGAAGGCGTAGAAGGGGAGGCTAGCCGCATCCTGCTGCTTATAGGTGTAGCACCTAAGACGTTAGCTTAGACTGTACAGAAGACGAGAATCTGTACAAACCGGAAGCATAGCTACTAGTTAAGTTAAGGGCCCTACTACTAGAGGTAGAAGTAGGGGGGGACCCTAGCCGGACGAGGAGAGGAGGCGGGGCTAGCAACTATAAGGGAACTACTAGACGGGGCAGACGACATGTTGGATAGTAGCTAGTAGTAGTTAGTAGCTAGTAGTAATAGTAGGTAGTAGACGGTAGACAGTAGAGGGGGAGGAGAGAAGAGGGGAAGGAAAGAGAGGGGAGAAGGCTTAAGCTAACTGCCTGCTATAAGGGGAATAGCAAGCAGGGCAGCTGCTACAAACAGGTAAAATAGTAAGAGGCAACAGCGACCCGGAGGAGGCGACGAGGGACGACGACCCGGACGACTGGACGAAATAGGAAGCTGCGACCTGCTAAAGGAACAGCAGGAGCTGGGTAACTTAAGCACGCCGCTGTACAGAAGAAGCACTATAAGAAGGGAAGGGGGGGGGTATTGTTAGGGGGCGCTGCCTAGCTTAGGCACTAGACCCGACCTAAACCGACCGTCGCCCTAAGGACTGCGACTTAGCAGCGCTAGCACGACCCTATCCTCTGTACGGAACCACCGACAGGACCCTACTCCTGTACAGAGGGAGAACGCTACGGTCCTACACAAAGGAGAGCTACCGCCCCTCTAAATAGGGAGGGAAAACTCTGCATTACCGTACAGAGGAGGTAACTCCCGATCCTCCGTACGGAGGGTAAACCTTACACCCCTGCACAAAGGGGAATTGCTAGTTTAGCTTTGTAAGTACAAATCGTACGGCAGTAGACGACGAAGGAACTGCCTATTAATTCCTTTATATAGATACCTAACCGCAAGTTTCTAAACCAAGATTCTTAGGCCCCTTACAAGAAGCGACATACGTAGGCTGCGACCTCTGCGACCTCTGGAAGCCTCTGCGCCCCTAACGACCTCTGCGCCCCCAACAACCTCCGCGACCTCCGAGACCTCTGCAACCGTCGACAAGCGACTATCAAGAAGCGAGCGACCGTCGAGAAGCGAGCGACCGTCCGAGAAGCGAAGCGACGGCTCGAGAAGCGACCGTCGAGAAGCGATACGTGTTTGCAAGACGACCTCTGCGAGCTCTGCGACCTCTGCGACTCCGCGACCCTAAGCTCTGCGACCTTAGCGACCTCCGCGGCCTCGACGACCTCCGCGACCTCTGCAGCCTCGACAACCTCCGCGACCTCTGCAACCTCCGAGAACTCCGCGACCTCTGCAGCAAACAAGGCACCAATTAAGGCCGAAAGTAACGGCAAAAGGCACGAGATTGAAGCTCAAAAAGGCACGAGATTGAGACTTAAAACGCACAGAAATTAAAGCTCAAAAGCGACCTCAAAAGCGACCTTAAAAGCGACCTGTTTTGGTGTGACCTGATTAGCCAAAAGCAATGGCAAAGCGCACTAAAATTGAAGCTGGATTTGCGACCCCTGCGACCTAGTTTGGAACGACCTAGTTTGGAACGACCTGGTTTGGCTGATTGTGATTAATAGGCTGATTGCGATTAATAGACTAATTGCGATTGATAGGCTAATTGCGATTAATAGATTAATTGCGATTAAGGGCAATCGCTGGTTAGGGAGGGCGGTAGTAATACAGATGTAGATATAGAGGGCTGGAAGGTGCTAGAAGGTGGCAGGCTTGGCAGGGCCAGGCTTGGCACACACTCAAATACCTCTACCTCCGCTTGTACGTAGATTCTTCCCTCTCTAGCCTTGGATATAGTTATTAAAGACGGGTATTGACCTAGAGTCTACCTTAGTCGGATTACGCTGCTCCTTCCGTAGTAATCCGGGCACGCAGATATAATTCAATACAGCCTTTTTAATAACTATATCTCGAACTAAGGAGGGAAAGGAATCTATGTAGTGGTAAGTAAGAGCTTTAGGGGTAGTGTGCTAAGGCCCGGCTCAGTCCGGAAGGGCCGAGCCAAAATTCTAAGGGTCCACCCTATTACTTTACCCACCCCTTTCTGCTGCTGCAACACTACCCCCCTCCCTTACTAGCGGTCGACCTCGACCGCTTACTTATCTATCTGTCTCTTTTTTTTGATTCTGTCACTATTTCTTCGCTTTCTTCTATTTCGAAACTATCCCCTTTTTTTATCTTCTTTCTTCTTATATCGTCGCCTTCTAACGTCTTTACTTAGCGTCTATCTAATCGGAAGAGCTATCTAATCGGATCCGGCGGTTACCTGAGCTGCAGCGTAACCGGTCTATGCTCCGCTGCGGAGGTCTATATAGATTTATCCGCAGCTCGCTATCTTCTTCTTCTTCTTTCTCTACTAAAGACCTTATACACTGTAGGGCCGGCAGCGCTGACGCCGCTGCACAGCGTCGGCGAGCTTCCTGCCGAGGCGGTAGTAGGTAGTGGCCGAGTCAAAGACTCCGGCAAAGCGACTGCTACGATCGTCTTTATCGGCTTCTGCACTAATAGAGCGGACGCGGTTTTTCTTCTTCTTCTGGAATAATTAACTTTGGAGCTACTTAGGCTTCGGCTTCCTCGGGTTCTGGACATAAAACTCTCTTTGCAGCTCCGCCGAATTCCAGAGGTTCTTAGCTAGATACTATTTATAGTCTTCTGGCTATCCTTTCTATAAGATCCTCGCTTTGATAGATCCTCTTAGCTTTCTTATATCTATTACATCTTCTACCTCCTATTCTTCTTCTTTACCGTCTATCTCGATTGGTAGGAGTTTGGCGAACCCTTGTTCCAGAAGGCCGTCTTTAGGGTCTAAGCTTAGCAGATCTAAATAAAAGACATCGTAGATCTGGAACGATTTTGGCAGCTGGAGCCAGTAGGTTACCGGCGACCTCTTTTCCACTATCTTGAACAGACCTACGTAGCGGGGGTTAAGCTTGGCGTTGCCTTTTAGCCTTAGGTTCTGCGTGTTAAGCTATACCTTTTGGCCTTCTTCGGATTCTATTAGTAACCGCTTTCTATTAGCTCGAGTTACTATCTTCTTCTAAGCTGATTCTATAGCCTCTTTCGCTACCTTAATCGCTTCTTCTATCTGAGATTGGAGAGCTTCTGCCGCAGCGGCGGCAACTCTCTTCGACAAAGTAATAGTATAAGGTTCTAAAGGGCTGGGTTTGTCCGGTAGTTGGGAGCTTATTCTTAGAAGATAACCGTAGGTTATCTTAAACGGCGCCAGCGAGGTGGCTTCCGATCGTGCTGAATTGGCGCAGAATTTGGCCATTGGCAACACCTTAACCTACTTAGCTTAATAATAATTACAGAAGATTCGTAGATATTTCTCTATGTCGCAGTTAGCTACTTCTGACTGACTGTCGGTTTAAGGATGAGCGGCCGTGCTGAGCTTTCTCCGAATTCCGAGAGCTTAGTTAATGGCCTTCTATACATTAGCGGTAAATTGAGGACCCCTATCCGTAGTGATAGTGTCCGGCAGGCCGTAGTGCTTCTATACGTACTATATTAGCATCCTCGCCGTTTCTTCTGTTGTAGTTCCTTTATCCTTAGCTCTGTAGGGGACGAAGTGGCGCTCCTTGCTTAGTCGATCTACTACATTAAGCGTGGCATTATATCTATCGGAATCCGGCAGGCCGGTTACGAAATCTATCGTAATGTGCTGCTACAGTTTCTTAGGGATCGGAAGTGGCTTTAACAGACCGGCCGGAAGGCCGTAACGTAGCTTTGTAACTCGGCACACGTAACAGTTAGCGATAAACCGGTGGATCCACTCGAAAATTCGCGAAAACTAGTAGATCGTCCTTACAGCTTCTATCGTCTTCTTCGAGCCTACGTAACTAACATCCGTAGAACTATAGACTAGCTGGACGACCTCCGTAATCAGTTCTTCTAGAACTATTAGCTTCCCTAAGCCTGTTCTGCCGAGCTTCTGTTGCTACTTAAGCCGTTTTACTTTTTCGTAGAGCGTCTCTTCCTTAGTCGCCTGCTCTACTGTGTAGACCCCTACCTCTTCTAGCACCTCGGCGTCTACTATCCGTTCTGTTAACACCTTCTGGAACATGTTCAGATCTTCTTTCGCGCGGCTAGTCTTTCCTTCTCTTCTTGTTAGCGCGTTAGCCTTTCCATTTTAAGCTCTAGGTCGATAGGTAATCTTAAAGTCGAATCCGGACAGATAGGCAGCCTACTAAGCTTGGCGCCGTAATAGCTTCTGCGTCTTTATAAAGTAGGTAAGTGACTAGTGATCCGTAAGGACCTAGACTGTGCTCTTTCTAGCTATAAGCTCCAGTTTCCACTCTTCGAAAGCCTGAATAATAGCCAATAGCTCTTTATTATAAATAGCGTAGTTCTGCTTAGCCTCGTTTATAGACTTGCTAAAGAAAGCTACCAGATAGAGAGTTTTGATCTGACTGCAGTAGACGCAAGGTCAATACCCGTCTTTAATAACTATATCCAAGGCTGGAGAGGGAAGAATCTATATACAAGCGGAGGTAGAGGTATTTGAGTGTACGCCAAGCCTGGCCCTGCCAAGCCTAGCTGCTAGCTGTCTACATCCACATCCGTATCAAGTTTCGTGGTCGCTATATTAAGAAAGGACCCCTGCTGTTACTGTGTCGGAATCGTCCGTTTCTACGTAGATCGTCTTTTCTAGTCGAAAGTGCGCCAGAACCGGCGCCGAGGCCACTGCTTCTTTTAGTCGGATAAAAGCTTCTGTGCACTTCTTATTCTATAGGCCAGCGACCTCCTTCCTTAATGCTTTATTCAGGAGTCTCGCTATCCTACTAAAGTCCTTAATAAACTGTCGATAGTAGCTGCAGAATCTGAGAAACGCTCTGATTTGCGTAGTGTTTCCGGATTTTGGCTGGTTCTATTCCGATATAGCAGCGACTTTCGAGGGGTCTATCCAAATCCCTTCTCTTCCGACGATAAGACTGAGATATTTGACTTTGGTCTGATAGAACTCGCTCTTCTTCGTGTCCGCGTTCAATCCGACCTCGCGGAGTCTCTTTAATACCCTCTTAATGTAGTCTGTGTGTTGATCTCTTGTTCCTTTAGTGTAGATAAGAATGTTGTCTAAGTAGATAGACACGAACCGTTCTAGCATGTCTATAAAGGTGTAGTTTATAAAGCGTTGCTACACTGCCGGTGCGTTGGTAAGTCTAAAAGGCATTACCAACTACTTAATGTGACGCGGTACACTTAAGCCAAAAGGGACTGGTTAAGTAACTTGGAAGTGACTTGACCAATGTGTACCAGATATATAAACCTTGGCAAGGCATAGTAATAACACGGGCCAACCCACCCCGTATTACTACCCCCTGCACTACAGGCTTACGACCTCGTAAGCTGCGCTTACTTACAGGCTACGTATGCTATTGCACAGCCCCCCTATACAGTATACGCAATTAACCCCCCCCGGCAGGTCTGCACACAGCCAGCTGGACCTTTACTAGGTCTGCCTTATTCTGTACGGAGTGGTGGACAAACGGACATACGTCAACACTGCTTCTACTCTCCTGTTAAAAGATGCGCCCCCTAGGAATTGAACCCGGGCCTTTTATCGTACACTTTTAGCAATTACTTCCGAGTTAAGTGATGTGACGCGGTACACTTGAGCCAAAAGGGACTAGTCAAGTAACTCGGAAGTGACTTGACCAATGTGTACCAGATATATGAACCTTGGCAAGGCATAGTAATAACACGGGCCAACCCACCCCGTATTACTAATAATCTGACTGCGGTAGACGCAAGGTCAATACCCGTCTTTAATAACTATATCCAAGGCTGGAGAGGGAAGAATCTACGTACAAGCGGAGGTAGAGGTATTTGAGTGTGTGCCAAGCCTGGCCCTGCCAAGCCTGCCACCTTCCAGCACCTTCTACCTTCCAGCACCTTCCAGCCTATATCCGTATCACTACCGCCCTCCCTAACCAGCAATTGCCCTTAATCGCAATTAGCCTATCAATCGCAATTAGCCAATCAGGTTGCACCAATCCAGGCTGCTCCAAACCAGGCTGCTCCAAACCAGGTCGTAGGGGTCGCAAATTCAGCTTCGCTATTGGCCAATCAGGTCGCTCCAAAACAGGTCGCTTTTGAGGTCGCTTTTGAGCTTCAATTTCCGTGCGTTTTGAGCCTCAATCTCGTGCCTTTTTTGAGCCTCAATCTCGTGCCTTTTGCCGTCGCTTTGGTGCCTTAATTGGTGCCTTAATCTCGTGCGTTTTGCCATTGCTTTTGGCCTTGATTGGTGCCTTGTTTGGTGCCTTGTTTGGTGCCTTGTTTGGTGCCTTGCCAAGGCTGCAGAATTCTCAGAGGTCGCGGCTGCAGAGGTTGTTGGGGCCGCGGAGGTCGTTAGGGTCGCAGAGGTCGTCGGGGTCGCAGAGGTCGCAGAGGTCGCAGAGGTCGCAGAGGTCGCGGAGGTCGCAGAGGTCGCAGAGCTCGCAGAGGTCGCGGAGGTCGCAGAGGTTGTCTTGCAAACACGTGTCGCTTCTCGACGGTCGCTCGCTTCTCGACAGTCGCTTCTCGAGCCGTCGCTTTTCAAGCCGTCGCTTCTCGAGCCGTCGCTTCTCAGACGGTCGCTTCTTAACGGTCGCTCCTCGGACGGTCACTTCTCGACGGTCGCTCGCTTCTTATACGCTCGCCTCGCTTCTCGACCCGTCGCTTCTCGACCCGTCGCTTCTCGACCCGTCGCTTCTCGACCCGTCGCTTCTCGACCCGTCGCTTCTCGACCCGTCGCTTCTCGACGGTCGCTTCTCGATGGTCGCTTCTTAAGCCGTCGCTTCGCGTCTCAGACGGTCGCTGAGGTCTCGGAGGTTGTCGGAGGTTGTTGGGGGCGCAGAGGTCGTTAGGGGCGCAGAGGTCGTTAGGGGCGCAGAGGTCGTTAGGGGCGCAGAGGTCGTTAGGGGCGCAGGGGCTTCCAGAGGTCGCAGAGGTTGTTGCCTACGTATGTCGCTTCTTAGACCGTCGCTTGCTTTTCAGACGGTCGCTCGCTTCTTAGACGCTCGCCTCGCTTCTCGAGCTGTCGCTTCTTAAGCCGTTACCTGTCGCTTCTCGTTCTTAGACGGTCGCTTCTCAGACGGTCGCTTCTTGAACAGTTGCAGAGGTCTCGGAGGTCGTCGGGGTCGCAGAGGTCTGTTGCTTCTGAACATGCAGTGCTTTTCTGAACATACAGTGCCTGTGTTATCTGCAGCCGCCTTGTACCTGTGCCTAGGTGCTCGTGCTTAGGTGCTTGTGCCTATATTGTCTACAGCAGCTCTGGTACTCTGCCTAGGTTGTCTGTAGCAGCTCCGTGTTGTCTGCAGCTATGCCTTTGAACGTGCTCCTCTGAACCTGAACAGTATGTTGCCTATAGCAGCCCTGTCTGCCCTGTATTGTCTGCAGCAGCTCCGTATCGTCTGTAGCTGCCTGTTGTCTGCAGCTGCTGTGCCTGTCTGCAATTGCCTTGTACCTGTGCCTCGGTGCTCTGCCTAGGGGCTCTGCCTAGGGCTAGGTTGTCGGGGGCTGTGCCTGTGCCTTGACTGTGTCTTGTCCTCGATTGCTGAATGTACGACCCGATTGCTGAGCTAAACGTGCCGCCTGTGTTGCTTGATTACGCTCGTACTCTGCTGTACCTCTCGATTGTTGAACTGAACGTATTGTCTGCAGCTGCTTGTCTCTGTTGTCTGTAGATGTGCCTTATGCTCGTACTCGTTGCTCTGCCTGTGTTGTCTATAGTAGCTCTGTGTTGTCTGCAGCTGTACCTCTGTTGTCTGCAGTAGCTGTGCCTGTTGTCTGCAGCAGCCCTGTCTGCCCTATATTGTCTGCAGCAGCTGTCTGCCTAGGTGCTCGTACCTAGGTGCTTTACCTGGGGGCTCTGCCTAGTGCTCTGCCAGTGCTCTTGTACTGAACGTGTCGCTTGTCTTGTTGCTAAACCAATTGCTGTATGTCTCGATTGCTGAATGTACGCCTCGATCGCTAGCTGGCCGTACGTCTCGATAGGCCGGTGTCGCTTGTGCTGCTCGTGTTGCCGATTGCTAAACTGTCTCGATAGGCCTTGCCCGAATAGAATAGTCTGTCAAAGACCTAAAAAAAACGAATGTCGTCGCCCTAGGTCCTGCTAGGTGCGTCTTGTCGTCGTCGTCGCTCTCGCTCCTCGCTCTCGCTCCCCGTCCTCGTCGCTCCTACATCGTCCTTCTCGACCTTCTCATTCTTCTCAACCTTCTCGTCGCTCTCGTTCTCGTCGCTCTCGTTCTCCTCGTCCTTCTCAAAACTTCAAAACTCGTACGACTGCTCGTAGGGGCACTTCTCTTCCCTAAAACTCTTTATCTTAATGTCCTCTGTAATGGACCTCTCTCTTTAAAACTCTTCTTCTCGATAGGGACACTTCTCTTCCCTAAAACTCTTCTTCTTGAAACTCTTCTTCTCGAAACTCTTCTTCTCGAAACTCTTCTTCTTGAAATTCTTCTTCTCGGTCGGGGGAGGGGGGGGTAGAGTAGCATGCACATGTACGATTAAGTAACCAGATATAATTTAACGGCCTCCTTCGTACATCTGCAGTACACACTCTAGGTTGTCGGTTGCATGTACGTTAATCAAGTACCCGGATGTAATTCAATAGGCTCTTTCGCATAGTGCGGGTGTTGTTAAAGTAAGCCTTAGATATAATGATCTGACTGCGGTAGACGCAAGGTCAATACCCGTCTTTGATAACTATATCTAAGGCTAGAGAGGGAAGAATCTACGTACAAGCGGAGGTGGAGGTATTTGAGTGTGTGCCAAGCCTGGCCCTGCCAAGCCTGCCACCTTCCAGCACCTTCTACCTTCCAGCACCTTCCAGCCTATATCCGTATCACTACTTGAAATTGCCTATACGTATAGCGAATGTCGTAAGATCTTCCGTTTGTCCTTCTTTGTTTCTTAGTCAATAGAAAGCTTGTCGAATATCCAACTTGCTGAACTACTTAGCCTTCGCTACCCTCTGTATAGTCTTATCGATTAGAGGCAGTAGATACACGTCTCTCTTAGTGACCTTATTAAGGTCTCGGTAATCTACGCACAGTTAGAGGCTACCTCTAGGTTTCTGTACGAAAAGAATTAGCGACGTATATTTAGCTAAGCTCGGCGTAATAAACTTCTTCGCCAGATTCTCTCGAACAAACACTTCTAACTAGTCTAGCTCGGCTAGCGACAGCCTTCTTAGGGGTTCTGTTCTTAGCAGCGTAGCTCCTTCTTTCAGCCGGATCTTGTTGTTATATTCTGGTCGGTAGAGCGGCAGTAGGTTGGAGTCTGCTTTCGAGAACACATTAGTGTAACTATAGAGTTCTTTTAGTAACACCTCTAGCGGATCTACTTCTTCCTCCGCTACTATCTTCTAGTAGTCTTCGATGTCCTTTATTAAGATAGCGTAAATCTTATTGTCCGGCGACTTCGCGAGGGTTGTTAAACCTTCTGAGCTTATTATTCCGATCGTGTCTAGAGGGTCGGGCCAATCTATCGGAACCTCTTCGATAGTTATAGCGTTCGGTTTCGCAGCGACGACAGTAACTGGTTCAACAGCAGCGACGCCACTCTGCAGGGTTTTGAATCCGAGTGTGCCTTTACCTACGTTAATAACAGCTTTCTGGTTCTTTATCTATTTCTGCCCTATAATAATGTCAAACCTTCCGATATCTATAATTCGGAACGTCGCTTCTGTAGTGCGACCTGCTAAGGTGGTCTTCAATGTCACGTAGTGCGTAACACTCTTAGTGTCTTGTCCGTTGTATGCCGAAATCCGCGTCGGCGACGCTAGCTCTACTAGATAGATTTATCCTTTTATTAGTTTCCGAACTAGTCGATAGTAGATCGCCGCGCCAATAAGGGCTCCTGTGTCGATAAAGGCCCTTAACTAAAGGGGGCCTTGCGAGCCGTTAAGGGGGTAGACCGTAATCGGAAAAATAATAGCTGTTTCCGTGTTTACTTCTACCGCCGCCGAGAGCGGATCGCTACAGCTGTTAATACTTCCTTCTTCCGGCGACCTGGTTTATATTAGTGCCCTATTGTCTATACTGGATAGGGGGCCTATCCGTCTAGCTAGTCTTTTCCCAGGATTCGCAGAGGCACTCCACTATCTACACAGTCGGTGTCGTTCGGAGCCGGCTCGATAGCTTGGATAGTCTTTCCCTGCGGCTGCTGCTGCTTCGTAGCCTAATACTCCTACTTCTGCTAATCCGTCGCTTGGCATCTCGTAGCGATGTAGCCAGGCTTTCTACACGCGTAGCAGGTAGGGACGAACGACGAACGCGGCGAATACAATGGCTGCTAAGGTGCTCTCCGAAAAGGTACAGGGGGTCTCGTTGTCTGCGTTATTAACAGCTTCTAGTTCGATTCGCGCGATTTCGCGTAAGCGCTTAGGTTTCTGGCAGTAACTCTCGCTTGGTGCACGAAGCTTTTAAGTTCTTCGTCTTCTACCGACGCTATAGCTGTAGCTAATTCAGGGTTCAGCTTCTGCCTTAATAGGTAGAGCTGCTTATCTTCTAACATCCTGGCTCTAATAGCATATTTTCGGAACAGTCCGTAAAATTCCTTAAACGTCTGCCGGTTCTGGTTAATCTTATCTAGTTGCTTATAGGCTGTCTTCTTTTGGAAGGAGTCTCCGAAGCGTTGGTCTAGCGCTTTGATCGCTTCTTTAGTAGTTACCTCACCTAGGTCCGCTACTAACGAAAAAGCTTTACCCTCTAGTCGCGATTCCAGGTATGCTAGCCTGTCCTCTTTACTGTTTCCGGTATAGTCGCGGTCTATCTTGTTCTTTATCTTCTTCTTAAATGCCTCCTAGTCTTTAGGGTCTCTGCCTCTAAACGCCGGTAGATCTAGTAGTAATGTTATTAGGGTGCTACCTTGACTATAGGCAGCCGGTAAGGCGGTCTCTGCTTGTTCTTCTCGTTGTAGTAGCGCCGACGACATCGCTGCTTCTATCTTAGCTAACTGAGTCTTTATCGCCTTTAGTTGTGCTAGTCGGTTCGCCGCTTGGTTTTCTAGCATGTCGACGATAGTTTCTGCCGATTCCTTTTCGGCCCTTACTGCTTCGTTTTCCTCTCTTAACTGCCTGTTCTCGTCCAGGGTTCTGTAAAACAGCTTCTTAATAAGGTCTAAGCCGTCGTAGACCTTCCCTACTCTATTCTCGTTTATATAATCTTTAAGTTCCTCGAGTGTGCAGTCGTAGATCTTCCTGTATTCGGTAATTAGTTCCTTAATATCTATAGACTTATTATTAATGACGCTAGAGCGCCTACTCGCTCTGTTAGTCTTTTCTCTTCTGCTTCTGCTTCGGCCTGTGACGCCGCTCTCTACCGTTAAGAAGCTCTCTATAGCTGCCTTACGGTGCTAGGAAGGGTTGTTGGTTTGGTGTGTATATAGTGTGCGTGCGTTATTTAGGTGTTAGGATGGTTTAACGGTCCCTTTCGCGCAGCGCGGAGATAGTGTAGTAAGTGAGTTCGAGATATAATAATTCGGGCACGCAGATATAATTTAATACAGCCTTTTCAATAACTATATCTCGAACTAAGGAGGGAAAGGAATCTATGTAGTGGTAAGTAAGAGCTTTAGGAGTAGTGTGCCAAGGCCCGGCTTGGTCCGGAAGGGCCGAGCCAAAATTCCAAGGGTCTAGCCTATTACTTAGTCCTACCCCTTTCTGCCGCCGCAATACGTAGAAACCCCTTTTAAAACCGACGTTACCTTTTTAACTTCCTTATCTCGAAAATATCCCCTTTTTCTATCTTCCTTCTTATATTGTCGCTATCTAATGTCTTTTACTTGGTGCTATCTAATCGGAGCTATGTGATCTGACCTGGCCGCTATCTAAGCTACGGCGTAGCTAGCCTGTGTATCGCCGTAGAGGTCTATATAGATCTATCCGCAGCGCGCTATTTCTTCTCTTTTTCTTCTCTATTAAGGCTTAGAGTCCTACCGTAAAGCTGCTTCGTTGGCCTCGGTTTCGTTCTTCGCCGTTATTATCCGACCTGGCAGGTCCGGCGGCTAATAATAGCGAGGGCAAAGAATAAAGACTCCTACGAAGCGCGCTAGCGGTAGTGCCGTCTTCGGCCTTATAGCTATTATCCGACCGGCGAAGCCAGTCGGCAGTAGTAGTGGAGACGAAGACTCTGACTAAGCGTATTACTACGATTTACCGATAGAGCGAACGCGGTTTATCTTCTTCTTTTGGAGCTATTAGCTTTAGAGCTATTTAGGCCTTGGCTTCTTCGGATTCTGTATATAAAACTCCTTTAGCAGCTCTACCAAATTCCGGAGGTTCTCGACCGGATACTATTTATAGTCTTCCGGCTATCCCTTCTAAGAGATCCTTGCTTCAACGGACCCTCTTATCTTTCTTATATCTACTACATCTTCTACCTCCTACTGTTCTTCTTTACTATCTATCTCGATTGGTAGGGGTTTAGCGAACCCCTGTTCCAGAAGACCGTCGTTGGGGTCCAAACTTAGCAGATCCGAATAAAAGACATCGTAGATCTGGAACGATTTCAGTAGCTAGTGTTGCAGTGGCAGAAAGGGGTGGGACTAAGTAATAGAGTGGACCTTTGGAATTTCGGCTCGGCCCTTCCGGACCGAGCCGGGCCTTGGCACACTATCCCTAAAGCTCTTACCTACTACTACATAGATTCCTTTCCCTCCTTAGTTCGAGATTAATACAGGGTGGGTTGGCCCGTGTTATTACTATGCCTTGCCAAGGTTTATATATCTGGTACACATTGGTTAAGTTACTTCCGAGTTACCTAACCAGTCCCTTTTGGCTTAAGTGTACTGCGTTACATCACTTAACTCGGAAGTGACTGCTGAAAGTGTACGATAAAAGGCCTAGGTTCAATTCCTAGGGGGCGCATCTTTTAACAGGAGAGTGGAAGCAGCGTTAACGTATGTCTGTTTGTCTACTACTCCGTACAGAATAAGGCAGACCCGGTAAAGGTCCAGCTGGCTGTGTGCAGACCTGCTAGGGGGGGGTTAATTGCGTATGCTGCATAGGGGGGCTGTGCAATGGCATACGTAGCCTGTAAGTAAGCGTAGCTTACGAGGTCGTAAGCCTGTAGTGCAGGGGGTAGTAATACGGGGTGGGTTGGCCCGTGTTATTACTATGCCTTGCCAAGGTTTATATATCTGGTACATATTGGTCAAGTCACTTCCGAGTTACTTGACCAGTCCCTTTTGGCTTAAGTGTACCGCGTTACATCAGAGATATAGTTGATAAAAAGGCCGTATTGAATTATATCTGCGTGCTCGGATTATTATATCTCAAACTTACTTACTACACTAACTCCGCGCTGCGCAAAAGGGACAGTTAAACTATCCGGACACCTAAATAACGCACGCGCACTACACATACACCAAACTAACAACCCCTAGTACTGTAAGACAGCTATAGAGAGCTTCTTAACGGTAGAGAGCGGCATTACTAGCCGCAGCGGAAAAAGAAAGACTAACAGACTAAGGGATAGGCGTACTAGCATCCTCGAAGATAGAATAGCTACTAAGGGCCTTACAGAAGAAGAGATAGATAAAGCGAAGAGGGGCATAGAGAGCTATACCGAACTGTACGCACGCGAGCCGGAGGAAATAGAAGAGTATCTAGCAGAAAATAGAGCTAAGAAGATGTTCGACATTATTACCTTCGTTAAGAAGAAGTTTTATAGGAATACGGAAGAAAACAGGAGACTGAGAGAAGAAATGGAAACGGTAATAGCCGAGAAGGAATCGGCAGAGACTATTATCGATATGTTAGAGAATCAAGCGGCGAATCGGCTAGCGCAACTGAAGGCAATAAAGGCCCAGCTCGCTGAACTGGACGTGGCAGCGACGTCGTCGGCGCTGCTACTACGCCGAGAAGAACAAGCAGAGATCGCGTTACCGGCGGTCTATAGTCAAGGTAGCACACCAATAACGTTACTACCGGATCTACTAGCGTTTAGAGGCAGAGACCCTAAAGAATAAGAGGCATTTAAGAAGAAGATAAAGAACAAGATAGACCGCGACTATGCCGGAAACAGTGCCGGAGATAGATTAGCCTACCTGGAATCGCGATTGGAAGGTAAAGCTTTTTCGCTAGTAGCAGACCTAGAAGGGGTAACCGCCGAAGAATCGATCAAAGCGCTGGATTAACGCTTCGGAGATCTATTCCGAAAGAAGACAGCCTGTAAGCAACTAGATAAGATCAACCAGAACCAGCAGACGTTCGAGGAATTTTACAGACTGTTTAGAAAATATGCTATTAGAGCCAGAGTATTAGAAGATAAGCAGCTCCACCTACTAAGGCAGAAGCTGAACCCTGAACTGGCCGCAGCTATAGCTTCCATAGAAGACGAAGACCTTAAGAGCTTCGTACACTAAGCGAGAGTCACTACGAGAAACCTAAGCGCTTACGCGAAGTCGCGTAGATTGATTTAGAAGCAGCCAGTGCCGATAACACGACCCCCTGCACCTTTTAGGAGAACGCTGCAGCAGCTATCTTATTCGCCGCGTTCGTCGTTCGTCACTACCTGCTATGCGTGTAGAAAGCCTGGCCACATCGCTACGAGATGCCAAGCATTGGATAAGCAGAAGCAGGAGTATCGTATTACAAAGCAGCTGCAGCTGCAGCCGCCGAGAAAGACTATACAAGCTATCGAGCCGGCTCCGAACGACACTAACAGTATGGACAGTAGAGTGCTACTAAGAATCCTGGGAAAAGACTAGCTGGACGGATAGGCCCCCTATCTAGCAAGGACAATAGGGCACTAAGACGAACAAAGTCGCTAGAAGAAGGAAGTATTAACAGCTACAGCGATCCGCTCTTAGCGGCGGTGGAAGTGAATACGGAAACAGCTATTATCCTTCTGATTACTGTCCACTCCCTCGATAGCTTAAGCAGACCACTCTAGCTAAGAGCTTTTATTAACACAGGAGCCCTTATTGGCGCGGCGATCCACTATCGATTAGTTTAGAAGCTAATAAACGGGTATAGTTACCTAGTGGAACTAGCATCGCTAACGAGAGTTTCGGCGTATAACGGACAGGACACGGAAAGTGTTACGCACTATGTGCTACTAAGGACCACACTAGTTGGCCGCACTACGGAAGCTACATTCCGAATTATAGACATTAGACGGTTCGACATTATTATAGGGCAGAAATGGATAAAGAACTAGAAAGCTGTTATTAACGTAGGTAAAGGCACGCTAGGGTTTAAAGACTAGCAGAGCGGAGTCGCCGCCAAATCAGTTACTGTCGTCGCCGCGAAATCGAACGCTACGACTATCGGTGCGGTCCCGAAGGATCCATCCGACCCTTAAGACACGATCAGAATAATAAGCTCGGAAGCCTTAACGACTCTCGCGAGGTCGCTGGACAATGAAATTTACGCTGTCTTAATAAAGGACATCGAGGACCACTAGAAGATAATAGCGGAAGAAGAAGTGGATCTGTTGGAGGTGTTACCAAAAGAACTGTATAGTTACACTAATGTGTTCTCGAAAGCAGACTCTAACCTACTGCCGCTCTACCGACCGGAATACGACAACAAGATCCGACTAAAAGAGGGAGCTATACTGCTAAGAACCGAGCCCCTAAGACGATTGTCGCCGGCCGAGCTAGACTAGGTAGAAGTGTTTGTTTGAGAGAACCTAGCGAAGAAGTTTATTAAGCCAAGCTTAGCCGAATATACGTTACTAATTCTTTTCGTAAGGAAGCCCGGAGGTAGCCTCCAACTGTGCGTCGATTACCGAGGCCTTAATAAGGTTACTAAGAGAGACGTGTATCCGCTGCTGCTGATCCGGGCACGCAGATATAATTCAATACGGCCTTTTTGATAACTATATCTCGAACTGAGGAGGGAAAGGAATCTATGTAGTAGTGGTAGTGGGCTTTCGTGGTGGTGGTGCCAAGGCCCGGCTCGGCCTGGAAGGGCCGAGCCGAAATTCCAAGGGTCTACCCTATTACTTAGTCCTACCCCTTTCTGCTGCCGTAACACTACCCCCCTCCCTTACTAGCGGTCGCCCTCGACCGCCTAGTCACCCTATCTATCCGAAAATCTTTACTTTTTTTTTTTTGATTTGTCGTCTCCTTCTCGAAAATCCCCTCTAACGCCGATGTTACCTCTTCCGTCTTCTATTAAAAACAGCGTTTTCTTTATCGTTTCTTCAATTTCTTACGTCGTCGGCATCTGAAGTCCTTTACTTAGCGTTTATGTAATCGAAGCTATCTAATCTGATCCGCAGTCTTCTAAGCTACGGCTCGGCTGGTCTGTGCGTCGCCTCGGAGGTCTATATAGATCTGTCCGCGGCGTTTCTTCCTCTTCTTTTTCTTCTACTAAAGCGCTTACCTACCGCAGGGTCGGCAGCGCTGGCACGCTACAGCGTCGGCGAGCTGCCTGCCGAACCGGTAGTGGGTAGTGGCTGCGTCGAAGACCTCCCTAAGGCAACTGCTACGATCGTTTTCGTCAGCCTCTGCGCCGATAGGGCGGACGCGGCTTTTCTTCTTTCTGAACTATCAACTTCGGAGCCACTTAAGCTTTAGCTTCCTCGGATTCCGGACGTAAAACTCTCTTAGCAGCTCCGCCGAGTTCCGCAGATTCTCGACCGGATACTATTTGTAGTCTTCCGGCCACCCCTTCTACGAGATCCTCGCTTTGATGGACTCCCTCGTCTTCTTTACGTCCATTACGTCTTCTACCTCCTACTCTTCTTTATTACCATCCATCTCGACCGGCAGGGGTTCGGCAAAGCCCTGCTCCGGCAGACCGTTCTTAGGGTCCAGGCTTAGCAGATCTCAGTGGAAAACGTCGTAGATCCGGAACGCCTTTGGCAGCTAGAGCCGACAAGTTACCGGCGATCTCTTTTCTACTATCTTAAACGGACCTACGTAGCGTAGGTTAAGCTTCGCGTTGCCTTTTAGCCTCAGGTTTCGCGTGTTAAGCCAGACCTTTTGACCTTCCTTAAATTCTATCGGCGACCGCTTTCTATTAGCTCGAGTCACTATCTTCTTCTAAGCCGATTCTATCGCTTCTTTCGCCACTTTAATCGCTTCTTCTATCTAAGATCGGAGCGCTTCCGCCGCCGCAGCGGCGACTCTCTTTAACGACGTAGCGGTAGATAGTTCTGCGGAGCTAGGTTCGCTCAGCAGCTGGAAACTCATTCTCGGAAGATAGCTATACGTTATTTAGAACGGCGCCAGCGACGTTGCTTCCGATCGTGCTAAGTTGGCGCAGAATTCAGCTATCGGCAACACCTCGACCCACTTTTCTTGATAATAGCTGCAGAAGATCCGTAGATATTTCTCTATCTTACAGTTGGCTACTTCCGACTGACTGTCGGTCTAAGGGTAAGCGGCTGCGCTGAGCTTTCCACTAATTCCGAGAGCTTGGTTAATGGCTTTCTATACGTCGGCAGTGAATTGAGGACCCCTATCTGTAGTGATAGTGTCCGGCAGGCTATAGTGCTTCTATACGTATTGAATCAACATCCGTGCGGTCTCTTCTATAGTGATTCCTTCGTCTCTCGCTCGGCAGGGGATAAAGTGTCGTTCTTTGCTTAGTTGATCCACTATGTTAAGCGTAGCGTTGTAGCCGCCCGAGTCCAGCAGTCCGGTTACGAAATCTATCGTAATGTGCTGCCACGGCTTCTCGGGGATCGGAAGCGGCTTCAGTAGGCCCGCCGGAAGGCCGTAACGTAGCTTCGCGGCTCGGCACACGTAGTAATTAGCAATAAATCGGTGGATCTGTTCGTAGATCCGCGGAAACTAGTAGATCGTCCTTACGGCTTCTATCGTCTTCTTTAAGCCGGCGTAACCAACGTCCTTAGAGCTATAGACCAGTTGGACGACCTTAGTAATTAGTTCTTCCAGAACTATCAGCTTTCCTGAACCGGTTTTGCCTAGCTTCTGCTGCTGATTAAGCTGCTCTACCTTCTCGTAGAGAGCCTCTTCCTTAGGGGCCGGTTCTACTGCGCAGACCCCTACCTCTTTCAACACCTCTGCATCTACTATCCGCTCGGTCAACACCTTCTAGAACATGTTCGGATCTTCTTTCGCGCGGCTGGTTTTTCCTTCCCTTCTCGTTAGCGCGTCAGCCTTCCCGTTTTGAGCTCCAGGTCGATAGGTAATCTTGAAGTCAAACCCAGATAAATAGGCGGCCTACTGTGCTTAACGTCGTAAGAGCTTCTGCGTCTTTATAAAGTAGGTTAGCGACTGGTGGTCCGTAAGGACCTGGATTGTGCTCTGTCTAGCTATAAGCTCCGGTTTCCACTCTTTAAAGGCCTGAATAATAGCTAGCAGTTCTTTATTATAGATAGCGTAGTTCCGTTTAGCATTCTTTATAGACTTGCTAAAGAAAGCTACTAGATAGAGCGTTTCGTCGTCGTTAGCGTATTGAGAAAGGACCCCTGCTGTTACTGTGTCGGAAGCGTCTGTCTCTACGTAGATCGTCTTTTCCGGTCTAAAGTGCGCTAACACTGGCGCTAAGGCCACTGCCTCCTTTAGTCGGTTGAAAGCTTCTGTACACTTCTTATTCTATAGGCTAGCGGCCTCCTTTTTCAATGCCTTATTCAGGGGTCTTGCTATCTTGCTAAAGTCCTTAATGAACTGTCGATAGTAGCTGCAGAATCCGAGAAACGCCCTGATTTGGGTAGTGTTTCCGGATTTCGGCTGCTTATATTCCGCGACGGCGGCGACCTTTAAGGGGTCTATACGAATTCTATCTCTTCTAACGATAAGACCGAGATACTTGACCTTAGTCTGGTAGAACTCGCTCTTCTTTATATCTGCGTTTAATCCGACCTTGCGGAGCCTAGTTAGCACCTTCTCGATGTAGTCCGTATGTTGCTCTCTCGTCCTATCTGTGTAGATAAGGATGTCGTCCAAGTAGATAGACACGAACCGCTCTAGCATGTCTATAAAGGAGTAGTTTATAAAGCGTTGCTACACCGCCGGCGCGTTGGTAGTCCGAACGGCATTACCAGCTACTTAAAATTGCCTATACGCGTAGCGAACGTCGTAAGATCTTCTGTTTGCCCTTCCTCGTTCCTTAATTAATAGAACGCTTAGCAGATGTCCAGCTTGCTGAACCACTTAGCTTTAGCCACTCGTTGTATAGTCTCGTCGATTAGCGGCAGCAGGTATACGTCTCTCTTGGTAACCTCGTTAAGGCCTCAATAGTCTACGCAGAGTCGTAGACTATCCCCTAGTTTCCTTACGAAAAGAATCGGTAACGCATATTCGGCAGAACTCGGCGTAATAAACTCCTTCGCCAGATTTTCGCGAACAAACACCTCTACCTGGTCCAGTTCTGCCGGCGACAGTCGTCTTAGGGGCTCGGTTCTTGGCAGCGTAGCTCCCTCTTTTAGTCGGATCTTGTTGTCGTATTCCGGCCGGTAGAGCGGCAGGAGTTTGGAGTCGGCTCTTAAGAACACGTTAGCGTAACTGTAGAGCTCGTTTGGCAACACCTCTAGTGGGTCTACTTCTTCTTCCGCTATTATCTTCCTGTAGTCTTTGATGTCCTTTATAGAGATAGCGTAGATCTTATTGTCCAGCGACTTCGCGAGGGTTGTTATAGCTTCTAAACTTATTATTCCGATAGCGACCAGGGGCTCGGGGCAGTCGGACGGGGTTACATTGGCAGCCGCGGCTTTCGATTCGGCTACAGTAGCGGCGGTCGGATCGACGGCGGCGGTGCCGTTGCCTAGGGTTTTGAACCCTATCGTGCCTTCGTCTACGTCAATAACCGTCTTCTGGTTCTTTATCTATTTCTGCCCTATAATAATGTCAAACCGTCCGAGATCCATAATCCGGAACGTTGCTTCCGTGGTTCGACCAGCTAGTGTGGTCCTTAATAGCACGTAGTGCGTAACGTTTTCCATATCTTGTCCGTTATACGCCGAAATCTGCGTCGGCGACGCTATCTCTACCGGATAGCCGTATCCTTTTATTAGCTTTTAAACCAATCGATAGTGGATAGCCGCTCCGATAAGGGCCCCTGTGTCAATAAAAGCCCTTAGCTAAAGTAGTTTGCTCGATCTATTAAGGGGGTGGACAGTAATTAGGAGGATAATAGCTGTTTCCGTGTTCACTTCTACCACCGCTAAGAGCGGATCGCTGCAGCTGTTGATGCTCTCGTCCCTCTATAACGTAGCTCTTGTTGGTGCCCTGTCTTCTACGCTGGATAGGGGGCCTATCCTTCCAGCTGGTCTTTTCCTAGGATTCGCAGTAGCACTCTACCGTCTACGCTGTCAGCATTGTTCGGAGCCGGCTCTATAGCTTGTATAGTCTTTCTTAGTGGCTGCGGCTGCTGCTGCTTTATAACACGATACTCCTGCCTCTGCTAGGCCGTTGCTTGGCATCTCGTAGCGATATAGCCGGGCTTTCTGCACGCGTAGCAGGTGGGGACGAACGACGAAAGCTGTAACTGATAAGGTTGCTGCTGTAGTGTTCTCCGGAAAGGCGCAGGGGGTCGTGTAGTCTGCGTTATTAACGGCTTCTGGTTCGATTTGCGTAATTTCGCGTAAGCGCTTAAGTTTCTCGCGGTAACTCTCGCTCTGTGCACGAAGCTCTTAAGGTCTTCGTCTTCTACAGACGCTATAGCGGCGGCCAATTTAGGGTTCAGCTTCTGCCTTAGTAGGTAGAGCTGCTCGTCTTCTGCTACTCTGGCCCTAATAGCATGTTTTCTGAATAGCCCGCAGAATTCTTTAAACGTCTGCCGGTTCTGATTGATCTTGTCTAGCTGCTTACGGGCTGTCTTCTTTCGGAATAGGTCTCCGAAGCGCTGGTCTAGTGCTCTGATCGCTTCCTCGGCAGTTACCTCTTCTAGGTCCGCCACTAGCGAGAAAGCTTTACCTTCCAATCGCGATTCCAGGTACGCCAATATATCTCCGGCGCTGTTTCCGGCATAGTCTCAATCTATCTTGTTCTTTATCTTCTTCTTAAATGCTTTCTAATCCTTAGGATCTCCAACTCTAAACGTCGGTAGATCCGGTAGTAACGTTATTAACGTGCCGCCTTGACTGTAGGCCGCCGGTAAGGCGGTCTCTGCTTGTTCTTCTTAACGCGGTAGCGGCGCCGACGACCTCGCTGCTTCCTTCTCCTCTAGCTAAGCCTTTATCGCTTTCAACTGTGCCAGTCGGTTCGCTACTTAGTTTTCCAGCATATCTATAATAGTCTCGGCCGATTCCTTCTCGGCTCTTACCGTCTCTACTTCCTCTTTTAGCTGTCTGTTCTCTTCTAGCGTTCTGTAGAACAGCGTCTTAATAAGGTCTATACTATCGTAGACCTTTCCTATCCTATTCTCGTTTATATAGTCTTCTAGTTCCTCGATCGTGCAGTCGTGGATCTTCCTATATTCGGCCATTCGTTCCTTGACCTTAGCAGTCTCTTCCGCTGTAAAACCGCTAATAATAATCTTATTATCAATTACATTGAAGCGCCTACTCGCTCTGTTAGTCTTTCCTTTCCTACTTCTGCTACAGCCTGTAACGCCGCTCTCTACCGTCGAGAAGCCTTCTATCTTCTTACAGTGCCTTAGGGGTTGTTGTTGTTAGTGTGTGTGTGTGCGCGTGCGTTATTCGAGCGTCCGGATAGTTCGACAGGCCCTTTCGCGCAGCGCAGGGTTTGTGTAGAGAGTAAGTTCGAGATATAATGATCTGGGCACGCAGATATGATTCAATACGGCCTTTTTGATAACTATATCTCGAACTGAGGAGGGAAAGGAATCTATGTAGTGGTGGTGGTAGGCTTTCGTAGTGGTAGTGCTAAGGCCCGGCTCGGCTCTTCTGGGCCGAGCCGAAATTCCAAGGGTCTACCCTATTACTTAGTCCCACCCCTTTCTGCCGCCGTAACAGCTGCTAATAGACGAGACTATTTAACGAGTAGCTAAGGCTAAGTAGTTTAGCAAGCTAGATATCCGACAAGCGTTCTACCGACTAAGGAATAAGGAAGGGCAAACGGAAGACCTTACGACGTTTGCTACGCGTATAGGCAATTTCAAGTAGTTGGTAATGCCTTTTAGACTTACTAACGCGCTGGCAGTGTGGCAACGCTTTATAAACTACACCTTTGTGGACATGCTAGAACGATTCGTATCTATCTACTTAGACGACATTCTTATCTATACTAATAGAACGAGAGAACAACACACGAACTACATTAAGAGGGTGTTAAAGAGACTTTGCGAAGTCGGATTAAACACAGACACTAAGAAGAGCGAGTTCTACTAGACCGAAGTCAAACATCTCGGCCTTATTGTCGGAAGAGAAGGAATTCGGATAGACTCCTTAAAAGTGGCCGCCGTCGCAGAATAGAAGCAGCCAAAATCCGGAAACACTACGCAAATCAGAGCGTTTCTCGGATTCTGCAGCTACTATCGACGGTTTATTAAGGACTTTAGCAAGATAGCGAGACTCCTAAACGAAGCGTTAAAGAAGGAGGCCGCCGGCCTATAGAATAAGAAGTGCACAGAAGCCTTTAACCGACTAAAAGAAGCAGTGGCCTTGGCGCCGGTTCTAGCGCACTTCCGACTAGAAAAGACGATCTATTTAGAAACAGACGCATCCGATACAGTAACCGCAGGGGTCCTTTCTTAATACGCTAACGACGACAAGACCCTCTATCCAGTAGCTTTCTTTAGCAAATCTATAAATAAGGCTGAACGGAACTACGCTATTTACGATAAAGAGCTGCTAGCTATTATATAGGCGTTTAAAGAGTGGAAGCCGGAGCTTATAGCTAGAAAGAGCACTGTTGCGGCAGTGGAAAGGGGTGGGACTAAGTAATGGGGCGAACCCTTAGAATTTCGGCTCGGCCCTTCCGGACCGAGCCGGGCCTTGGCACGCCACCCCCCCCCAAAGGTCTCGTCCACTACTACATAGATTCCTTTCCCTCCTCAGTTCGAGCTATAGTTATCAAAAAAGCCGTATTGAATTATATCTGCATGCCCGGATCAAGCACAGTCCAGGTCCTTACAGATTACCAGTCACTTACCTACTTTATAAAGACGTAGAAGCTATTACGGCGCTAAGCTTAGTAAGCCGCCTACCTGTCCGGATCCGACTTCAAGATTACCTATCGACCTAGAGCTTAAAATGGAAAGGCTAACGCACTAACGAGAAGAGAAGGAAAGACTAGCTGCAGGAAAGAAGATCCGAACATGTTCTAGAAGGTGTTGACCGAACGGATAGTAGACGCCGAGGTATTAAGAGAAGCAGGGATCAGTGCGATAGAACTACTAACCGAAGAAGAGACGCTCTACGAGAGAGTGGAACGGCTTAATTAGCAGCAGAAGCTTAGCAAAACCGGCTTAGGGAAGTTGATCGTTCTAGAAGAACTAGTTACAGAGGTTATCTAGCTAGTTTATAGCTCTAAAGACGTCGGACACGCAGGCTCAAAAAAGACAATAGAAGCTGTAAGGACGACCTACTAGTTTCCGCGAATTTTCGAGCGGATCCACCGGTTTATCGCTAACTGTTACGTGTGCCAAGCCGCGAAGCTACGTTACGGCCTTCCAGCCGGTCTGCTAAAGCTACTTCCGATCTCTAAGAAACCGTAGCAGCACATTACGATAGATTTCGTAACCGGCCTGCCGGATTCCGATAGATATAACGCTACGCTTAACGTAGTAGATCGACTAAGTAAGGAGCGCTATTTTATCTCCTACTAAGCTAAGGATAAAGGAACTACAGCAGAAGAAACAGCGAGAATGCTAATCCAGTACGTATAGAAGCACTATAGCCTGCTAGACACTATTACTACGGATAGGGGTCCTCAATTTACCGCTAATGTATGGAAAGCTATTAACAAAGCTCTCGGAATTCGTGGAAAGCTTAGCACGGCTGCTTACCCTCAAACCGACAGTTAGTCTAAAGTAGCTAACCGAGAGATAGAAAAATATCTACGAATCTTCTGCAGTTATTATTAAGCTAAGTAGGTTAAGGTGTTGCCGATAGCCGAATTCTGCGCCAATTTAGCACGATCGGAAGCTACCTCGCTGGCGCCGTTCGAGATAACCTACAGTTATCTTCTAAGGATAAGCTTTTAACCACCGAACAAACCCAGCCCTTTAGAACCTTCTACCGCTACCTCGTCGAAGAGAGTCGCCGCGGCCGCGGCAGAAGCACTTAGATCTTAGATAGAAGAAGCGATTAAGGTAGCAAAGGAGGCAATGGAATCGACTTAGAAGAAGATAGTAACTCGAGCTAATAGAAAGCGGTTACTAATAGAATTCGAGGAGGGCCAAAAGGTATAGCTTAATACGCGGAACCTGAGGCTAAAAGGCAACGCCAAGCTTAACCCCCGCTACGTAGGTCCGTTTAAGATAATAGAAAAGAGGTCGCTAGTAACCTACTGTAAGGGCTTAAGAATCTTGGTTTAGAAACTTAAGGTTGGGTATCTATATAAAGGAACTAATAGGCAGTTCCTTCGTTGTCTGCTGCTGTACAATTTGTACCTATAAAGCCAAGCTAGCAATTTCCCTCTATGTAGGAGTGCAAGGTTTACACCCTGTACAGAGGATCGGGAGTTCTCCCTCTGTACAGTAGTGCAGAGTTTTCCCTCTGTTTAGAGGGGCGGCAATTCCTCTCTGTATAGGGCTATAGGGTTCTCCCTTTGTACAGGAGTAGGGTCCTGTCGGTGATTCCGTATAGAGGGTAGGGTCGTGCTAGCAGCGCTAAGTCGCAGTCCTTAGGGCAACGGCTAGCTTAGGTTAGGACTAGGACCTAGGCTAGGCAGCGCCCCCTAACAATACCTCCCCCCTCCCTTCTCGTAGTGCCCCTTTCGTACAGCAGCGTATCGTACACCCCCAGCTCCTAGTGTTCCTTTGGCCGGTAGCGCTTTCCCGTCTTTGCCTAGGCACTTGCCTGTTAACCTCCCTCTCTGCTAGTCTAACCTTGGACTTGTCCTCCTAGATCTGCAGGTAGGAAGGCAGGTAGTGCTAGATCGCTTCTACCTAAACTTAACCGATTCCGTTTGCTAATTTAACGACGCCGAGGCTAAGGTAGAGGAGGCCTGCGAGCAGTTATAAAGGTGTAGGAGGTGCTCGGTCCTGTCTGTTCGTTCCCCTCCTACCCTCTAGCCCTTAACTATACACTCTACGTCCTAACTGTACAGTCCAGCGCTACCGGGCCATTTGGCTCTGTCCCTGTCACTTGGTCGTAGTCTAGAGTTTACTCCTAGGTAGATGTTCCCGCCTCTGTCCGGATGTCTAGTAGGCCGTCGCTCCTATAGGCCCTAGGTCGTAGTTCCCTCGTTTGTTCTCCCTTATACGGTTGTAGTAGCTGCCCTAGTTGTTATTGCCCTACAAGGCAGGCAGCTACTACTCTGTATATAAACCCTTTCCCCTCTCTCTCTCTCTCTTCTTCTCTTTCTCCTTTATTCCCTATCTGCTACCCGTCCGCCTAGCTGTCCGCTACTACTACTATCACTACTATTACTACTACTACTAACTACTACTACTAGCTACTATCGTTATGCTACCTATCCCGTCCGGCCGTTCCCGCCGTGTTTCTCTCGTAGCTACTAGCTCTTCTTCCGCCTATCTAGCTAGTGTCTCCTTCTATTTTTACCTCTAACAATAGAGTGCCTAGCCTAACTAGCAGCTTTGCTTCTGGTTCGTACGGGTCCCTGCCTTCCGTACGGTCTAAGCTAACGTCTTAGGTGCTATATTAACTAGCAGCAGGGTGTTGTTAAGCTACCCTTTTGCTTTCTCTAGTGCTAGGGCCCCTGCCGGCCGGGGGGTAATTAAGATTTCAGGTATAGAGTTGGCTGCCTTGGTCCCTGGGGTAGTGGCTAGTAGGCTACCTTAAGGTAGTATATAAAAGTTTTTGGACAGTGTTGCTCTCGTTCCCTTCCTACTTCTACTCCTATTCCTACCTATCTTCTGGCTGTCCTCTTCCTCCTGCCCCCTTCTATACAGTGTAGTACAGTGTAGTGTTGGTAGGATCCTATAGTGTCCTATGTCTCGATTCTCGATCCTTGGCAACCTAAGTCGCTAGCGGCTGCCCTGTACTTAGGGTAGATCGTACCCCTTTTTGCTGTATAGTACAGTGTTACTGTAACTAGGCAGGGGAGTGGTTCTCCTCCTACCTGTCTAGCGCAGTTGTGTCCTATAGGGCCTCGTACGGTTCCTATATAGGCTCTGCCTATCCTCTCTATTTTACTAGGTACTCTATTCTCTTCTTCTTCCTTTAGCTCTTAAGGATTCCCTCTACCTCGTACTCTTCCTAGCCCTTAGTTATAATCGCTAGTAGGCGTGCGTTATCTGTCGTCTAGTGTAGTAGGAGGTCTGTGTTCGCTGGCCGTACGAGGTCTACGTAGAAGACTAGGTAGATCCCTAGGGGAGTGTTATGTCGTACGGCGTGTGTCCCTACTAGTCGGACTACCGTAAACTTCCTGTTCTTCTAATCTAGCTTCTTGCTTAGCCGGTCTATACGGATGTTGCGCTAGTTTAGCTAGACCTTATCTCCTGCCTTATATCTCGGTGCAGCCTACCGTCCCTTGTTAGCCTGCTCTTCCGCATTCTGTTAAGCTATAGCTAGACTCGCCTTCGCCTATTAATAGACGTTTGTAATCGTCTGTACGATAGCCTCTCCCTACTAAATTAGGGATCGTACAGGGTGTAGGGTGTTACTACTTAGGGTCGATAGGAGCAGGGAGTAGTCGTATCTATAGGCTATAAAGAAGGGGGACAATCCTATAGCATTAGCTGTATAGCTGTTAATAGCTAGCTCTGCTATAGGGAGAAGGCAGTTCCAGTTCGTCTAATTATATCGACGTACGCTTAGAGGTACGCTTCCAACGTCGAATTGACCCTCTCTGTCGCACCGTCCGTCTGTAGGTGCTATGCGGTTAACAGGCGACGTTCTACGTTTAGCAACTAGCAGACCCTTGCCTAGAGCTGGCTCGTAAACTGCGTACCCCGGTCCGACACAATTGACCTAGGGAAACCGTGCTTGCTAAACGTCGTCTATATAAAGGCCTAGGCAGTGTCCTTAGCCGTAATAGAGTCTATTCTCTCTAGTATTACCCCCTTTGTTAGCTTGTCCGTTACTACTATAATATTCTGCTGTCTGTCGCTCTTAGGTAATCCAGGCACGCAGATAAGATTCAATACGGCCTTTTTAATAACTATATCTCGAACTAAGGAGGGAAAGGAATCTATATAGTAGTAGGCGAGAGCTTTGGGGGTAGTGTGCCAAGGCCCGGCTCGGTCCGGAAGGGCTAAGCCGAAATTCTAAGGGTCTACCCCATCGCTTAGTCCCACCCCTTTCTGTCGCCGCAACACTACCCCCCTCCCTTATTAGCGGTCGCCCTCGACTGCTTACTTATCTGTTGTTCCAATTTTTTTTTTTTACATTGTTACTATCTAACGTCTTTACTTAGCGTCTATCTAATCCGTTCTATCTGATCGGAGCTAGCGGTTACCCGAGCTATAGCGTAACCAGTCCGTGCGCTGTCGCGTAGGTCTATATAGATCTATCTGCAGCTCGCTATCTTCTTCTTTTTCTTTCTCTACCAAAGCTCTTACCTACCGCAGGGCTGGCAGCGCCAACGCCGGTTTACGGCGTCGGCGAGCTGCCTGCCAATGCAGAGATAGGTGGTGGCCGAGTCGAAGACTCTAGCGAAGCGACTGTTACGATTGTTTTCGTCGGCTTCCGCACTAATAAAGCGGACTTGGCCTTCTTTTTAGCCGTCGAGCCACTTAGGCCTCGGCTTCTTCAGGTTCTAGACGTAAAATTCTCTTAGCACTGCTGCCGAATTCCGGAGGTTCTCGGCCGGATACCATTTATAGTCTTCTGGCTATCCTTTCTATAAGATCCTTGCTTCGATAGATCCTCTTCGTTTTCTTATATCGATTACGTCTTCTACTTCCTACTCTTATTCTTCGCTATCTATCTTGACCGACAGGGGTTCGGCGAACCCCTGTTCTGGAAGGCCTTCTTTAGGGTCTAAACTTAACAGATCCGAATGGAAGACATCGTAGATCTGGAATAATTTCGGTAGCTGGAGCCGGTAGGTTACTGGCGACCTCTTTTCCACTATCTTGAACAGGCCTACGTAACGAGGGTTAAGCTTCGCGTTGCCTTTCAGCCTTAGGTTCTGTATATTAAGCTATAACTTTTGGCCTTCCTCGAATTCTAATAGTAACCTCTGTTACGGCAGCAGAAAGGGGTAGGACTGGATAATAGGGTAGACTCTTGGAATTTCGGCTCGGCCCTTCCGGACCGAGCCGGGCCTTAGCACGCCACCCCCCCCCTAAAGGTCCCGTCCACTACTACATAGATTCCTTTCCCTCCTCAGTTCGAGATATAGTTATTAAAAAGGCTGTATTAAATCATATCTGCGTGCCCGGATTATTATATCTGTTGCAGCGGTGGAAAGAGGTGGGACAGATTAATGGGGTGGACCCTGGAATTTCGGCTCGGCCCGTCCGGGCCGAGCCGGGCCTTGGCACCACCACTACGAAAGCCCTCTACCACCACTACATAGATTCCTTTCCTCCCCTCAGTTTGAGATATAGTCTTTAGAAAGGCCGTATTGAATTATATCTGCGTGCCCAGATTATTATATCTCGAACTCACTCTCTACACCAATCCCGCGCTGCGCGAAAGGGCCCGTCGAACCATCCGGAAACCCGAATAACGCACGCGCACTACACTACACAAACCAACAACAACACCTAAGGTACTGTAAGAAGATGGAAGGCTTCTTAGCAGTAGGGGGCGGCGTTACAGGCCGCAGCAGAAGCAGAAAAGGAAAGACTAACAGAGCGAGTAGGCGCTTAAGCGTTATTAACGATAAGATCGTTATTAGCGGTTTTACAGCAGAAGAGACCGCTAAGTCCAAGGAACGAATAGCTAAGTATAGGAAGATCCACGACTGCACGATCAAGGAACTGGAAGACTATGTAAACGAGAACGGGATAGGAAAGGTCTACGATAGTATAGACCTCATTAAGACGCTGTTTTTCAGAACGCGGGAAGAAAACAGACAACTAAGAGAAGAAACTAAAGCGGTAAGGGCCGAGAAGGAATCGGCGGAAACGATTATCGACGTGTTAGAAAACCAGGCGGCGAATCGAATAGCGCAGTTAAAGGCGCTAAAGAATCAACTGACCGATATAGAAGTAGCGAAGTCGTCGCCGCTACCGCGTCGAGAAACCCATAAGGAGACCGCCTTACTAGCGGCCTATAGCTAAGGTGGCACTACGATGACGCTACTGCCGGACCTACCTGCTTTTAGTAGCGGAGACCCTAAAGCGTAGGAGGCATTTAAGAAGAAGATCAAGAACAAGATAAGCCGCGATTACGCATCGAGCAGCGAAGAGGATAGATTAGCGTGCCTGGAATCGCGATTGGAAGGTGAAGCTTTTTCGCTAGTAGCGGACCTAGAAGAAGTGACAGCCGACGACGCTATTAAAGCGCTAGACCAGCGTTTCGGAGACCCCTTCTGGAAGAAGACGGCCTGTAAGCAGCTGGATAAGATCAACCAGAACCAGCAGACGTTCGAAGAGTTCTACGGACTGTTTAGGAAATATGCTATCAGAGCGAGAGTAGCAGAAGATAAGCAGCTGCACCTACTAAGACAGAAACTAAGCCCTAAGCTCGCCGCGGCTATAGCGTTAGTGGAAGACGAAGACCTTTAGAGCTTCGTGCATTAAGCGAGAGTCACCGCTAGAAACTTGAACGCGTACGGAAAACCGACGACACGTAAACTGATTTAGAAGCCGTTAGCGCAGCCGACAAGAGCCCCCGCGCCCTTTCGACGAACCCCCTAGTAGTCGCCATATTCACTACGATCGGCGTTCGTCCCTACCTGCTACGCGTGTGGAAAACCCGGCTATATCGCTACGAGATGCCAAGCAACGGCACAGCAGAAGCAAGAGTATCGAGCAACGAAGCAGCCGCCACCGCCGAGAAAGACTATTCAAGCTATCGAACCGGCTCCGAACGACACGGACAGCGTAGACAGCGGGGTGCAGTTAAGAATTATAGGAAAAGACCAGCTGGACGGATAGACCCCCCATCTAGCGTAAAAAACAGGGCATCCCCGCGAAAGGCACCGACGGAACGAGAGAGCATTAATAGCTGCAGCGATCCACTATCGGCTGCGGTGGAAGTGAACACGGAAACAGCTATTATCCTTCTAATCACTATCTACCCCCTTAACGGATCGGGCAAATCACTTCAATTAAGAGCTTTTATCGATACCGGAGCTCTTATTGGCGCAGCGATCCACCACTGGCTAGTTCAGAAGCTAATAAATAGATACGGTTATCCAGTGGAACTGGCGTCGCCGACGCGGATTTCGGTATACAACGGACAAGACACGGAAAGCGTTACGCACTACGTGCCGCTGAAGACTACCTTGGCTGGTCGCACTACGGAAGCGACGTTCCGAATCATGGATATCGGAAGATTTGACATTATTATAGGGCAGAAATAGATAAAGAACCAGAAAGCTATTATTGACGTAGACGAAGGCACGATAGGGTTCAAAACCCTAGGCAACGCCACCGCCGCCACCGAGCCGAAAGCTACAGAGTCTGCCAAAGAGGCTCCGTCCAATCGTTCCGAACCCCTGGTTACGGTCGGAATAATGAGTTTAGAAGCTATAACGACCCTCGCGAAGTCGCCGGACACTGAGATCTACGCTATCTTAATAAAAGACATCGAAGACTATCGGAAGATAATGGCGGAAGAAGAGGTAGATCCACTGGAGGTGCTGCTAAACGAGCTCTATAGTTACGCTGACGTCTTCTTAAAGGCCGACTCTAACCTATTGCCGCTCTATCGACCGGAATATAACAACAAGATCCGACTAAAGAAGGGAGCTACGCTGCTAAGAACCGAGCCCCTAAGAAGACTGTCACCGGCCGAACTAGACCAAGTAGAGGTGTTTGTTCGCGAAAATTTGGCAAAGAAGTTTATTACGCCGAGTTCCGCCGAGTACGCGTCGCTGATTCTTTTCGTAAGGAAACCAGGGGGTAGCCTGCGACTCTGCGTAGACTATCGAGGTCTTAATAAGGTTACTAAGAGAGATGTGTATCTGCTACCTCTGATCGATGAAACTATACAACGAGTAGCTAAGGCTAAGTGGTTTAGCAAGCTGGATATTCGCCAAGCATTCCATCGATTAAGGAACGAAGAAGGACAGACGGAAGACCTTACGACATTCGCTACGCGCATAGGCAATTTTAAGTGGTTGGTAATGCCTTTCGGACTCACCAACGCGCCGGCAGTGTGGCAACGCTTTATAAACCACACTTTTATGGATATGCTGGAGCGGTTCGTGTCTATCTACTTAGACGACATCCTTATCTACACTGATGGAACGAGAGAGCAACATACGGACTACATCGAGAGAGTGTTAAAGAGGCTCCGCAAGGTCGGATTGAACGCGGACACGAAGAAGAGCGAGTTCTATCAAACCGAGGTCAAATATCTCGGTCTTATCGTCAGAAGAGATGGAATTCGTATAGATCCCTTAAAGGTCGCCGCCGTCGCCGAGTGGAAGCAGCCAAAATCCGGAAACACTACGCAAATCAGAGCGTTTCTCGGCTTCTGCAGCTACTATCGACAGTTTATTAAGGACTTTAGCAAGATAGCGAGACCCCTAAACGAGGCGCTAAAGAAAGAGGCCGCTGGCCTATAGAATAAGAGGTGCACGGAAGCCTTCAACCGGCTAAAAGAAGCAGTGGCCTCTGCGCCAGTTCTGGCACACTTCCGGCCAGAAAAGACGATCTATATGGAAACGGACGCTTCCGACACAGTAACGGCAGGGGTCCTTTCTCAATATAGTAACGACGAAACCCTCCATCCAGTCGCTTTCTTTATTAAGTTAATAAGCGAGGCCGAACGGAACTACGCGATCTACGATAAAGAACTGCTGGCTATTATTCAGGCCTTCGAGGAGTGGAAACCGGAGCTTATAGCTAGAAAGAGCACGGTCCAGGTTCTTACGGACCACCAGTCGCTAACCTACTTTATAAAGACGCAGAAGCTCTTACGCCGCCAAGCTCGGTAGGCCGCCTACTTATTAGGATTCGACTTCAAGATTACATATCGACCGGGGGCTTAAAACGGAAAGGCGGACGCGCTAACGCGAAGAGAAGAAAAAACAAGCCGCGCAAAAGAAGATCCGAACATGTTCCAGAAGGTGTTAACCGAGCGGATAGTAGACGCAGAGGTGTTGAAAGAGGTAGGGGTCTGTGCGGTAGAGCCGGCCCCTAAAGAAGAGACGCCCTACGAGAAGGTAAAGCAGCTCAACTAGCAACAGAAACTCGGCAAAACCAGTTCAGGGAAGCTAATAGTTCCGGAAGAACTAATTACGGAGGTCATTCAGCTGGTCCATAGCTCTATAGACGTTGGTTACACCGGCTCAAAGAAGACGATAGAAGCTATAAGGACGGTCTACTGGTTTCCGCGGATCTACGAACGGATCTATCGATTTATCGCTAATTGCTACGTATGCAGAGCCGCGAAGCCACGTTACGGCCTTCCGGCAGGCTTATTAAAGCCACTTCCGATCCCCGAGAAACTATAGCAGCATATTACGATGGACTTCGTAACCGGCCTTCCGGATTCTGATAGATACGACGCTACGCTGAACGTAGTGGACCGATTAAGCAAAGAACGCCACTTCATCCCCTGTCGAGCGAGAGACGACGGAACCACTGCAGAAGAAACAGCGAGAATGCTGATTAAGCACATATAGAAGCACTACAGGCTGCCGGACACTATCACTACGGATAGGGGTCCTTAATTCACTGCCGACGTATAGAAGGCTATTAACAAAGCTCTCGGAATTAGTGGAAAGCTCAGCACAGCCGCTTATCCGCAGACCGATAGTTAGTCTAAAGTCGCTAACCGTAAGATAGAACGATACCTACGAACCTTCTGCGGCCATTATCAGGAAGAATAGGTTAAGGTGTTGCCGATGGCCGAGTTCTGCGCTAACTCGGCACCGTCTAAGGCCACCTCGCTGGCGCCGTTCGAGATAACGCACGGCTATCTTCCGAGGATAAGCTTTCAGCCGCCAAACGAACCCAGCTCTACAGAACTACCTACTGCTACGTCGTCGAAGAGAGTCGCCGCCGCGGCGGCAGAAGCGCTACGATCTCAGATAGAAGAAGCGATTAAGGTGGCGAAAGAAGCAATAGAGACAGCTTAGAAGAAGATAGTAACTCGAACTAATAGGAACCAGTCGCTAATAGAATTCGAAGAAGGTCAAAAGGTATAGCTTAACACACGAAACCTAAGGCTAAAAGGAAACGCGAAGCTCAACCCACGCTACGTAGGTCCGTTTAAGAATAATAGAAAAGAGGTCGCCGGTGACTTATCAGCTCGAGCTGCCGAAGGCGTTCCGGATCTACGACGTTTTCCATTCCGATCTACTAAGCCTGGACCCTAAGAACGGTCTGCTGCAGCAGAGGTTCGCCGAACCCCTACTAGTCGATATAGACAGTAATAAAGAAGAGTAGGAGGTGGAAGACATAATGGATGTAAAGAAGACGAGGGGGTCTATCAAAGCGAGGATCTCGTAGAAGGGGTAGCCGGAAGACTATAAATGGTATCCGATCGAGAATCTCCAGAATTCGGCGGAGCTGCTAAGAGACTTTTACGCGCAGAACCCGGAAAAGCCGAAACCAGCGTGGCTCTAATACCGACAATGGAGACACGTCCGCTCTACCGGCGCGGAGGCTAATGAAAACGATCGTGCTTTAGGAAGTGATTGCTTCAGGCACCACCGCGCGGCCGGCGGCGCTGCCGACCGCGTAGTAGGTAAAGGCTTTGGTGGAAGAGAAAAAGAAGAAGAAAAACGGCGCCGCGGAAAGATCTATATAGACCTCCGAGACGACGTACAGACCAGCCACGCCGCAGCTATAGACCTACGGCTCAGATCAGATAGCACGGATCAGGCGCACCGATTACATAAACGACAAGTGAAGGACCTCGGACGCCGATAACGTAAGAAACTTAAGAAGCGATAGAAGACGGAAGAGGTAACATCACCGTCGGAGGGGATTTTCGAAAAAAAAAGTAGAGATTTTCGGATAGATAGGGTAACTAAGCGGTCGAGGGCGACTGCTGGTGAGGGAGGGGGGTAGTGTTGCGGCGGTGGAAAGAGGTAGGACAGATTGATAGGGTGGACCCTGGAATTTCGGCTCGGCCCGTCCGGGCCAAGCCGGGCCTTGGCACCACTACCACGAAAGCCCTCCACTACCACTACATAGATTCCTTTCCCCCCCTCAGTTCGAGATATAGTCTTCAGAAAGGCCGTATTGAATTATATCTGCATGCCCGGATCAATATCTCGAACTCACTCTCTATACAAACCCTGCGCTGCGCAAAAGGGCCCGTCGAACTATCCGGACGCTCGAATAACGCACGTGCACACACACACCAAAACAACAACCCCTAAGGCACCGTAAGAAAATAGAAGGCTTCTCGACAGTAGAGAGCGGCGTTATAGGCCGCAGCAGAAGTAGGAAAGGAAAGACTGACAGAGCGAGTAGGCGCTCTAGTGTAGTTGATAGTAAGATTATTATTAGCAGTTTTACAGCGGAAGAGACTGCAGAGGTCAAGGAACGAATAGCCGAATATAAGAAGATTTACGACTGTACGCTTAAGGAACTGGAAGACTATGTAAACGAGAATAGAATAGGGAAGGTCTACGACGGCATAGACCTTATCGAGATGCTGTTTTACAGAACGCTAGAAGAGAACAGACAACTAAGAGAAGGAACTAAAGCGGTAAGGGCCGAGAAGGAATTGGCAGAGACTATTATCGACGTGTTAGAAAACTAAGCGGCGAACCGACTGGCACAATTGAAAGCGATAAAGGCTTAGCTAGATAAGATGGAAGCAGCGATGTCGTCGGCGCCGCTACCGCATCGAGAAGAACAAGCAGAGACCGCCTTACCGGCAGCCTACAGTTAAGGCAGCACGTTAATAACGTCACTACCGGATCTACCGGCGTTTAGAGGCGGAGATCCTAAGGATTAGGAAGCGTTTAAGAAAAAGATAAAGAACAAGATAGATCGAGACTATGCCAGAAACAGCGCCGGAGATAGATTGGCGTACCTGGAATCGCGATTGGAAGGTAAAGCTTTTTTGCTAGTAGCGGACCTAGAAGAGGTAACCGCCAAGGAGGCGATCAAAGCATTGGATTAACGGTTCGGAGACCCCTTCTGGAAGAAGACGGCCTGTAAGCAGCTAGATAAGATCAACCAGAACCGGCAGATGTTCGAAGAGTTCTACGGACTATTTAGGAAATATGCGATTAGGGCCTAAGTAGCAGAAGATAAGCAGCTCTACCTACTAAGGCAGAAGCTGAACCCTGAACTGGCCGCAGCTATAGCCTCGGTGGAAGATAAGGACCTTAAGAGCTTCGTGCACCGAGCGAGAGTTACCGCGAGAAACTTAAGCGCTTACGCGAAATTACGCGAATCGAACCAGAAGCCGTTAATAACGCAGACTATACGACCCCCTTGCGCCTTTCTAGAGAACACTACAGTAGCTACCTTATCAGTCACAGCGTTCGTCGTTCGTCCCCACCTGCTACGCGTGCAGAAAGCCCGGCTATATCGCTACGAGATGCTAAGCAACGGCCTAGCAGAGGCAGGAGTATCGTGTTATAAAGCAGCAGCAGCCGCAGCCACCGAGAAAGACTATACAAGCCATAGAGCCGGCTCCGAACGATGCTAACAGCGTAGACGGTAGAGTGCTACTGCGAATCCTAGGAAAAGACCAGCTAGAAGGATAGGCCTCCTATCTAGCGTAGAAGACAGGGCACTAACAAGAGCTACGTTACAGAGAGACGAGAGCATCAACAGCTGCAGCGATCCGCTCTTAGCGGCAGTGGAAGTGAATACGGAAACAGCTATTATCCTTCTAATTACTGTCCACCCCCTTAACGGATCGAGCAAACCACTTTAGCTAAGGGCTTTTATCGACACGGGGGCCCTTATCGGAGCGGCTATCCACTATCGATTGGTTCAAAAGCTAATAAAAGGATACGGCTATCCGGTGGAATTGGCGTTGCCGACGAGGATTTCGGCATACAACGGACAAAACATAGAGAGTGTTACGCACTATATGCTATTAAGGACCACCTTAGCGGGTCGCACTACAGAAGCGACGTTCCGAATTATGGATATCGGAAGGTTTGACATTATTATAGGGCAGAAATAGATGAAGAACCAGAAAGCCATCGTCGACGTAGATAAAGGAACGATCAGATTCAAAACCTAAGGTAACAGCGCCGTTACTACTGAATCGGTTGCAGCCGCGACAGCAAGATCAGAGGCGACTAGCGGCAAAACGGCTCTGCCTACCTCTACCGAGCCTGCGCCTACGATCGGAATAATAAGCTCGGAAGCTTTATCGACCCTCGCGAAGTCACTGGACAACGAGATTTACGCTATCTTAATAAAAGACATCGAAGACTACTGGAAGATAATAGCGGAAGAAGAAGTGGATCCACTGGAGGTGCTACCGAAAGAACTCTATAGTTACGCTAACGTGTTCTCAAAGGCAAACTCCAACCTCTTGCCGCTTTACAGATCGGAGAACGACAACAAGATCCGGCTAAAAGAAGGAGCCGCGCTGCCGAGAACCGAGCCCCTAAGATGCTTATCTCCGGCCGAGCTAGACTAGGTAGAGGTGTTTGTTCGAGAAAATCTGGCAAAGAAGTTTATTACGCCGAGCTCCGCTGAATACGCGTCGCTGATCCTTTTCGTACGGAAACCCGGAGGCAGTCTCCGAGTATGCGTAGATTACAGGGGCCTTAATAAGGTTACTAAGAGAGACGTGTATCCACTGCCGCTAATCGATGAAACTATACAGCAGGTGGCGAAGGCTAAGTGGTTTAGCAAGCTAGACATCCGCCAAGCGTTCTATCGACTAAGGAACAAAGAGGGACAAACGGAAGACCTTACGACATTCGCTACGCGCATAGGCAATTTCAAGTAGTTAGTAATGCCTTTCGGACTTACCAACGCGCTGGCAGTATAGTAACGCTTTATAAACCACACTTTTATAGACATGCTAGAGCGGTTTGTGTCTATCTATTTGGACGACATTCTTATCTACACGGACGGAACGAGAGATCAGCATACAGACTACGTCGGGAGGGTGCTTAAGAGACTCCGCGAAGTGGGATTGAACGCGGACACGAAGAAGAGCGAGTTCTATTAGACTGAAGTTAAATACCTCGGTCTTATCGTCGGAAGAGAAGGGATCCGGATAGACTCCTTAAAGGTCGCCGCCGTTGCGGAATAGAGGCAGCCGAAATCCGGAAACACTACACAGATCAGGGCGTTTCTCGGATTCTGCAGCTACTATCGACGGTTTATTAAGGACTTTAGCAAGATCGCGAGACCCCTGAACGAAGTACTAAAGAAAGAGGCCGCCGGCCTATAGAATAAGAAGTGTACAGAAGCCTTTAACCGGCTAAAAGAATCAGTAGCCTCGGCGCTGGTTCTGGCACACTTCCGGCCGGAGAAGATAATCTACGTAGAAACGGACGGCTCCGACACAGTAACGGCAGGGGTCCTTTCTTAATACAGAGACAATAAAACCCTTTATCTAGTGGCTTTCTTTAGCAAGTCTATAAACGAAGCTAAACGGAACTACGCTATCTATAATAAGGAACTATTAGCTATTATTCAGGCCTTCGAAGAGTGGAAACCGGAGCTTATAGCTAGACAGAGCACGATCCAAGTCCTTACGGACCACCAGTCGCTAACCTACTTTATAAAGACTTAGAAGCTCTTACGACGCTAAGTACGGTAGGCCGCCTACTTGTCCGGGTTCGATTTCAAGATCACTTATCGACTAGGGGCTCAAAACGGAAAGGCTAACGCGCTAACGCAAAGAGAAGGGAAGACTAGCTGCGCGAAGGAAGATCCGAACATGTTTCAGAAGGTGCTAACCGAACGGATAGTAGACGCCGAGGTGTTAAAGGAAGCGGGGATCTGCACGGCAGAGCTGCAGACCGAACCGGAACCGACAGAACTGGAGACCGAAAAAGAAACGCTCTACGAGAGGGTGGAACGGCTTAATCAACAGCAGAAGCTCGGCAGAACAGGCTTAGGAAAGCTAATAGTTCCGGAAGAACTAGTTACGGAGGTTATCCAATTGGTCCATAGCTCTAAGGACGTTAGTTACGCAGGATCAAAGAAAATAATAAAAGCTGTAAGGACGATCTACTAGTTTCTGCGAATATACGAGCGGATCCACCGGTTTATCGGCAATTGCTATGCGTGCCGGGCCGCGAAGCCACGTTACAGTCTTCCGGCCGGTCTGCTGAAGCTACTTCCGATCTCCGAGAAACTGTAGCAATACATTACGATAGACTTCGTAACCGGCCTGCCGGACTCCGATAGATATAACGCTACGCTAAACGTAGTAGACTAACTAAGCAAGGAACGCTACTTTATCCCCTGCCGAGCGAGAGACAAAGGAACCACTGCAGAAGAGACTGCACGGATGTTGATTTAACACGTATAGAAGCACTATAGCCTGCCGGACACTATTACTACGGATAGGGGTCCTCAATTCACTACCGACGTATAGAAAGCCATTAACCAAGCTCTCGGAATTAGTAGAAAGCTCAGCACAGCAGCTTACCCTTAGACCGAGAGTTAGTCTAAAGTAGCTAATCGCGAGATAGAGCGATATCTGCGAACCTTCTGCGGCCATTATTAAGAAAAGTGGGTCGAGGTGTTGCCAATAGCTGAATTCTGCGCTAACTTAGCAAGATCTGAAGCAATGTCGCTGGCGCCGTTCGAAATAACGCATAGCTATCTTCCGAGAATAAGTTTCCAGCTGCCGAGCGAACCCAGCTCTGCGGAACTATCCACCGCTACGTCGTTAAAGAGAGTCGCCGCCGCCACGGCGGAAGCGCTCCGATCTCAGATAGAAGAAGCGATCAAAGTAGCGAAAGAAGCGATGGAATCGGCTTAGAAGAAGATAGTAACTCGAACTAATAGAAAGCGGTCGCCGATAGAATTCGAGGAAGGTCAAAAGGTCTGGCTCAACACGCGAAACCTAAGGCTAAAAGGCAACGCGAAGCTCAACCTACGCTACGTAGGTCCGTTCAAGATAGTGGAAAAGAGATCGCCAGTAACTTATCGGCTCCAGCTACTAAAGGCGTTCCGGATCTACGACGTTTTCCATTTAGATCTGCTAAGCCTGGACCCTGAGAACGGTCTTCCAGAACAGGAGTTCGCCGAACCCCTGCCAATCGAGATAGACAGTAAGGAAGAAGAGTAGGAGGTAGAAGATGTAATGGACGTAAAGAAGATAAGGGGGTCCATTAAAGCAAAGATCTCGTAGAAGGGGTAGCTAGAAGACTATAAATAGTATCCGATCGAGAACCTCTGGAATTCGGCAGAGCTGCTAAGAGAGTTCTACGTGCGGAACCTGTAGAAGCCGAAACCTAAGTAGCTTAGAAGCTAATAGTTTAAGAAGAAGAAAGCCGCGTCCGCTCCACCGGCGCGGAAGCTAATAAAGATAATCGTAACAGTCGCCTCGGGGAGGTCTTCGACGCGGCCACTACCTACTACCGGTTCAGCAGGCAGCTCGCCGACGCCGTGGCGTGCCAGCGCTGCCGACGCTGCAGTAGGTAAGCGCTTTAGTAGAAGAAAAAGAAGAAGAAGAAACGACGCTGCGGACGGATCTATATAGACCTCCGAGGCGACGCACAGACCAGCCGAGCCGCAGCTTAGAAGGCCGCAGATCAGATCAGATAGCGTCGATTACATAAACGCTAAGTAAAGGACTTTAGACGCCGACGATGTAAGAAATTGAAGAAGCGATAAAGAGAACGTTGTTTTTAATAGAAGACGGAAGAGGTAACATTGGCGTTGGAGGGGATTTTCGAGAAGGAGACGTCGAATCAAAAAAAAAAAAGTGAAGATTTTCGGGTGGATAGGGTGACTAAGCGGTCGAGGGCGACCGCTAGTAAGGGAGGGGGGTAGTGTTACGGCGGCAGAAAGGGATGGGACTAGATAATAGGGTGGACTATTGGAATTTCGGCTCGGCCCTTCCGGACCGAGCCGGGCCTTGGCACGCCACCCCCCCCCAAAGGTCTCGTCCACTACTACATAGATTCCTTTCCCTCCTTAGTTCGAGATATAGTTATCAAAAAGGCCGTATTGAATTATATCTGCGTGCCCGGATCAACCTCTTTCTATTAGCTTGAGTTACTATCTTCTTCTAAGCTGAATCTATCGCCTCTTTCGCTACTTTAATCGCTTCTTCTATCTGAGATCGGAGCGCTTCTGCCGCCGCTGCGGCGATTCTCTTCGACGAAGTAGTAGTGGAAGGTTCTAAAGAGCTGGGTTTATTCGGCAGCTAAAAGCTTATCCTTGGAAGATAACCGTATGTTATCTTAAACGGCGCTAGTAAGGTAGCTTCTAACTGTGCTAAATTGGCGCAGAATTCGGCTATCGGCAACATCTTAATCTACTCTACTTAATAATAGCTGCAGAAGATTCGTAGATACTTTTCTATCTTACAGTTAGCTACTTTAGACTGACTATCGGTCTAAAGGTAAGCGGCCGTGCTGAGCTTTCTACGAATTCCAAGGGCTTGGTTAATAGCTTTCTATACGTCGGCAGTGAACTAAGGACCCCTATCCGTAGTAATAGTATCCGGCAGGCCGTAGTGCTTCCATATATGCTGGATCAACATTCTTACTGTTTCTTCCGCCGTAGTTCCTTTATCCTTAGCTCGGCAGGGGATGAAATAGCGTTCCTTGCTTAGTCGATCTACTACGTTGAGCGTAGCGTCGTATCTATTAGAATCTAGCAGGCCGGTTACGAAGTCTATCGTAATGTGCTGCTATAGTTTCTTAGAGATCGGAAGTGGCTTTAACAGGCCGGCCGGAAGGCCGTAACGTGGCTTCGCAGCTCGGCACACATAACAGTTAGCTATAAACCGGTGGATCCTCTCGAAAATTCGCGGGAACCAGTAGGTCGTCCTTACTGCTTCTATCGTCTTCTTTGATCCTGCGTAGCCTATATCTGTAGAACTATAAACCAGCTAGATAACCTCCGTAATCAGTTCTTCTGGAACAATTAGTTTCCCTTAGCCAGTTTTTCCGAGCTTCTGCTGCTAATTAAGCCGTTCCACCTTCTCGTACAGCGTCTCTTCTTTAGGTAGCGGCCCTATCGTACAGATCTCTACCTCTTTTAACACCTTAGCGTCTACTATTCGTTCTGTCAGCACCTTCTGAAACATATTCGGATCTTCTTTCGCGCGGCTAGTCTTTCCTTCTCTTCTCGTTAGCGCATTAGCCTTTCCATTTTAAGCTCCAGGTCGATAAGTGATCTTGAAGTCGAATCCGGATAAGTAGGCAGCCTACCGGGCCTGGCAGCGTAATAGCTTCTGCTTCTTTATAAAGTAGGTTAGTGACTAGTAGTCCGTAAGGACCTGGACTGTGCTCTATCTAGCTATAAGCTCCGGTTTCCACTTCTCGAAAGCCTAAATAATAGCTAACAGTTCTTTATTATAGATAGCGTAGTTCCTCTTAGCATTATTTATAGACTTGCTAAAGAAAGCTACCGGATAGAGAGTCTCGTCGTCGTTAGCGTATTAAGAAAGGACCCCTGCTGTCACTGTGTCGGAAGCGTCCGTTTCTATATAGATTGTCTTTTCCGGTCGGAAGTGCGCTAGCACTAGCGCTGAGGCCACCGCCCCCTTTAGTCGGTTGAAAGCTTCCGTACACTTCTCGTTCTATAGGCCAGCGGCCTCCTTCTTTAACGCCTTATTTAGGGGTCTCGCTATCTTGCTAAAGTCCTTAATGAACTGTCGATAGTAGCTGCAGAATCCGAGAAACGCTCTGATTTGCGTAGTGTTTCCGGATTTCGGTTGCTTCTATTCTGCAACGGCGGCCACTTTCGATAGGTCTATCCGAATTCCTTCTCTTCCAACGATAAGACCGAGGTATTTGACTTCGGTCTAATAGAACTCGCTCTTCTTTGTGTCGGCGTTTAATCCGACCTCGCGGAGTCTCTTTAATACCCTCTTAATGTAGTCCGTATGTTGCTCTCTCGCTCCCTTAGTATAGATAAGAATGTCGTCTAAGTAGATAGACACGAACCGTTCTAGCATGTCTATAAAGGTGTAGTTTATAAAGCGTTGCTACACTGCCGGCGCGTTGGTGAGTCCGAAAGGCATTACTAGCTACTTGAAGTTGCCTATGCGCGTAGCGAATGTCGTAAGGTCTTCTGTTTGTCCTTCTTTGTTTCTTAATCGATGGAAAGCTTGGCGAATATCCAGCTTGCTGAACTACTTAGCCTTAGCTACTCGTTGTATAGTCTCGTCTATTAGAGGCAGCGGATACATATCTCTCTTAGTAACCTTATTAAGGCTACGGTAATCCACATACAGTCGGAGGCTACCTCCGGGCTTCCTTACGAAAAGAATCGGTAACGTATATTCTGCAGAGCTTAGCGTAATAAACTTCTTCGCCAAGTTTTCTCTAACAAACACTTCTACCTAGTCCAGCTCCGCTAGTAACAGTCTTCTTAAGGGCTCGGTTCTCGGCAGCTTAGCTCCTTCTTTCAGTCGGATCTTGTTGTTATATTCCGATCAGTGGAGTAGCAAGAGGTTGGAGTTAGCCTTCGAGAACACGTTAGTGTAACTATAGAGTTCTTTCGGTAATACCTCCAGTAGGTCCACTTCTTCTTTCGCTATTATCTTCTAGTAGTCTTTGATATCCTTTATTAAGATAGCATAAACCTCGATGTCCGACGACCTCGCGAGGGTTATTAAAGCTTCTAAGCTTATTATTCCTATCGTGTCTAGAGGGTCGGACCGATACTTCGGAACTCCTTTAATAGTCTTGACTTTCAGTGTAGCGTTGGCGACTGTGACCAATTCGGCGGCGATTCCGGTCTGCTGGTTTTTGAATCCAAGGGTGCCTTTACCTACGTTAATAACGGCTTTCTGGTTCTTTATCTATTTTTGTCCTATAATAATGTTAAACCTTCTGATATCTATAATTCGGAACGTTGCCTCCGTAGTGCGACCTACTAGGGTAGTCTTTAATAGCACATGGTGCGTGACGCTCTTAGTGTCCTGTCCGTTGTATGCCGAAATCCGTGTCGGCGATGCTATCTCTACCGGATAGCTATATCCCTTTATTAGCTTTTGAACCAATCGATAGTGGATCGCTGCTCCGATAAGGGCCCCTGTGTCGATAAAAGCTCTTAGCTAAAGTAGTTTGCTCGAGCTATCTAGAGGGTAGACAGGAATTGGAAGGATAATAGCTGTTTCTGTGTTTACTTCCACCGCCGCCGAGAGCGGGTCGCTGCAGCTGTTGATGCTTCCTTTCTGCAGTACCGTAGTTCGTGTTAGTGCCCTATTGCCTATGCTGGATAGGGGGCCTATCCTTCTAGCTGGTCTTTTCCTGGGATTCGCAGTAGCACTCCACTGTCCACACTGTCGGTGTCGTTCGGAGCCGGCTCTATAGCTTGTATAGTCTTTCTTAGCGGCTGCGGCTGCTTCGTAACACAATACTCCTACTTCTGTTAGGCCGTTGCTTGGCATCTTGTAGCGATATAGCCAGGCTTTCTATACGCGTAGCAGGTAGGGACGAACGACGAACGCGGTAACTGATAAGATAGCTGCAGAGGTGCTCTCCGGAAAGGTGCAGGGGGTCGCGTCGCCTGCGTTATCGACGGCTTCTAGGTCGATTCGCGCGATTTCGCGTAAGCGCTCAGATTCCTTACTGTAACTCTCGCTTAGTACACGAAGCTCTTAAGGTCTTTATCTTCTACTAAGGCTATAGCTGCGGCCAGTTCAGGGTTTAGCTTCTGCCTTAGTAGGTGGAGCTGCTTATCTTCTGACACTCGGGCTCTGATCGCATATTTTCTAAACAGTCTGTAGAGCTCTTCGAACGTCTGCCGGTTCTAGTTAATCTTATCTAGCTGTTCGCGGGCCGTCTTCTTTCGGAAGGGGTCTCCGAAGCGTTGATCTAGTGCTTTGATCGCTTCCTCGGCAGTTACCTCTTCTAGGTCCGCTACTAGCGAAAAAGCTTCGCCTTCTAATCGCGACTCTAGGTAGGCCAATCTATCTCCGGCACTGTTTCCGGCATAGTCTCGATCTATCTTGTTCTTTATCTTTTTTTTAAATGCTTCCTAATCCTTGGGATCTCCGCCTCTAAACGCCGGTAGATCCGGTAGTAACGTTATTAGCGTGCCGCCTTAACTGTAGGCCGCCGGTAAGGCGGTCTCTGCTTGTTCTTCTTAATGCGGTGGCAGCGCCGACGACACTGCTGCTTCCATCTTAGCTAGCTAAGTCTTTATTGCTTTTAGTTGTGCTAGTCAGTTTGCCGCTTGGTTTTCCAGCATATCTATAATAGTCTTAGCCGATTCCTTCTCGGCTCTTACCGTCTCTATTTCCTCTCTTAACTGTCTCTTTTCTTCTAGGGTTCTGTAAAACAGCTTCTTAATAAGGTCTATGCTGTCGTAGACCTTCCCTACTCCGTTCTCGTTTACGTAATCTTTAAATATCTCGAGTGTGCAGTCGTAGATTTTCTTGTATTCGTTTATTCGTTCCTTAATCTCTGCGGTCTCTTCTGCTGTAAAGCCTCCGATAATAAACTTATTATCGATAACACTGGAGCGCCTACTCGCTCTGTTAGTCTATTCTCTTCTGCTTCTGCTTCGGCCTATAACGCCGCTCTCTACAGTTAAGAAGCTCTCTATAGCTATCTTACGGTGCTGTTGTTTAGTTTGGTTTGTATAGTGCGCGTACGTTATTCGGGTGTCTGGATGGTTCAACGGTCCCTTTCGCGCAGCGTAGTAATAGTGTAGTAAGTGAGTTCGAGATATAATAATCCGGGCACGCAGATAAGATTCAATACGGCCTTTTTGATAACTATATCTCGAACTAAGGAGGGAAAAGAATCTATGTAGTAGTAGGCGAGAGCTTTGGGGGTAGTGTGCCAAGGTCCGGCTTGGTCCGGAAGGGCCGAGCCGAAATTCCAAGGGTCTACCCTATCGCTTAGTTCTACCCCTTTCTGCCGCTGCAACATTAGGGAGGTCTGTAATAAAGTCTACTGTTAAGTCTTGCTAGGGCCGGTCTGGGATTAGTAGGGGTTTTAGCAGCCTATACTTTAGTTTACGCTAGGGCTTCGTCTGTCCGTACACATCGCAGTTCTGTACAAACCTGCGAATGTCCCTCGCTATCGCTAGCTAGTAGTAGTCCCTAGCGACAATGCTGTACGTCTCCTTACGCCCTAGGTGCCTAGTTACTATAGAGTTATGCGCCTGTTGTATTAAGCTCGTACAGAGCTTCTTGTCTGCCAGGACCTAAATCCGATTCCTAAACTTTAATTTGTTCTCCTTATCTACTGTAAGGGGCCTAAGAATCTTGGTTCAGAAACTTAAGGTTGGGTATCTATATAAAGGAACTAATAGGCAGTTCCTTCGTCGTCTGCTGCTGTACGATTTGTACCTACGAAGCTAAGCTAGCAATTCCCCCTTTGTGTAGGGGTGCAAGGTTCCCCCTTTGTATAGAGGATTAGGAGTTACCTCCTCTATACAGTAGTGCAGAGTTTTCCCCTCTATTTAGAGGGGCGGTAGCTCCCCTTTGTGCAGGACTGTAGTGTTCTCCCTCTATATAGGAGTAGGGTCCTGTCGGTGGTTCCGTACAGAGGGTAGGGTCGTGCTGGCGCTGCTAAGTTGCAGTCCTTAGGGCGACGGTTAGCTTAGGTCGGGTCTAGGACCTAGGCTAGGTAGCGCCCCCTAACAATACCCTCCCCCCCTTCCCTTCTTGTAGTGCCTCTTCTGTACAGCGGCGTGCTTAAATTACCTAGCTCCTGCTGTTCCTTTGGCAGGTCGCAGCTTCCTATTTCGTCTAGTCGTCCGAGTCGTCGTCTCTCGTCGCCCCCCCTAGGTCGCGGTTGCCTCTTGCCATTTTACCTGTTTGTAGCAGCTGCCCTGCTTGCTATTCCCCTTATAGCAGACAGTTACCTTAAGCCTTCTCCCTTCTCTTTCCTTCCCCCTTCTCTCCTCTCCCTATACTGTCTACTGTCTACTACTATCTGCTACTGTCTACTATCTACTATTAGCTACTAGCTACTATCTACTACTACTATGTCGTCCGCCCCGTCTAGTAGCTCCCTTGTAGTTGCTAGCCCCGCCTCCTCCCCTCGTCTGGCTAGGGTCCCTCCCTATTTCTACCTCTAGCAGTAGGGCCCTTAATTTGACTAGCAGCTACGCTTCCGGTTCGTACAGATTCTCGTCTTCTGTACAGTCTAAGCTAACGTCTTAGGTGCTATACCTGCGAGCAGTAGGATGCGGCCGGGCTCCCCTTCTACGCTTTCTAGTGTAACCCTGCCTAGGTTACACCCTAACAGCTAGCTATAGCCTAGGCGTCGTATGTTAACGCCCTCCTTATCGCTACTTAGGGCCAGCCTTGTGCCTCCTGCCCCAACTCCCCCTAGCCCTTACTTAGCCTATACCGCCTCCTAGGCTTCTGGGCTAGGGTATGTGCCTCGTGCAAGTAGAAGGATAGCTCCTTCTACTGCCCCTACTGCTGTCTGGGGGAGGTACGTAGGGGTAGGGGGGTGCCTCTACTTCCTGGGGCTAGCCCTAGTAGGGGTAGGGGCCCGGCTGGGCAGGAGGTAGTAGAGATCTTAGATAATAAGTCGGTTGCTCTAGTCCCCTAGAGTAGTGGCCAGTAAGCTACCCCCCCCCCTAGATAGTGTAAGAAATTTCAGACGGTTTTCTCTTAACTTATCTTATTTCTACTCCCCCTCCTATTTGTCCCTTGGCTGTAATACAGGGTGGGTTGGCCCGTGTTATTACTATGCCTTGCCAAGGTTTATATATCTGGTACATATTGGTCAAGTCACTTCCGAGTTACTTAACTAGTCCCTTTTGGCTTAAGTGTACCGCGTTACATCACTTAACTCGGAAGTGACTGCTAAAAGTGTACGATGAAAGGCCCGGGTTCAATTCCCAGGGGGCGCATCTTTCAACTAGCAAGTGGAAGCAGCGTTGACGTATGTCCGTTTGTCCACTACTCCGTACAGAATAAGGCAGACCTGGTAAAGGTCCAGCTGGCTGTGTGCAGACCTGCCGGGGGGGGGTTGATTGCGTATGCGGCATAGGGGGGCTGTGCAAATTGCATACGTAGCCTGTGAGTAAGCGCAGCTTACGAGGTCGTAAGCCTGTAGCGCAGGGGGTAGTGATACGGGGTGGGTTGGCCCGTGTCATTACTATGCCTTGCCAAGGTTTATATATCTGGTACACATTGGTCAAGTCACTTCCGAGTTACTTAACCAGTCCCTTTTGGCTTAAGTGTACCGCGTTACATTAGGCTGTTCCTTTCTTCTAGCCCTTATCTCGTACAGTGTCGTACGATGTCGTGTTAGCAGGACCCCGTAGTGTCCTACGTTGTAATTCTCGATCCTTTAACAACCTAGGTCTGCCTATAGCTGCCCTGTCCTTAGGGTAGATCGTGCCTCCTTCTGCCGTACAGCGTAGTGTTACTGTAACTAGGCAGGGGGATGGTTCTCCTCCTATCCGTCTAGTGCGGTTGTGTCTTATAGAGCCTTGTACAGTTCCTATATAGGCTCTGCCTATCCTCTCTATTTTACTAAGTACTCTGCCTTCGCCTGCTTCCTCCGACTCTTAAGGATCCCCTCTACTTTATACTCTTCCCGGCCCTTAGTTATAATTGCGGGCGGGCGCGCGTCGTTAGTCGTCTAGTGCAGTAGGGGGTCCGTGTTCGCCGGCTGTACAAGGTCTACGTAGAAGACTAGATAAATCCCTAGGGGGGTGTTTAGTCGTACAGCGTATATCCCTACTAGCCGGACTACTGTAAACTTCCTGTTCCTCTAATCCAGCTTCTTGCTCGGCCGGTCTATACAGATGTTTCGCTAGTTTAGCTAGACCTTATCCCCTGCCTCGTACCTTAGTGCAGTCTATCGTCCCTTGTTAGCCTGCTCTTCTGCGTTCTGTTAAGCTATAGCTAGGCTCGCCTTTGCCTATTGGTAGGCGTTTGTAATCGTCTATACGATAGCCTCTCCTTGCTGAATTGGGGATCGTACAGGGCGTAGGGTGTTACTACTTGGGATCGGTAGGAGCAGGGAATAGTCGTATCTATAGATCGTAAAGAAGGGGGACAGTCCTGTAGTATCGGCTGTACGGCTGTTAATAGCTAGCTCTGCTATAGGGAGAAGTCGGTTCCAGTTCGTCTGGTTATAGTCGACGTACGCTTAGAGGTACGCTTCCAAAGTTGAATTAACCCTCTCCGTCGCCCCGTCTGTCTGCAGGTACTATGCAGTTAACAGGCGACGTTCTACCTTTAGCAACTAGCAGATCCTTGCCTAGAGCTAGCTCGTAAACTGTGTCCCCCGGTCTAATACAATTGACCTAGGGAAACCGTGCTTGCTGAACGTCGTCCGTATAAAGGCCTAGGCAGTGTCTTTAGCTGTAATAGAGTCCATTCCCTCTAGTATTACCCCCTTCGTTAACTTATCTATAACTACTATAATGTTTCGCTGTCCGTCGCTCTTAGGGAGGTCTGTAATAAAGTCTACTGTTAGATCTTGCTAGGGCCGGTCCGGTATCGGCAGGGGCTTTAGCAGCCTATGCTTTAGCTCGCGCTAGGGCTTCGTCCGTCTGTATACATCGCAGTTCTGTACGAACCTGCGAATGTCCTTCGCTATCGCCGGCTAGTAGTAGTCCTAGGCGATAATGCTGTACGTCTCCTCGCGCCCTAGGTGCCCGGTAGCTATAGAGTTATGCACCCGTTGTATTAAGCTCGTACAGAGCTTCTCGTCTGCTGGGACCTATATCCGATTTCTGAACTTTAGTTTGTTCTCCTCGTCTACTAAGCACTTAGCTGCCGATACCTTAAGGTAGAGCTCAGCTAGGAGCTTCCGTTGCCCTCCCTAGATCGCTGTATAGGCTCCTCGGTATACCTCGTCCTTTTCCACTGCCTCTTCCTATGCTTGCAGTTAGGGTTCCTATAGGTGTGTCGCCGCTAGGCGGATAGTCTCCTCGCCTGGCTCCCCCTTAAACATCTGGAATGTTCGTAACTTTAGCCGGTCGTCCTCGTACGTCGTTGGCATGTCCTAGTCCCGTCTAGACAGTGCATCGGCCCTGCTGTTGTCCTTACCCTTGCGATACTGGAGTCTTATATTAAACCGGCTTAGATATATTGCCTATCGTATGTGCCTCTCGGACAGCTTCCGGGGTTAAGTAAAGTATTCTAGATTCTTGTAGTCCGTTAGGGCGAGGAACTTGGGCACTAAGCGGAGTTCTCTATCCCAGGCTTCGCAACACTGTACGACTGCTAGCAACTCTTTGTCGTAGATAGGGTAGTTGCACTTAGCTAGGGAGTTCTTCTTAGAGAAATATACGTATAGGTGTAGGAGTCCGTCCGAGCCTACCTGTAATAGGATACCCCTAATGCAGTACCCTAAGGAGTTAGTTTCCAGTATTGTTGTACGCTCTAGGTCGAAGGCGGCGAGCGTTGGTCCTGTAGTAAAGAGCTCCTTTAGCTTGTCGAAGCTCCTATCGCATTCGTCCGTCTATTTAAACTGCTTGTCCTTGTACGTTAGCTTAACTAGGGGGCGTACGATCTCTGAGTAGTTCTGTATAAACTAGCGGTAGAAGTTGGCGAACCTAAGAAATTCCTATACGTCCTTAACGTTCGTAGGCGGCTTCTATTGCTTAATAGCATTAATCTTCTTCCTATCTATACTAATGCCTTTCCCTGCCTTAATAATAAAACCTAGGTATTTCGTACGTTAGACGCCGAATTCGCATTTGTCGATGTCGAGGTACAAGCCAGCCTGCTGCAGTCGGTCTAGCACCTTCTTAACATCTCGTACATAATCTGCATAGGTGCTGTCCGTAAAAACCAGGGTGTCGTCGAGGTATACCGAGCAGATGTCGTCTAGTAACCCTTATAGGGACTTGTTAATGTACCTTTAGAAGGTTGCCAGTGCATTGACAAGGCCGAAGGGGGTAACAAGCTACTCAAAAAGACCGTATCTCGTACGGAAGGCAGTTATCTATTTATAGCCTTCCTTAATCCGTATCTTGTAGAAGGCCGAGACTACGTTAAGCTTAGTAACCTACTTCGCCTTGCTAATCCGTCCGAGAGTCTCCTTAATAAGGGGTAGGGGGTACTAGTCCTTCTTAGTAATCGCGTTAATGCCTCTGTAGTCTATGCAGAAACGCAATCCGGCCTTCCCCTCCTTGTAGATAAACAGTACTAGGGCTCCTGCAGACGACGTACTAGCCCGAATAAACCCTTTGGCAAGCAGGTCGTCCAGTGTCTTGCGCAGTACTAAGAGTTCTCTAGAGGACATTCTATACAGCGGTCTGTACGGTACCTCCGGCAGGCCCCTATCTGGACAGGGTTCTAGCTAGATGTTATAGTTAATCCCTTCCCCTCGGTGTAGCAGCAGCTTCGAGGCCGACTTCGGCTCGAAGAGGTCCAGGTATCTAGTATACTCCCTTAGGAGCTTCGTATAGGGGTTCGTTACTTCCTTAGGTGCTAATGCCTTCTCGATGTCCGCCGTTGCTGTGTTGATTTCGGCCTTAGTATTGCTACCTTACGGGATCCTCCCCTAGTCCCGGATCCTCCGCTTTGTTACTGCTAGGTACAACCGTCCTCGTCCGACGTCTAGCTTGCCTTGCTAGCGCTGTATCTAAGGTTTCCCTAGTATTAGGTTATACCCTAACTTGTCCTGTACGACATAGAGGTATAAGTCCTGCTTATAGTGTCCCTGTACCTCCATCGTTACTTTTACTATATAGGTAATGTCCGGTCCTCGTCCAGTAATGCCTAGCATGCGTACAGGTACTGTAGGGGTCGTCTTAATCCGATGTCTCTATACGAAGTCTTCGCTAATTACTCTATACACCAAACATCCTGTATTAATTAATGTCTGCGCCGTTGCGGACCCGTTCAACGTTGGCTATATAATAAACGGCGTCGTCGTTATGTAGTTGCTCTTAAAAGATAGCTAAGTAATGCTTTAATTTGGCAGTCTATCTCGCACCCGCCTCTAGCAGAGTCTTCGCTTAGAGGCTACTCTTTTCCTGACTCGTCGTCTTCCGAGTGGAACTCCTAATCTTCTTATTAAGGCACCGCAGTTGCTACCCTCGCGGTGGTCGGCCGTCCCCTAGGTCTCTCTGCTAGCAGAAGCCTGCAATTCCGTACAGTATAGCCTATCTTGCTATACCGGTAGCAGCTCCCTTCTGCTCGTCTCTTGTTAAGGGTAGCCGTATCTACCTATTACGCCTTTTTAGTAGCGGCCCTTAGCCGTACGGTAGCTGCTGCCGCTACTCTCGTCGTCGTCGGTTCCTAGTCTATAGCGTCTGTCTGTCGCTAGGGGGGTTGTCTTATCTCCTAAGCGCAGCCTATCTGTCTAAGCCTGCGCTACTAGTCGTCGACTATCCTAAGGAGGTCGCAGAATTCCTTGTACGTAGCTGGTCGCATTACGCCTACTAGCCCCGTTATAATCTCCTTAGAGAGGCCTACCTCTAAAGAGGTAATTTTTATCCTGTCCTCCTATTGGAGACCTCCTGCTTCTGCTAAGGTCTGGTCAAATTCCGCGAGAAACTCTCGTATAGTCTTGCATCCTTGTTTTATCGTGTTAACCCGTAGGAGTGCTCGGCTCTCGCGGTCCGGGTCCTTGTAGCTCTTGTCTAGAGCTGCCTAGAGCATCGTCGTCGTAGCTATTGCTAGGTTGGCAATAGCCGTCTCGTAGTACAGTAGAATTCGTGCTGCCGCCCTGCCCTTTAACCTCCTAAAGAGGTAAACTACCTTGTCTAGCTCGGTCGGGTATGCTCCTAAGTCGACTAGGAGCTTAGAGCGCATCTAAGCAGCCTAGGAGGGGTACTCGGCTAGAGCCTCGCTATCGTACATAGAGACGTCGGGGAGTTTGCTCTTAGGGGTCGGGGTGTAGGTTATTGTGTTCGTCGTCGTCGTAGGGGTCGGATCGCGATCGGACGCCCTAAGCTGTCGTAGCTCCTGTTCCCGTTAGGAAATTATCGCAGCCTAGTAGCTTACTTGTTGTTCGAGCTGCCTCTTGCTTTCTAGCAGCTCCTCGTATACGCAGTGCATATGTCCCTCTATAGCCGTAGTTTCTATAGGGATGTCGCCGTCTATCTTTGTTTTATTACTGCGGTTACCGACAGTGCGATTAGTTCCTAATATAAGGGGCCTAAGAATCTTGGTTTAGAAACTTAAGGTTAGGTATCTATATAAAGGAACTAATAGGCAGTTCCTTCGTCGTCTGCTGCTGTACGATTTGTACCTACGAAGCTAAGCTAGCAATTCCCCCTTTGTGTAGGGATGCAAGGTTCCCCCTCTGTATAGAGGATCGGGAGTTACCTCCTCTGTACAGTATTGCAGAGTTTTCCCCCCTATTTAGAGGGGCGGTAGCTCCTCTTTGTGCAGGACCGTAGTGTTCTCCCTCTGTACGGGAGTAGGGTCCTGTTAGTGGTTCCGTACAGAGGGTGGGGTCGTGCTAGCGCTGCTAAGTCGCAGTCCTTAGGGCGACAGTTGGCTTAGGTCGGGTACAGGACCTGGGCCGGGCGGCGTCCCCTAACATCTACTAAGCACTCTGCTGCCGACACCTTAAGGTAAAGCTCTGCTAGGAGCTTCCGCTGTCCTCCTTAGATCGCCGTACGGGCCCCTTAGTACACCTCGTCCTTTTCTACTGCCTCTTCCTATGCCTGCAGTTGTAGTTCCTATATATGTGTCGCTGCTAGGCGGATAGTCTCCTCGCCTGGCTCCTCCTTAAACATCTGGAATGTTCGTAACTTTAGCTAGTCGTCCTTGTACGTCGTTAGCATGTCCTAGTCCTGTCTGGATAGCGCATTAGCTCTGCGGTTGTCCTTACCCTTGCGATACTAGAGTCTTATATTAAACCTGCTTAGGTACATTGCCTATTTTACGTGCCTCCTAGACAGCTTCTAGGGCTATGTAAAGTACTCTAGGTTCTTGTAGTTAGTTAGGGCGAGGAACTCGGGAACCGAGCGGAGTTTACTATCCTAAGCTTCGCAACACTGTACGACTGCTAGCAATTCCTTGTCGTAGATAGGGTAGTTGCACTTAGCTAGGGAGTTCTTCTTAGAGAAATACGCGTATAGGTGCAGAAGTCCGTCTAAGCCTACCTGTAACAAGATGCCTCCTATACAGTACCCTAAGGAGTTGGTTTCCAGTATCGTCGTACGTTCTAGGTCGAAGGCGGCAAGCGTTGATCCTATAGTAAAGAGCTCCTTTAGCTTGTTGAAGCTCCTATTGCACTCGTCCGTCTACACAAACTGCTTGTCCTTATATGTTAGCTCGACTAGGGGGCGTACGATCTCTAAGTAGTTCTGTATAAACTGGTAGTAGAAGTTGGCAAACCTAAGAAATTCCTATATGCCCTTAACGCTCGTAGGCGGTTTCTATTGCTTAATAGCATTAATCTTTTTCTTATCTATGCTAATGCCTTTCCCTGCCTCGATAATAAACCCTAGGTATTTTGTACACTAGACACTGAATTTACATTTGTCGATATTAAGGTACAAGCTAGCCTGCTGCAGTCAGTCCAGTACCTTCTTAACGTCCTGTACGTAATCCGTATAGGTACTGTCCGTAAAAACCAGGGTGTCGTCGAGGTACGCCGAGTAGATGTCGTCTAGTAACCCTTGCAAGGACTTATTAATGTACCTTTAGAAGGTTGCCAGTACGTTAGCAAGGCTAAAGGGGGTAACAAGCTACTTAAAAAGACCGTATCCTGTACAGAAGGCAGTTATCTATTTACAGCCTTCCTCAATCCGTATCTTGTAGAAAGCTGAGACTACGTTAAGCTTAGTAAACTACCTTGCCTTGCTAATCCGCCTAAGAGTCTCCTTAATAAGGGGTAGGGGGTACCGGTCCTTCTTGGTAATCGCGTTAATGCCTCTGTAGTCTACGTAGAAACGCAGGCCGGCCTTCCCCTCCTTATAGACAAACAGCACTAGGGCTCCTATAGACGAGGTACTTGCCTAAATAAAACCTTTGGCAAGTAGGTCGTCCAGTGTCTTGCGCAGTACTAGGAGTTCTCTAGAGGACATTCCGTACAGCAGGCCGTACAGTATCTTAGGCAGACCCCTATCTGGACAGGGCTCTAGCTGGATGTCGTAGTTAATCCCTTCTCCCTAGTGTAGTAGCAGTTTTAAGGCTAACTTTGGCTCGAAGAGGTCTAGGTATCCTGCGTATTCCCTTAGGAGCTTCGTACAGGGGTCTGTCGCTTTCTTGGGCGCTAGTGCCTTCTTGATGTCTGCAGTCGCAGTGTTGATCTCGGCCTTAGCATTGCTACTCTGCGGAGTCCTCCCTTAGTCTTAGAGCCTCTGCTTCGTTGCTGCCAGGTGCAGTCGTCCTCGTCCGACGTCCAGCTTGCCTTGCTAGCGCTCTATCTATAGCTTCCCTAATATCAGGTTATACTCTAACTTGTCCTGTACGACATACAGGTATAAGTCCTGCTTATAGTGTCCCTGTATCTCTATCGTTACTTTCACTATATAGACAATGTCCGGTCCTCGCCCAGTAATGCCTAACATGCGTACAGGTACAGTAGGGGTCGTCTTAATATAGTGTCTCTGTACGAAGTCTTCGCTAATTACTCTGTACACTAAACATCCTATGTCAATCAATGTCCGCGCTGTTACGGACCCGTTTAGCGTAGGCTGTACGATAAACGGCGTAGTCTTTATGTAGTTGCTCTTAAAAGATAGCTAAGTAGTGCTTTAATTTGGCAATCTATCTTATATACGCCTCTAGTAGAGCCTTTACTTAGAGGCTACTCTTTTCCTAACTCGTTGTCGTCCAAGTAGGACTCCTAATCCTCTTGTTAGGGCGCCGCAGTTGCTACCCTTGCAGTAGTCGGCCGTCCCCTAGGTCTCTCTACTAGCAAAAGCCTGCAATTCTGTGCAGTATAGCCTATCTTGCTATACCGGTAGCAGCTCCCTTCTGCCCTTCTCTTGTCTAGGGTAGCTATGTCTCCCTACTGTGCCCTTTTGGCAGCGGCCCTTAGCTGTATAGTGACGGCTGCTGCTACCCTCGTCGTCGTTAGTTCCTAGTCTATAGCGTCTGTCTGCCGCTAGAGGGGTTGTCGCATCTTATAAGCGCAGCTTATCTGTCCGAGCCTGCGCTGTTGGTCGTCGACTATCCTAAGGAGATTACAGAATTCCTTGTATGTAGCTAGTCGTATTACGCCTACTAGTCCTGTTATAATCTCCTTAGAGAAGCCTACCTCTAAGGTAGTAATTTTTATCCTGTCCTCCTATTAGAGTCCTCCTGCCTCTGCTAGAGTCTAGTCGTATTCTGCGAGGAATTCTTGTACAGTCTTGCGTCCTTGCTTTATTGTGTTAACCTGTAGGAGTGCTCGGCTCTCGCGGTCTAGGTCCTTATAGCTCTTGTTAAGAGCTGTCTAGAGCATCGTCGTCGTAGCTATTGCTAGGTTGGCAATAGCCGTCTTATAGTACGGCAGAATCCGTGCTGCCGCCCTGCCCTTTAACCTCCTAAAGAGGTATACTACCTTGTCTAGCTTAGTCGGGTATACTCCTAAGTCGACTAGAAGCTTAGAGCATATCTAGGCAGCCTAGGAGGGGTATTCGGCTGGAGCCTTACTATTGTAAGTAGTGACATCGGAGAGTTTGCTTTTGGGGGTCGGGGTGTAGGCTATTGTGTTCGTCGTCGTAGGGGTCGGATCGCAATCGGACGCCCTAAGCTGTTGTAGCTCCTGTTCCTATTAGGAAATTATCGCAGCCTAGTGGCTTACTTCCTGCTCGAGCTGCCTCTTATGTTCTAGCAGCTCCTTGTACGCGCAGTGTATCTGTCCCTATATAGCTGTAGGTTCTATAGAGATATCGCTGTCTATCTTCGTTGTATTACCGCAGTTACTAACAGTAAGATCAGTTCCTAATGTAAGGGCTTAAGAATCTTGGTTCAGAAACTTAAGGTTAGGTATTTATATAAAGGAACTAATAGGCAGTTCCTTTGTCGTCTGCTGCTGTACAATTTGTACCTACGAAGCTAAGCTAGCAATTTCTCTCTATATAGGGATACAAGGTTCGCACTCTGTATAGAGAGTTAGGAGTTTCCCTCTATATAGTAGTATAGAGTTTTCCCTCTGTTTAGAGGGGCGGCAATTCCCCTCTGTTTAGAGAGGCAGCAATTCCCCTCTATATAGGGCTATAGGATTCTCCCTCTGTACAGGAGTAGGGTCCTATCGGTAACTCCGTACAGAGGGTAGGGTCGTGCTAGCGCTGCTAAGTCGCAGTCTTTAGGGCGACGGCTAGCTTAGGTCCAGGACCTAGGCTGGGCGGCGCCCCCTAACATCGATAGCTTCTAGTTCGATTCTCGCGATTTCGCGTAAGCGCTTAGGTTTCTGGCAGTGACTCTTGCTCGGTGCACGAAGCTCTCGAAGTCTTCGTCTTCTACCAACGCTATAGCTGCAGCCAGTTCAGGGTTCAGCTTCTGCCTTAGTAGGTAGAGCTGCTTATCTTCTAACACTCTAGCTCTAATAGCGTATTTTCTAAACAGTCCGTAGAACTCTTTAAACGTCTACTAGTTCTGGTTGATCTTATCTAGTTGCTTACAGGCTGTCTTCTTCCGGAAGGGGTCTCTGAAGCGTTAATCTAGCACTTTAATCGCTTCTTCGGCAGTGACATCTTCTAGGTCTGCTACTAACGAAAAAGCTTTACCTTCTAGTCGCGATTCCAGGTATGCTAACCTGTCTCCTGTACTCCTTCCAACGTAATCGCAGTCTATCTTATTCTTTATTTTCTTCTTAAATGCTTCCCAATCTTTAGGGTCCCCGTCCCTAAACGCCGGTAGATTAGGTAGTAACGTTATCGGTATGCCGCCTTAACTGTAGGCCGCTAGTAAGGCAGTCTCTGCTTGTTCTTCTCTATATAGTAGCAGCGCCAACGACATCGCTGCTTCTATCTTAGCTAACTAAGTCTTTATCGCCTTTAGTTGTGCTAGCCGATTCGCTGCTTGATTTTCTAACACGTCGATAATAGTTTCTGCTAACTCCTTCTCGGCTATTACCGTTTCTATTTCTTCTCTTAGTCTCCTGTTTTCTTCCATGTTCCTATAAAACTTCTTTTCGACAAAGGTGATAATGTCGAACATCTTCTTAGCTCTATTTTCTGCTAGATACTCTTCTATTTCCTCTAGCTTGCGTACGTACAGTTCGGTATAGCTCTCTATGCCCTTTCTCGCTTTATCTATCTCTTCTTCTATAAGGCCCTTAGTAGCTATTCTATCGTCGAGGATGCTAGTACGCCTATCCCTCGGTCTATTAGTCTTTCTCTTTCCGCTGCAGCCTGTAACGCCGCTTTCTACTGTCGAGAAGCTCTCTATAGCTGTCTTACAGTGCTGGGGGTTGTTAGTTTAGTGTATTAGTACGCGTGCATTGTTCGGGTGTCCGGATTGTTTAACAGTCCCTTTCGCGCAGCGCAGAGTTGGTATAGTGAGTGAGTTCGAGATATAATGATCTGGGCACGTAGATATAATTCAATACGGCCTTTTTAATAACTATATCTCGAACTAAGGAGGGAAAGGAATCTATGTAGTAGTGGGTAAGAGCTTTAGGGGTAGTGTGCCAAGGCCCGGCTCGGTCCGGAAGGGCCGAGCCGAAATTCCAAGGGTCTACCCTATTACTTAGTCCTACCCCTTTCTGCCCCTACAACAATAATAATATTAAACCTTCCGATATCTATAATTCGGAACGTCGCTTCCGTAGTCCGACCAGTCAGTGTAGTCCTTAATAGCATATAGTGCATAGCACTTTCTGTGTCCTGTCTGTTGTACGCCGAAATTCGCGTTAGCGATGCTAGTTCTACTAGGTAACTATACCCGTTTATTAGCTTCTAAACCAATCGATAGTAGATCGCAGCTCCGATAAGGGCTCCTATATTAATAAAAGCTCTTAGCTAAAGTAGTCTGCTTAAGCTATCGAGGGGGTGGACAGTAATTAGAAGGATAATAGCTGTCTCTGTGTTCACTTCTACCGCTGCTAAGAGCGGATCGCTGCAGCTGTTAATACTTCCTTCTTCTAGCAACGTAGTTCGTGTTAGTGCCCTATTGTCTATGCTAGATAGGGGGCCTATCCGTCTAGCTGGTCTTTTCCTAGGATTCGCAGTAGCACTCTACTATCTACACTGTTAGTGTTATTCGGAGCCGGCTTGATAGCTTAGATAGTCTTTCTTAGTAGCTGCGGCTTCGTAGTATAATATTCCTGCTTCTGCTAGGCCGTCGCCGGACATCTAGTAGCGATGTAGCTAGGCTTTCTACATATGTAGCAGGTAGGGACGAACGACGAACGCGGCGGATAAGGTGTCTACTAGGTAGGGCCTCGGTAGAAAGGAGCAGGGGGTCGTGTTGTCGGCGCCGACTACTTCTAAATTGTAAAGGCTTAAGAATCTTGGTTTAGAAACTCGAGGTTAGGTATCTATATAAAGGAACTAATAGGCAGTTCCTTCGTCGACTGCTGCTGTACAATTTGTACCTATAAAGCCAAGCTAGAAATTTCCCTCTATATAGGGGTACAAGGTTTACACTCTGTATAGAGGATCGGGAGTTCTCCCTCTGTATAGTAGTATAGAGTTCTCCCTCTGTTTAGAGGAGCAGCAATTCCCCTCTATATAGGGCTATAGGGTTCTCCCTCTGTATAGGAGTAGGTCCTGTCGGTAATTCCGTACAGGTAATAGGGTCGTACTGGCTTCGCTAAGTCGCAGTCCTTAGGGCGACGGCTGGCTTAGGTTAGGTCTAGGACCTGGGCTAGGCGGCGCCCCCTAACAATACCCCCCCTCTCCCTTCTTGTAGTGCTCCTTTCGTACAGCAGCGTGTCGTACGCCCTTAGCTCCTTGTGTTCCTTTAGTAGGTCGCGACTTCCTATTTCTGTCTAGTCGTTTATATAGCTGTTGTTCGTCGTCTACTAGGTCGTAGTTGCCTCCTTGCCTTTCTATACAGCTGTAGCAGCTGCTCTGGTTGCTATTGCCTTCTATAGCAGGCAGCTGCCTCCTAAATACCCACCCTCTCCCTTCTCTTTCCCTTTCCTCTTTTCCTTCTATTCCCTGCCTGCCTCCCCCCTTCTACGCCGTCTACTGTCTACCGTCTATTATCTACTACTAATGTCTACCGTCCACTATAGCTCTACTACTAGTTACCCCCTACCTACTAGCTACTACTGCTATGCTACCCGTCCTGTCCGGCTATGCTTGCTATAGCTCCCTCGTAGTCGCTAGCTCCTCCCCCGCTCGTCCGGATAGGGTCCCTGCCTATTTCTACCTCTAGTAGTAGAATGCTTAAATTGACTAGGAGCTTCGCTTCTAGTCTGTATAGGTTCCCGTCCTCCTTATAGTCTAAGCTAACGTTTTAGATACTACACTAACGAGCAGCAGGACGCAGTCGAGCTACCCTTCTACGCCTTTTAGTGTAACCCTGCCTAGGTTATACCTTAGCAGGTCGCTATAGCCTGTACGTCGTACGTTAACGCTATCCTTATTGCTACCTAGGGCCAGCCCTACGCTCCCTACTCTAACTCTCTCTAGGGCTTACTTGGCCTGAACTGCCTCCCTGGCTTCTAGGCTAGGGTCTGCGCCTCGTGTAAGTGGAAGGACGGCTCCCTCTACTGCCCCTACCGCCGTCTAGAGGAGGCACGTAGGGGTAGTAGGGTTCCTCTGCTCCCTAGGGCTGGCCTAGGTAGGGGTCCTGCTAGGCAGGAGGTAATTGAGATTTCAGATAGGGAGTCGGCCGCTCTAGTCCTACAGGGTAGTAGCTAGTAAGCTACCCCCCCCCTAAGGTAGTATAAGAAATTTTTAGACGGTTCTGCTCTTAACTCCTTTTATTACTACTTTCCTTCCTACCTGCTTTCTGGCTGTTCCCTTCCTTCTGCCCTTCTTCTGTATAGCGTCGTATAGTGTAATGTCAGTAGGATCCTGTAGCGTCCTATATCGTAATTCTTAATCCTTAACAACCTAAGTCGCTAGCGGCTGTCTTGTACCTAGGGCAGATCGGGCTCCCTTTTCGCTATATAGCGCAGTGTTACTGTAACTAGGTAGGGGAATGGTTCTATTCCTACCTGTCTAGCGCAGATACGTCCTATAGGGCCTCGTACAGTTCCTACGTAGGTTCTGCCTATTCTCTCTACTTAACTAGGTACTCTACCCTTTTCTTCTTTCTTTGGCTCTTAAGGATTCCTTCTACCTTGTACTCTTCCTGGCCCTTAGTTATAATTGCTAGTGGGCACGCGTCGTCTGTCGTCTGGTGCAGTAGGGGGTCTGTGTTCGCTGGCTGTATAAGGTCTACGTAGAAGACTAGGTAGATCCCTAGGGGAGTGTTAAGTCGTACAGTATAGGTCCCTACTAGTCGGACTACTATAAACTTCCGGTTCTTCTAGTCTAGCTTCTTGCTTAGTCGGTCTGTACTGTCAGAGGAGAGGCTGAGGTGGGTGTGGGTTGTTATAAGAGCTAAAGTTAAGAGGAGGAGCTAAAGAACTAAAGTCTAAAGAGTAGTTGTATGTTGGGAGTTAGAAGGTTGTTCTAAGTTAATTGTATAAGACAAGCTATAAAGAAGGAAAACAGAAAGATAAGGGGGCGGCAGCTGCTTCTTATGTCCCTCTGCCCTAGCTAGTTGTTTGCCCCTTTGCTGCTGGATTTCCTAAGAAGTTTCTTAACAAGCTTCTCTCCTTTGTTCTGTTAACCGAGTTACTTCTAAAACCTTCTTTTCCTAAAGGTTCTAGAACTGAAACAGAACATTCTAAAGAGCAGGTCGAGTCGCTTCCCGTGCGCCTAGAAGCTTCTTGGTCAGACTAGCAAGTGTTGAGTTATAGGCTGTTAAGGGTAGTAGAGCTAGATAGGACCTTGGGACTGTTAGGGGTTTTCCACTGTCTGCTAGTTGTAGTTCTAGTAGCTTTCTTAACCTAATTGTTCGTCCTTAAGGAACCGATTGTAGCGCTTCCAACGCGGCAAGAATAGTCTTGGTTGGACCTTTGGTTGTTGAGATATGGCCTGTAAACTATAGTAGTGCTTAGTGGGACTTTGGTACTGTTGTCCTTGTTCTTCTAGCTGTTGACCGTAACAGTAGCCCCCCTTAATATAGCTAAGTTCCTACGAAGCCTAAATAGTTCCAGATACCGAGGGTGAGCCTGTTTATTCCCAGGAGCAGGTCTAATGTTACAGTTAATATTCTATTAGTATGCAGCATCTGTTGCAGCGGTGGAAAGTGGTGGGACTAAGTAATGGGGTGGACCCTCGGAATTTCGGCTCGGCCCTTCCGGACCGAGCCGGGCCTTGGCACGCCACCCCCCCTAAAGGTCTCGTCCACCACTACATAGATTCCTTTCCCTACTCAGTTCGAGATATAGTTATTAAAAAGGCCGTATTGAATTATATCTGCGTGCCCAGATTATTATATCTCGAACTCACTCCCTACACTACTACCGCGCTGCGCAAAAGGGACCGTTGAACTATCCGGACCCCTAAATAACGCATGCGCACCAACATACAAACCAACAACCCCAGCACTGTAAGAAAGCTATAGAGAGCTTCTTAGCGGTAGAGAGCGGCGTTACAAGCAGAAGAGAAAAGACTGACAGAGCGAGCAGGCGCTCTAGTGTCATCGATAATAAGTTCATTATCGGAGGTTTTACAGCGGAAGAGACCGCAGAGATTAAGGAACGAATAAGAGAATACAAGAAAATTCACGACTGCACGCTCGAGGAACTTGAGGATTACGTAAACGAGAACGGAGTAGGAAAGGTCTACGACAGTATAGACCTTATTAAGAAGCTGTTTTACAGAACCCTAGAAGAAAAGAGACAGTTAAGAGAGGAAATTAAAGCGGTAAGAGCCGAGAAGGAATCGGCAGAGACTATTATAGATATACTAGAAAACCAAGCGGCGAACCGACTGGCACAACTGAAAGCGATAAAGGCTCAGCTAGCTGAGATGGAGAGAGCGACGTCGCCGCCACCGCATCGAGAAGAACCAGTAGAGACCGCCTTACTGGCGGCCTATAGTTAAGGCGGCACGTTAATAACGTTACTACCGGATCTACCGGCGTTTAGAGGCGGAGATCCTAAGGATTGGGAAGCATTTAAGAAGAAGATAAAGAACAAGATAGATCGAGACTACGCCGGAAACAGTGCCGGAGATAGATTGGCGTACCTAGAGTCGCGATTAGAAGGTAAAGCTTTTTTACTAGTGGCGGACCTAGAAGAGGTAACCGCCGAGGAGGCGATCAAAGCATTGGATCAACGGTTCGGAGACCCCTTCTGGAAGAAGACGGCCTGTAAGCAGCTGGATAATATTAACCAGAACCGGCAGATGTTCGAAGAGTTCTACGGACTATTTAGGAAATATGCGATTAGGGCCCGAGTAGCAGAAGATAAGCAGCTCTACCTACTAAGGCAGAAGCTGAACCCTGAACTGGCCGCAGCTATAGCCTCGGTGGAAGATAAGGACCTTAAGAGCTTCGTGCACCGAGCGAGAGTTACCGCGAGAAACTTAAGCGCTTACGCGAAATTACGCGAATCGAACCAGAAGCTGTTAATAACGCAGACAATACGACCCCCTGCGCCTTTCCGGAGAGCACCTTAGCAGCCACCTTATTAGCAATCTTATCGGTCACTGCGTTCGTTGTTTGTCTCTACCTGCTATGCGTATAGAAAGCCTGGCTACATCGCTACGAGATGCCAAGCATCAGACAAGCAGAAGCAGGAGTATCGTGTTATAAAGCAGCCGCAGCCTCCGAGAAAGACTATACAAGCTATAGAGCCGGCTCCGAACGACACTAACAGCGTAGACAGTGGAGTGCTACTGAGAATCCTGGGAAAAGATCAGCTAGAAGGATAGGCCCCCTATCCAGCGTAGACAACAGGGCACTAACAAGAACTACGTTACAGAAAGATAAGAGCATCAACAGCTGCAGCGATCCGCTCTTAGCGGCGGTAGAAGTGAACACGGAAACAGCTATTATCCTTCTAATTACTGTCTACCCCCTTAATGGATCGAGCAAATCACTTTAGCTAAGAGCTTTTATCGACACGGCGGCCCTTATCGGAGCGGCCATCCACTATCGATTAGTTTAAAAGATAATAAAAGGATATAGCTATCCAGTCGAGCTAGCGTCGCTAACACGGATTTCGGCATACAACGGACAGGACACGGAGAGTGTTACGCACTATGTGCTATTAAAGATTACCTTGGCAGGTCGCACTACGGAGGCGACGTTCCGAATTATAGATATCGGAAGGTTTAACATTATTATAGGACAAAAATAGATAAAGAACCAGGGAGCAATTATTGACGTAGGTAAAGGCACACTCGGATTCAGAACACTAATTAGCGGCTCCGCCGCTGTCAAGTCAGTCACCGACCCGGTTACAGTTGCCAACGTCAAACCGAACGTTACGACCATCGAAGTGGCTCCGAAGGATCAGTCCGACCCTAAAGACACGATCGGAATAATAAGTTCAGAAGCTCTAACGACCCTCGCGAGGTCGCCAGACAACGAGATTTACGCTATCTTAATAAAAGACATCGAAGACTACTGGAAAATAATAGCGGAAGAAGAAGTGGATCCACTAGAGGTGTTACTAAAAGAACTCTATAGTTACACTAACGTGTTCTTAAAGGCTGACTCCAACCTCTTGCCGCTCCACCGACTAGAATATAACAACAAGATCCGGCTAAAAGATAGAGCCGCGCTGCCGAGAACCGAGCCCCTAAGACGCTTATCTCCGGCCGAGCTGGACTAAGTAGAAGTGTTTGTTCGAGGAAATCTAGCGAAGAAGTTTATTACGCTAAGCTTAGCAGAATATGCGTTACCGATTCTTTTTATGCAGAAACCCGGAGGTGGTCTTCGACTGTGCGTAGACTACCGAGGCCTTAATGAAGTTACTAAGAGAGATGTGTATCCGCTGCCTCTAATTGATAAGACTATACAACGAGTGGCTAAGGCTAAGTAGTTTAGCAAGCTGGATATTCGCTAAGTATTCTATCGATTAAGGAACGAAGAAGGACAAACGGAAGACCTTACGATATTCGCTATGCGCATAGGCAATTTCAAGTAGTTGGTAATGCCTTTTGGGCTTACTAACGCGCCGGCAGTGTGGCAACGCTTTATAAACCACACCTTTATAGATATGCTGGAACGGTTCGTGTTAATCTACTTAGACGACATTCTTATCTACACTAAGGGAACGAGAGAACAACACACGGACCACATTAAGAGGGTGTTAAAGAGACTCTGCGAGGTCGGATTAAACACAGACACGAAAAAGAGCGAGTTCTACTAGACCGAAGTCAAATATCTCGGTCTTATCGTCGGAAGAGAAGGAATTCGGATAGACCCGTCGAAAGTGGCCGCTGTAGCGGAATAGAAGCAACCGACATCCGGAAACACTACGCAAATCAGAGCGTTTCTCGGATTCTGCAGCTACTATCGACGGTTTATTAAGGACTTTAGCAAGATAGCGAGACTACTAAATAAGGCATTAAAGAAGGAAGCCGCCGGCCTATAGAATGAAAAGTGTACGGAAGCTTTCAACTGACTAAAGGAGGCGGTGGCCTTAGCGCCAGTGCTAGCGCACTTTAGACCGGAAAAGACAATCTATGTAGAGACAGACGCTTCCGACACAGTAACAGCAGGGGTCCTTTCTTAGTACGCTACCGACGACGAGACTCTCTATCTAGTGGCTTTCTTTAGCAAGTCCATAAATAATGCTAAGAGAAACTACGCTATCTATAATAAAGAACTGCTAGCTATTATTCAGGCCTTTGAAGAGTAGAAACCGGAGCTTATAGCTGGACAGAGCACGATCCAGGTCCTTACGGACCACTAGTCACTGACCTACTTTATAAAGACGCAGAAGCTGTTACAGCGCCAAGCCCGGTAGGCTGCCTACTTATCCGGGTTCGACTTTAAGATCACTTATCGACCTGGAGCTCAAAATAGAAAGGCAGACGCATTAACGAGAAGAGAAGGAAGGACTAGCTGCGCGAAAGAAGATCCGAACATGTTCCAGAAGGTGTTGACCGAGCGGATAGTAGACGCAGAGGTATTGAAAGAGGTAGGGGTCTACGCAATAGAACCGACCAATAAGGAAGAAACTCTCTACGAGAAAGTAGAGCAGCTTAACCAGCAACAGAAGCTCGGCAAAACCGGTTCAGGGAAGCTAATAGTTCCGGAAGAACTAATTACAGAGGTTATCCAGCTGGTCTATAGCTCCGTGGATGTTGGCTACGCAGGCGCGAAGAAGACGATAGAAGCTGTAAGGACGATCTACTGGTTTCCGAGAATATTCGAGCGAATCCACCGATTTATCGCTAACTGCTATGTATGCCGAACGGCAAAGCTACGTTACTGCCTTCCAGCCGGCCTGCTAAAGCCACTTCCGATCCCTAAGAAACTATAGCAACACATTACGATGGATTTCGTAACCGGCCTGCCGGACTCCGATGGATATAACGCTACGCTTAATGTAGTGGATCGGCTAAGCAAAGAGCGCTATTTCATCCCCTATCGAGCTAAGGATAAAGGAACTACTACAGAAGAAACGGCGAGAATGTTGATCCAGCACGTATAGAAGCACTATAGGCTGCCGGACACTATTACTACGGATAGAGGTCCTCAATTCACTGCGGACGTATAGAAAGCCATTAACTAGGCCCTTGGAATTCGTAGAAAGCTCAGCACGGCCGCTTACCCTTAGACCGACGGCCAGTCTAAAGTGGCTAACCGAGAGATAGAGAAATATCTGAGAATTTTCTGCGGCTATTATTAAACAGAATAGGTTAAGGTGTTGCCGATAGCCGAATTCTGCGCCAATTCCGCACGATTAGAAGCCACCTTACTAGCGCCGTTCGAGATAACCTACGGCTATCTTCCGAGGATAAGCTTTCAACTACTGAACGAACCTAGCTCTTTAGAACCTTCCACTATCACTTCGTCGAAGAGAATAGCCGCAGCGGCGGCAGAAGCGCTCCGATCTCAGATAGAAGAAGCAATCAAGGTAGCAAAAGAAGCAATAGAATCAGCTTAGAAGAAGATAATAACTCGAGCTAATAGAAAGAGGTCACCGATAGAATTCGAGGAAGGCCAAAAGGTATAGCTCAACATACAGAACCTAAGGCTGAAAGGCAACGCGAAGCTCAACCCTCGTTACGTAGGTCTATTTACGATAATAGAAAAAAGGTCGCTAGTAACCTATCGGCTCTAGCTACCGAAGTCGTTCCGGATCTACGATGTCTTTTATTCGGATCTGCTTAGCCTAGACCCTAAAGATGGTCTTCCGGATCAGGGATTCGATAAACCCCCACTAATCGAAATAGAAGGAGAAGAAGAAGAGTAGGAGGTAGAAGACGTAATTAATATCAGAAAACAAAGAGGATCTATCAAAGCGAGGATCTTATAGAAAAGATGGCCAGAAGACTATAAATAGTACCCGGTCGAGAACCTCCGGAATTCGGAGGAGCTGCTAAGAGAATTTTACGTCCGGAACCCGAAGAAGCCGCAGCCTAAGTGGCTCGACGGTTGAAAAGAAGGCCAAGTCCGCTCTATCGGCACAGAAGCCGAAGAAAACGATTGTAACGGTCGCTTCGCTAGAGTCTTCGACGCGGCTACCACTTACCGCAGCTGTAGCAGGCAGCTCGCCGACGCCGCTTTACGGCGTCGGCGCCGCCAGCCCTGCGGTAGATAAGGTCCTTAGTAGAGAAAGAAGAAGAAGAAGATAAAGAGCTACGGATAGATCTATATAGACCTCTACGGCAGAGCACGGACCGGTTACGCCGCAGCTCTAGTAACCGCTGGCTCCGATCAGATGGAACGGATTAGATAGAAGCCTAGTAAAGACTTCAGATAGTAACAATGTAAAAAAAAAAAAAAAAAAAAAAAAGAGACAGGAGAAACGGATAAGTAAGCCGTCGAGGACGACCGCTAATAAGGGAGGGGGGTGGTGCTGCGGCGGTAGAAAGGGGTGGGACTAAGTAATAGGGTGGACCCTCGGAATTTCGGCTTAGCCCTTCTGGACCGAGCCGGGCCTTGGCACGCCACCCCCCCCAAAGGTCTCGTCCAACACTACATAGATTCCTTTCCCTCCTCAGTTCGAGATATAGTTATCAAAAAGGCCGTATTGAATTATATCTGTGTGCCCGGATCAGCATCCAGTTCCTCTTTGCTGTACCTGTTTTTAAGGCGATGTCCTTAAGAGTCTAAGAGGTCCTGTTGGTAGAAGGCTTCAATCTTGTCCTTATTAAAGATAATGTTCCTAAGGGGTTCCCAAGTAGTGTCCTAATCTTTATAGCTTTGCTATTGGACTTTGTGCTTGGTTTGTCTATCTACAACTTAACAGTCTGCAATGTTGCGTACGTAGTACTCTTCTTCCTTATCTTTATTATTATCTGCTGCAGGGAGGATGTTAGTTCGTTCCTAATCTTGTACTTAAATTAGGAAGGGATCTCCTTCTTTAGGCCTTAGCCTAACAGGATAAAAGACGTTGTGGATTTCCTATTCTTTAGGCAGTTAGAGACGGTATGCGTGCGAGCTAATCTTCTCTATAATAGTAAAGGGGCCCAGTTTTTTCCAGTCGAGTTTGCGAGAAGGTCTTCCTATACAGTCGTCTGCGTCAATTTTGTCTAGGTTGTTAGGTCGTAGTAGTGGGTCTTAAGGTTCTATTCCTGTTCTGGGGTAGTAGCCTCTAGTAGTGTAGAAGGGGGAATGTCCAGTTGTCTCTAATTCCCAGTTGCGAGCTAAGAATTCCACTATAGGAATGTGTTTTAGCCAATCCTTTTAGTAGTAGTCAATAAAGCAACGCAGCGTCTGTTTAAACAGGGCATTGGCAATCTCTGTCTATCTATCTGTTTCTAGGTAGTAGGAGGTCGAAATGTAGTAGTCAATGTTTAGAAGCTTGTATAGGCGTTTCTAGAACTTAGCAATAAACTGAGAGCCTCTGTTAGATATAATGCTGTCAGGGAGGCCTACGTAGCGCTAGACGTATTCGTAAAAGAGCCTGGCGGTTTCCTTAGAAGTTATGCTCTAGCGGGTTTTATAAAGCGGTCCTTAGAGTGTCGATCCACTACTACAAAGACATTCTTTGCCTTGACACCTGCCTAAGTAGTTCCTAGGGAAGGTGCGTTGGCCTATCTTAAGGGCTTGGATCAATTCTTAAGCTTGCTAGTCTGATTCGTAAGCCTCTCTGATTATTAGGAGCAGTCCTCCAGGGTGGTTTGCTTCTTTAGCTACTTCTTTATCTTCTAAGTTAGTGTTAGAGGTAACAGAGCCTTCAGTTTCAGAGTCTTTAATGTTGTCTGTTGTGCTTTCTAAGTCGTTATCTTCTAGGGAAGCAGGCGCAAGACACAGGGCAAAAGAGGCAGCAATTAATTGGTTGCCTTCCTGTAAGTAGGTCTTTAAGTCTTTACTTAGGTTGTAGGCCTTTAGGATAGTTTGGTCGCAGATTGCTTAACCTTCTCTTCTGTCTACTAGATAGATTCCAGGCATCCTAGTAAGGGCGTCAGCTCTTAAATTAAGGGATCCTAGTGCGTATTAAATAACAAAGTTGAACCTGGAAAGGAATTCACTCTATCTGGCTTGTCGTCTGTTAAGGATCTTGTTTTTTATAAAGTGGACTAAGTTCTTGTAATTAGAGCTAACTTAAGTTGGGAAGGCTGCATCTTTAAGTTCTGGACGCTATTCTTTAAAGGCCTTTACAATAGCTAGGAGTTCCTTGTCGTAAATTTCGTAATTGCATTTAGCTGGAATTATCTTCTTAGAGAGGTAGGCTATTAGGAGCTATAGTTGGTTGGGTGCTTTTCTTTAAAGAAGGACAGCTCTAATAGCTCTATTAGAGGCGTCTGTTTCTATACGGGTTTCTAAATCAAAGTCGAAGTGTTAAAGGATAGGATCCTTAGTAAACCTTTGTCGTAGGAGGTTAAAGGCTTGTTGGCATGCTCTAGTCTATTCAAACTTGGCTTCTTTCCTTGTTAGAGCTGTTAGAGGCTTTACAATTAAGCTAAAGCCTTAAATAAAGCGGCGATAGAAATTAGCAAACCTAAGGAAGCCTTGTACTTCCTTAACTGTCTTTAGAACCTTCTAGTTAAGAATTGCTTGGATCTTTGCTGGGTCTATGCGTATCCCTTTGTCTAAAAAAATAAGCCTAAGGAATTGGACTTCTTGCTTATAGAATTTACACTTGTTAATGTCCAGATGTAAGCCTGCTTCTTCCAGTTTGGCCAGTACTTTGCGGACGTGTTCCTAGTGTTCTCTTAGTGTCTTGCTGTACACTAAGATGTCGTCAATGTAAGCCGTAACAAACTAATCTAGGTATTCTCTTAGGGTGTCGTTTATGTATTCCTGAAAGGTGCTAGGTGCATTGCATATGCTAAAGGGCATAACCAAGGATTCAAACAAGCTGTATCGAGTCCTGAATGCAGTTATCTATTCTTGTCCTTCTGCTATTCGAATCTTGTTAAATGCTGCAATTACATCCAGCTTAGTAAACTATTTTGCTTTCGAAAGGCGTTCTAGAGTTTCCTGTGTTAGAGGAATTAGGTAGCGATTCTTCTTAGAGATAGCATTGAGGTTGCGATAGTCGACACAGAAGCGTAGCCCTCTACCAGGTTTCTTAACAAATATAACAGGACTAGCTGCTAGAGAGCGACTGGATCTAATAAAGCCTTTCTAGAGGTTCTGCTATAGGAACTTTTGCAGGACTTGGAGTTCTTTGCGAGACATCTAGTAAAGGGGGCTAAAGGGGGGTGTCTTGCCCTCTTCCAGTTCAATCTTGTAGTCGTAGGGGCGGTAAGGAGGCAGCTTGTTAGCTTCTTTAACTGACCAGACACTGAGGAAGTCCTAGTATTCTTCTGGTACTTTTGTCTCTAGGTTAGTAGCTTCTCTTTTGTCATTATACTTAGCAAGAGCCTTCTTAATGTCCTCCATTAACGCAGCAAAGATTTAAGCTCCTTTCTCCTTTGCAGCTGTATAGAAAGCAGCTGCAGATACTTAGAAGATTAAATCATTATTGCTGTGTGCAGGAGTAGGCTAAATAGAAGGGTAGCAATAGGTTTGGCAGTGTTCTGAGTTTAGGCAAAGGGTTCTAGTGTTCCAGTTAATCTGTAGGTTATAAAGCTTTAACTAAGGTAGTCTAAGGATAAGCTTCTAGTTAGGCAGAGGGGTAACAAAGCAAGAGAGGTGTTCCTAGTAGTTTCCCAGGTTAAGCTTAATATAGGCAATCTAAGTTACGCCTCCTAAGGAGGCCTTACTGCCGTCAAACATTCTTAAGAGTCTGGGGTACTTTAAGGTCTAAGTAGTGATTCCTAAAGTGTTAGCAAGTTGAGGGTTAATAAAGCTTTTGCCAGTTGCGCCGCAGTCGATTATTGTAAGTACTAAGTGTGCTGTGTTCTTCTTTGTGTAAATTTCTGCTGTAACAACTAAGGGAGGACAAGTCAGTTTATCCTCTGTCTTAGTATAGAATTGTACAGCAGAAGAAGAGATTGCATAATGTCGATCTAAGTGCCTGCCTGTTAGGCGTCTTGTTGACAGGCTTAGGCGTTTCCCTAGTCCTTGTTGTTATCTTGTAGTGTAGGAGCTGCTGCAGAGAAACCAAGAGATGTGCCTATCTTGGTACGTCTTGTAGCTAGTGTTAGACATTTAACAGCAATATAGTTTAGTTTACTACAGTACATGCAGAGGCGTAGGCGGCGCCGTCGTTCCTTCTCGTCCTGCGTAAGGCGGCCGTCTTGGAGCTTAGCTAAGCTCAAGTCTATAGGGTCTCCTTAGGTAACAACTGGTAGAGGGGGAAGGCGTAAGGTTGGCCTGTAAGTTCCTACATTTGGGTTAACGTTTGTAGGAGTCGAAACAGGGCGTAGACTGCTGCGGTTGTTGCTTCTGGCCTTAATAATGTCTGCAAACAAATTCCTACGGCTGTTAAGGCGTTGGCAGAGGGTAACAAGTTCCTAGAAGGATAGGGCTTTATGTTCCTAATCCTTAAGTTTCGTAAGGAGTTCTGTGCTTAACCCAGCAACCAGAGCTGACTTCTAAGCCTCTATATCGTATTTACAGTGTCCAATCTCTCGTAGGAACTGTGCGTAATAGTCTGTAAAGGGCTTGTTAGTCTGCTTAAGTGTTCTAATAAATTGTTAAGCCGTAGACTTGCAATATAGGTTTCCAAAGGCTGAATTAAGAGAGGTCAGTAGGGCCTTGATGTCTGGACAAGTGACTTGGAGTGTCTGTAGGTTGAACCAGTGTAAGACTTGCTAAAGTGCCTTGCCTGCTAAGAGGGAGAATGCGTAGGAGACCTTCTGATTTTCATTAGGGAAGTGGTCTGCATTAGCTAAGAGTTTAATGGATAGTCGTAGGCGAAATTCATTAAACTTTTCTTTGTCCCTATAGAACGTTTTAGGATCAGTCACTTTCTTGCTAGTGGATTCTCTGGTAGCAGTAGGTGTCCTTAGGTTCAGGGCCTCTTGTAGTTGTCCTTATGTTTGTGCCTTCTTAAGTGTAAGAGTAGCTATCTTTTGTTCTATCTCTTGTAGCTGTTCTTTGCCTTTAGACAGCATTGCCTCTAAACTATTAATGTAGTTGCTAAGGTCTTTTATTTGTTCTGTTCCTGTGCGAACAATGTTTGCTGCTGTAAAAAGGACTTGTAGGGCAAGGGTAGGGTTACTGTTTATTAAATTAGAGGTGCCTTGTGCAGAAAGATCCAGTTTAGAGTATTCCTTAAAGGGAATCTCTTAAGGTAGTGTATAGAAGACTATGTTAATTAATAGTCTTAGGTTGGTTAATAGCTTGTAATGTCAGAGGAGAGGCTGAGGTAGGTATAGGTTGTTGTAAGAGCTAAAGTTAAGAGGAGGAGCTAAAGAACTGAAGTCTAAAGAGTAGTTGTATATTGGGAGTTAGAAGGTTGTTCTAAGTTAATTGTACAAGACAAGCTATAAAGAAGGAAAACAGAAAGATAAGGGGGCGGTAGCTGCTTCTTATGTCCCTCTGCCCTAGCTGGTTGTTTGCCCCTTTGCTGCTGGATTTCCTAAGAAGTTTCTTAACAAACTTCTCTCCTTTGTTCTGTTAACCGAGTTACTTCTAAAACCTTCTTTTCCTAAAGGTTCCAGAACTGAAACAGAACATTCTAAAAAGCGGGTCGAGTTGCTTCCCGTACGCCTAGAAGCTTCTTAGTTAGACTAGTAAGTGTTAAGTTGTAGGCTGTTAAGGGTAGTAGAGCTGGATAGGACCTTGGAACTGTTAGGGGTTTTCCACTGTCTGCTGGTTGTAGTTCTAGTAGCTTTCTTAACCCGATTGTTCGTCCTTAAGGAACCGATTGTAGCGCTTCTAACGCGGCAAGAATGGTCTTGGTTGGACCTTTGGTTGTTGAGATATAGCCTGTAAACTATAGTAGTGCTTAGTGGGACTTTGGTACTGTTATCCTTGTTCTTCCAGCTGTTGACCGTAACATGTACGGATGTTGCGCTAGTTTAGCCAGACCTTATCCCCTGCCTCGTACCTTGGTGCAGCCTGTTGTCCCTTGTTAGCCTGCTCCTCTGCATTCTGTTAAGCTATAGCTAGGCTCGCCTTTGCCTATTAGTAGGCGTTTGTAATCGTCCGTACGATAGCCTCTCCCTGCTGAATTGGGGATCGTACAGGGCGCAGAGTGTTACTACTTAGGGTCGGCGGGAGCGGAGAGTGGTCGTATCTATAGGCTATAAAGAAGGGGGACAATCCTGTAGCATTAGCTATACAGCTGTTAATAGCTAGCTCCGCTATAGGGAGGAGGCGGTTCCAGTTCGTCTGATCGTAGTCGACGTACGCTCGGAGGTACGCTTCTAACGTCGAGTTAACCCTCTCTGTCGCACCGTCCGTCTATAGGTGCTATACAGTTAACAGGCGGCGTTCTACGTTTAGTAACTGGCAGACCCTTGCCTAGAGCTAACTTGTGAACTGTGTACCCCGGTCCGACACAATTAACCTGGGGAAACTGTGCTTACTAAACGTCGTCTGTATAAAGGCCTAGGCGGTGTCCTTAGCTGTAATAGAGTCTATTCCCTCTAGGATTACCCCCTTCGTTAGCTTGTCCGTTACTACTATAATGTTCCCCTATCCGTCGCTCTTAGGGAGGTCCGTAATAAAGTCTACTATTAGGTCCTGCTAGGGCCGGTCCGGGATCGGTAGGGGTTTTAGCAGCCTATACTTTAGTTTACGCTAGGGCTTTGTCCTCCTATATACATCGCAGTTCTGTACGAACCTGCAAATGTCTTTCGCTATCGCTGGCTAGTAGTAGTCCCTAGCGACGATACTGTACGTCTCCTCGCGCCCTAGGTGTCCGGTAGCTATAGAATTATGCGCCCGTTGTATTAAGCTTATATAGAGCTTCTCGTCTGCCAGGAGCCAAATCCGATTCCTGAACTTTAGGTTGTTCTCCTTGTCTACTAAGTACTCTGTAGCCGACACCTTAAGGTGGAGCCCTGCTGGGAGCTTCCGCTGCCCTCCTTAGATCGCTGTACGGGCCCCTTAGTACACCTCGTCCTTCTCTACTGCCTCTTCCTATGCTTGCAGTTAGGGTTCCTATATATGTGCCGCTGCTAGGCGGATAGTCCCTTCGCCTGGCTCCTCCTTAAACATCTGGAATGTTCGTAACTTTAGTCGATCGTCCTTATACGACGTTAGCATGTCCTGGTTCTGTCTGGATAGCGCATTAGCCCTGCTGTTGTCCTTACCCTTGCGATATTAGAGTCTTATATTGAACCGGCTTAGGTATATTGCCTCTCGTACGTGCCTCTTAGACAGCTTCTAGGGCTGCGTAAAGTACTCTAGGTTCTTATAGTTAGTTAGGGCGAGGAACTCGGGAACCGAGCGGAGTTCACTATCCTACGCTTCGTAACACTGTACGACTGCTAGCAATTTCTTGTCGTAGATAGGGTAGTTGCACTTAGCTAGGGAGTTCTTCTTAGAGAAGTACGCGCATAGGTGCAGAAGTCCGTCCGAGCCTACCTGTAACAAGATGCCTCCTATACAGTATCCTAAGGAGTCAGTTTCTAGTATTGTCGTATACTCTAGGTCGAAGGCAGCAAGCGTTGGTCCTGTAGTAAAGAGCTCCTTTAGCTTGTTGAAACTCCTGTTGCACTCGTCTGTCTACTTAAACTGCTTGTCCTTGTATGTTAGCTCGACTAGGGGGTATACGATCTCTGAGTAGTTCCGTATAAACTAGCGGTAGAAGTTGGCAAACCTAAGAAATTCCCGTACGCCCTTAACGTTTGCAGGAGGCTTCTATTACTTAATAGCATCAATCTTCTTCTTATCTATGCTAATGCCTTTCCCTGCCTCGATAATAAACCCTAGGTATTTCGTACGCTGTATACCGAATTTACATTTGTCGATGTTAAGGTACAAGCTAGCCTACTGCAGTCGGTCCAATACCTTCTCAACGTCCTGTATATAATCTGCATAGGTGCCGTCCGTAAAAACCAGGGTGTCGTCGAGGTACGCTAAGCAGATGTCGTCTAGTAGCCCTTGCAACGACTTGTTAATGTATCTTTAGAAGGTTGCTAGTACGTTGGCAAGGCTAAAGGGGGTAACAAGCTACTTAAAAAGACTATATCTTGTACAGAAGGCAGTTATCTATTCGCAGCCCTCCTTAATCCGTATCTTGTAGAAGGCCGAGACTACGTCGAGCTTAGTAAACCACTTTGCCTTGCTGATCCGTCTAAGGGTTTCCTTAACAAGGGGTAGGGAGTACCGGTCCTTCTTAGTAATCGCGTTAATACCTCTATAGTCTATGCAGAAACGCAAGCCGGTCTTCCCCTCCTTATAGACAAACAGCACTAGGGCTCCTGCAGACGAGGTACTTGCCTAAATGTAACCTTTGGCAAGCAGGTCGTCTAGTGTCTTTTACAGTACTAGGAGTTCTCTAGAGGACATTCCGTACAGCGGGCTGTACAGTACCTTAGGCAGACTCCTATCGGGACAGGGCTCTAGCTAGATGTCGTAGTTAATCCCTTCTCCTTAGTATAGCGGCAGTTTAGAGGCCAACTTTAGCTCGAAGAGGTCCAGGTATCTTGCATATTCCCTTAGGAGCTTCGTACAGAGGTCCGTCGCTTTCTTAGGCGCTAATGCCTTCTTAATGTTCGCAGTCGCAGTGTTGATTTCGGCCTTAGCATTGCCGCCCTGCAGGACTCTCCCCTGGTCTCGGAGCCTCTACTTCGTTACTGCCAGGTACAACCGTCCTCGTCTAACTTCCAGCTTGCCCTACTAGCGCTCTATCTATAGCTTTCCTAATATTAGGTTATACCCTAACTTGTCCTGTACGACATAGAGGTATAAGTCCTGCTTATAGTGTCCCTGTATTTCTATCGTTACTTTCACTATATAGGTAATGCCCGGTCCTCTCCTAGTAATGCCCAATATGCGTACAGGTATAGTAGGGGTCGTCTCGATGCATTGTTTCTGTACGAAGTCTTCGCTAATTACTCTGTACACCAGACATCCTGTGTTAATTAATGTCTACGCCGTTGCAGACCCGTTTAGCGTAGGCTGTACAATAAACAGCGTAGTCGTTATATAGTTGCTCTTAAAAGATAGCTAAGTAGTGCTTTGATTTGGCAGTCTATCTTGTACACGCCTCTAGCAGAGCCTTCGCTTAGAGGCTACTCTTTTCCTAACCCGTCGTCGTCTGAGTAGGACTCCTAATCCTCTTGTTAGGGCACTGCAGTTGCTACCCTTGCAGTGGTCGGCCGTCCCCTAGGCCTCTCTGCTAGCAGAAACCCGCAATTCCGTACAGTATTGCCTATCTTGCTATACCTGTAGCAGCTCCCTTCTGCTCGTCTCTTCTCGAGGGTAGCTGTGTCTATCTATTGCGCCCTTTTAGTAGCGGCCCTTGGCCGTATAGCGACAGCTGCCGCTACCCTCGTCGTCGTAGGTTCCTAGTCTATAGCGTCCGTCTGCCGCTAGAGGGGTTGTTGCATCTTATAAGTGCAGCTTATCCGTCCGAGCCTACGCTGCTAGTCGTCGACTATCCTAAGGAGATCGCAGAATTCCTCGTACGTAGCTGGTCGCATTATACCTACTAGTCCCGTTATAATCTCTTTAGAGAGGCCTACCTCTAAGGAGGTAATTTTTATTCTGTCCTCCTATTAGAGACCTCCTGCTTATGCTAGAGTCTAGTCGTATTCTGCAAGGAACTCTCGTATAGTCTTGCGTCCTTGTTTTATCGTATTAACCTGTAGGAGTGCTCGGCTCTTGCAGTCTAGGTCCTTATAGCTCTTGTTAAGAGCTGCCTAGAGCATCGTCGTCGTAGCTATTGCTGGGTTGGCAATGGCCGTCTCGTAGTACAGCAGAATCTGTGCTGCTGCCCTACCCTTTAACCTCCTAAAGAGGTAAACTACCTTGTCTAGCTTAGTCGGGTATGCTCCGGAGTCGACTAGAAGCTTAGAGCGCGTCTAAGCAGCCTAGGAGGGGTACACAGCCAGTGCCTTACTATCGTAAGTAGTAACGTCAGGGAGTTTGCTCTTAGGGGTCGGGGTGTAGGCTATTGTGTTCGTCGTTATAGAGGTCGGATCGCAATTGGACGCCCTAAGCTGTCGTAGCTCCTGTTCCTGCTAGGAAATTATTGCGGCCTAGTAGTTCACTTGCTGCTCGAGCTGCCTCTTGTGTTCCAACAGCTCCTCCTACGCGCAGTGCATCTGTCCCTGTATAGCCGTAGGTTCTATAGAGATGTCGCTGTCTATCTTTGTTGTATTACTGCAGTTACCGACAGTAAGATTAGTTCCTAATGTAAGGGCTTAAGAATCTTAGTTTAGAAACTCGAGGTTGGGTATCTATATAAAGGAACTAATAAGCAGTTCCTTCGTCGTCTGCTGCTATACAATTTGTACCTACGAAGCTAAGCCAGCAATTTCCCTCTATATAGGGGTGCAAGGTTTACACTCTGTACAGAGGATTAGGAGTTCTCCCTCTGTAAAGTAGTACAGAGTTCTCCCTCCGTTTAGAGGGGCGGCAATTCCCCTCTGTGCAGGGCTATAGGGTTCTCCCTCTATACAGGAGTGGGTCCTGTCGGTAATTCCGTACAGGTAATAGGGTTGTGCTGGCTTCGCTAAGTCGCAGTATTTAGGGCAACGGCTGGCTTAGGTCAGGTCTAGGACCTGGGCTAGGCGGCGCCCCCTAACATAAATCGGTTCGCGCAATACCGATTTCGCGTAGGCGCTTAAGTTTCTAGCAGTGACTCTCGCTTAGTGCACGAAGCTCTCGAGGTCTTCGTCTTCTACTAAAGCTATAGCTGCGGCCAGTTTAGGGTTCAGCTTCTGCCTTAGTAGGTAGAGCTGCTTATCTTCTAACACTCTGGCTCTAATAGCATATTTTCTAAACAGTCTATAGAACTCCTTAAACGTCTGCCGGTTCTGGTTAATCTTATCTAGTTGCTTACAGACTGTCTTCTTTCGGAATAGATCTCCGAAGCGTTAATCTAGCGCTTTAATCGCTTCTTCGGCGGTTACCTCTTCTAGATCTGCCACTAACGAAAAAGCTTTACCTTCTAGTCGCCATTCCAGGTATGCTAACCTGTCTGCTTTACTGTTTCCGGCATAATCGCGATTTATCTTGTTCTTTATCTTTTTCTTAAATGCTTCCTAGTCTTTAGGATCTCTGTCTTTAAACGCCGGTAGGTTAGGTAGTAACGTTATCGAGGTGCTACCTTAACTGTAGGCTGCCGGTAAGGCGGTCTCTGTATGTTCTTCTTAATGTAGTAGCAGCGCCGACGACATCGCTGCTTCTATCTTAGCTAACTAAGTCTTTATTGCCTTTAGTTATGCTAGTCGATTCGCCGCTTGGTTTTCTAGCATGTCGATAATAGTTTCTGCCGACTCCTTCTCGGCTATTACTGCTTCTATTTTATCTCTTAGTCGCCTGTTCTCTTCTATATTCCTGTAAAACTTCTTTTCGACGAAGGTAATAATGTCGAATACCTTCTTAGCTCTATTTTCTGCTAGATACTCTTCTATTTTATCTGGCTTGCGCGCGTACAGTTCGGCATAGCCCTCTATGCCCTTCTTTGCTTTATCTATCTCTTCTTCTGTAAGGCCCTTAGTGGCTATTCTATCGTCGAGGATGCTAGTACGCCTATCCCTCGGTCTGTTAGTCTTTCTCTTTCCGCTGCGGCCTATAACGCCGCCCTCTACCGTTAAGAAGCTCTCTATAGCTGTCTTACGGTGCTGGTGTTTTGGTTTGTAGTGTGCGCGTGCGTTATTCGGGTAGCCAGATAGTTTAACGGACCCTTTCGCGCAGCGCAGAGTTAGTATAGTAAGTAAGTTCGAGATATAATAATCCGGGCATACAGATATAATTTAATACAGCCTTTTTAATAACTAAATCTCGAACTGAAGAAGGAAAGGAATCTATGCAGCGGTAGGTAAGGGCTTTAGGGGTAGTGTGCCAAGGCCCGGCTTAGTCCAGAAGGGCCGAGCCAAAATTCTAAGGGTCTACCCTATTACTTAGTCCTACCCCTTTCTGTCGCCGCAACACGTATAGCCTGCTATTTCTTTCTTTGCTTTATCTGTCTCTTCTTCTGTAAGTGTTACGGTGGCAGAAAGGGGTGGGACTAAGTAATAGGGTAGACCCTTGGAATTTCGGCTCGGCCCTTCCGGGCCGAGCCGGGCCTTGGCAACCACCACTACGAAAGCCTACCACTACCACTATATAGATTCCTTTCCCTCCTTAGTTCGAGATATAGTTATCAAAACAGCCGTATTAAACCTTATCTGCGCGCTCGGATTATTATATCTCGAACTTACTCTCTACACCAACCCTGCGCTGCGCGAAAGGGCCCGTCAAACTATCCGGAAACCCGAATAACGCACGCGCACCCACACACACACCAAAACAACGACCCCCAAAGGCACTGTAAGAAGATAGAAGGCTTCTTAGCGGTAGAGAGCGGCGTAACAGGCCGCTGCAGAAAGAGAAAGACTGACAGAGCGAGTAGGCGCTCTAGTGTCATTAATAATAAGATTATTATTAGCGGTTTTACGACGGAAGAGACCGCGGAGATTAAGGAACGAATAAGCGAATACAAGAAGATCCACGACTGCACGATCGAGGAACTGGAAGACTATATAAACGAGAATAGGGTAGGAAAGGTCTACGATAGTATAGACCTTATTAAGACGCTGTTCCACAGAACGCTAGAAGAGAACAGACAACTAAGAGAAGAAACTAAAGCGGTAAGGGCCGAGAAGGAATCGGCAGAAACTATTATCGACGTATTAGAAAACCAGGCGGCGAATCGATTGGCGCAGCTGAAGGCGCTGAAGCATCAAATAGCTAATATAGAAGCAGCGAAGTCGCCGCCACCGCATCGAGAAACCTACGCGGAGACCGCCTTACTGGCGGCCTATAGTTAAGGTAGCACTACGATAACGCCACTGCCGGACCTACCTGCTTTTGGTAGCGGAGACCCTAAAGCGTAGGAGGCGTTTAAGAAGAAGATTAAGAATAAGATAGGCCGCGATTACGCATCGAGCAGCGCTAGAGATAGATTGGCGTACCTGGAATCGCGATTAGAAGGTAAAGCTTTTTCGCTAGTGGCGGACCTAGAAGAGGTAACTGCTAAAGAAGCGATCGAAGCGCTAGATCAACGCTTCGGAGACCCATTCCGGAAGAAGACGGTCCGTAAGCAGCTGGACAAGATCAACCAGAACCGGCAGACGTTTAAGGAGTTCTACGGACTATTTAGGAAATACGCTATTAGAGCGAGAGTGGCAGAAGATAAGCAGCTGCACTTACTGAGACAGAAACTGAGCCCTGAACTAACGATAGCTATAGCCTTAGTAGAAGACGAAGACCTTTAAAGCTTCGTACACCAGGCGAGAGTCACCGCTAGGAACTTGAACGCGTACGGGAAACCGACGATACGTAAACTGATTCAGAAGCCGTCGCCAGCGGCGCAGCCGACAAGAGCCCCTGCACCCTTCCAACAACGCCCCCAGCAGCCACCGTATTAGTTACAGCGTTCGTCGTTCGTCCCTACCTGCTACGCGTATAGGAAGCCTGGCTATATCGCTACGAGATGCCAAGCAACGGCCTAGCAGAAGCAGGAGTATCGTGTTATAAAGCAGCCGCAGCTACCGAGAAATACTATACAAGCTATAGAGCCGGCTCCTAACAACACCGACAGTGTGGACGGCGGGGTCTAGCTGAGAATTATAGGAAAAGACCCGCTAGACGGATAGACCCCCTATCCAGCGTAAAAAACAGGGCACTCCTACGAAAGACACTAACAGAGAGAGAGAGCATCAACAGTTGTAACGATCCACTGTCAGCGACGGTGGAAGCGAACACGGAAACAGCTATTATCCTTCTAATCACTGTCCACCCCCTTAACGGATCGAGCAAACCACTTTAGCTGAGAGCTTTTATCGACACGGGGGCCCTTATCGGAGCGGCTATCTACTATCGATTGGTTCAAAAGCTAATAAAGGGATACGGCTATCCGGTAAAGATAGCGTCGCCGACGAGGATTTCGGCGTACAACGGACAAGACACGGAAAGCGTTACGCACTACGTGCCGCTAAAGACTACCCTAGCTGGTCGCACTACAGAAGCGACGTTCTGAATTATAGATATCAGAAGGTTTGACATTATTATAGGGCAGAAAAAGATAAAGAACCAGAAAGCCATTATCGACGTAGATAAAGGAACGATCAGATTCAAGACCCTAGGCGACGCGACCGCCGCCACCGTAGCCGAATCGAAAGCCGCGGCTGCCAATGTAACCCCGTCCGACCGTTCCGAACCCCCGGTCACCGTCGGAATAATGAGTTCAGAAGCTTTATCGGCCCTCGCGAAGTTACCGGACAACGAGATTTACGCTATCTTAATAAAAGACATCAAAGACTACTAGAAGATAATAGCGGAAGAAGAAGTAGATCTAATAGAAGTGTTACCGGCGGAGCTCTACGATTATGCTGACGTGTTCTCAAAAGCCGACTCTAACCTATTGCCGCTCTATCGACCGGAATATAACAACAAGATCCGACTGAAAGAGGGGGCTACGCTGCTAAGAACCGAGCCCCTAAGACGACTGTCGCCGGCGGAACTGGACTAGGTAGAGGTGTTCGTTCGCAAAAATCTGGCGAAGAAGTTTATTACGCCGAGCTCTGCCAAATACGCGTTACCGATTCTTTTCGTAAGGAAACCAGGGGGTAGTCTGCGACTCTACGTAGACTATCGAGGCCTTAACGAGGTCACTAAGAGAGACGTATATCCACTGCTGCTAATAGATAAGACTATACAGCGCGTAGCAAAGGCTAAGTAGTTCAGCAAGCTGGACATCCGCCAAGCGTTCTATCGACTAAGAAACGAGGAAGGACAGACAGAAGATCTTACGACGTTCGCGACGCGTATAGGCAATTTCAAGTAGTTGGTGATGCCTTTCGGACTCACCAACGCGCCGGCAGTGTAGCAACGCTTTATAAACCACATTTTTATAGACATGCTAGAGCAGTTCGTGTCTATCTTCTTGGACGACATTCTTATCTACACAGATAGAACGAGAGAGCAACACACGGACTACATCGAGAGAGTGTTGAAAAGGCTCTGTAAGGTCGGGTTAAACGCGGACATAAAGAAGAGCAAGTTCTATTAAACCGAGGTTAAGTATCTCGGTCTTATCGTCGGAAGAGACGGAATTCGTATAGACCCATTAAAGGTCGCCGCTGTTGCAGAATAGAGGCAGCCGAAATCTGGAAACACTACGCAAATCAGAGCGTTTCTCGGATTCTGCAGCTACTACCGACGGTTTATCAAAGACTTCAGCAAGATAGCGAGACCCCTGAACGAAGCGTTAAAGAAAGAGGCCGCCGGCCTATAGAATAAGAAGTGCACGGAGGCCTTTAACTAGCTGAAAGAAGCAGTGGCCTCTGCGCCAGTTCTGGCACACTTCCGGCCGGAAAAGACAATCTACGTAGAAACGGACGCTTCCGATACAGTAACGGCAGGGGTCCTTTCTCAATACGCTAATAATGGCGAGACCCTCTACCCGGTGGCCTTCTTTAGCAAATCTATAACAGAGGCTAAGCGGAATTACGCTATCTATAATAAAGAACTGCTAGCTATTATACAGGCGTTCGAGGAGTGGAAGCCAGAGCTTATAGCTGGAAAGAGCACAGTCCAGGTCCTTACAGACCACCAGTCGCTGACCTACTTTATAAAGACGCAGAAGCTCTTACGACGTTAAGCACAGTAGGCTGCCTACCTATCCGGGTTCGACTTCAAGATCACCTATCGACCCAGAGCTTAAAACGGAAAGGCTGACGCACTAACGAGAAGAGAAGGGAAAACCAGCTGCGCGAAAGAAGATCCGAACATGTTCCAGAAGGTGCTAACCGAGCGGATAGTAGACGCAGAGGTGCTAAAAGAGGTAGGGGTCTGCGCGGTAGAGCCGGCCCCTAAGGAAGAAACTCTCTACGAAAAGGTAGAGCGGCTTAACTAGCAACAGAAGCTCAGCAGAACAGGCTCAGGAAAGCTAATAGTTTTGGAAGAACTGGTTACAGAGGTTATCCAATTGGTCCATAACTCTATAGATTTTGGCTACGTCGGAGCGAAGAAAACGATGCAGGCCGTAAGAACGATCTACTGGTTTCCGCAGAACTACTGCAGAAGAAACGGCAAGAATGTTGATCCAACACGTATAGAAGCACTATAGGCTGCTGGACACTATCACTACGGATAGGGGTCCTCAATTTACAGCCGACGTATAGAAAGCCATTAACTAAGCCCTCGGAATTTGTAGAAAGCTCAGCACAGCCGCTTACCCTTAAACTAACGGTCAGTCTAAGGTAGCTAACCGCGAGATAGAACGATATCTGCGAACCTTCTGCAGCTACTATTAAGAAGAATGGGTTAAGGTGTTGCCGATGGCCGAGTTCTGCGCCAACTCGGCACTGTCTAAGGCTACCTCGCTGGCGCCGTTCGAGATAACGCATAGCTATCTTCCGAGAATAAGTTTCCAGCCGTCGAACGAACCCAGCTCTATAGAACTATCCACCGCTACGTCGTTAAAGAGAGTCGCCACCGCGGTGGCAGAAGCGCTACGATCTCAGATAGAAGAAGCCATTAAGGTAGCAAAAGGCGCGATAGAATTGGCTTAGAAGAAGATAGTAACTCGAGCTAATAAGAAGCGGTTACTGATAGAATTCGAGGAAGGCTAAAAGGTATAGCTCAACACGCGAAACCTAAGGCTGAAAGGCAACGGCAAGCTCAATCTACGCTACATAGGTCCGTTCAAGATAATAGAAAAGAGGTCGCCGGTAACCTATCGACTCCAGCTACCGACATTGTTCCGGATCTACGACGTCTTCCATTCGGACCTGTTAAGCTTGGACCCTAAAGACGGCCTGCCGGAAGAGGGGTTCGCCAAACCTCTGCCTATTAAGATGGACAGGAAGGAAGAAGAGTGGGAGGTAGAAGATGTAATGGACGTAAAGAAGATAAGGGGGTCTATTAAAGCGAGGATCTCGTAGAAGGGGTGGCCGGAAGACTACGAATAGTATCCAATCGAGAACCTAAGGAACTTAGCAGAGCTACTAAGAGAGTTTTACGGCCGGAATCCGACGAAGCCGAAGCCTAAGTGGCTCCGAAGTTAATAGTTCGGAAAGAAGAAAGCCGCGTCCGCTCCACCGGCGCGGAAGCCGATAAAGATGATCGTAACGGTCGCCTTTAGGGAGGTCTTCGATGCAGCCACTACCTACTGCCGGTTCGGCCGCCAGCTCGCTAACGCCGTAGCGTGTCAGCGCCGCCGACCCCGTAGTAGGTAAAGGCTTCAGTAGAAGAGAAAAAGAAGAAGAAAAACGGCACTATAGAAAGATCTATATAGACCTCTAAGGCGACGCACAGACCAGCCGAGCCACAGCTTAGAAGATCGCGGATCAGATCAGATAGCGTCGATTACATAAACGCCAAGTAAAGGACTTTAGATGCCGATAACGTAAGAAATTTAAGAAGCGATAAAGAGAACGTTGTTTTTTATAGAAGATAGAAGAGGTAACATTACCGTTGGAGGGGATTTTCGAGAAGGAATCAAAAAAAAAAAAAGTGGAGATTTTCGGATAGATAGGGTGACTAAGCGGTCAAGGGCGACCGCTGGTAAGGGAGGGGGGTAGTGTTACAGTGGCAGAAAGGGGTGGGACTGAGTAATAGGGTGGACCCTTAGAATTTCGGCTCGGCCCTTCTAGGCCGAGCCGCGCCTTGGCAACCACTACTACGAAAGCCTACTACCACCACTACATAGATTCCTTTCCCCCCTCAATTCGAGATATAGTTATTAAAACAGCCGTATTGAACCTTATCTGTACGCTCGGATCAGGAAGGTCCTTAGTGGCTGTTCTATTGTCGAGGATGCTGGTGCGCCTATCCCTCGGTCTGTTAGTCTTTCTCTTTCTGCTGTAGCCTGTAACGCCGCCCTCTACTGTTAAGAAGCCCTCTATAGTCTTCTTACGGTGCTGGTGTTTGGTTTAGTAAGCGCGTGCATTATTTAGGTGTCCGGATAGTTCAACGGTCCCTTTCGCGTAGCGCGGAGTTGGTATAGTAAGTAAGTTCAAGATATAATAATCCGAGCATGCAGATATAATTCAATACGGCTGTTTTGATAACTATATCTCTGTTGCGGCGGTGGAAAGAGGTGGGACAGATTGATGGGGTGGACCCTGGATTTCGGCTCGGCCCGACCGGGCCAAGCCGGGCCTTGGCACCACCACCATCAAAGCCTACCACCACCACCACATAGATTCCTTTCCCTCCTCAGTTCGAGATATAGTTATTAAAAAGGCCGTATTAAATTATATCTGCGCGCCCGGATTATTATATCTCGAACTCACTCTCTACACCAACCCTGCGCTGCGCGAAAGGGCCCGTCGAACTATCTAGAAACCCGAATAACGCACGCGCACCACACCACACAAACCAACAACAACACCTAAGGCACTATAAGAAGATAGAAGACTTCTTAGCGGTAGAGAGCGGCGTAACAGGTCGCCGCAGAATGAGAAAGACTAACAGAGCGAGTAGGCGCTCTAGTGTCATTAACAATAAGATTGTTATTAGCGGCTTTACAGAGGAAGAGACCGCTGATTTCAAGGAACGAATAGCCGAATATAGGAAGATCTACGACTGCACGATCGAGGAACTGGAAGACTATGTAAACGAGAATAGGATAGGAAAGGTCTACGATAGCATAGACCTTATCGAGACACTGTTCTTCAGAACGCTAGAAGAAAAGAGACAGTTAAGAGAGGAAGTAGAGACGGTAAGGGCTGAGAAGGAATCGGCAGAAACCATTATCGACATGTTAGAGAATTAGGCGGCGAATAGACTGGCGCAGCTAAAGGCGCTAAAGGATCAAATAGCTGATATAGAAGCAGCGATGTCGTCAGCACCGCCGCCACCGCATCGAGAAGAACAAGAAGAGACCGCCTCACTAGCGGCCTATAGTCAAGGTAGCACCCTAATAACATTACTGCCGGACCTGCCGACGTTTAGAGGCGGAGACCCTAAAGACTGGGAAGAGTTTAAGAAGAAGATCAAGAATAAGATAAGCCGCGATTAAGCATCGAATAGCGCCGGAGATAGATTGGCGTACCTGGAATCGCAGTTAGAAGGTAAAGCTTTTTCGCTAGTAGCGGACCTGGAAGAGGCGACCGCCGAAGTAGCGATTAAAGCGCTGGATCAACGCTTCGGAGACTCCTTCAGGAAGAAGACAGCCCGTAAGCAGCTGGATAAGATCAACCAAAACCGGCAGGCGTTCGAGGAATTCTACGGTTTGTTTAGAAAATATGCGATTAGGGCCCGGGTAGCGGAAGATAAGCAGCTTCACCTATTAAGGCAGAAGCTAAACCCTAAGCTGGCCGCAGCTATGGCGTCTGTAGAAGACGAAGACCTTAAGAGCTTCGTGCATAGAGCGAGGGTTACCGGGAGAAACCTAAGCGCTTACGCGAAATCACGCGAATCGGTTCAGAAGCCGTCGCCGTCGGCGTAGACAACACGACCCCCTGCGCCTTTCCGGAGAGCACCCCAGCAACCACCTTATCAGTCACAGCGTTCGTCGTTCGTCCCCACCTGCTACGCGTATAGAAAGCCTAGCTATATCGCTACGAGATGCCAAGCTTCGGATAAGCAGAAGCAGGAGTATCGCGCTATAAAGCAGCAGCAGCCGCCACCGCCGAAAAAGACTATTTAAGCTATCGAACCGGCTTCGAACGACACTGATAGCGTAGACGGTGGAGTGCCCCTGCGAATCCTGGGAAAAGACCAGCTAGAAGGATAGGCCCCCTATCCAGCATAGACAACAGGGCATTAACGCGAACTACGTCGGCGAAAGAGAGCATTAACAGCTGCAGCGATCCGCTCTCGGCAGCCGTAGAAGTGAATACGGAAACGGCGATCATCCTTCCTATTACGATCTACCCCGTCGAGAAGTCGCGTAGACCCCTCCAGCTAAGAGCCTTTATCGACACCGGAGCCCTTATTGGCGCGGCGATCTACTACAGACTAGTTCAGAAGCTGATAAATGGATACGGTTATCCAGTGGAACTGGCGTCGCCGACGAAGATTTCGGCATATAACAGACAAGACACAGAAAGCGTTATGCACTACGTGCCGCTAAAGACTACCCTAGCTGGTCGCACTACGGAAGCGACGTTCCGAATTATAGATATTGGAAGGTTTGACATTATTATAGGGCAGAAATGGATAAAGAACCAGAAAGCCATTATTGACGTAGACGAAGGCACGATAGGGTTCAAAACCCTAGGCAACGCCACAGCCGCCGCTGCCGAGCCGAAAGCTACGGAGTCTGCGAAAGAGGCTCCGTCCAGTCGTTCCGAACCCCCGGTCACAGTCGGAATAATAAGCTTAGAAGCTATAACGACCCTCGCGAAGTCGCCGGACACTGAGATCTACGCTATCTTAATAAAGGACATCGAGGACTACAGGAAGATAATAACGGAAGAGGAAGTAGATCCACTAGAGGTACTGCCAAACGAGCTCTATAGTTACGCTAACGTTTTCTTAAAAGCCGACTCCAACCTATTGCCGCTCTATCGACCGGAATATAACAACAAGATCCGACTGAAGGAGGGAGCTACGCTGCCAAGAACCGAGCCCCTAAGAAGACTGTCTCCGGCCGAACTAGACTAAGTGGAAGTGTTTGTTCGCGAAAATTTGGCAAAGAAGTTTATTACGCCGAGTTCTGCCGAACACGCGTTACCGATCCTTTTCGTACGGAAGCCCAGAGGTGGCCTCCGACTGTGTGTGGACTATCGAGGCCTCAATAAGGTTACTAAGAGAGACGTGTATCCACTGCCGCTAATTGATAAGACTATACAGCAGGTAGCGAAGGCTAAGTGGTTTAGCAAGCTGGACATCCGCTAAGCGTTCCATCGACTAAGGAATAAAGAAGGGCAGACAGAAGACCTTACGACGTTCGCGATGTGTATAGGCAATTTTAAGTAGCTGGTAATGCCGTTCGGACTCACCAACGCGCCAGCAGTATAGCAACGCTTTATAAACCACACCTTTATAGACATGTTGGAACGGTTTGTGTCAATTTACCTGGACGACATCCTTATCTATACCGATAGAACGAGAGAGCAACATACGGACTACATCGAGAGAGTGTTGAAAAGGCTCTGCGAGGTAGGATTGAACGCAGACACGAAGAAGAGCGAGTTCTATTAAACCGAGGTCAAATATCTCGGTCTTATTGTCGGAAGAGATAGAATTCGTATAGACCCCTTAAAGGTTGTTGCCGTCGCGGAATGGAAGCAGCCGAAATCCGGAAACACTACGCAAATCAGAGCGTTTCTCGGCTTCTGCAGCTACTATCGGCGGTTTATTAAAGACTTTAGCAAGATAGCAAGACCCCTAAACGAGGCGCTAAAGAAAGAGGTCGCCGGCCTATAGAATAAGAGGTGCACGGAAGCCTTTAACCGGCTAAAAGAAGCAGTGGCCTCTGCACCAGTGCTGGCGCACTTCCAGCCAGAAAAGACGATCTACGTAGAAATGGACGCTTCCGACACAGTAACGGCAGGGGTCCTTTCTTAATATAGTAACAACGAAACCCTCTATCCAGTAGCTTTCTTCAGCAAGTCAATAAGCGAAGCTAAGCGGAACTACGCTATCTACGATAAGGAGCTGCTGGCGATTATTCAGGCTTTTGAGGAGTGGAAACCGGAGCTTATAGCTGGAAAGAGCACGGTCCAGGTTCTTACGGACCACCAGTCGCTAACCTACTTTATAAAGACGCAGAAGCTCTTACGCCGCCAAGCTCGGTAGGCCGCCTACTTATTAGGGTTCGACTTCAAGATTACCTATCGACCCGGGGCTCAAAACGGAAAGGCTAACGCGCTAACAAGAAGAGAAGGAAAGACCAGCCGCGCGAAAGAAGATCCGAACATGTTCCAGAAGGTGTTGACCGAGTGGATAGTAGACGCAGAGGTATTGAAAGAGGTAGGGGTCTGCGCAGTAGAACCGGCCCCTAAGGAAAAGACTCTCTACAAAAAGGTGGAGCAGCTCAACCAGCAACAGAAACTCGGCAAAACCGGTTTAGGGAGGCTGATAGTTCCGGAAGAACTAATTACTAAGGTCATCCAACTGGTCCATAACTCTATAGATGTTGGCTACGCTAGAGCAAAGAAAACGATGCAGGCAGTAAGAACGATCTACTGGTTTCCGCGGATCTATAAGCGGATCCACAGATTTATTGGCAACTGCTACGCATGCCGGGCTACGAAGCTACGTTACGGTCTTCCGGCCGGTCTGCTAAAGCCACTTCCGATCCCTGAGAAACTGTAGCAACACATTACGATGGACTTCGTAACCGGCCTGCCGGACTCCGATAGATATAACGCTATGCTAAACGTAGTGGATAGGCTGAGCAAAGAGCGCTATTTCATCCCCTATCGAGCTAAGGATAAAGGAACTACTGCGGAAGAAACGGCGAGAATGTTGATTCAATACGTATAGAAGCACTATAGCCTGCCGGACACTATTACTACGGATAGGGGTCCTTAATTTACCGCCGATGTGTAGAAAGCTATCAACCAAGCCCTCGGAATTTATGGAAAGCTTAGCACCGCCGCTCACCCTCAAACTGACGGCCAATCAGAAGTGGCCAACCGTAAGATAGAGAAATATCTACGGATCTTCTGCGGCCACTATCAAGAAGAATAGGTTAAGGTGTTGCCGATAGCCGAGTTCTGCGCCAACTCGGCACCGTCTAAAGCCACCTTGCTAGCGCCGTTTAAGATAACGTACGGCTATCTTCCGAGGATAAGCTTTCAGCCGCCGAGCGAACCCAGCTCCGCGGAATTATCCACCGCTACGTCGTCAAAGAGAGTCGCCGCTGCGGCGGCAGAAGCGCTACGATCTTAGATAGAAGAAGCTATTAAGGTAGCGAGGGAAGCGATAGATTCGACTTAGAAGAAGATAGTAACTCGAGCTAATAGAAAAAGGTTACTACTAGAATTCGAGGAAGGCCAAAAGGTATAGCTTAACACGCGAAACCTGAGGTTAAAAGGCAACGCCAAGCTCAATCCGCGCTACGTAGGTCCGTTTACGATAGTGGAAAAGAGGTCGCTAGTGACTTATCGGCTCTAGCTACTGAAATCGTTCCGGATCTACGATGTCTTCCATTCGGACCTGTTGAGCCTGGACCCTGAGGACGGCCTTCCGGAACAGGGGTTCGCCGAACCCCCGCCGGTCGAGATAGACGGTAAGGAAGAAGAGTAGGAGGTAGAAGATGTAATAGGCGTAAAGAAGATAAGGGGATCTATTAAAGCGAGGATCTCGTAGAAGGGGTAGCCAGAAGACTATAAATGGTATCCGATCGAAAACCTTCGGAATTCGGCAGAGCTGCTAAAAGAGTTCTACGCGCGGAACCCGGAAAAACCGAAGCCAGCGTAGCTCTAATGCCGACAATAGAGACACGTCCGCTCTACCGGCGCGGAAGCCGATAAAGGCGATCGTGGTTCTGGAATTAATAGCTCTAGGCACTACTACGTCGGTCGGCGACCGCGTAGTAGGTAAAGGCTTTGGTAGAAGAGAAAAAGAAGAAGAAAAACGGCGCCGCGGAAAGATCTATATAGACCTCCGCGCCGGCGTACAGACCAGCTACGCCGCAGCTCAGATAACCTACGGCTTAGATCAGATAACACGGATCAGATGGCGTCAATTACATAAACGCTAAGTAAAGGACTTCAGATGCCGACGATGTAAAAAATGAAAAAAAAAGCAACGAAAAGAACTGTTGCGGCGGTGGAAAGAGGTGGGACAGATTGATAGGGTGGACCCTAGATTTCGGCTCGGCCCGTCCGGGCCGAGCCGGGCCTTGGCACACCACCCTCCATCAAAGCCCACTACCACTACTACATAGGTTCCTTTCCCTCCTTAGTTCGAGATATAGTTATCAAAAAGGCCGTATTGAATCATATCTGCGCGCCCGGATTATTATATCTCGAACTTACTCTCTACACCACACCCTGCGCTGCGCGAAAGGGCCCGTTGAACTATCCGGAAACCCGAATAACGCACGCGCACACACCAACACACCAACAACAACCCCTACGGCACTGTAAGAAGATGGAAGGCTTCTTAGCGGTAGAGAGCGGCGTAACAGGCCGCTGCGGAAAGAGAAAGACTAACAGAGCGAGCAGACGCTCCAGTGTAGTTAACGATAAGATCGTTATTAGAGGCTTTACGGCGGAAGAGACTGCAGAGATTAAGGAACGAATAAGTGAATACAAGAAGATCCACGACTGCACGATCGAGGAACTGGAGAACTACGTAAATAAGAATAGGATAGGAAAGGTCTACGACGGTATAGACCTTATTAAGACGCTGTTCTACAGAACACTAGAAGAAAACAGACAGCTAAGAGAGGAAGTAGAGACGGTAAGGGCCGAGAAGGAATCGGCAGAGACTATCGTCGACGTGTTGGAACACTAAGCGTCGAATCGACTAGCGCAGCTAAAGGCGCTAAAGAATCAGATAGCTGATATAGAAGCAGCAAAGTCGCTGCCACTGCGTCGAGAAGAACAAGCAGAGACCGCCTTACTAGCGGCCTATAGTCAAGGTAGCACCACGATAACGCCACTGCCGGACCTACCTACTTTCGGTAGCAGAGACCCTAAAGCGTAGGAGGCGTTCAAGAAGAAGATCAAGAATAAGATAAGCCGCGATTACGCAGCAAGCAGCGAAGAAGACAGACTGGCCTATTTAGAGGCGCGACTGGAAGGCGAAGCGTTCTCGCTAGTAGCGGACCTAGAAGAGGTGACCGCGGAGGAAGCGATCAAAGCGTTAGATCAACGCTTCGGAGACCCATTCCGAAAGAAGACGGCCTGCGAGCAGCTGGATAAGATTAACCAGAACCGTCAGACATTCGAAGAGTTCTACGGACTGTTCAGGAAATACGCCATTAGAGCGAGAGTAGCAGAAGACGAGCAGCTGCACTTACTAAGGCAGAAACTGAGCCCCGAGCTGGCCGCCGCTATAGCGTCTGTAGAAGACGAAGACCTTGAGAGCTTCGTGCACTAAGCGAGAGTTACCGCGAGAAACTTGAGCGCTTACGCGAAATTACGCGAATCGGTTCAGAAGCCGTCGCCGTCGCCGTCGCTAATGCGGACAACCAGAGCCCCCGCGCCCTTCCGACGTGGCCCCCAGCCGCCTTACGTGCCGCGACCGTCGTTCGTCCCTACCTGTTTCGCATGCGGAAAGCCTAGCCACATCGCTACGAGCTGCCAAGCATCGGATAAGCAGAAGCAGGAGTATCGTGTTATAAAGCAGCCTTAGCCGCAGCCGCCGAGAAAGACAATTTAAGCTATCGAGCCGGCTCCGAACGATGCTAACAGCGTAGACGGCGGCGTGCAGCTAAGAATTATAGGAAAAGACCAGCTTGACGGATAGGCCCCCTATCTAGCATTGACAATAGGGCACCGAATCGAAGCGAATCGCCACGAGAAGAAAGCATTAACAGCTGCAGCGATCCGCTCTCGGCGGCAGTAGAAGTGAACACGGAAACAGCTATTATCCTTCTAATTACTGTCTACCCCCTTAACGGATCGAGCAAACCACTTTAGCTAAGAGCTTTTATCGATACAGGAGCTCTTATTAGCGCGGCGATCCACCACCGACTGGTCCGGAAGCTGACGAATAGATACGGTTATCCGGTGGAACTGGCGTCGCCGACGAAGATTTCGGCGTACAACGGACAAGACACGGAAAGCGTTACGCACTACGTGCCGCTAAGGACTACACTGGCTAGTCGCACCACGGAAGCGACGTTCCGAATTATGGATATCGGAAGGTTTGACATCATTATAGGGCAGAAATGGATAAAGAACCAGAAAGCTATCGTTGACGTAGATAAAGGAACGATCAGGTTCAAAACCCCGGGTAGCGGAGCAGGGACTATCGGAAAGGTCGCCACCGTCGCCGCCAAGCCGAAAGCTACGGAGTCCGCGAAAGAGGCTCTGTCCGATCGTTCCGAACCCCTGGTTACTGTCGGAATAATGAGTTCAGAAGCTATAACGACCCTCGCGAAGTCGCCGGACAATAAGATTTACGCTATCTCGATAAAAGACATCGAAGACTATAGGAAGATAATAGCGGAAGAAGAAGTGGATCCGCTAAAGGTGCTACTAAAAGAACTCTATAGTTACGCTAACGTCTTCTTAAAAGCCGACTCCAACCTCCTGCCGCTCTATCGACCGGAATATAACAACAAGATCCGACTGAAAGAGGGGGCTACGCTGCTAAGAACCGAGCCTCTCAGACGACTGTCGCCGGCGGAACTGGACTAAGTAGAGGTGTTTGTTCGCGAAAATCTGGCGAAGAAGTTTATTATACCGAGTTCGGCCGAATATGCGTTACCGATTCTTTTCGTAAGGAAACTAGGGGGTGGTCTGCGACTCTGCGTAGACTATCGAGGCCTCAACGAGGTCACCAAGAGAGACGTATACCTACTGCCGTTGATCGACGAGACCATACAGCGCGTAGCGAAGGCTAAGTAGTTTAGCAAGCTGGACATCCGCCAAGCGTTCTATCGATTAAGGAACGAGGAAGGGCAGACGGAAGATCTTACGACATTCGCAACGCGTATAGGCAATTTCAAGTAGTTGGTAATACCTTTCGGACTTACCAACGCGCCGGCAGTGTAGCAACGCTTTATGAACCACACCTTTATAGACATGTTGGAACGGTTCGTGTCTATTTACCTAGACGACATCCTTATCTACACAGATAGGACGAAAGAACAGTACACGGACTACATTAGGAAGGTGCTGACCAGGCTCCGCAAGGTTGGGTTAAACGCGGACACGAAAAAGAGCGAGTTTTATTAGACCGAAGTCAAATATCTCGGTCTGATCGTCGGAAGAGATAGAATTCGGATGGACCCCTTAAAGGTCGCCGCTGTAGCGGAATGGAAGCAACCAAAATCCGGAAACACTACGCAGATCAGAGCGTTTCTCGGATTCTGCAGCTACTACTAACGGTTTATTAAGGACTTTAGTAAGATAGCGAGACCCCTGAACGAGGCGCTAAAGAAAGAGGCTGCGGGCTTATAGAATAAGAAGTGCACGGAAGCTTTCGTACAGCTGAAAGAGGCGGTGGCCTCAGCGCTGGTTCTGGCGCACTTCCGACCGGAAAAGACGATCTACGTAGAAACGGACGCTTCCGATACAGTAACGGCAGGGGTCCTTTCTTAATACGCTAACAATGGCGAGACCCTCCACCTAGTGGCCTTCTTCAGCAAATCTATAACGGAAGCCGAACGGAACTACGCCATCTACGATAAGGAGCTGCTAGCGATTATTCAGGCTTTCGAGGAGTGGAAACCGGAGCTTATAGCTGGAAAGAGCACGGTCCAGGTCCTTACGGACGACCAGTCGCTGACCTACTTTATAAAGACGCAGAAGCTCTTACGACGTTAAGCACGGTGGGCCGCCTACCTATTAGGGTTCGATTTTAAGATTACCTATCGACCAGGGGCTTAAAACGGAAAGGCCGACGCGCTGACGAGAAGAAATAGAAAGACTAGCCGCGCGAAAGAAGATCCGAACATGTTCCAGAAGGTGTTGACCGAGCGGATAGTAGACGCAGAGGTGTTGAAAGAAGTAGGGGTCTGCGCAGTGGAACCGGCCCCTAAGGAAGAGACGCTCTACGAGAAGGTGGAACGGCTCAATCAACAACAGAAGCTCGGCAGAACAGGCTCCGGAAAGCTGATAGTTCTGGAAGAACTAATCACTGAGGTCGTCCAACTGGTCTATAACTCTATAGATGTTGGCTACGCCGGCTTAAAGAAGACGATAGAAGCTATAAGGACGATCTACTGGTTTCCGCGGATCTACGAACGGATCCACCGATTTATCGCCAATTGCTACGTGTGCAGAGCTGCGAAACTACGTTACGGTCTTCCGGCCGGTCTGCTAAAGCCACTTCCGATCCCCGAGAAGCCGTAGCAGCACATTACGATAGATTTCGTAACCGGACTGCCGGACTCGAACGGCTACGACGCTACGCTCAATATAGTGGATCGGCTGAGCAAAGAACGCCACTTCATCCCCTGTCGAGCTAAAGATGAAGGAACTACTGCGGAAGAAACGGCGAGAATGTTGATCCAACACGTATGGAAGCACTATAGCCTGCCGGACACTATCACTACGGATAGGGGTCCTCAATTCACTGCCGACGTATAGAAAGCCATCAACTACGTTCTCGGAATTCGTAGAAAGCTCAGCACAGCCGCTCACCCTTAAACCGACGGTCAGTCTAAAGTCGCTAACTGTAAGATAGAGCGATACCTACGAACCTTCTGCAGTCATTATTAAGAAGATTGGGTTAAGGTGTTGCCGATGGCCGAATTCTGCGCGAACTTAGCACAGTTAGAAGCAACGTTACTGGCGCCGTTCGAGATAACGCACGGTTGTCTTCCGAGAATAAGCTTTTAGCCGCTAAAAGAACCCAGCTCCGCGGAACCATCCACCGCTACGTCGTCAAAGAGAGTCGCCGCTGCGGCGGCAGAAGCGCTACGATTTCAGATGGAAGAAGCAATCAAAGTGGCGAAAGAAGCGATGGAATCGGCTTAGAAGAAGATAGTAACTCGAACTAATAGAAGCCGGTCGCTAATAGAATTCGAAGAAGGTCAAAACGTATAGCTCAACACGCGAAACCTAAGGCTGAAAGGAAACGCGAAGCTCAACCCGCGCTACGTAGGTCCGTTCAAGATAATAGAAAAGAGGTCGCCGGTGACCTATCGGCTCCAGCTGCCGAAATCGTTCCGGATCTACGATGTCTTCCATTCCGATCTGCTGAGCCTAGACCCTAAGGACGGCCTTCCGGAACAGGGGTTCGCCGAACCCCCACCAGTTAAGATGGACAGTAGTGAAGAAGAGTAGGAGGTAGAAGACGTAATGGACGTAAAGAAGATAAGGGGGTCCATCAAAGCGAGGATCTCGTAGAAGGGGTGGCCGGAAGACTATAAATGGTATCCGGTCGAAAACCTTCGGAATTCGGCAGAGCTGCTAAAAGAGTTCTACAGGCGGAACCCGAAGAAGCCAAAACCGGCGTAGCTCTGATGTCGACAATTCCGGAAGAGAGAAGAAAGCCACGTCTGCTCCACCGGCGCGGAAGCCGATGAAGGCGATCGTAATGGAATTGATAGCTCCAGGCAGTCGGCGACGGCGTAGAGGATCTAGTGGAAAAGAAGAAGAAGAAGAAAAACGACGCTGCAGAAAGATCTATATAGACCTCTGCGCCAGAGCACAGACCAACCACGCCGCAGCTCAGATAACCCACGGATCAGATCAGATAGCACGGATCAGGCGCACCGATTACATAGACGCCAAGTGAAGGACCTTAGATGCCGATAACGTAAGAAGTTGAAAAAGAGATAAAGAAAACGTTGTTTTGATAGAAGACGGAAGAAGTAACGTTAGCGTTGGAGGGGATTTTTCGAGAAGAAGACGACGAATTATAAAAAAAAAAAAAAAAAAAAAAAAAAGAGAGCGGAGATTTTCGGATAGATGGGGTGACTAAGCGGTCGAGGGCGACCGCTAGTAAGGGAGGGGGGTAGTGTTGCGGCGGTGGAAAGAGGTGGGACAGATTAATAGGGTGGACCCTGGATTTCGGCTCGGCCCGGACGGGCCGAGCCGGGCCTTGGCACACTACCCTCTATCAAAGCCCACCACTACCACTACATAGGTTCCTTTCCCTCCTCAGTTCGAGATATAGTCATTAAAAAGGCCGTATTGAATCATATCTGCGCGCCCGGATCAGAGACCGCCTTACTGGCGGCCTATAGTTAAGGCGGCACCTCGATAACATTATTGCCGGACCTACCGGCGTTTAGAGGTGGAGACCCCGAAGACTAGGAGGCGTTTAAGAAGAAGATAAAGAATAAGATAGACCGCGACTACGCCGGAAACAGCGCCAAAGACCGACTGGCGTACCTGGAATCGCGATTAGAAGGTAAAGCTTTTTCGCTAGTGGCGGACCTGGAAGAGGCGACCGCCGAAGAAGCGATTAAAGCGTTAGATTAACGCTTCGGAGACCCATTCCGAAAGAAGACAGCCCGTAAGCAGCTAGACAAGATCAACCAAAACCGGCAGACGTTCGAGGAATTCTACAGCTTGTTCAGAAAATATGCAATTAGGGCCCGAGTAGCGGAAGATAAACAGCTCTACCTACTAAGACAGAAACTGAGCCCTAAGCTCGCTGCAGCTATAGCCTCGGTAGAAGATAAGGACCTTAAGAGCTTCGTGCACCGAGCGAGGGTTACCGCGAGAAATTTGAACGCTTATGCGAAAGCACGCGAATCGATTCAGAGGCCGTCGCCGTCGGCGCAGCCGACGCGAGCCCCTGCGCCCTTCCGACAACGCCCCCAGCAGCCATCGTATTAGCTACAGCGTTCGTCGTTCGTCCCTACCTGCTACGCGTATGGAAAACCTGGCTACATCGCTACGAGATGCCAAGCGTCGGATAAGCAGAAGCAGGAATATCGAGCAACAAAGCCGCCGCCGCCACCGAGAAAGGCCATACAAGCTATGGAGCCGGCTCCGAACGATACTAACAGCGTAGACAGTAGAGTGCTACTGCGGATTATAGGAAAAGACCAGCTGGAAGGATAGGCCCCCTATCCAGCGTGGACAACAGGGCACCGACGCGAACTGCGTCGACGAAAGAGAGTATTAACAGCTGTAGCGATCCGCTCTCGGCAGCTGTGGAAGTGAATACGGAAACGGCTATTATCCTTCCTATTACGATCTACCCTGTTAAGAAGTCGCGCCAAACCCTCCAACTAAAAGCTTTCATCGACACCGGAGCTCTTATTAGCGCGGCGATCCACTACCGGCTAGTCTAGAAGCTAATAAATGGATATAGCTATCCGGTGGAACTGGCGTCGCCGACGCGGATTTTGGCATACAACGGACAGGACACAGAAAGCGTTACGCACTATGTGCCGCTAAAGACCACCTTGGCTGGTCGCACTACGGAAGCGACGTTCCGAATTATGGATATCGGAAGATTTGACATCATTATAGGGCAGAAATAGATAAAGAATCAGAAAGCCATTATTGACGTAGACGAAGGCACGATAAGGTTCAAAACCCTAAGCAACGCTACCGCCGCCACCGACCCGAAAGCTACGGAGTCCGCTAAAGAAGCTCCGTCCGAGCATTCCGAACCCTTAGTCACTGTCGGAATAATAAGTTCAGAAGCAACGACGACCCTTGCGAAGTCACCGGATAATAAGATCTACGCCATCTCGATAAAAGACATCGAAGACTACAGGAAGATAATGGCAGAAGAAGAAGCGGACCTACTAGAGGTGTTGCCAAAAGAGCTCCACGGTTACGCTAACGTGTTCTCAAAAGCAGACTCCAACCTCCTGCCGCTCCACTAGCCGGAATACGATAATAAGATCAGGTTAAAAGAAGGGGCCACATTGCCAAGAACCGAGCCCCTAAGACGACTGTCGCCGGCCGAATTGGACTAAGTAGAGGTGTTTGTTCGCGAAAACCTAGCGAAGAAGTTCATTACGCCGAGTTCTGCTAAATATGCGTTACCGATTCTTTTCGTAAGAAAACTAGGGGGGGGTCTACGACTCTGTGTAGACTATCGAGGCCTTAACGAGGTCACTAAGAGAGACGTATACCCGCTGCCGCTGATCGACGAGACTATACAACGAGTAGCAGAGGCTAAGTAGTTCAGCAAGCTAGACATCCGCCAAGCGTTCTATCGACTAAGGAACGAAGAAGGGCAGACAGAAGACCTTACGACGTTCGCGACGCGTATAGGCAATTTCAAGTGGTTGGTAATGCCTTTCGGACTCACCAACGCGCCGGCAGTGTAGCAGCGCTTTATAAACCACACTTTTATAGACATGCTAGAGCGGTTCGTGTCTATCTACTTAGACGACATCCTTATTTATACAGATAGAACGAGAGAGCAACACACGGACTACATTGGGAAAGTGTTAAAGAGGCTCCGCGAGGTAGGACTGAACGCGGACACGAAGAAGAGCGAGTTCTATTAAACTGAGGTCAAATATCTCGGTCTTATCGTCGGAAGAGATGGAATTCGGATAGACCCGTCAAAGGTCGCCGCCGTCGCGGAATGGAAGCAGCCGAAATCCGGAAACACTACGCAGATCAGGGCGTTTCTCGGATTCTGCAGCTACTATCGACGGTTTATCAAGGACTTCAGCAAGATAGCGAGACCCCTAAACGAGGCGTTAAAGAAAGAGGCCGCCGGCCTATAGAATAAGAAGTGCACAGAAGCCTTCAACCAGCTAAAAGAAGCAGTGGCATCGGCGCCGGTCCTAGCACACTTCCGGCCGGAAAAGACGATCTACGTAGAAACGGACGCTTCCGATACAGTAACGGCAGGGGTCCTTTCTCAATACGCTGACGACAGCGAGACCCTTTACCTAGTGGCCTTCTTTAGCAAATCTATAACGGAAGCTAAGCGGAACTACGCCATCTATAATAAAGAACTGCTAGCCATTATTCAGGCCTTTAAGGAGTGGAAACCGGAGCTTATAGCTGGAAAGAGCACGGTTCAGGTCCTTACGGACCACTAGTCGCTGACCTACTTTATAAAGACGCAGAAGCTCTTACGCCGCCAAGCTCGGTAGGCCGCCTACTTATCAGGATTCGACTTTAAGATTACCTACCGACTAGGGGCTCAAAATGGAAAGGCTAACGCGCTGACGCGAAGAGAAGGAAAGACAAGCTGTGCGAAAGAAGACCCGAACATGTTCCAGAAGGTGTTAACCGAGCGGATAGTAGACGCAGAGGTGTTAAAAGAGGTAGGGGTCTGTACAGTGGAGCCGGCCCCTAAAGAAGAGACGCTCTACGAGAAAGTGAAGCAGCTTAACTAGCAGCAGAAACTCGGCAAAACCGGTTCAGGGAAGCTAATAGTTCCGGAAGAACTAATTACGGAGATTATCCAACTGGTCCATAGCTCTATAGAAGTGGGTTACACCGGCTTAAAGAAGACGATGGAAGCTATAAGGACGGTCTACTGGTTTCCGCGGATCTACGAACGGATCCATCGATTTATCGCCAATTGCTACGTATGCAGAGCCGCGAAGCTACGTTACGGCCTTCCGGCAGGCTTATTAAAGCCACTTCCGATCCCTGAGAAACTATGGCAGCATATTACGATGGACTTCGTAACCGGCCTGCCGGATTCCGATAGATACGACGCCACCCTTAACGTAGTGGATAGGCTAAGCAAAGAACGCCACTTTATCCCCTGTCGAGCGAGAGACGACGGAACTACTGCAGAAGAAACGGCGAGAATGTTGATTTAACACGTATAGAAGCACTATAGCCTGCCGGACACTATTACTACGGATAGGGGTCCTTAATTCACCGCCGATGTATAGAAAGCTATCAACTAAGCCCTTGGAATTTATGGAAAGCTCAGCACCGCCGCTTACCCTTAAACGGACGGCCAATCAGAAGTGGCCAACCGTAAGATAGAACGATATCTGCGAACCTTCTGCGGCCATTATCAAGAAAAGTGGGTTAAGGTGTTGCCGATGGCCGAATTCTGCGCCAACTCGGCACTATCCGAAGCTACCTCGCTGGCGCCGTTCGAGATAACGCACGGCTATCTTCCGAGGATAAGCTTTCAGCCGCTAAACGAACCCAGCTCTGCGGAACCACCTACCGCTATGTCGTCGAAGAGAGTCGCCGCCGCGGCGGCAGAAGCGCTACGATCTTAGATAGAAGAAGCGATCAAAGTAGCGAAAGACGCGATGGAATCAGCTTAGAAGAAGATAGTAACTCGGGCTAATAAGAAGCGGTTACCGATAGAATTCGAAAAAGGCCAAAAGGTATAGCTTAACACAAAGAACCTGAGGCTAAAAGGAAACGCCAAGCTCAATCCGCGCTACGTAGGTCCGTTCAAGATAATAGAAAAGAGGTCGCCGGTGACTTATCGGCTCGAGCTGCCGAAGGCGTTCCGGATCTACGACGTTTTCCATTTAGATCTGCTAAGCCTGGACCCTAAGGACGGCCTTCCGGAACAGGGGTTCGCCGAACCCCCGCCTATCGAGATAGACGGTAAAGAAGAAGAGTAGGAGGTAGAAGACGTAATAGACGTAAAGAAGACGAGGGGGTCCATCAAAGCGAGGATCTCGTAGAAGGGGTAGCCGGAAGATTATAAATGGTATCCGATCGAGAATCTCCGGAATTCGGCGGAGCTGCTAAGAGACTTTTACGCGCGGAACCCGAAGAAGCCGAAACCGGCGTGGCTCTAATGTCGACAATTCCGGAAGAAAGAAGAAAGCTACGTCCGCTCCACTAGCGCGGAAGCCGATAAAGGCGATCGTAATGGAATTGATAGCTCCAGGCACCGCCACGTCGCTCGGCGACCGCGTAGAGGGCGGAAGCCTTGGTGGAAGAGAAAAAGAGGAAGAAGCGGCGCTGCGGAAAGATCTATATGGACCTCTGCGACGACGCACGGACCAGCCACGCCGCAGCTCAGATGACCCACGGATCAGATCAGATAGCACGGATCAAAGGCACCGATTACATAAACGCCAAGTGAAGGACTTCGGATGCCGATAATGTAAGGGCTGAAAAAGCGATAATAAGACGTTGTTTTCGATAAAAGACGGAAGAGGTAACGTCGACGGTGGAGGGGATTTTCGAGAAAAAGAAGACGAATCAAAAAAAAAAAAAAAAAAAAAAAAAAAAAGAGGGACGGAAAGAAGAGAGATTTTTTCGGGATGGGTGGGGTGACTAAGCGGTCGAGGGCGACCGCTGGTGAGGGGGGGGGGTAGTGTTGCGGCGGTGGAAAGAGGTGGGACAGATTGATAGGGTGGACCCTGGATTTCGGCTCGGCCCGGACGGGCCGAGCCGGGCCTTGGCACACCACCCTCCATCAAAGCCCACCACCACTACCACATAGGTTCCTTTCCCTCCTCAGTTCGAGATATAGTCATCAAAAAGGCCGTATTGAATCATATCTGCGCGCCCGGATCAAGAACGTTGTTTTTGATGGAAGACGGAAGAAGTAACGTCGGCGTTAGAGGGAATTTTCAAGAAGGAAACGATGAATCAAAAAAAAAAAAAAAAAAAAAAGAGAGAGTGCAGTTTTTCGGATGGATGGGGTGACTAAGCGGTCGAGGGCGACCGCTGGTGAGGGAGGGGGGTAGTGTTGCGGCGGTGGAAAGAGGTGGGACAGATTGATGGGGTGGACCCTGGAATTTCGGCTCGGCCCGGACGGGCCGAGCCGGGCCTTGGCACCACCACCACGAAAGCCCTCCACCACCACCACGTAGATTCCTTTCCCTCCTCAGTTCGAGATATAGTCATCAAAAAGGCCGTATTGAATTATATCTGCGTGCCCGGATCACCTATCGCTTAGTCCCACCCCTTTCTGCCGCTGCAACACGCTTCTATCTCTGCCTCGGTATCTACCTCTGCCCCGATATGCTTCAGTGCCTTAAAGCATTCCTTAAGCACAGGTCCAGCTAAGGCGCTGCTACAGCGTCCCTAACTGTAGGCATACCCCTCCTACGACACGTTAGTTGTATGTATAGGTGTTGGGGAATCCTGCAGGTGCAGGTCCCCCCAATACCTATATAGGCCGTCGTCTTCCGTATTAGGTCTCTTGTCTATATGTGTCAACGATGCTCTTTAGTAGGAGGTCTTTTGCGAGGCACTTGTCGACAAAGTGGTCAAGATTCAGTACACTCTATCTGATTAAGTGATCGCAGATAGGCTTACAAAAGCCCTGCAACGCATTAAGCACAACGCATTCCTCTACCTTCTTTACATAAAGGCGCTCGGTTTGGGGGGGGGGGGGGGGTGTTGGGGCAGCACGTCACATGATCAATCCACTAGTGTGTATTTCTACCTGCAACGTAGCTAGATAGAACCTACACGCTTCCTTTATCTTACACTCCGTGCATCACCGATGTCTCCTTGAATACGTTTTTGTGCGGGCGATCCAAGCGGCACGCCGAGCATTGCCGCTTCCCCCGCCCCGCTTCCCCCCCCCCGCCCCGCTTTCCCCCCCCCCCCCCCCGCGTCCCCCGCCCCGCTTCCCCGTCCCCAAGCGCGAAGTATGCGCAGGTGTGAACGAACGACGATGGAACCGGGAGGCGGGGTGGGGTATTCTCTCGAGATATAGAGCTTCAGTGCGTGCGTGTGACCACGCGGGCGGAAAAAAAAAAAAACAAAAGCCAGCACCGGGGCGGAAAGAAGATGCGGCGTGTGCAAAACAAACAAAACCAACATCGTCCGACCTGTTGAAGGTCGGTCTCCCCCGCATCTTGATGTCCTGACCTGCCCCCCCCCCCACCTCCACCTCCACCCCCCCACCACTTCACCCCCGCTGCCCACCAATGTCGTCAAGAGTCCTTGGCGGTTGAACCGATCGCGCCCTACTGCTCCGCCAATCTCGGCACAAGATGCTGGTCTTCTCCTCCACGACAAGTCACTGGCGGGCCCGGATTTTGATTGCTGCAATCTTTATGGTTCGTGGAGCAAACGCAGCCGCTCGCGCCTTGCTGGAACCAACCCCTAAAGCCGCCAGGCTACTCACTCGGTCAATAGGGGGTTTTTTAGGGCGGGGTCGCGGAAGAGGGAGGGGGTAGGATCGGGGGCGGCGTTGCGAAGCAATCGACAAGGCAGCTTACCTGAACGGTGCAGCATGTGCAGACGGTGTTGCAGAGGCTCATGGCGAGTTGGGGCGCCGCGAGCCAGAGGTAGAGGGCAACGAGCGGGAAGGTGGTCTTCATGGTTTCAGTCGGGCAGGCGGGAATCGAGAGCGGATTGGAAATGATGTTGTTGTTGTTGTTGTTGTTGCTGGTGGTGGTGGTGTTGGTGGTGGTGGTGTTGTTGTTTTCGATGGGCCTTGGGAGCAGCGAACGGGTGCCTTATATGCAACTGTTCGCCCGCGTGGTCTCGTGGGCTTTCGTGTAAGCCCGATCCCGACTGATGTGCCGCCCTACGGCTCAGCGTGCTTCTCTAGGGGAAATCAACGATTTCCGTATTAGGATGCAGGATGTGTACTGCTGCTTGAGGAAGGGCGTATCGTGGCGCCTCAATAGCCTTTTTGATCGGCTGTCAGCAGGGTCAACAGTCTGAGAAAGGGCAGCGGGTGGTGGGAAGGAGGTCCGCCACGGGTAGGGACTAGGACGCTCCATGCCCTCGTAGGATGTTCAAGGGATAAGAAAATGGCGCACATGGGGCAGACCATCGGATCCCGAGGAAGATATTACGGGACAACCTGATAAAGAAGAACCACCGCTGCAGCCAAGTCGGATCGGTGGAGTATCCCGGCATGGTGGTAGGATTTTGGCGTCCAAGTCTCGTCGAAACGGCAGCCGATTCCGACACCCCGCCGCCGCGTCGTTCTTCTCGGCGAGCGAGAGACTATTGTACACGTGCACGGCCGACATCTTTGTGGGAATTGTGCTCTGCACGGGGCGTACGCACGCATGCACGCTGACGGCTGCATCTGCCGTTGTGGGTCGACGTGCGATAGAGAGATTAAAACGGAACTGTGTGTAAGCACGAGCTTTCAAAACCTCCCCTGCAACGGGAGCATTCGATTCTGCCACGGAACAGAGAGAGAGATCGGCGAGCGGAAGTGCTCCAGGCACGCCACGAGTTCTCGTGCGTGCTTCCGTCGCGTGCTTCCGTCGGACCGGTGCGTTTCGATCGGCTCCCTCTCAAGAAGACATCTTGTGTGATTTTCTCCAGCCATGGTTGACTTCGCTGCCAGCCTCATGCTCATGCTCTCTCCCAGCGCAGCGATAGTGTACAACCACAAAAGCGCCTGGCCCTTTCGCTCCTGCTTTCTGTCACGGTCGAAGCGACATTTACGCACGACGCTTGACGTCGTCGAACCCCTGCAACCGATCAGCACATTTCCCCAAAGTGGCAGAGAGTGGCCCACGCACGTAGATGGGCTTGCCGATGCGGTTGAGGGCGAAGACCACGTCGGACGTACAGACGGTCTTGCGGTTCTGGTACTCTGCGGCGCGGCGTCAGCGTCAATCGTGCGCGGAACGCGAAGAAAGCATCGTTGGTTGCATGCTCACCGACAACGTGGCAAACGATGGCGAGGACCTGCAAAGCGCGGTCAGTTCGAGAATTCGAGGGTTCGATCATGGCGTTCGTGCGCTTCTCATCGTACCTTGCGGAGGAATTCCTTGAGTTGGAGTCGGATCTCGGCGTAGACGCTGGTCGAGATGCGCTTGACGCCGCCACGACGCGCGAGGCGACGGATGTCCGGCTTCGTGATCCCCTGGATGTTATCGCGCAGAACCTTGCTATGCCTCGTGTTCAGCGAGACGTCTCCGACTCGGGAAGGCTGGGGGGGGGGGGGGGGGAAATCATCATACCGATGACGCTTGACACCGCCGATGTGCTTCACGCCAAAGACACTCGGCTGGGGCAGGCCCTTGCGTGCGGTTTTGGGAGGAGCACCATCGTCATCGGACGAGTCAGCATATCGAGTAGTGGCCGGCGGGATGCGGGCTGGAATGCGGACCGGCGACACGGTTGTCGTGCTGAACGGCCCGTTCGATCTTGTGCGGCTGCCGGCAGGGTATGATCGACGGTGTTGCCGATGGATGTTCATCGTGGCGGTGGTGCCCTTGCGACAAGCTCACGCGAAACCGCCGTTGTATATTCCGGTGGCGCTAGCGGGACATTTGGGTGAGGTTCGGTCGGCTGAGCAGCGGCAAGCATAAGAGTATTGGCTGAGAGGTCAGTTACACCAAATAACAGCTCATAAACCAAGCAACTACCGAGTTGATATAAGTTCCCTTGTCGGTGAACTGTTGCTTCACACTCGGCTAAAGATGTACTTTGTACGGTGGTAACTAACGTATATCACCATTAGGTTGGCAGTACCTAACGACCATTCGGATAGCAGAATTTTCTGAGGATAACCAACTTGTGAATCAACACACAACGTCTTAACAGCCAGGCAACACAGAATTGCCTCATTCGGAAGTCAGAATTGGTTTTGCTCGATTTATGTTAGTTATTGTAAGGGTGTAGGATGCAACAGCGGATGGTTAGTTAGTGATGCGGAGGTAGGCGCGCTTGTACGGAGATGCTTCCTTCTGGAGTGAACTCACCAACTAGCTTTCGGTATCCTGATCCAATGGCCGGGATGGACCTCGTCTGCTGAGTCAGACCAGCTGCAAGTACGACCAGGGTAGAGCAGACCGTGAGACGGCCAATCGCCAACACGGACGGTGCGCGAAGAGACAGACGCGAATCGCGTCGGCGTGGGAGCTGGGCAGATGTACGTGTTGGGGAAGGGAGGGAATGGTTCGAGTGCTCGGAACAGCGGAGGGTGAAAGAAGCGGCGACTGCGGCGGCGGGGGGAGGGAAAAGGCATACGTTGCGTGCACGATGAGATGGGAGAGCGGTGTGAGTTTCCCGATGATCGGCAAGGACATGGTGAGGGAGTGATGTATGTACGAAGGGATCGAAGAAATCCATGACCGCTCGGCCCGAGCTTCCGCCAATGCGCCCGACTCCAAACCGATGCGCCCCGGTGGGGACAGGCACACGTGCGTGACGAGTCACCGGCATATTCCCATGGCGAGGACACAACAAAGCACGATGCATGACGAGGACAAAACAAGCACCGTGCATCACGAGATGAAGGTGGCCTCCATATACAGGCGGCCTTCTTCTTCGACTTCGTCGCCGCCGATGTTGAGCTTCAGCGTGAGCGTGGGCTCGTACTGGTAGATGTATGGCTTGGTGCCGGCAGCGCCGGAGACGATCTGCTTGACGAACTTGGGGACTTCGCCCATGACGTCAACACGGTCGGTGAGGGTGATGGGGCTGTTGATCTCGGCGTGGATGGCCTTTCCGTCCTTGGTCGTGCCGTCCCACGTGGCGATGACGGCGCTCGGTGCGGGCCAGCCGTTCTCTTGGTCGGCTTTGATTTCGGTGTGGCGGACTTGGGTGGACGGTGACGCGCCGGCCCAGACGATCTCGCCATCCTTCGCGATACCGCCGACGTTGACGACGGTTGATCCATATGAAGGAGGCGTGGTGAACTCCATCATGATGGCCGATGTTGTGGGAGATTGGTAGTTGATGAAGTTCCATTTCGAAGCTGGGCGGTGTTAGCACAACGACAAGCAAGAGCGCGGATGGATGGGTTCTGACCTGCAAAATGCGGCTTCATGCCCTGGAGTGCATGGATGAATAGCCCCACTCCCTTGAGGTCAACCGGTCCGTGCTTGGTCGAGATGGTACCCTCCACGCGACATCTCGGCCAGAAGGCGTGCTTCATCTTGCCCCATGGCTTGTTGACATCGGTGCCATATCGTGTGACACCGTCCTTGCCCACCACGAATCCCGGTGCCGACTGGGTGAACTTGAGGTCGACGATGGAATTCTTGTTGACGCTCGACTTGATGGTGTAGCTCTTGCCGTCTTCGCTCAGATCCATCGAAGTGTTCTTGGCCTTGAAGTTCTGCTTGTCCTTGGAGAACTCGAACTTGTCCAGGTTGTCCGAGGCCCAGACGTGCGCGTGTGCGCCGTCTTTTGCAGAGAGCTTGCTGCTGAACTGTGCCGTGGTCCGTACGCCCCTGGTGTCGCGTCATCAGCATGGCGGAGGTCGGAGGCCGGACGTCGGAGGTCGGACGCCGGACAGCACCACGGTCGGCCTTACATGACATCGCTGTAGATGGCTTGGCACATGCCAATGTAGCCATTGTCGCCGACAACGTAGAAGGTCTTGGTCTCGACGTTGGTGCCGCTCCCGATTTCCCAGGCCAAGTCATCGCGCGTCAACTCGGTGTATGGCGTGTGCCGGGCCTGTTCGGCGACGGAATGGCACGCTTCTGGGCCGTGGACGTGGTCGGTGAGGCCCACGCTGCGGACGGGTGTCAGTGGCGCAGGGGGGGCGGCGGACATGTGGATGGCACCTGCGTCTGCTTCATCCAGTTCAACATGGTGTGTGTTGTGGTGGCGAGGGGTGGTGGCGAGGGGATGTGGCGAGGGGATGTGTGCGGGTGTCTGGCAGAGGTCGGGCAATAGACGTCGTCTTCAGCTCGCGGGACTGGCACTCGACCGCGGCGACGGAGCGCTACGTCACGGCGAGTCTCAAACACCAGCCGCGCCCGGCGCTGCCTGGGATGGCCGGCGATGTTCTCCCACGGGCCAGCTGCCTCCGCCCACGGGGCCATTGCCGGGGCGGCGGCAGCTTGACTTGCATCTTGCCGAGCATCGCTTGACTCGCTCCATTTTGCCGAGCATCGCTTGACGTGGCCACCATGCATCTTCTTCACAGAGGCTATGGCATCGTTCACCACGTCGATGGCATCGTCCCCCAGCCGATGGCATCGTCATGTAGTTACGTGACATGGTTGCGCAGTGGCGGCATCGCCATGTCGTGGCATGACGATCGTTGTAGTGAACCATGCAACGACGCATGGAATCCGTCTTCCTCACCGCGGCTGATTGACGCGGCGCATCGCCTGCACCCATCGGCCGCCGCCCGTGGTCCTGCAGCGGGCCTAACCTTGACGCCCTTGCTAGCCGCTGCGCTAAGCAAAGCCACCAGCACAGAATTTATTTCTTCGTCGCGCCGCCTCTGCCGTGCCCCCCTTTCTGAGGCCGCACGGGAGCTCGAGGCAGCAGCAGGAGAGGCAGCAGTCGGAGAGGAAGCAGCAGACGGAGCAGACGGAGCAGACGGAGCAGACGGAGCAGACGGAGCAGACGGAGCAGAAGGAGGAGAAGGGGAAGAAGGAGAAAAAGGAGAAAACGCAGAAAAAGGAGCCTCCGGCGACGACGAAGCATACACCATGGCTTCGACCACGCCGGGCGAGCCCCAGGAGGCGGGGCCGCTCATGGCGCTGGACGTGCAGCACGGCCAGTCCGCCGTGCGCTTCGGCGAGGGCCGCAGCTTCGGCGCCCCGCGCAGCGTGGCCGGCGAGCTGGTGTTCCAGACCGGCATGGTGGGCTACCCGGAGGCCATCACCGACCCCTCCTACCGCGGCCAGATCCTCGTGCTCACCTTCCCGCTGGTGGGCAACTACGGCGTGCCGTCGCGCCTCGCCCGCGACCCCGTGCTGCCCGACCTGCCCGCCCACTTCGAGGCCGCCGAGATCCACATTGCCGGCCTGGTCGTGGCCGCGTACTGCGGCGAGCACTACTCGCACCACCTGGCCGCCAGCTCGCTGGGCCGCTGGCTGCAGGAGCAGAACGTGCCCGCCGTCTGCGGCCTCGACACCCGCGCCCTGACCAAGCAGATCCGCGAGCGGGGCAGCATGCTCGGCCGCCTGCGCGTGCAGACGGGCTCGCGGCGCCAGTGGAGCGCCCCCGCATCGCCCCGCCCCGCCCCCGGCCCCGCTGGCCCCGCCCCCGCCCCCGCCCCGCCCGACCTGCACCAGGTCAACGGCGCGCTGGCACCCGCCGGCCGCCCCCCCGGCGCCCCCGCGCCGAATGGATGTCGGGGCAGCGCCCACGAGGTGGCGGTGTACGACGAGATCGACTTCTGCGATCCCAACACCAGAAACCTGGTCGCCGACGGTAAGCTCGACTTGCCACCAGCCCTCCCCCCGGTAGTATACGGTAGTCGCGCACCATCTGATCCGTCTCAGTCTCAATCAAGCACCCGAAGACTTATTCTCCCCCTGCGTCCCGTGCGTTGCGTCATCCGTCCGGTCGTGCCGTGCGTGTGCTGTGTGTCGATGTCGGGCTGAAGTACAACCAGCTGCGCTGCCTGGTGTCGCGCGGCGTCGAGGTGCACGTGGTGCCGTGGGACTACGACTTCCCCGCGCTGGCCGGCAGCGACCACGACGGTCTCTTCGTCTCCAACGGCCCGGGCGACCCGGCCGTGATGCAGCAGACGGTCGAGCACCTCCAGCACGCCCTGGCCGAAGCGCGCGTGCCCGTCTTCGGCATCTGTCTCGGGCACCAGCTCCTGGCCCGTGCGGCGGGTGCCGAGACGCGCAAGATGAAGTTCGGCAACCGGGGCCACAACATCCCGTGCACGAACCTGCTGTCCGGCAAGTGCTACATCACGTCCCAGAACCACGGCTATGCCGTGGATGCCGACACCCTGCCCCCCGCCTGGAGCGAGCTCTTCGTCAACGCGAACGACGGCAGCAACGAGGGCATCCGGCACCGCAGCCGGCCCTACTTCTCCGTCCAGTTCCACCCCGAAAGCGCCCCGGGACCGCGAGACACCGAGTTCCTCTTCGATGTCTTCATCGCTGCCATCCAGAAGGTCATCGAGCACCCCGGCCTCATGCAGCAGCCGGTCGTCTTCCCCGGCGGCGACATCGAAGAGAACCGCGCGCTGCGGCCCAAGGTCGACGTGAAGAAGGTCCTCGTTTTGGGCTCCGGCGGCCTCAGCATCGGCCAGGCCGGCGAGTTCGACTACTCGGGGAGCCAGGCGATCAAGGCCCTCAAGGAGGAGGGCATCTACACCGTCCTCATCAACCCGAACATCGCCACCATCCAGACCTCCAAGGGTCTGGCCGACAAGGTCTACTTCTTGCCCGTCAACGCCGACTTCGTGCGGAAGGTCATCAAGCAGGAGCGACCCGATGCCATCTACTGCACCTTCGGTGGCCAGACCGCGCTGCAGGTCGGCATCCAGCTCAAGGATGAGTTCGAGCCCCTCGGCGTCCAAGTCCTCGGCACACCCATCGACACCATCATCACCACCGAGGATCGTGAGCTCTTCGCCCGCAGCATGGACTCCATCGGCGCCCCGTGCGCCAAGTCCAAGTCGGCCAGCAACATGAACGAGGCCCTCGACGCCGTCCGCGCCATCGGCTACCCGGTCATTGTCCGTGCCGCATACGCACTGGGTGGTCTGGGTTCGGGCTTCGCGTCCAACGAGCAGGAATTGGTGGATCTCTGCCACAAGGCATTCGCCGCCAGCCCTCAGATCCTGGTGGAGCGGAGTATGAAAGGCTGGAAAGAGATCGAATACGAGGTCGTTCGTGACGCACAAGACAACTGCATCACCGTGTGCAACATGGAGAACTTCGATCCCCTGGGCATCCACACCGGCGACTCCATCGTCGTCGCTCCATCGCAGACGCTGTCGGACGAAGATTACAACATGCTGCGAACCACGGCGGTGCGAGTCATCCGGCATCTGGGAGTCGTGGGCGAATGCAACATCCAGTATGCCTTGAACCCGGACAGCCGGGAATACTGCATCATCGAAGTCAACGCACGTCTGTCGCGATCGTCGGCCCTCGCATCGAAAGCCACGGGCTACCCATTGGCCTTTGTGGCCGCCAAGCTCGGCCTCAACATTCCGCTCAACGAGATCAAGAACAGCGTGACCAAGGAGACGTGCGCCTGCTTCGAGCCGTCCCTGGATTACGTGGTCGTGAAGATCCCACGCTGGGATCTGAAGAAGTTCACCAGGGTGTCCACCGCCCTCGGCTCGTCGATGAAGAGTGTCGGCGAGGTCATGGCGATCGGGAGAACGTTCGAAGAGGCCATCCAAAAGGCCATTCGATCCGTCGACCCCAGCAACTTGGGCTATCACCAGACTCGAGCGCTGATGTCCATCGACATCGACACCGAGCTCCAGACCCCATCCGATCAGCGCATGTTCGCCCTGGCCAACGCCATGCACAACGGCTACTCGGTCGACAAGATCTGGGAACTCACCAAGATCGACAAGTGGTTCCTGCGAAAACTGAAGCGCATCAACGACTTCGGCCAGCTCCTGTGCGGCTACAGCGTGGACAGCATCACCCCGTCACTCTTCCGCACCGCCAAGGAGATGGGCTTCAGCGACAAACAGCTCGCTCTGTTCTTCGACAGCAACGAGAACCACGTCCGACGAGCCCGTCTGGCCCACAACATCACCCCGGTGGTGAAGCAGATCGATACCGTGGCGGCCGAATTTCCCGCCTTCACCAACTACCTGTACCTGACGTACAACGGTGCCGAGCACGACGTCTCCTTCCACGACCGAGGCGTCATGGTTCTGGGCTCGGGTGTGTACCGAATCGGTTCGTCGGTCGAGTTCGATTGGTGTTCGGTCCGCACGGTGCGAACATTGAGAGCGGCTGGGTACAAGACCGTCATGGTCAACTACAACCCTGAGGTCGGTCGGCGATGAAGCACACATCCGTGGTCGGGGTGAGACCGTGCTGACCGCATCTGTCACAGACCGTCTCGACCGATTACGACGAGGCCGATCGGCTCTACTTCGAGAAGTGAGTGGAACCCCTTCCGAATGGGCACGTTCGCGCGCTCTGAACCGATCGATATGCTGACGCTCGATTGATGATAGCATCACCCTCGAGCAAATCCTGGACATCTACCAGCTCGAAAGCGCAAGCGGTGTCATCCTCTCGATGGGTGGACAGACGCCCAACAACATCGCCCTGCCCCTGTATCGCTCCAATGTTAAGATCCTTGGGACGTCACCCGAAATGATCGACACGGCGGAGAACCGGTACAAGTTCTCCCGCATGCTCGACCGACTCGGGGTGGACCAACCCGAGTGGAAAGAGTTGACGAGCACGGAGGAGGCCAAGGCCTTCTGCAACAAGGTCAAGTACCCCGTGCTGGTGCGACCGTCGTATGTGCTCTCGGGCGCCGCCATGAACACGGTTTACTCCGAGCACGACTTGAAGAACTACCTGGACCAGGCCGTCGAGGTGTCCAAGGAGCACCCGGTCGTCATCACGAAATACATCGAGAACGCCAAGGAGATTGAAATGGACGCCGTCGCCCGCCACGGCACCATGATCGGACACTTCGTGTCGGAGCACGTCGAGAACGCGGGCGTGCATTCGGGAGACGCCACGCTGATCCTGCCGCCGCAGGACCTGGACCCGGAGACGGTCCGCAAGATCGAAGATGCCACCCGCAAGATCGGCGAGGCCCTCAACGTGACCGGCCCGTACAACATCCAATTCATCGCCAAGCACAACGACATCAAGGTCATCGAGTGCAACGTCCGCGCCTCCCGCTCCTTCCCCTTCGTCTCCAAGGTCACCGGTCTGGACCTGATCGAGATGGCCACCAAGGCCATGAGTGGGCTGCCCGTGCGAGAGTACCCGCCGCTCAACATTCCACCCGACTACGTCGCGGTCAAGGTGCCGCAATTCTCCTTCTCCCGACTCGCCGGTGCCGATCCCGTCATGGGTGTGGAGATGGCGTCGACCGGTGAGGTGGCGTGCTTCGGTCGCACCAAGTACGAGGCGTACATCAAAGGTCTGATATCGACCGGCTTCAAGCTTCCCAAGAAGAACATCCTCATCTCCATCGGTTCCTTCAAGGACAAGATGGAGCTGCTGCCTTCCATCCAGACCCTCTACCAGATGGGGTTCAAGCTGTTCGCCACCGCCGGCACCGCCGATTTCTTGCAAGAGCACGGCGTGCACGTCCAGTTTTTGGAAGCTCTGGGTTCGGACGACCAGCGCGAAGAATACTCCCTGACCCACGCCCTGGCCAACAACCTCATCGACCTGTACATCAACCTGCCGTCGGCGAACAAGTTCCGTCGTCCGGCGAGCTACATGTCCAAGGGCTACCGCACCCGTCGCATGGCCGTCGACTTCCAGACTCCGCTGGTCACCAACGTCAAAATCGCCAAGATCCTCATCGAGGCCATCTCGCGCAACTACGACTTCAGCGTCACCAAGGTGGACTGCCAGAGCTGGGAAGAAGTTCCGACCGCACCGGCGGTGCTGCCGGCGCCACACGTCTCGGAGTCTCTCGAGGAGCAGCTGAAGCGATCGACGTTCAAGGGCAGGGATATCATCTCCGTCCAGAACATCACGCGGGAAGAGCTCCACCTCCTGTTCACCGTCGCCGCCGAGATGCGTCTCGGGGTGGAGCGCGGCGGCTCGCTCGACCTGCTCCAAGGCCGGGTGCTGGCCCTGATGTTCTACGAGCCGTCCACCCGCACCTCCTGCTCCTTCGACGCCGCCATGAAGCGGCTCGGCGGCCAGACGGTGGTGGTCAACGCGGCCCACTCCAGCACCCAGAAGGGCGAGTCCCTCGCCGACACCATCCGCACGCTCGACCAATACGCCGACGCCATCGTGCTCCGCCACCCGGACGCCGACTCGGCCGAGATCGCGTCCAAAGCCGCCGACCAACCCGTCATCAACGCCGGCAACGGCTCGCGCGAGCACCCCACCCAAGCCTTCCTCGACCTCTTCACCATCCGCGAGGAGCTGGGCACCGTCAACGGCCTCACCATCACCTTCACCGGCGACCTCCTCCACGGCCGCACCGTGCACTCGCTCTGCGAGCTCCTGCGCCACTACAACGTGCGCATCCAGCTCGCCGCGCCGCCGGCCCTCGCCCTGCCCGCCGCCCTGCGCGCCGCCCTCCACGCCCGCGGCCAGCTGCTGCGCGTCGCCGACCGCCTGACCCCGGACCTGGTCGCCGCCACCGACGTCCTCTACTGCACCCGCCTCCAGACCGAGCGCCTCGCCGCCGCCCCCTCCCCCGACGACCTCGTCGTCGTCTCCGCCAAAACCCTCCGCCACGCAAAGAAAAACATGATCGTCCTCCACCCCCTCCCCCGCACCGCCGAGCTGCTCCCGGACGTCGACGACGACCCCCGCGCCGCCTACTTCCGCCAGATGCGCTACGGCATGTTCGTCCGCATGGCCCTGCTCGCCCTCGTCATGGCCCACTGACCCGGGCCGGGCCGGGCCGGGCCCCCGAGAGGGGGGGGAAGGAAGGAAAGAAACGAGGGAGGGTGAAGATATACATATCTACTGTTCCCCCCCCCCCCCGGGGGGGGGGGGGGGGGGGGGATGGGGGGGAGAGAGTGAGGATGGATGGATGGATGGATGGATGCGTTGCGAAAAAAAAAGAATAATTGGAAGAACAAATAGATGAGAGAGAGAGAGAACTACATAGATCGCGACGAGCCCAGCAGCCGTGCCGCCTCGGCTTCCAGGTCGTCCAAGGTGGCAATCTCTCGTTCGGGCGGCTGCCCTTCTGCTTCTGCTTCTTCTGCGTCTTCTTCGTGCGGGGAGAAGCGTTTCGCCTTCTTCGTCGTCGTCGTCTTCTTCTTCTTCTTCTCCTTCTTCTCCGGCGGGCGCTCGTCTTCGCTCGGGTGCGCACGGGCATCGTGCACAAAGTCGGCAAACGCATCGCGCAGCTCGATGCCGCCGCCGTCGTCGTCCCCGCTCGGGAAATGGCCCCCCGCGTCCTCTCGCTCGCGTTCACGTTCCTTCCTCTTCTCGCGGCGCGCCCGTCTCTTCGCCTTGGCCAGCGCCTTGTCTTCCAGATCGGCGGCCTCGGTCCTCTGGGCTTCGGCGGCCAGGAAGGTGGCGCGCTGGGCGTGGGCTTCGCCGCGGGCGCGGAAGTCGTCTTCGTGCTCGAGCTCGTAGATGGGGTGGGGGCGGCCGTCGTCGTCGAAGACGAGCTTGGAGCCCTTGTCTTTGAGCTTGGTCAGCTTCTTCTTCGACTGGAGCAGTTTCTCGCGCCGGCGCGAGTCGATGATGAGCGGGTTCGTGGCCCCGGCGATGTGGACCGTCTTGACGCCCGACTCGGCGGCAGGATGGACCGTCGCGTCGTCGGCCCCCGCGGCGTCGACCGCTTCGTGCACGGCGATGCGACGTTTCACGTCAAAGAGGTCGTCGTCGTCGTCGTCGTCGTCGGATGCTTGCTCGCCGTCGAGTCGCGCAAGCTCCTCGTGGTCCCGGATCAACTTTCGGTTGTGCTCGGCCAGGATGTCTTGATTCTGCCGTTGGAACATTCGGTCGTATTTCGTCCTCACTTTGTCCGTCTTCGGCGCTCTCGTCTCTCCTCCGCCCGGGTGGTCGTCGTTTTCGGATTCGTCGTCGTCCGATATCATGGCCTTCCTGGACAAGTTCTTCTTCCGTCGGGCTTCCTCTGCGTCCGCTTTCAAGTACTTGATTCTGGGCGCTCCGGGGAGGCCCATGCTGGATGCAAACTCCTCGAGCTGGTACTTCTCCAGGTTGAAGATGTCCTTGTCCTTTTGATAGTGCAACGCCTTGACGTAGCTGATGAAGGCTTTGCGGCCGAGCTCCTTCAGCTGGACATCTTGGAAGCACTGGCTTTGGAGCTGGTTTTTGATGCTCGTCTTCTTCTTGGCGCGGATGTTGATGCGTTCGATCGGCACTTTCTTCTGCTCCAGTCGCGTCAGCATGCCCTCCTCCTCGCTGGGATCCAAGAACATGACAGCACGGCCCTCGCGCTCATAGCGCGCCGTCCTGCCGACGCGATGGATGTAGGTGTCGGCGTCTTCGGGACAATCGACCTGCACAACCCAGTCGACGGCGGGAAAGTCGATACCGCGGGCAACGACGTCGGTGGTGAACAGACAGCTGTAGGTGGCCTTGGAGAACTTGTCGGTCGTCTCAAGGCGTGTGGTCTGCTTCTTGCGACCGAAGAGCTGCAGCAGCGGGATGCCTGGCACAAGGCATGTTAGCGAGGTGGGCTCCCGATGCTGCTTGGGCGGCGCGGCACGAACGCGCGGATGGAGAGGGGGTGGAGGGGCTGGCTGTCGGGGCGGATGCGGAGTTGACTGACCGGGCTGCATGTGGCGGAAGGCCTCGTAGACGAAGCGCACTTGCTTGGTGGTGGAGAAGAAGACGACCATCTTGGATTTCTTGGCGGACTGGAGGAAGGACCAGAGGGCATCCAGCTTCTCGGGCAGAGGCGTGACGACGTAGTTCTGCTGCAGGCGCTGGGGCGTGGCCGACGGCGCGGCTTCGTGGACGGCGATGTACTCGGGGTCGTGGAGCGACAGGCGGGCGAGATCCGACACGCGCTTGCTCTGGGTGGCGCCTGGGGGGAGGGTTAGCAGATTTGATATGATAAGATATATCTTGGCCATCGGCAGATCCGATAAGATAAGATAATCTCATCTCGGGTCATGGGCAGATCAGATCAGATAAGATATATCCGGGCCATGCGCAGAGCAGATCTGGCAAGGTATATGGGAGAGATATATCGTGGCCACGACACGATCCGCCAGCGGCGGCCACTTACTGAACAGCAAGGTCTGCCGGCGCCGGGGCAGGTATTCGATGATGGCGTCGAGGGTGGCGCGGAAGCCCAGGTCCAGCACGCGGTCGGCCTCGTCCAGCACCAGCATCTGCAGGCCGTCGACGTCGAAGGCCGGCGTCTCGGACAGGTGGTGCAGGATGCGGCCCGGCGTGCCCACCACAATGTTCATGCGGGGCAGCGCGTCCTGCTCCTCGCGCACGTGCTTGCCGCCGACGACCAGGCCGGCGGCGAACACGTGACCCTTGCCGCCGATGCGCCGCAGCACGTCGAAGATCTGGATGGCGAGTTCGCGCGTGGGGGTGACGATCAGCGCGCCCAGGCCGGCGTCGGCGCCGACGCACTGCGCGCGGTACAGGTTCTCCAGCACCGGCACGAGGAAGGCCAGCGTCTTGCCGCTGCCGGTTCTGGCCGCGCCGAGCACGTCGCGGCCTTGGAGCGCGCGCGGGATCGCCTTGGCCTGGATGTCCGTCAGGCTGCGGAAGTGTCTGCGCCCGCACGCCAGTCAGCCGGGCTCTGCGGTCCCACGCCGGCGCAGCTCCCACGCCGGCGCAGCTCCTCCACCGGCGGATTTCCGCCCCCGCCACCACGCTGACTTACGCGCCCTCCAGCCCCGCCCGGGTCGGGCCCGACAGCGGCAGCTCGCTGAAGGAGGTGTATTTGGTGCTGCCGACGTCCAGCGCCTGGACCGCGCGTTCCAGTGTCTCCACGTCCACATCGTCGCGCTTCCGCTTGTGGCCCCGTTGGCTCGGCCGCGTCTTGGCCGTGGTCGGTCGCGTGCGGCCCGGGAGCGGCGGCGCCATCGCGTTGCAGCGGAGAAGCAGGATGGCAGGAAAAAGCGGCTGCACCCGGCTGCATGAGGCCTTGGTGGGGCAGGAGCGCAGGAAAAAGCGGGGTGAGGTTCGGCGACGCGGGGTTCGCCGTCCGACCGCGCGAGCTAGTAGTGCCGTCATATCTCACATCGCACTCGCTCTTCCTTCTTCCTTCCTGACACCTCACCGCCACCGCCGCTGCCGCCACCACCACAGCCGTACTGACAGAATGGCTGACATGAAGCAGCCCACCAGTGCCCCCACCGCCACCCTCGACCCGCACCACGAGCAGCAGCAGCAGCAGCACGAGCAGCGCGAGCAGCGCGGAGACGACGAGCAGCACCCGCAGCGCGGAGAGAGCGAGCAGCACCCGCAGCGCGGGGACGACGAGCCGCGCGGAGAGGACGAGCAGCTCGACGACGACGCCCTCGCCTTCCTGGCCGAGCTGGACAGGGAGGTGCAGGAGTTCACCAAGGTATGCCAGGCGAAGACGACGTTCCGGCCGCGCGCCTCACTGACGCTTCGCCACAGGATGAAGAGATCAGCCGCATCATGAAGGCCTTCCGCGCCAACGCGTACGACGTGATGGATCTGCAGCCCGGCGTGCCGGCCGACGACATCAAGAAGGTCTATCGCAAGAAGTCGCTGCTGATCCACCCGGACAAGACCAAGAACCCGTGCGCCCAGGACGCCTTCGACCGCCTGGCGAAGGCGCACCAGCTGCTGCTGGACGACAAGCAGCGCGCCAAGCTCGACGAGGCCATTGCCGACGCGCGCATGCTGCTGATCCGCGAGAGGAAGCTGAGCGTCGACAGCGACGAGGTGAAGGATCCCGACGTCGACTTCATCAAGGCGTGGAAAGACAAGGTCAAGCACGTGCTGTCGGACAGCGAGGCGCGCCGACGACGACAGCTGAAAGCACAGCTGCAGGAACAGGGCCGCCAGAAGGCCAAGGAAGAGCAGGAGATGGAGGCGAGGAAGCGCAAGAGAGAGCGCGAGCAAGAGTGGGAGGACACGCGCGATCAGCGCGTGCAGAACTGGCGAGATTTCACCAAGAGACACGAAGCCGAGAAGGCCGCGAAGAAGAGAAAGGAGTCGACGACGCCGACGAAGACGACGTCGACGTCGACGCTGAAGTTCTTGGGATGATGGAGAGAGCCAACTCTTTCCCCGAGAGCGTCGGGTGCGCAGACGACGATGGCCGTGCAGAAGCCTGCACAAGTCTGCACAAGCCTGTTTCTTCCCTCCCACGCCGCTCGCCGGCCAACACACCACGCCGCCAGAGTCGGACATGCTCCGCCGAGCGCCCAAAGAGTCACAGCACGCTGCAGAGGATAGCAGCTGCAACCCCATGAATAACGCCCCCCTTCCCCCCCCGCCGTTGCTACAGCAGCTGATGGTCCGTGCAGCACACGCAGCAGCAGCTACACAACCAACAAGCGAGTCCAGCCGCATCGGAGCGGGGTGAGGTTGGCGGAGGCGCGAGCATTGTGGCACACACGAGCGTGGCGATGGGCATGTCGGTTTTGCACTGCGATTTGTTTTTCCTTGGCTTCGACAATAGCTCACTTCTCTTCTCCGCTGTAACCAGGCATCATAGCGATATCGAGCACGCAGTGCATGACGCCCGGCGCGTAGCTCTTCAGCCTGTTGACGTGTTCCAGCACCACCTCGAAGCCCATGCCCCTTGTGCGCACAATCCTTTCCAGCTCCGCCCTCGCCTCTTCCGCCTTGCGCTCAATCTCGTCGACGCGGAAGTTCTCGTGCACGTGAGCCCACCCGCCCATCTCCGGGTCCAGAGCCCGGGCAGCAATCTCCCAACTCGCGCGCGAGCTGGGCAGCAGGCCGCAATTCACGTGTCTGATCGGCGGCAACTTCGCCCTCAGCCTCTCCAGCCTGGCCGGCGCCAAGGCATTGCTCTCGTTGAACACCACAAACCTCACCTCGCCCGCCCCGAGCCACTCCCGCTCGCGCCCGGCCGCCGCGGCCCCCTCCTTCTCCTCCTCCTCCTCCTCCTCCTCCTCCGTCCACATCCTGACGCCCCACCCATTCGCCGCCGCGCCCCTGCGCAAGCCCTCACAGCTCCACGCACTGAGATCCCAACACAGCACCTTGTCCACGCCGACGCGGGCGTAGGAGAAGGCGAAGTAACCGATGCCGGCGTAGAGGTCGACGGCGGCGCAGCCGCGGCCATCGCGCCTCCCACGGCGCACGGCGTCGCGCGCCGCCGGCAGGGCCAGCAGCCGCGCCTTCTCCGCCACATTGCCGCGCGAGAACATGGACCAGCGCGGGGCCCAGGTCTGGCGGATTCCGTTCTGGCGCGCGGTGACCCAGCACGCGCGGGCGAAGTCGTGCGGCGTGGGCGCCGCGGCGGCGCACGTGGCGGGCCCAAAGTCGCCCCACACGGGCGCGAACTCGCTCGGCCGCCGCTGCGTGTTTTCTCGCTCGCCGGCTCCGCCGCCGAGCGAGGCGAGGATGCGCCCGGCGCGCGCAATGTGCGTCACCCGCAGCCGCGCCGCCACGTGGGCGTACAGGCTCTCGCGCGCCTCCCGCGTCAGCGCCGCCCATTCCCCCCCGCCGAACGCCGTCGCCGGCACCACCAGCATGCACCCGTACACGGAGTAGGATCGCGGCACCCGCTGCGCCAGCGCCGCGCGCGCCGGCGCCGGCAGGTCGTGCTGTGTCGCGAGCCACGACGTGACGGCTCGCTCCATGTCCGTGAAGTGAGGGGGGGGGAAGCGGGGGGAGGAGACACACCGCGCCGTGCCGGTGCGTGGCTGGCTCGCCCCGCGGCGGCGGCTCACGTGAGGCTCACACGTGGGTTCGTCCGGAATTCGGGCCCAAGAACCACCCCTCCCCCGGGTGTGATGGGGAGTCGTGATACTCAGTATATACAGTCGCCTTCCATCACGCGTGTGCAGTTCCAAAATCTCCAGCCCGTGGGGGGGAGGGCCCGCATCGATGCACTTGCGGAAAGTCAAGTCACCCCCACCCGCCGAGGAGCAGCAGAACCGAACCACCGCTCGCGGAAGGGAGGACACGCGGTGCGGGGTCGAGGGGAGGGGACATGTCCATCGATGGAAGATGCATTTCGAAAAAAAAAAAGTGATGTGATCGTGATAACGTGCGTGGTGGAATTCGACGTCTTCACTTGCCACCCCCCCACACGACATGCGACATGCCGCTCGGACCGCTCGCGCGGGAAAAAGTAACGAGGTGCGTTGCGTGGAGGAAAACGCGACGGGTGAGGCGCAGGGGTCGAGAGGATGGATGGCGGGAGCGAGAGGATTGGGGGAAGGAAGGTGAGGTGATGGGAGAGGGGGCTAAGTGAGGAGATCGGGCAGGGCCTCGGGCCAGCCGTGGCCCCAGACCAAAGCGCGATCGCCCCAGCGCTGGGGGTGCGGGGCGAGGAAGCGGTAGCGCTGCTTGGCGTGGTCGACGTCGGCGACGTAGAGGAAGCCGAGGACGGGGCTGTCGCGCACGGTGGGCGGGTCGCTGGCGCGGGGACAGGATTTGATCGCGAGCAGGGCGCCGGCCATGGCGGGCGTCGGGGCGACCTGGTCCAGGCCGGCGGACGGCGCGTCGGGGACGTCGGAGTCGTCGGCGCCGGGGGCGAACGAGTCGTCCGCGCCGGCGGCGGCGGCGGCGGCGACGTGGGCCGACTGGGCGCGGAACACGGTGACGTCGGCGAAGGGGACGGAGTGGGAGCGCGGGTTGAGGGATTCCTTGGCCGAGCCGAAGAAGTAGTGCCGTGTCTGTTGGGTTCGGAGCTGTTTCATGAACGCCGGGTCGCGCTCGACGGCGCCGCCGGGCTTGGCGATGCGCAGCACCGCGATCGACTCGTCGGGGGATGACCGGCTGCCGCCGCCGAAACGTCGGGTCAGATCGCTCGACAGTCGTTCGGATCCCATGGTCACGATGACCGTGATGCTGAACTCGGACACCACGTGGGCGATCAGGTCGTAGCTGGATTTGGGATCGTTGAGCGCGCCGGGCGTGTCGACGATGATGCCGCTGCGCTTGGCCGAGGGGCTCTCTTCCAGACGGTTCATGACGCTCAGCGCCATGCGGGTGGCGACGGCTTTGTACACGTCCGGCTTTTCCGCCGGCGACGCGTAGGGGAACTGATAGATGAGCGGCGTGCGCATGGGGGATACGGTCGGACCTGACATGGGCCCGATGCCGTACCCGTTCTCCACGTCCATGCACGCATCGAGCGTGACGGCCGTCAGGCTGCTGGGGGGCGCCAGGAGACCCTCGCGAGGGTCCAGGTTGATGACGGTCGGGTCTTTCCCACTTCGCACCGCCCACGCCGCCACACTCTGCACCAGCCGGCTCTTCCCCACGCAATCCGGTCCGACCACCAGCACTCTCGGCCCGTCGCTTCGCCCGAGGGCGCGCGCATGTTCCAGCATGCCGTGCACATTGAGCCACTCGACCGCGTACTCGGTTTCCAGTCCGGCATACTCGCTCTCCGCCTCGCCCGAGAGCTCCAGTTGACAGCCTTGCCAGGTGAAGATGGCGCCTTTGCATCCGGAGAAGGTGTAGGTCTGCTTCAGTGCGAGCTCCACGCCGAACATCTCGGCATGTCCACTTTCAAGCTTGACGCTGTAGCGCTGGGAGAAAGAGCATTCGAACCGCCATTCCGACTGGGGCGACAGTGTTTGCACGCGAGTCGGCGCAGTGTGCAGAGTGGTGGAAGCAGCTGTCAAGGGAGTGGCATGAGTGACGCTGGGTCTCAGGCCGGGCAATGAGAGTCCAGGAAGAGCCATTGGTCGCTGGTTCCGAGAATGTCATTGCGATCGTGGAGAGTCACTTGGTTGTTAGTTACTGAACGCAGTCGCATACCAATCAATCGGCTCGTCTGTGCCACCGATGCTGAGTCAGAACCTCAACAATGGCACGCATGGGTTTGAGCGCACTCATCACGCAACACCAACGACACCAACGACACCAACGACACCGACGACACGGCAATGGAACGGAGATTGGTGGAGGCTATGGGAGAATGCGAGTGTCGGAAATTGTTCAAGTACAGAAACTGCAGCCTGAGGCATCGTGGGCTGGAGATAACATCTGTGCACATGTCAAGTGGAACATGGTCGTCCAGGCTCGCACGGGACGGACTCGAGGTTGCTCTCGTTCGTGTCGCTCCGTGTCTGGGACATGTGTCGCCCCTGCGTCGGCGTGTCTCCCACCTTCAAAGCACCATCTCCCACGGACACGTCGAGTGGCGCTCTGCTGGCGGGTCACAGTGATTCACTGCGGTGGTTCATTCTGCGCTAGTCGTATAACTGCTTGCCGCCACAGGGAATGGGCGGCCGAGTAGATGTACTAGCGATGGGCGGAAAGAGAAGGAGGGTGGAAGATGGAACGCCGGTGTGCGATGATGGGGAAGGTTGTCTGAATCCCGAAGCCTTCCCGTCTCGAGACATGCGAGGCTGATGATGCCGTAGTGCAAAGCTTTCCCTCGTGTGCTGCCTTTGCTCCATACCTCATACAGTACGCCGGAGGGGGGGTGGGGGGGAAGCTGGCAAGTGTTGCCCTCGCTGTGCGCAAACCCTCGCCTTCCAGCGGTGTCATCGAAGCCTGAACTCCTTCACCCCTTCCACACATGACCCATGGCCCAGGCTGCTCACGCTCATAGCCACGCACACGTGTCCGCACCAGGTTACGCAGACTGGCGCTTCTTCTGGTTGGCCTCGCGACCGCTGGCAATACGCTCGATGATCTTCTCGCGGTCCTTGTCCAGCTTGAGCTTGGTGATCTCAACCTTGGACGGAGAGATGCCGAGCGGGACGGACTGGCCGTTGGACTTCTCGCGGGCGACGCGCTCGATGTGGATGACATATTTCAGGCGGTAGACGGAGGTGACCTTGCCCTCGCGGCCCTTGTTGCTGCCGCGCTTGATGATGACCTCGTCGTCCTTGCGGATGGGGATGGCGCGCACGTTGTGCTTCTCGCGCAGTTCTACGAGTGGGCCGACGGTCAGCAACGCTCCTTCCCTGGCGGGATGTGGACTGGAGATATGCTTCAGAGCGCCTGAGCCGCCGTACCTTTCGACAGCGGCGCGGACATGATGACGCGGCGGACGCTGGACGGCGCGGAGAAGTGAGCCTTGCGGCTCTTTCTCCGGCTGGAGGACAGGCTGGTGTTGATCTTGGTCATGGCGGGCGGCGGGCGGCGGGCGGCGGGCGGGGTGCAGGCGAGATGTTGCCGCGGTGCTGCTGCGGCTGCGAGGGGAGGAGGCGGTGGGCGGAGTGGGCGGTGGGCGGCGTGGGCGGAGGGTGGCGTGGGCGGAAGGGTGGCGTGGCCGGCGTGCGTGGTGGGTGGTGGGTGAATTTCACCATTGCCGGGTCACGTGCAGCGGGGGCTTGGCGTGGTGCTCGGGCGCTTGCCGCTGCCGCTGCGGCGTCAGCTCACCACGCTCGCGCTCGTCCAGCCACGCGCGCGAGTGTGGGAGTGTGGCCCGCCGCGTGTCATCCGACGCAGACGACGCAGACGACTCGCCGGCCGGCCAGTGGCCAGCGTGCACCGCCGCTCACCACACCTCAGCTCACACCTCAGCGCCCGCCTCGGCTCCCGCGCGCCATGGCGCCGTACAACTACAACAACAACAGCAGCACCAACTACTACCACGCCGCCGGCAGCCCGTCCAACCCGGCCCAGCCCCAGGCCTACGCGTACGCGCCGCAGCCAGCCCAGAGCTCCACCACCGCGCCGTATGGCAGTCAGAACACGCCGTACGCGCCGGGCTACAGCCCGACCTACGCCAACCCGGCCTACGCGGGCCAGCAGTATGCCGCCGGCGCCCCGCAGCAGCCCGCGGCGGCGACCAGTGCAGCCTCCACTCCCACCGCCTTGAGCAACCCGGACTACGCGCAAGCGCAAGCCGCGGCGGGCAACGGCAACCGGCCACCCAACGCCATCGCTTCTCCCTACGACAACGCCGCGTGGGGCAACTATGCTTCTGCCGCTGCATACAACGGTTCGTTGGCGAACCGCAGCCAAGCCAACACCTCGCCGCTGTACGCCACCCAGTCGTCTGGTGGCTCGCCTTTTGGCCGGCTGAACCTGCCGGATCTGTCTCAGCACGGCTCGAACCCGTTCACCGCCGCGCCGAACTACCCGTCGGCCAGTGCCAACGCGAGCCCCAAGACATATCGGAACGCGCCTTCCAGCGCCGGCTACAAGAACGTCTACCAGCCGCCGCAGACGCAGCAGAATCACCCGCCGCGATACAACAGCCCACTGCATGCTGTCCAAGCTCAACAGCAAGCACACCACCACCAGTCCTCGCAAACGCCGAGCCACGCGCCCTCGCCCCAGATGGCGTCCCAGTCTGCGTCACATCTCAGCCACGACAACCGACCGCAGAGCGCCTCGGTCGAGCCATCTCCAACCACAGTCGATCCGTCACAAGTGTACGACTTTCGTGCCGAGCAAGAAAAGAGAGCTCGGATCGAGGCCGAGCGGCGCAAGAAGATGGAAGCCGAGGCCGTCAACCGGAAGGCCGAGGAGGACGCGAGAAAGGCGGAGGAGGAAGCGCGCCAGGCGGAAGAAGCGCGCGTCGTCACCGAAAACCGCGAACGTGAGGAAAGCGAGCAGAGAGCAAAGGAAGTGGACGACTTGAAAAAGGCTGCGCAGGCGAGGAAGAATGAGCAGCGGAAGAAGGCGCGAGAAGAGAAGCAGCAGAGCCAGACGGCAGCGACCGCGCTGCAACAAATGGCTGCATCCGGCTCGGCCGCAGATATGCTGGCTGCGATGATGGGTGGTGATTATTCTGGTCCGCCGGCGAATGACGAAGAGGCGGAGATGCGCGCCATGTTCAAGAAGATGCGCGAGTTCAATCAGAAGAATCCTGCCATGCTTGCCAAACTGTGGGAAGAGGAGCGGAAACAGCACGCCGCGGCGCAAGACAGTCCCCCCGCGCCAGCACCACCAGCGGTCGCAGCACCTCCTGCGGCGACGAAACAGAGAACGCCAATCAACGGGACGGCGTTCGCATTGACTCCGACCGTCGGCCAAGCTGTCGCGCAACAGACGCAGCGAGTCAATGCCCCATCCTCGCATGCGCCCGCGCAAGCATCTCCGACCACACCAGCGAATGCCGCACTTTGGCCTCCACACAAAAAGGGCGGCTTGGCTGAAGCCGCCGCCAAGTGGCTGGGAGACCTGCCGTATAACAAGATCAATGGTCTCGGCATCAGCAAGGAGAATATCTTGAAAATCCTCGACACCAACCCATCCTATGTGCAGCTGTGTGAGTCCGTGGAGCGCACCGGTGTGAGATTTGAGCGATCTGCTTTGGCCAAAGAACTTCTGAAAGCAGTACCGGACGGCTTGCGCAATCAACCCGGCCGGAGCGGAACTCCTGCTCACTATCATGTCGCCGCTCAGGTCCATGGCGCCGCCAGTTCGCCGGCAGACACATGCAAGAAAAGAGGTCGGCCGAAGAAGGATGGCCCGACTTCTTACTCGGTGCCAAATGGTAGCCGACAGAGCGCAGGCATGGTGTCATATGCCACGCCTTATTTCACCTCCCTGGCCGACGCCGAGCGAGATGGGAATGCCATGGACCCGGCATCTGCATTCCCACCGACCGTGTCCGCGAACATTCCCCCTCCGTCGGGAGGTCTGGTCCCGCCAGCCACGCAAGATTCCTCATTCTTCGATTCGGGTCCGGTGGTAATCAACGACGACGCACCGGCGGCTGGGACAGCAGAGGCCAAGCCGGAAGAGGTCGCCCAAGAACCTCCTCCGCCCAAGGACAAGGAAGAAGCTGCTCGAAAGCGGGGGTTCGCTGACTTGGTCGATCTGACTGCTGAAGACTCGGATGAGGAGGGCCCGCCGAAGAAGGTATTCATCCCGCTTCTGCCGTCGAACAGCGGCACACCGCTCGTGCCGTCCAACTCCTTGACAAAGCCCGTGTCCTTCCAGCATTTCATGCACCCGAACGTGCGGCCCGCGCGACCCAACGCCCTCCCTTCCCAAGGCGGCGCGCACCTATCGGGCCCACCCCGACCTTCGTGGCAACCACCGAATCAGCCATCGTGGATGCACCAGCAAAAGCCGCAACCTCCTGCTCCGCCACCTCCACCCCAAGCCAAGCCGAAAGGTCCGACCGAAGAGCAGAAGCAGCATGAGCGCATGCGAGGCAAGATGTTGGTCGAACCGATCATGCGCGATCGCGTTGCGCGCAAGTCCAAGTACGACAGCGGGACCATCGCTCGGGATGTGCTTCTTGCGACCGGTCGTCATCCAGACATGCGACCGCTCAACTATCACATGCACGGCATGCAGAAGCTGCTGGGCGACCACGGTGGCGTCATTGACGGTGCCGGCAACAAGAGCGACCTGGCCACCATTCGGTGGGACATCATCGACCCCGGCGAGGCGTCTGCGGAAGCCCGGGCGAAGATGAAGAGGCCTTCGTCCCGACCCGCCGAGACGAACGAGGGCGGGGAGGCGGACGACGAAAGCGAAGGCGACTCGTCGCGCACCCGAGCACGCGAGGCGGGCGGGAAGCCGATGGTCACCAGCTTTGCGAAGCGTCGGAGGAGGAAACGCGACCCCGTCACCAAGCAGCTGCTTCCTCTCAGCCCGCACAGCAGCGACGCGGGCCGTGACGATAGCGATGTCGCTGCACATGCGCGGGCGCACGGGCCGCACGGCAGACGCCCAGAAGGGGTTGGCGCGGCCGGGCGACCCCGCACATCTACATCTGCAGTTCGCGACGCGTGCCACACCGACGACCTCGATTCCTCACCACGGCCACCGCGCGAAACTCCGCGTCGCGCCTCTGTCTCTTCCGGTCCGGCCAGCATGCCGTCGGCTCCTAGCATGCCGTCGGCCCCTAGCATGCCGTCGGCCCCTGGCAAGCCGGTCGGCTACGCGGCATTCAAGCGCTACGACGAGAACGGGAACGAGATCAAGAAGAAGGGCCGCCCGGTTGGGTGGCGCAAGAGCATCCACTCCCGCGAAGCACAAGGTCTCACGCCGAAGCGGGCCGGGCAGCCAGCCGAAATGCCCTCTCGGCTGCGCCAGTCTGCCACTCAGGACGATCTCGTGGAACCGCATTACCAGGTCTATTCCTGCAAGTGGCGGTGCTGCACGGCCGAACTCGACAACCTGGAAAAGTTGAAGAAGCACGTCGTCAAATTCCACGCCGTCACCAACGATGCCGGTGACTTGGAGTGTTGGTGGAAGAACTGCCGAAGTCAAGGCGTGCGTGTGGATGCCGCCGGCAAGGCACGCGGCGGCGATGACGGCGCCGCCAGCTTCGCAACCGTCGAGCATTGGTTGAAGCATGTCAACAAGGCACATTTCGAGGAGATTGCTCAGACGCTCGGTGACGGTCCGCGAGGGGGAAGTGTATCAGGTGAGCAAGATTGAAGCCCATCCGTTGCGTGTTCGTTTTTCGAGCGTTGAGAGGGGGCAGCCTCGTTGCCTCGGTACCTCACGGCACGGCACGTATAGGGAGCATGCGTCACGTCTTCCACGAAACAGAAGCCAGACATTCCCGGGTGCTAATCACTTTTCTTTCTCCTCTGCACACAGACGTCCACACAGATTCTGATGCATATCTCTCCGACGCTTACGGACGTAGCGTCACACCCATCATCGTCCCACTGTCAGAACGGCAGCAGCCCGAAGCGGCGGCCACGGCCGAAGGCGAACACGAAGACCACATGTCGCCTGCTCCGCCTGGTCCCGGACGACCGCCCACGCACGGCGCCGGTTCGGCTTCGGCGTTCGCGAGTGGTGAAACGGGTCTGAGTAAAGCTGAAAGGGAAGCCGCTGCCGAGTTGAAGAAATTGGAGGATCAGAAGAGGCGTGAGGGCCCCAGCATGGGACTTGAGAGCAGTCGACTGGTGAACGGGAAGCGGAGGAGGGGATTTCTGGACGATGAGGATTTTGAGGATGTCATCGAGGATACGGAGCCGGAAATGTGAGAACGGGGGGGGGATGAGGGGATGGGCATGCCGATCACGGATGGGGATGGGGAGCTTGCACTCGCGTTGGGTGTTGGGTGTGTGCGCGACGAGCGAACGCCGCGTTGCTTTTCGACGCCGACCAGACCGATGCTTTCGCGCCTTGGGACGAAACTCCTCCGGCCGGAAGAAGAAGCAGCCCCCGCAGATAGTGGGTATCCGCATCCGCCTCACGACCTTTTCGTTCGCACTGCCCGTCCGCCCCCCCGCGCGCACATTCCTTTCGCTTCTCCACATGCCCCGGCCCTCCCTTCCTTTCTCTCTCCCTCGGCCTTCTTCACCACGCCCCCTCCCTCCCGCGTGCCTCTCGCGTCGTCGTCGTCGTCGTCGTCGTCGTCGTCGCCGTGAAACGCGCCCCCCCCCCCCCGCCGCCCCAACCTCCTCCGCAGAGCATCCCTCCTCCCCTCTCCCATCCCGCGCCGCAACACGCCCACCCCCATCCGCTCCCCCTTCCCTCCGCCGCAGCCACTCCCCCATGCTCCTCCACCGCGCGTCCCGCTACCGGCCACCTCTCTCCCTCTCCCTCTCGCCCGCGCCGGGCTCCCGCTCCCGCTACAGCTCCTGCTTCCGCAGCTGCGGCCCCGCCACCGCCGCCGCCGCCGCCGCCGGCCGTCCCTTCGCGCCCCGCCGCGCGCCGTGTTCGTCCGAGTTGATTTCCAGGAAATGGTACACCACGATCAGCACCATCGACGCCGCGCCCAGGAACACGGCCAGCGAGTAGAGGGCCGAGTCGGAGATCATTTTGCCGCGGTTTCGCTCTCTCTCTCTCGCGCGCGCGCGGAAGCGGGGCGGGCGGGGTTGTGTGGTTGGTTGGTTGGTTGGGTGGTGTGTGGGGGGGGGGGGGGGGGGGGGGGAGTTTGGAGGATTGGAGCGTGTGTTTTGGGAGATGTTGGTTGGTCTGTGCTCGGGTCGGAACCGGGGGGGGGGAAAGTCTTTTTGACACGACGACTCACTCACTGCTACAATAACAACAACAACAATCATCATCACTGCTACTACTACGACTACGACTACCACTACGACTATACCACGTTCTTTTTTTTTTTCAAGCGACGGGCGTCCACCATGTGCCGATACTGCTTTCTGGGGAAAGAGTGCGTGGACGCGCTGATTCGAATGGCGGCGCCGCGGCTCCCGGACAGGTCTCTGTATGTGTTGTGGACCCGTCACGGGACGGAGCGCCGACGACCCGACCACGATCAGGCTGACTCCGAGTGGGCAGCCGCTTCGCGTACCGGTCGGCCCGGCGATGGGTCACGACGGTGGCGGACGGCGCGGCGGTGGAGAAGGGGTCGAGCCCGGCGGCGACGGGGGCGCGGGCGTGAGCGGTGGTGGGCGGCCGGGCGGCGATGCGGCGACGAGAGAAAGGCGCCTCAGCACCGCCCACGGCACCTCGCGGGGCGGGGCACACACACATGCCCCGGACCGCACGGAACGCCGATGCCCGAAGGCGGCAATCGGCAGTTCGCACGGCACGGGATGGAAATGATGGTCGATCGTCGTTGCGCGTAGTTGAACACGCAAGCAATTTGTCCGCGGCCGAGGACTCGAGTCGCATCACGTGAGTGGAGGGGAGCGCGGCATCGTGAGCTCAGGTGAAGCAGAAGCTCGCTCGTGCCCGCGTCTCAAGTCCACGCCCGTTTCACACGGAAGCAGGTGAGCGGCGATGGCGGGATTTTGCTTGCTGCCGTGATTTCGACACGCATCGGGGAAGGGTTACGGGACGAGTCTGTATCTCGAAAGGACCAAAAAACGCCAACCACCCCACGTTCGATTCCCCCCCCCCCTCCCAACGTCAGTAAATGTCCCACAGGGATACCTTTCCGTCCTTGGCGCCCACGGCGAGAAAATGCGTGGTGGTGGCGGCATGGGCGCGCTGCTGGGCGACAGTCATTCTCGGCTTCGCCACCGCACTCGGGGCGGCGGTGGGCTCGCCTGAGGGCGGCCCGGCGGCGGCGGCGGCGGTGGTTGCGAATGCCAGCGCATAGCAGCCCTCCCGGTGCCACTTCAAGACGGCCAACTCCTTCATCGTGCGCACCGAGTATACCCGCACGCGCGCGTCCCAGCCGGCGGTGGCGAAGATGGTGCCGTCGTCACGCACCGCGAGTCCTTGCTGTCCGGCGTGCTTGGTCTGCACCGTCTTGGCCGGTGCAGGCGGGGTCCCCGGGCCGAGCGGGTGTCGGCCCACAAGAGCGTCGGCCGAGGAGGTGAAGAAGCACTGGTGGCGGGGCGCGATCCCCAGCGACATGACGGGCTGGGCGTGGGTCTTGTGCGTGTAGGTGAGCTGCCACTGCCGCCGGCCGTGCTGCTGGGCCCAGACGCAGACATGGCCCGATTCATAGCCGCCCAGAACCAGCAAGCGCCGGTCGTGCGCGCCGAAGGTCAATCCGATGGCCATGACCATGCCCGTGCTTTCGTTCGGGGGGCTGGGGATGGTGCCACATCGGTCTTCGCCCGGCAGAGAGGTGATGTCGATGTGGCCGTCGTGGACGCCCGGCGTGGCGAGCAAGACGCCGTCGGACGGCAAGTCCCCAGCGCCGGGGAGGGCATGGCACATGGCCAACGAGCAGAAGGTGACGGCGTTGACGCGCAGCGAGTGCAGCAGCCATGGTTGCGCGCCCCCCGCCGCCGCCGCCGCCGCCGCGGCGTCGGGTTCGAGGGGCAAGATGTGCGACAAGCGTGCTTCGTGTGCCTCGGGCAGCTGCCACACGTGGATCCGGCCGTCGCGGCCGTGGGAGACGATGTTCTGGTCGTGCCAGTGGTTCAGGTGCAAGACGGTGTTCGCATGTGCTTTCCACACCGCCCGGGCCCGTTTCGTGCATGTGCTCCAGAGCACGACCCAGCCACTCGCATCGCCGGTCAGAAGTCGTGTGTTGCCCCGGAGGAAGTGCACGGCGTGGACTTGCGCCGAGTGTCCTCGCAGCACATATGCAGGTTGCGCGGCCGGCCTCTCCGAGCTCTGGGTGATTGCCTGGCCGGCCATATGTCATATCACGGCTGGTGCTGCTGGTGGTGCTGGTGCGGCTGCTGGTGGTGCTGGTGGTGCTGGTGGTGCTGGTGGTGCTGGTGGTGCTGGTGGTGCTGGTGGTGCTGGTGGTGCTGGTGGTGCTGGTGCTGGTGCTGCTGGTGGTGGTGCTGCTGCTGCTGCTGCTGCCATTCAACCCACATCATGAGCTTTCTTCCCCATGTTCACCAGCATTGCTGGCTTGCATATCGTCGTGGCACAGTACGCGGAAGCACGGAATCTTGAAACAATAGGTCACTATAATCAGCTGGTTGGCTAGCTCGCGTACTAGTTCAGCTCGGTTTGCGGAGGCCTGTACCCTGGTTATATATAGCCGCAGATATGGCGGATGAACTAGCAACTTGGTCCCACTCCGGGGAAGGCCGAGGAACTAGTCAACGAGGTCGTGAACTCACGTACTCGCTCACCTTCATCTACGAGGGTCTGGACCCTGGATATATATTGCAGCGGATGTGGCGGATGGACTACCGACTGGATATAACCACAGGGTAGGCGTAAGGTTCATCTATCCGGTACACACTGTCAAGTCACTTCCGAGTTTCGTGCTTTATGGCGCACGTGTACCGCGACATGTCACCCAGGACCCGTGAGCAAAGCAGCATGAGAGAATAACTTGCTCCACGAGGGTTACAGACCTCGTTCATCGTCAACCTCAGGCCATCTCCGGGTCAACTAGATCGTGATCGGATGTGCTTGTTCTGGACCCTCGGCTGGTTCTTGTGATAATCAACTCGTGAACTCGTTCGTTACCGATCCCGCTTCGTCAGGCACAAGGGAGGGCCAGCAACCCTGCGCGCGGCCAAGTCCAGGAGGGTTCTGCTGCGGTGCAGCCGAGCAAGAATTTCTCGTGATTTCTTCAATGAGCAACACTTGCTCGTCCGCCACACGTCCCAGCGGCACGGGCATGACCAAGTGCACCGGTGCCACGGCCCGAGCGGCATTTTTGACCCCATCGACGCCTCAGGATCCATACAGATATCAACAAGGATTTGGAAACCGGGTCCAGTCAGAAGCAATGTACGTCGGTGCCAGTGACGAGTCCCAACGCGATCGCGATGGGGCAATCGAGATGGGGCAATCGAGATGGGGGCCGATCGAGATGGGGCAATCGAGATGGGGGCCGATCGATCGGGGGCGTGATGGAGCTGACTTGCCCACACATCAAGACCAGGTGTATTGCCGCACGCCCGAAATGCTCCGCAACGGGTCAAGTATGATTTATGTTCCGAGCAGGTCGGCCTTCGCCGCTCGCACGGGGCCTTGCTTCACCCTTCTGACGTTGGTGCGTGGGGCAGCTGAACGGGTCTGCGTTTGTCACGTCCCGAACCAATATCCAGAATGTCCGGATGTACCGGGTCCGACCGTCCGTGGCACATCGACGGCTGGAAGCGGTGCCCAAGGAAGATTTCCTGGTCGAGTCATGCTTTCTGCCCGTCAATCCGAATGTCGAGCAGGTGGCCTCGCAGCTCGCGTGGGACCCGTTTTCCATGCCGACACGCCAGCGAACATGTCGATTTTGTGCACGGCCTCAAGACGATCGGGGGAAACGGAGATCCGTCGCTGCGCGAGGGCCTGGCCGTGCACGTCTACACCGCATCCACATCGATGCACCGCTCGGCATTCGTCAACAATGACGGCGACTTTCTGATCTTACCACAAGTCGGGCTCCTCGACATCCAGACCGAGCTCGGACGGATCATGGTGAGGCCCGGCGAACTGGTGGTGATCCAGGCCGGCATCAAGTTCCGTGTGTCAATCATTGCCTTTCGGGCCATCCAGAGGATATATGTACAGGAGATCTTCGGAAGCCACTATGAGCTACCCGAGCTGGGCCCGATGGGCTCCACCGGGATGGCGTACCCTCGAGATTTCGACCTGCCCGTCGCTAGCTTCGACGTCGACTCGTCGGCCTGGAACATCGTCTACAAACTCGGCGGACGACTGTACACCTCCGACCAACCACACACCCCGTTCGATGTGGTGGCGTGGCACGGAAACTACGCCCCGTACAAGTATGCGATGGAAAAGTTCGTCAACGTGGCGAATGTGGACAAGGACCAAGCGGATCCGACCATCTACACCGTCCTCACCGCCAAATCCAAAGTGCCCGGAGTGTCCCTGACGGACTTTCTGGCCTTCACGCCCCGATGGAGCACCACGACGAACACCTTCCGACCACCATACTACCACCGAAACATGTCGACCGAGATGATGGGCCTGATCTACGGCCAGTATGGCGGGAGCAGCCACCTGCTCGAACCCGGCGGCCTGAGCTACGAAGCCTCGTACATGCCCCACGGCGAGAGCTACCGGACGTGGCGAGAATCGACCACCCGAGAGCTTGTGCCCGAATGGGTCGCCGAAGGGACTCTGGCGTGGATGTGGGATGTGGCACTCTTCGGCTCCCCTGCTTCTGACCAAGTATGCGCTGGAGGAGACGGGCTGCCTGCGTCGGTCGGACGGCCGGCAGTGGGACGACGTGCAAGGGCATTTCCTGGATCGTATCGACGAGGTTCAATGCAGATCTCATGGCCGCCGGACTGCCTTTGCTTGGCCGGGCATAGCGTCCCGCACTAGCTTCGGCGGAAACGGGAGGGGGACGGGGCTGTGTATGCGGACGCGGTCTGCTGACCGAGCGTTACCCCCAATCACATTGTCCCGGTGAAATCGCCCACGTGTCCACGCCTGGTTTGTCTTCAGCATCTTCCGAGATTGCGGGAACCCGACCGTCGCGGACCGAGCGGCCCTTTGCCTTTTCCACCAATCGCCCGCCGGAGCTGGATCGTGTATGTAGCCAGGGGCCAGGATCACCAACGACGTCGGCCCGGGATTGCCACATCGAGCATTGCTTGTACAGACGGGGGCTCCGAATGGGGACGACGGCAGGCAGATGCCACATCTCCCGCGTGTCACACATAAATGGCGGCAGTACCGCCCGTGGGCGGGTGCCCGGTCGCAGCGCACACGACCACACGGCCTTCCCTTTTCGGTCATGCGCGCTCGTCACCTCCTTTCGGCCGCCTGCCTGGCGAGTCTGGCCGCCAGCCAGTATGCAGGCTACTTGTTCGCATACTTCACCGGAAACACGCGGCAGGGCGAGAAGATCTACCTGGCCGCCAGCGTCGGCAACAATGCGCTGGACTGGCGCGAGCTGAACGGCGGACGGGCCACGCTCGCCTCCACCAAGGGCACCACGGGACTGCGAGACCCTTTTCTCATCCGCTCGCCCGACGGCGCCACCTTCTACCTGCTCGCGACCGACCTTTCCATCGGCTCCGGCACCTCGTGGCGAGACGCGGTCCGGCACGGAAGCCGATACCTGGAAATCTGGCAGAGCCACGACCTGATCAACTGGTCCGAGCAGCGCCACGTGCTCGTCTCGCCTCCGACGGCCGGCAACACGTGGGCTCCCGAGGCCTATTACGACCCCGACATCTCTGCCTACGTCGTGTTCTGGTCAAGCTCGCTGTACGCGGCCAGCGACACCAACCACACGGGCACGTCGTACCATCGTGTGCTGTACGCCACCACCAAAGACTTTGCCACCTTCAGCCCGCCGCAGATCTGGCAAGACGCCGGCACCTCTCGCATCGACTCGACCGTGCTGAAGGCCGGCCAGGAATACCACCGTTTCACCAAGGACGAGGGCGCCGCCACGGGATGCAGAGACATCATCCAGGAAAAATCGACCGCCCTCTTGGCGCCGCTCGCGGGCTGGACGCGCGTGGCCGCCTGCATTGGAAATCACGCCGGCACGCGGGCGATCGAAGGTCCCACCGCGTTTCGAGCCAATCCGGGAGATGTGCACGGCGACAAGTACTACCTCTTCGTGGACGAATACGGCGGCCGTGGCTACATCCCCCTGGAGACGGTCGACATCGCCAACCCGAACTGGACGGTGTCGGCCTCGTACAAACTCCCGGCCAGCCCACGTCACGGCACGGTGCTGCCCATCACGGCCGTCGAGCTCCACCGGCTGACCGCCGGCATGCGCGAGAAGAGGGACGAAGCGCTCATCCCGGGCCTCTACGCCGATCCCAACCTGTTCATTTCCCACGGTACGTACTACATCTACGCCACCACCGACGGCTTCGCCGGATGGGGCGGCAAGCAGTTCTTCGTCTGGAAATCCTCTGACCTGGTGCGCTGGCAGCGCTCTGAAACCCCCATCCTGACCCTCGACGGCCCATCCGGCAACGTGCCGTGGGCGACGGGAAACGCGTGGGCGCCGACCATCATCCAACGCGACCGCAAATTCTACCTGTACTTCTCCGGCCAGAACCCCACCTACGGCCGCAAAACCATCGGCGCCGCCGTCTCCGACTCGCCCGACGGCCCCTTCGCCGCCGCGCCGCGCGCCTTCGTCCTGAACGACGAACCCATCACATCCCACCAAGCCATCGACCCGGCCGCCTTCCACGACCCCCGCACGGGCAAGTACTACCTCTACTGGGGCAACGGCGACGCCGTCATGGCCGAGCTCGGCGACGACATGGTGTCGCTCCAGCCGGGCACGCTGCGCCGCAACACGGGCCTGCCGGGGTTCCGCGAGGCGAGCTTCGTCGTCTACCGCCACCCCTACTACCACTTCACCTACTCCATCGGCGACACGGGCAGCGAGGACTACCGCGTCGGCTACGCCACCGGGCCCGCCGCCACCGGGCCCTGGACCTACCGCGGCGTCATCCTGCAGAAAGACCTCGCCCGCGGCATCCGCGCCACCGGCCACAACTCCATCGTCCGCGTCCCCGCCACCGACGACTGGTTCATCGCCTACCACCGCTTCCGCATCCCCGACGGCAACGCCACCCACCGCCAGATCGCCCTCGACCCCCTGTCCTTCGGCCCGGACGGCCTCATCCAACCCGTCCACCCCTCCCTCCGCGGCCCCGCTCCCCCCCCACCCCATCCCCGTCCACCACTGATACCCCCCCCCCCCCCCCATCCTGAGGCGCACATTGATTTTTTTCGTGAGATCCAGCGTTGTGGGTGATCACTATATATATATATATATATATATATGTATACATATACATATATCCCTTTCTTCCATCACTCACTCGCTCACTCACTCACTCACTCACTCACCCTCCTCCCGCCGCCGCCCCGTGCCGCTCGTGAAAGCACACAGATGCGGAACGGCAGCACGACGCTCTCGCGCACGAAGGCGTCGGTCGTGGCGGCCATGTCGGGCCGGTTGTTGGGGCGCGGAGGACGTCGAGGCGGCGACGAGGGGATTGGGGCTTGGAGGGCCGTTGGGCGACGCGGGCCGGGCGGTCGCTGCACGTGTTGGGTATGAGATGGATGAAACGTGTGTGGGGATGGAAGGGAAAAAAGATGTGAAAATCGGGTCCAGTGAGTGAGAGTGATGTGAGACCGGTGCCGGGGATGTCATCGGCCGCGCCGTCGGGTACGTGCATGTGGTGGTCTCGGGCCTGGTCGATGCACATACGAGGCGAACCGGTCGTGTGACTTTTGCGCTTCGCAACTCCGTTCACACGGGGCGGCATGCGAATTCTCATGCGCTGCATGGTGACGCGGCGCGAGACAGCTCATCGATCACGGTCCATCATGTTTCAAGAATGTTCGGTGCTCACGCCGCCGTCTCGGCCTGCTCGTAACCCTCGGTCGTGATGTCGCTCAACCCCAGGTCGTCCTCTTCTTCCTTGGTCCGTTCATAATCCTCGAGCGTGATCTTCGGGTCGGGCTCGGGCGCCGTCAGACTCTGCACGTACGAGGCGGCCAATGGATCCTGCAAGGTGAGGGTAAAGTGCGTGCGGCCTTCGATGGCGTCGGTCAACAGCGCGAAGAATTCGTCCCACCGCCTCTGGCTCTCGGTTGCCATGGAATCGCCGGCGCCCTCGGGCAGCTCGGCGTCGCCATCTTCCAGACCGAACGCCTGCGCTCGGAGGTCTTTTCGGATCTGGGTCATGATGCCTTCGACGGTGGTGAAGCGTCCCCCCATAGTGCCCGGCTGTACCTCCAACTGGAGTTCGGGGCAGGACAGAGATGCGCTCTCGCTCTTCAAGATGTCTCGAGCCAGGTCCTCGGCCGCGCTGACCCGCAGCGTGATTTTGCGGCCCCGGTCGGGGACTTCGCCGCCCGTCTTGACTTCGTTGCTGCGGTATCCACAATCGTCGCAGACGGTGGACATGAGCACGACCTGCTTGAAGAAGGGGATGTTGACCATTTTCATGTTGGTCGCACACGGTCGTGTGCACGCGGGACACGATGCCGGAAAGCTGTAGACCTGGTTCTCGACGATGTCGTCTTCCTGGTCCACGTTGTTGCCTCGCGTCGCCGGCGCGGCGTCTCCGCCCACCAAGCCTTGGGCGTGGTATTCGGGCCGGATGCTCGTCTCGGGGGCCGGCACAGGGTGGCCCAGACCCAGCTGCGCATTCTGTGCTGCGGACCGGACGTAGTCGCTCCTGGCCCACTTGCCCGCCGCATCGCCGGGCTTCGGCTCAATCATGCTGTTGCCGCTCGGGTCGTCCACGGACACGGTGAAGGGATATCGCTGCCCATCGAGCATCTCCTGGAGCGTGGTGATGACGCCGGCGACCTTGGCAGCGACGTCGGGCATCTGCCGCATCCGTTCGTCCTGGTGCTGCTCCAGGTCGGCCTTGACGGCGCCGACGATGCCCTCCACGTTCGAGTACTGGCCCTTGCCCGGCGGCATCTCCAGATCGACGTCTTCGATGCGGAAGACACACAGATCGCTCTTGACCACGTTCCGCTGCAGGTCGCCGTGGCCCTCGACGCGGAGCGCATAGCGGGCGCCTTTGGGCTGGATTTGGCCGGCGGACTGGACCTCGTTGTTCTGGAAGCCACACGCGTCGCAGGCAAAGGACATGACCACGATTTCACGAAAGAAGGGGATCTTGGTGAGGAGCAGGCGGGTGGTGCCTTGGGCGTGGCAGTTCATGCACAAGCTCTCCATCTCCTCCACCACCTGCTGCTGGTCGCCGGTGCCCGCCACGCTGCTGACCTGTCGGCCCATGTCTTCAAAGAGATCCCGGGCGGGGGGTTGTGTGCCATTTTGCTGGCTGCTGCTGCTGCTCTGGTGGGTGGGATCTTGCCGAAGTCCCATGTTGTCGGGGTGCAATCGATGAGATAATTTCGACTTCGATATGTGACTCGCCCCCCACATGGTTGAAACTTTTGACGTGTGTGACGTCGCTGCTGACCTGCGACAGAGGTACGCATCGTTAACCGACTATAACTAGTTGACGAGTGGGTTAACTTGTAGAGAATAGCTCACCAGTGAACGAGTTGGCGACCTGGTTACACTGACTATCAGCAGTGGAAGTACCTAGCTTCCCGTCGCTTGACGATTACGATCGTGATGCCTAAAGTGACTGACTGACGAGCCTGCTCGGAAAGCTTTCTATAATAAATAACTAATTCACAACCGATACCGAGTTCACCAGTGATCACGAGCATATCGTTAAACAATGCCTGCCACATGCATCTCATCATCCCTGGTCTCGACAACAACCCACATGACAAGAAGAAGAAGAAGAAGAAGAAGAAGAAGAAGAAGAAGAAGAAGAAGAAGAAGAAGAAGAAGAAGAAGCAGAAAAAAAAAGAGTCTTCTTCCCTCACCCCGTCCACCCAGAATTCCTCCTCCTCCTCCTCCTCCTCCTCCTCCTCCTCCCCACCACCATCGCCCCAAGAGATCTAATCACACGCCAACCCCACACTCCTGGCATCGACGCCGGCATCGGTATTCTCACACGCGCGGGGGCGGTAGACGACCTCCTCGAGATGGCGGGCGTGGGCCAGCAGGGCGCCGCGACAATGGGGCTCGCTGTAGGCGCGGATGACGCAGCGGGAGCCCCAGGTGCCGGCGGGGTGGGCGAGGGCGGGCTCCCAGGCGAAGGAGGTGAAGCCGGCGTCGCGGGCGTCGGCGTCGCGCACGTTGACGCACGTGTCTTGCTGCAGCGCGAAGGACTCGCGGTAGCTGAGCGACGGGCACGCCGCGTCGTGCGACCACAGGATCGTCAGCTCCAGCGGCCGGCTGGGCCGCCGGGACGGTGGGGGCGGGCGCGATGGGTGGGCAATCGCGGGGGCGAGGGCCCACGTGCCGGAGAGGGGGAGGGTGGCTGTGAGAGGGGCCAGTGAGAGAAGTGCCGCCGCGGCCAGCGAGGATGGAGTTCTGGATTTCATGGTGGTGGTGGTGGTGGTGGTGGTTGTAGTTGTTGTTGTTGTTGCTGAGCGGAAATCGCCCAAGATTTGGGGAGGGGATTTTTTTTTGAGCGAGGATAGTGAGTTAGAGGGTGAGGCGTGATGTTATACTCTTTGGGAGGAGCTGAGGATCCGGATGGCGGAAATCTTCTCCACGCTCCCATTGATAATACGGACCTCTCGCGACGAATCAGTCGCCCCATGGGCGGGGAAGGATGTTTCCGCGAGCAAATTTCTCGTCCCTCTCCTTGCCACGCTGACCATCATTGCGATGTGCTGAACGTGGAGACTCCCGGCCCCGCATGGGTGGCAGCGTCGACGAGGCCACGAAGACAGCGACAACGGACGGAAAATGGGAAGCAATGGTGAAGGGTGTGCGAGGTGGCGGGGAGAGGGCACGACAGGGAAGGGTGTGTGGCGGCAGTGTGACAAAGGCTGTTTGGGGGCCGGCTGGAAAATGGCATGTAGTGTGTGATGTGAACTGTACAGAGCCCGGAAATCTCCCTGTCCCGGCCTTCTCTCTCGACGTCGGACTCGTTCACTTCCCGAGTCACGCCGTCCCTCCACGACATGTCCCATCCCCCATCTACCCAATCACCAGCGAATTGTCATCGGGGAAGTCGTAGGCCGGCACTTCGAGGTTCAACGGCGCGGGGCCCTTGCGGATACGTCCTGAAATGTCGTAGTGAGAACCGTGGCAGGGGCAGAACCATCCGCCGTAGTCTCCCGCCTCGCCGATGGGCACACAGCCCAGATGGGTGCAGACGCCCAACATGATGAGCCATTCGGGGTTCTTGACCCGGTCGCTGTCGGGCTGCGGGTCGCGGAGCGTCTTCCAGTCGTAGTCTTCGGCCTGCTTGATCTCGTCGGGCGTGCGGTGGCGGATGAAGACGGGCTTGCCGCGCCACTTGATGATGACGTTCTTGCCTTCGGGGATGGCGGCCAGGTCGACTTCGACCTTGGCTTGCGCGAGCACGTCGGCCGAGGCGGACATGTTGACGAGGAAGTCTGCGATGCGAGCCGTGTCAGCCATGGTGCTCGGCGATGCCGGCCCGTTGCTCGCCGCCACCGTGCGGACTGACCCTGCACCGTGTTCTTCGCGCCGAGAGCGCTGATGCCGCCGAAGGCCCCGACCATGAAGTACTGGAACATCTTGTTGCCCTGCTCGCCGCCATTCGACCGGTAGTTCTTGAACGACGGGATGACGGTGGTGTCCTGCTGGTTGCCGGTGCCGCGGTGGAAGGGCGATCTGAACTCGGCGTGGGAGGTGGAGGCATCGGCCATGCGGCGCTGTTGCTGGCGGTGCAGCACCGCGGCGGCGGAGGCGCGCACGGCGGGACGCTGCTGGCGAGCCGCACGACGCACCAGCGAGGTGGCCGCTCGGCACGAGACAGACATGACGGCGGGTGCGCGGCGGTCGAAGAGCGGCGGGGGCCGGACAATGGGGGTGCTCGGCGCAGGAGCATCTTCCGCGACTTCACTTCGCCGGCGAGAAAGGCCCGCGCGTCCAATCAGCCAATCAGCACCGGCCGCAGGTCATCACTGCACGGATGACTGAGGCATCGACCGCCGACGACATCGCCACCGCACCGCGACCGCACATATCTCCGCGACACCCTCGGCGAATGCGGCGCCACCCGATCTCATGTCGTCGCCGGCAGCATCTCGCGCCGCCTCACCCAGCCAGACCCACACCCAGCCGACTCGCGCCGCCACCTCCCGTCCACCCGCCGAACCCGCCGCCGCCGCCGCCACCTCCCCGCTGACCGTGACGGACTGCATCGGCGACATCTTCTCCGCGCCGCCCCACACGCTGCTCATCCACGCCTGCAACTGCCGCGGCAGCTGGGGGGCGGGGATCGCGGCGGCGTTCCGCTCGCGCTACCCGGCGGCCTTCGACGCCTACGCGGCACACTGCCGCGCGCACGGCGACGCGCTGTGGCAGCGGGCGCTGCTGATCCCGCCGCAGGCCGGCGGCGGCGGCGGCGGCGGCGGCGGCGGCGGCGCGGGCCACTTCGTCGGCTGCCTGTTCACGTCGCGCGGCGCGGGGCGACGGCGGGACTCGCGCGCGCGCATCCTGCGCGCCACGGGGCCGGCGATGCGCGATCTGATGCGGCAGGTGCGGGCGCACGCGGCGGCGACGGGCGCGCGGCGGGCGGTGCGGGAAGTGCGCATGTGTCGCATCAACGCCGGCCTGTTCCGCGTGCCGTGGGCCCAGACCAAGGCGGTGCTGCAGCGCCTCGAGCCGGAAGCCGCCGCCTTCCGGCAGGTCAAAGTCCTCTCGCGGGAGGAGGAAGGGCAGGTTGCGCACTCGCCCTCCGCGACACCGGGACCGCGCTCCCGACTGTCCCGGCCCGGCCGTTCGGTGTCTCCATCCCGCAACAGCACCGAGGCGGGATCCGTCGTGAGCCGTGTAACAAAAGACAGCATGTAATCGAATCGAAAAGAAAGAAAAAAAAAACCCCCCATCGCCGTCCATAGGCAGCAACAGAACGAACTTACGGGTCTCAAATCACGGAATTGCAGTCAACTATACATACACGAAGAAACAATCGGCGGACGTGGCAATGCGGCGTCGCGCGAGCGGGAAGGACTGAAGAAGGGCCGGAATGAGAATGATCGTTCACCGTTCCAAGAGAAAATGGCTTTCGGGGAGTGCCGGGGGGGGGGGGGGGGGGTTCCACCCACGCGCCAACGCCCCTCCCCCCCACCACCAAAAAAGAGAAAGACGAAAACAACCCAAACGCCAGCATCTCCCTCTCGCGTGCGCCTCTTCCACGCCCGTGCGCCGCCGCCGTCCGTTCCGAGCTCTCTGACATTTCGCGGCCCTTCTCTCGCCCGGGGGTGGTGGCGGTGAACGAGAGAGAGAGAAAAAAACCGGAGGGGGAGGAGGAGGAGGAGGAAGCGAAACGAACCGGAATTCTCCATGCAGAAGGGAGGGAGACGCAGATGCTCCGGAGGAAAAAAAAAAGCCAAAAAATTTCTCATGGCGCGTGGAGCGTGGCGCTCGCGGGGTCATGCGTCTCGGGAGGGTGGGTGCGGAAATTGGACGGGAGGGGATGAGCGAGCGGGACGGTGAGGGCGAGGGCGAGCGTGCCGGCGAGCATGAGGAGAGGCGCGCGCGAGATGGGCGGACGGTGCGGGCAGCCGGTCACTGCCCCTTGTCGTGCCCCTCGGGCAGGGGCATCTTGTTGATCTCGTACCATCGCTTCGTGCCTGGACGTCGAGAGATGATTAGAAGGCGTGTGGCGCGTGGAGCACGGCGTGGGACGCCACAGGGGGAAAAAAAGAACTTACATGAGTAGCCGTTCCAGTCGAAGTTGTCTTTCGGGTTGCAGTGGCACTTGCGCTCGAGTCGTGTCTGCTCGCCGGTGGGGCAGTGGGTGAAGGGGACGTGGTAGTATGCGATGTCGGGGAAGAAATGGATCTCGTCCTTCTTCAGCATGAGCGAGGCCGCGATGGAGTGCACGGGGGCGTCGCCCCAGCGCTCGTAGAAGAAACCGCCTTCCTGGTCGAGATGGTTGAAGTAGTCGAGGTACGCCTTGCTTCGCAACCACTCGAGGTTGCCGATTTCGAAGTTGGACCAGAAATGGCAGTGGTTGTAGCTCTCCCCGCCGTCGTTGGACAGCCACTCCATGGCGTTTCCCTCGGCGATGTGCTCGGGGTGCTGCTTGATGAACTTCTTGACGCTGTCCCAGAGGGTGGGGATGGTCTCGACGTACTCATACAGCGAAATGACGAAGCCGTACTTTTTCTTCTTGTCCGCCATCATCTTGAAGGGGTCGTAGGAGATGTCGCAGAACAGCTCGATGCTGGGCTCGACACGCCAGTACCACTCGTACTGGAGCATGAGCGGATGGCGGAAGAAAAAGCCCGACTCGTAGCGGCACATGTGGCGGTAGCTGATGCTGTCGCCGTAGATGATCTTGCGCTCGTGCATGTCCTCGCGGACTTTTTTGGCCTTCTCTTGGTCGATCCACTCCGGGAAGCCCCAGTGCTCCTTGTCGATCTTGCCGTAGCTGGTCTTGCCCGACGTCAAGGCCGTCGTGACCTTCTTGAAGGTGTCGTCGAAGTCGTCGTCGTTCAAGAAGACCCAGTCGTAGTTGTAGTTGCGGTTGAAGCGGTCTTCGACCTGGCGGATGGACCGCGAAATGTCCCAGACGTCGCTGTTGCGGGCGAGGGTGACGAAGGTGGCGTTCATGCGCGGCCCGGGGGCGGCGGCGGGCGGAAGCTGCTGCTGCGAGCCCAGCGCCGGGTTGGGAGAGGTGTCGGGCGCGTGGAGGGTCGATGCGGCGCCGGCGTGGTGTGGCGCAGGCAGCGTGGCCGGCTTCTCCGCCGCCGCACCGTCGCCCGAGGCGGCAAAGGCGCTGCCTGCGCCGGACGCTGCGCTCTTCCACACCCCCTGCGCTTTGAGCAGGTCGGAAGCCGACTGGATGTGGTCAGCGCCCGCGACGCGCGGATTCGAGGCCGTGACATAGTAGATGAAGACCACGGCGACCAGGGCCGCGATGACGTATCGCAGGTAGCGCGTCGAGCCGGCCATGTTGTCGTCGCTGCGGTGCGCCGGGTGTGGGTGGGTTGTGCCCAGCGCAGGGGCGAGTCTCAAGTCCCTGGTGCGGGCCGTCCGCGGCGGTGGCGGCGGGCGCGGTGGCGGCGGGCGCGGTGGCGGCGGGCGCGGTGGCGGCGGGCGCGGTGGTGGCCGGGGTCACAGCGCCGCGGGGCGTGGGCGTAATGAGCGGCGGTGGAAGTGTGGGAGAGAGCGTGGATGATCACATTCCGTCGTCAGCACCTGCGGCTGGAGCGAAGGGTGGAATCACACCGCAGGCCGGATCGGAGTGCCTTCCGCTTCGGTCGAAGCGGGATCGTCATCCAGAGACGGGCGGGGACGTCGATTCTTCGTTTTCGATATAGTCATCAAACCACCCGTACTGACCGCCATGTCTACTGGGTCGGACGAGGACGAAGACAAACACCAACGAACCCCATGTCACAACTCGTGCTCCATGTTCGTTCCTCGTCCACATCGCATCTGACTAGGACAGACGGCTTGTGGGTCCTTTGCACCATCGGCCTTTTCACAGTGCTATCATCAATTACACGTCAACCATTCCCATCATGCCGCCTGTGCGGTCTTCTTGACCTGGTACTCGCTCAGGAAGTCTGGACTGTTCTCGAATTCCTCTTTGAGCTGGAAACCCGTTAGCGCAGACCCACAAGCTCGATACGTTCATGGGAAGACGACTGACGATATCAAGTCCACCAACGAGCTCGCCATCCACGTAGACCTGAGGAAAGGTGGGCCAGTCCGAAAACTCCTTGAGACCCTGCCGTACTTCATCGTCGGCAAGAATGTTAAAGAAGCCATAACGCACACCCTTTTCTCGGAGAATGGCGACGGTCTGGCGAGAGAAGCCGCATTGAGGCGCACTCGGAGTCCCCTTCATGAACAGCATCACTGGCGCGGCTTTGACCAGCTCTGCCAGTCTGTTGTTGAGTTCCTCTTTACTCGTGGTGCCGTTGGGCTCCCCCTCACTCGTGGTGCCGTTGAGCTCCCCATGGCTGGATTGCGCTGCCGTCTGTTGCTCGCCAGACCCAGGCTCATGGTGCGACAGGCTCCCGTGGGACACGCCACCGGTTGCTGCATCATCCTGCCTCTGTGGCGTGACACTTTGCTTGGGTGGCAGAGCCGCGCCTGGCTTTCCGTCTCCTCCAGCATACTTCTCCACTGCCCTGCGAACCTTGGCCGCGTCCGTGCCCGTCACGTTCTCCAAGACTTGGCCATTCTTCTGAAGCACCACCAAAGGCACCTGTGTGACGTCGTACATTTCACTCACGTCGGCAACCTCTTCGGCGTCCAGAGAGAGGAATGCTATCCGCGGGGGAGAGGTGTGCTCGTATGTGCTGGCGAGTGTGGTGAGGATGGTGAACATTTGCTTGCATGGCTCGGCCCAGGGCGCATGAAAGTAGATCACGGTCAGACATTCTGCTGGGATTTGTTGGATGGTCGCGTTGAAGTCGGCTTCTGTGGCGATGGGCTGCAGTTGAGCCATGATGACGAACGCGGAGATGTGGTATGGAGCGGCAGAGTGTGGGCGGAGACGCCTTTTGGGGCGGCTACGAAGCGTGGTTGTCGTATGGGGTGGTGAATGGGGGTGGCCGTGTGTAGTGGTGTTGTATGTGGCCGTGTGTTGAACGTTCACCGCAGTCCTGGTGGCATCGATATCGCCTCATCGCTGCGAAAGCCGCTGCGGCAAACCCCGCCAGCACCAGCCGGCCCCGCTTCACAGCCAGCACCAACCCTAACCCTTGATGGTGCTGGCCCCCCTTCACAGCCAACGCATCGGCCCTTTCACAGCCAACGCATCGGCCCTTTCACAGCCAACACATCGGCCACCGCCACATCCAACCCATTGGCCGCCGCACGCCAACCGGCTCCATGTCGTTCTTCGGCTTCGACACCACTCTGCCGCGCGACGGGCCCGCCGGCGACTCCCACGCCATGTTGGAGGAGCCGCACGACCCGTTCCTCCGACGGCGGGGCGGCGGTCAGGGCGACGACGAGTATCTGGACTTCGAGGACACGTACGACGGGCTCGGCAACCAGCTCGACGAGACGGGCGACGAGGACAACGACGAGACCTTTGGCGGCGGCCGGCCCGAGACCACAGAGCCGCTGGGCCGCGACTTCGACTTCGCGGCACACACGGCGGACGTGCGAGGCGCTCTGCTGGAGGAGCAGGCATTGCACCACGCCCGCCAGCCCTTCTCCCCCGCCCGCGCGCCGCCGCCGCCGCCGCAGAAGCCGGCGAGAAGCGGCTACGAAGCATACACCGCGCCGCAGTCCGTCCCCAAGCTCGAGGCCGACGCATCCATTTGGGGTCTGTCGGCCGCCAAACCCGCCGCGCCCGCGCCCGCGCCCGCGACACAGCCGCAGCCCCCGCCCGGCACGGGAGCGGCAAAGATGATGAGTCTGGAAGAAGTGGAGGCGGCCATGCGAGCCCACGCACGTCCCACTCCTGCGCCACCGCTCCAGCCGGCTATCCAGAGTCAGACGCTGGGGCCGAACAGTGTGCTTGGCCGGGCGGGCGCAGCATCCGCTCCCACTCAGCCCCACCACGCCCAACCAAGACCGCCCCAGATATTGCAGCGGCCGCAACACGTGCCACGCGCGCTGCCGGCCCAGCCCAGCCCGCACCACAACGGCCGAGCACCAGATGGCCTGCACGCTCCCGGTCCGTCACGCTCGCAGGACGGTCATGGCCTGCTGCACGCTCCCGGTCCATCACGCGCGCGGGACGGTCATGGCCCGCCGCCTCCGCCAATGCCGTTCCCGCACCGCCCCCCGGGTCTCCCGCACGGCCCTCCGGGTTTCCCGCACGCTCACCTCCCACGAGCACCGGCACCGGCACCGCCACCGCCCGGCCATGCTCGCGGCCCGTCATATCACGGCCCGCCCATCACACAGGCGCAGCACATGATGTCCATGCCGCCCGAGGAGCGTGCGGCGTGCGTGGAGGAAGATGCCAAGCGTGCCAAGCGGAACCACAAAATCTTTCTCCTGAGCAAGAACAACGGGCTGATGACGCCGCAAGACAAGAACTTCATCACCCGAATTCAGCTGCAGCAGTTGTTGACTGCCACCGGAGGCGTCGATCACGAGCCGGGGAGCGAGGAGCAGCTGGCCGAGGATTTCTACTATCAGGTCTACGCCCAAATCCGTGGACCTCCTCGCAGCAGGCCAGGCCAGCCACTCAACCCGTTCGCCCAGACGTACCTGTTCCACACCGGCAGTCGCTATGGCTACGGCCGATCCCGGCATCACCCTCGCGGCGGTGACAACCACGTGCAGAGGATGGAGCAGCAGGTCGCCCGAGCCGTCGAGGCCGCAAAAGCGAGACCCAAGAACAAGTCGCTCGTGATGGAGGGCTCGCTGGGCAAGATCGCCTTCAGCAACTCCAAGACTCCCCGTCCCCTCCTCAACATCAAGCGGCCGGACTCGGCCGACATGAGGAAGCACGGCGTGGCCAAGCCTGCCGACCGCAAGACGGCTCTCCGCGACATCGAGACGCTCTACTCCACCTTGATGCGCGTCGAAGATCACGAACGCAAGCAGCCGCTCACGCCGCACGAAGGAAGCCCCTCGGCGCTGTTGGAAGCGCACATGAGATGGCGAAGTGAAATGCAGGAGCTCAACCAGCAGCTGTGGGAGAGCCTCAAGGTCATGGTGGAGATTCAACACCAGTGAGTGATGCCCGCCCGTGTGTGGATCCGTGGCTCTGCTGACATGTCATAGCCTGTCGGCTCCGCATCCCTTCATCCAAATCATTTCCCACGGCAAGGGCAAGAAGGTCATCCCCCGCGCCTTCCGCCATCTGATCGATCAGCAGCGACTCACCATGCTGACACGGCTCGTCATCCACCTCGATGCCCTCGATGTCATCCGTGACGCCTACCCTCCCGCCGACAACAGCCCCCTCCCCGCCCGAGTCAGGGACGAGGTGGAGCTGTTCGGCAACACGGTCATCCCACCGCTCTCGAGCTATGTCGGCGAGGCACCCTTGCACACCATCATCGGTCTCCTCGGTCTGGTCCTGGACCGAACGCACGTCCAGCACATCGTTCGCACCAAGATCGGTCTTTCCATCTTGACCACCCTCATCGCACGCGCCGAGCTGCTCAAGCAGTCCCCGGGCGACGACGACTTCGGCGGCCAGTGGCAGGACACGTACGCCCGGCTCTTCGACACCCTCGAACCCGTCCTGCCGTACATCTTCCCCACCGACACCACCCTCGCCGCGAGCGACGACGTCCACGTCTGGCACTACCTGGCCGTCATGGCCGCCGGCGCGACGCCCGACCAACAGCAGAGATTGGTGCTCGGCGTCAAGGACCGCGTCATGGAAACCGTCGCCGTCAGCAAGACCCTGCCCGAAGACATGAGCCAGAAGCGCCTGGCCGATGTGAACCTGTTCATGCGCGCCATCGGATTGGATGTGGAACTGCTTGGCTGACGGACCGAATCTTCTTCTTCCGTGGGAGAAATGACGGGAGGAACCAGAAGGGGGGGATTCTGGATGCCAAACTTTTCTCTCTCTTTCTAGAAACTCTCTCTCTCTCTCTCTCTCTTTCTAGAAACTCTCTGTCTCTCTCCCCCCGCACAAACCGATCGCGTTGAAGAAGTATTCCATTCCACCCTCTCCCCCCCCCCCCCCCCCCCTTTTTTTTTTCCCCCTCACATGCTCTGCTCCATCTCGGCGATGTAGAGCCGGATGTGGCTCTCCATCTTCATGTACTCCTCGCGGGCGGCGCGCACCTCGTGGTCGATGTGGTCCTTGAGCGCGCGCATCTTCTTCTCCAGGGCCTCGATGCGGGCGCGGCGGCGGTCGCCCTCGTCGGCGCGCTCGCGGCGCTCGGCCGTCAAGGCGCGGTGGGCGGCGCGCAGGGCCTCCATGCGGGCGGCGGCGGCGGCGGCGCGGGCGTCGGCGTCGGCGCGCAGCTTGCCCGTGCGCTCGCCCCACTGGTGCAGCTGGCGCCGCAGCAGCTTCTCCTGCCGCTCCACCTCCCGCACCCGGTGCGACGTCTCCCCCAGCGCCTCCCGGTTGCGCCCCGCCGCCCGCGCTTCCTCCGCCGCCCGCTCCAGCTCCGCCGCCACCTCGGCCTGCACCCGCGTCAGCGCCGCGATCTCCGCCTGCAGCTGCGCGAAGCTGTCGCGCGACGTCTGCAGCGCGCGCGCGCGCCGGTCCAGCCGCGACAGCTCGGCGCGGTCGGCGCCGAGCGACGCGCCCAGGTCGCGCAGCGATTGCTCCAGGTGCGCGGGGCTTTGCTCGGTGTAGGGCCGCAGCTTGCAGGCTTCGTGGCGCGTGTGCAGCAGGTGGGTGGTCTTGGCTTCCAGCTGGCATTTCCACCGGCTCTGCTCGGCCTTGACCGCCTCCAGCCGCTCCGTCACCCGTTCCTGCGCCTTCTTGAGCTCCAGCAGGCGCGTCTTGAGGTCTTGCGACCGCTGCTCCTTCTGCTGCAGCGCGGCCTCGACGTGCGCGCGCTTCTGCCGCAGCTCGTCCCGGCGGTCCTGGTGCTCCTGGTTGGCGTGGTACAGCTGTTCGATCTGGTTCTTGACGCGCTCCGAGGAGTTGTAGTGCTCGTCGATGGCGGCGGTCTGGCTTTCGCGGAAGCGGATGAAGTTGATGATGTAGCTGAAGATCTTCACCAGCCGCGGGTGCGTGGGGCGGTAGAGGTCGGAGAAGGTGAAGTCCTTGATGCCGCACTCCAGCAGCAGCTTGCGCGTGGCGACGAAAAACCCCATCAGCTCGCGCGTGTCGGCGGTGAAGATGCGGTCGGCGTCGTCGCCGCACATGTGCTCGGCCGCCGCGCGCATCGCCGGCGCCACCACCTCGCGCGTGGTGTTGGTCAGCAGCTCGGCAAACCACTCGAACACTTTCTGGATCTGCTGCGGGTTCGGCTTGCGCAGGTCCTCGACGCTGAAGGGGATTCCAATGTCGCTTATGCATCCGGCAATCTCCCTGTCAGGCTGCCGCGATTCAGCACGTGCGGTGGGTGAGTGAGTGCGGTGGGTGAGTGAGGGTGGTGGGTGCGGTGGGCGATGCGCCTACCAAAGTCATGAAGGCATCGCCGTCGTCGTGCTCCCGCGCTCTCTTCTGCTGGCCCGACACCGACCGGCCGCCCGCCACACTCATGCGCGGTTTGTAGTCCATGCTGGGCATCGTGCGGTTGGGGGATGGATGCTGTTGGATGTGGTCTGGTGGCGGGGAATGTCGCCCCCGTCCGCGCGGGTTGTTGACCCTCGGCCTGTTCGTCGGCCCAGCACAAACACACCGTTGGCCGGGTGTCGACGGCGGAGGTGGTACGACTCCGCGTGCACGCCGACGACTCGGCCAAGGGCCCGGTTGGAGAGCATCGGACACTGAAGCACAACCGCCGTTCCATCCGTACCACGAGACAGCACAACCGCGCTTCCATGCGTGCCCAGAGAACGGCCAGGAGTCCTTGCGCCACCGTCAGTCACATGGTGCGTGGCCTCTTTCACATGGCCTCTTTCGTGTGAAAGACATGGCCTCCTCGTGCGCATGGCACGGGTTCCAACACCACCACCACGCCTTGTCGGCGGCATGGCGGTGCCGCCGAACGCAAACATGACAGCTGAGCGGGGCATCGTTCCCCGCGCGACACGGATGGGACAGGTGGGCGTGGAGGAGCCGCCGCGGACGGGACAGGTCGGAGTGAGTGAACAGATCGGAAACGTTCACGCCCATCCAGACCTTCGATTCGGCCTTCCCCTTGGGGCAACTCATCCATCACGGCCGGCCACGCGTGGTGTGTCACACAACCATCGCCGTTCTCTCGACATGTCCACCTTGATTGCATGTACGCATCATTGCGGGGCCGTCCACTCCTCTCCGCCCGCATCCTCGCCACAGCCATTGTCAGCCCGGCGTGCCGCTTTCCTCCACAAGCCTAGTCGACATGCTACGTCTTCATAGCCTACAGAAGCAACCAAGATCTCTCCTCGCCATGTCCAGGCGGCTGCTCCGGCGGCGCCGCAGGTACAAGATGTCTGATGCATCGCCGTTCCTGCTGCCCTCCCTGCACTGCGCCTTTCCCGCTCACTCGTCGCGGCCATGAAGTTCAGCGCGATCGCGGTTGCTGCGACCGCCGCCCTTCCATTCGCCTCTGCGGCGCCGCACAGGAGAGAGGGTGAGTGGCCCGATGCAACCGCCAACATCGACTGACAGTGGGCAGACAACCCCGAATACAATCATGGTCCGATCCCAGAGCCGCCCGGCCGCCGCGGCGTAGTGCGGTACGTATACCATTGGCTGCCGGTGGTGGCGCTGCCGTGTTGTGATCTTCAGGCGTGCGTTCAATGATGCTGACAACAACATCTAGCACCGATCCCGGCGCGGCCAGACGGCTGGTCTACTTCATGGTGATTGCGAACACCACGACCAGCGCTGCGCCGTCTGCCCACGCTACGGTCACTGCCAATGCTGCGGTCACTGCCAATACCACACTCACAGCTCGTCCGGGTAAGTTCGATGACGGAACAAGGCAGCATGTGACTAAAATGTACAGTTTCCACCACTGTGGCCACGTCCTCCGCGAAACCCCCATATGATCATCACCATCACAAGCCCACCTACGGGCCACAGCATGATGCCGGGTCCTCCTATCGTCCAGATGGAAATGGAGGCTCTGGTGGTCATGGCGGTGACGAGCCTTGGTCCGAGCCAAAGCCATGGAGTCCTCCACAGAACGACGGTTACCGTGGTCACGGCGGGCATGGGCCAAAGTCACACAGCCCACCCGACCACGGCGGATATGACGGCGGCGAGCCTGAGCCATCTTACGCAAAGGAGGAGCTTGCGAAGCGTGGTGAACCGACTCCAGCTCCACACTACAATGGGGGAGATGATGGGGGTTATCCCTCATCATCCCAGGACTGGGGTTATCACTCATCATCTCAGGACTGGGGCCACGAGACATCCTCGACTCGGAAGTGGGACTACCAGTCATCCTCTTACAAGGATTACGGTCACGGCGGCTACGCCAGCTCGAGCTCTCACGGCTCGTACAATCCAAGCAAGACATCCTGGGTCACGACTCCCACACCATCCTGCCCATCTCCAGGCAACACCGACAGCAAGGGTCGCTATTCTTGCAATCCTGCCCACGCTTATCCAAATGGCCAGACTTGCGAGCTGGAAGAGGGTTGCTACTTCTTGAGGTATCATCACGAGTCCAGCTCGCAGCACTACGGCGCCTACAGCACTTCCAAGTCCGGTCCAAAATACACCTCTTCCACTAAGCCATACCAGCCTGCGACCACTCATAACGGATACGGACGTTCTTCTTCTTCTTCTTCTTCTTCTTCTTCGAAGCCTTACATATGGTCACAGGAAACCTCAAGCAGCAGCTGGTCCCGATCATACGCCGCCCAGACATCACCCCACAAGGCCTACGGCAGCTCTGCTTCCAAGACTTGGTCTTGCTACGGCCATCGCACTCCTTGCAGCACTTCTTCTTCCCGCCCATGGTCAGGATATGGTTCCACACGCTCGACCGGCAAGGGCTACGCCAGCACCACGAAACCAGTCAAGTATGAGAGCAAATCGTATGGCAAGCCAAGCCAGCCACCAACGACTCGGACGACAAACATTACCAAAAAGACGACTGTCACTCACGGCACCACCGTCACCCTCACCAGTTCGAATTCGTCCTCGTCACCTCCATGCCCATCTTCCACCAAGCCGGTCGCACCACCCAGTCAGCCTCCCAGCTCTTCGTCACCATTCCCATCCTCGACCAAGCGAGTCGCGCCACCAACATATCCCGCGCGACCGCCGGCTCAGGTATGTTGGCACGCCCTCACTGTGGCGCACTTCCATACTGATTCGCATAGCCACCACAGCAGCCTCCTGCTCAACCACCAGCTCCGGTAGACACACACACCTATGCCGAGTCGCAACCGTGGTCGGAACTGATGTCTTCGCAGCCACCCGTCTACCCTCCTGCGCAACCTCCCGCGAATCCTCCTGCACCGCCGCCAGCCCAGGTGGGCCCACCCGTTGCTCCCACATGTCTTCATCGTAGCTGACGACAGTCAGCCCCCCGCTCAGCCCACTGCGCAACCGCCGGCTCCGCCTCCCGCTCAGGCGAGTCATCACGTCCGTACATGTGGTCGAACCACTGCTGACCCGTCGTTCCAGCCACCTTCTCAGCCCCCCGCTCAACCATCGGCTCGGGTCAGTTCCTCTCGACACTTCTCACCCTCGACTGACGCTCACATCAAACAACAGCCACCTGCCCCTCCCCAACCTCCCGCTCAGCCGCCCGCCCCTTCTCAGCCACCCGCTCAACCACCCGCTCAACCACCCGCTCAACCACCCGCTCAACCTCCCGCTCAACCACCCGCTCAACCTCCCGCCCAACCACCCGCCCAACCTCCCGCCCAGCCCCCTCCCCAGCAGCCCTCGAGCACCTCCCCCGCGCAACCCCCCAGCACGACCGCTCCAGCGCCAAGCCCCACCACCCCAAGCTACACGGGCGCCGCCGTGGGCAACACGCCGCCTTCGCGTTTCGCCCTGCTGCCCATCGTGGCCGCAGCCTCCTTCCCCTCCTTCTCCTTCTTCCTCGTCTCCTCCTTCTTCTAACAAGCCCCGCCGCGCGATCGAAACCCCCCGCCGGAGAGGACGTCTCGTCCCGTCTTGCCGCCACGGGCGTGAACGCCCTTGGTCATCCGTGTCGCAGCGCGCAGTCGTCGGATCCGCATGGGACATGGGAAAATGGGGAACCGGGGAACAAACAAACGCCAAGCCGGAATCCACGCGCCATCCGCCCGTTCGCACGGTGCCTCGTGCGCGAGGGGCGGGGGAGAGAAGAGAGATAGGATGCAACCACGCAAATCCACTCCACGCGTCCAACTCGTGCATGAATTTCTTTTTTTTTCTTCTTCTTCTTCTTCTTCTTCTTCTTCTTCTTCTTCTTCTGCTCCTTTTTCGCCGCATGCTGAAGACCCCCCCAAATGGCGCGGGTGCCCCGTGCGGTGGGTGCCCCGGTGCGGCAGGGGAAATGTGGTGCGGAACCGGTGTGCGTGCTGCGGCGGCTCGGAGGAGACCGCCGCCGTGGACGGGTGCTCCGGATCGAGTGACGCTGGAGGATGCCGGAGGAGTGGAGGGGGGAGGGGGGGGGGGGGTGTTTGCTGTACAGATGCCCAAACAGAGCGGCAGGGAGAAGAGGGTGGGGATATGTGTGATGGATGGGTTGGGCAGCGGTGGAATGATTGGGAGGGGCGAAACGATGACATGTGTGCGTGCGGATGGGTGTGTGTGGTGGGGCTTCGAAGAAACGAAAAGGAGAACTGGAGGGAGGAAGCGTGGTCTCGTTGTCAAGGCGAAATGAGGTCTATGATAATGGGCCCAAGTATGCGAGACACGGGCCCTTCTTCCAAATGCCTTGTTTCATGAGAAGAAGCACACGGCCGTGCGAATCGGTTCACGAGTTCGGCGACGCGTCTGCGGGGATTTGGCCCAGGAAAGTGCCGAGTCAGTCTCTCGAGCCGGTTGAGCCCTTGACTGGAAAGGGCTCACCGAGGCTCTGCAATTTCATGGCGGCGACTGACCTTTTTTTTGGTTTACATTGGAATTTCTACGCTTTGCCTCGGGGAGGGACCGCACACGCGCCGCCAAGGAGGAGCGCAACCGGTGTCAGAAACCCCTCGATGCACTCTTGGCCGTGCTAAGGCCTTCTTGCGTGCTTGCCTCGCGGCGTGTCCATTTCGTCCGAGGCACCATGGGCGCCAGGACCGGCACCGGCGTAACTCCGTTTCCTGCTCATGTCTATTCCAAAGGGCTGCTTCGGTCTCGGGGTGGCCATGTCGTCCGGCTCGGCATGCTCATTTGTGGCGACTTCCAGAATATACTCGAGGTGTCTTGGCTTGTGTCCCGTCCCATGGGCACTGTTGAACGAGCTCGTCCTACTGTGCTTGCTACGATCGCTACCAGCTGCGCTTGTTGGTCGAGGACCAAAGGCGGGTCCGGGAGTCTCGTAAACCAATTTCGGCGAGCCAGTGACCCCAAGCGCTGCAAGGATGTCTTCTTGCCCTCGATCTCTGATTGGAGGCAGGGCTCTGTGATTGCTAGCCGTGGATGATGGCCGCCGGTGGTGAGAGTGTACGGATGCTGCACGAGAGTGATGTGAAGATGCCGAGCTTGCCCGAGAGTGGGGGCGCCTCTGCTCTGGTGGCAGGCTTGCTCTGTGGTTCGTGTGCAGTGCAGCTTCCAGGTCGTCGAGTATCCCGCCATGACTTTGTCGCGTCTGCGATGCAGCGACAGTAGCTCTGGAAGCAGGACGTGAGAGTTCCGAGGTGGGCGGGCGTTCAGCCCACAGCGGATCGCTGCGCCATTTCCATCTAGCAAGCATTTCCTGGAGACTGACCACCTTCATACAGACGGGTGGAAATTCCCGGAAGATCAGGTCGTCTTTCATCTCCGCCCAATGGTCGGTCTGCCGCACACTGCGGAATGCGTCGTCACGTCTCGAACCCGAGAAATATTCTGATACACTTTCGTAACTGTGGGGCTCCTCCAGCCGCGGCGCGAGTGCTTGCAGTTCCACTTCATTGAAGGTCCCCGGAAGTGCTCGTTTCGCAGGAAGAGCGGCCTTCCATACGATTGAGCCTAGGCTGAGATCTGGATTGATCTCATCGGGATATCTCCCGAAATAACACTCTTCGTCAAACTCTGCTTCCAACTCGGTCACATGCTTCGGCAAGAGGTCTTCTAGTGGCAGAGGATCGCCATTCCCGTCGAGTACAGGCTGCTGTGGGCCAGCAAATGGTGCCGAGTTGTGACGTCGAGCATTTGGAGGCACACTGTTCGGCGACAGACGCCGTGAAGCTGGTGGTGGTGGTGCGCCCTGAGGTGTTGTCGCTGCGTGCGGCCAGTTCGGTTGCTGCGTGGCAAAGTGGCTATTTGGCGGATAGCCATTGGTAGGAGTATGCTGTGGAGTGGGGTATACGGGAAACTGAGGTTGATAGGGAGGGTGCTGGAATCCCGCATGTGCTGGGCCATAGCTGTGGCTCTGCCATGCTGCCGGAGGGGCAGATGGAACTCCTGGCTGCACGGGTGGTCTATATCCAGGTGGCGGGGGATAGCGGGTGATGGTTGGATTTCCCTTGGCCCTTTTCGCTGGCGGGGGTCTACGATCAGCAGCGTTAGCGAAAGCGGTGGCCAGACACTCCCCGCCTGGGATTCGATCGAGCCTCGCCTGAGTTTTGCTGCCGTTGCGTGTGCGATTCCAGGCGAAAGATGGCACGTGCGCATGTGCTCGTCGCGACCAGGAGCTTCTCGGGGCACCACCAAAGGATTTTGGGCAATACGAAATCGAGAAACGTACCCGTGACGGCCATTTTGCGCGTGCATGGTGAAGTGATGGAAACAGACAGACCTCTTCTTCTTTCGCGACAGGGGGAAACTAAGGCTGGACGAAGGCAGAAGGAGATGCCAGTACGAGAGGGGTCGGAAAGTGAGGAGAAAGGAAATATACGGGCGGATCCTGCGCCTTTTCTGTCTTCTGTACGCCGAGCCAGTGGTGGGCGCAATCTGTCGAGATGGCGCTGGCTCTGAGAAGTTGGGAGGGCGTCCGGGGCAGACGCATGGCCGGATCTGCCGGATGGACGATGAGTGCTATCTCAGCGCACAGCGGGCTCGAGGGGCGTCCGGCGGAAGGGAGAAGGAGAGGGCACGGGCGACGGCGCGGGCGACGGCGCGGGCGAGGGCGAGGGCGAGGGCGAGGGCGAAGAATGCTGGGGGTGGAGGAAGGTGGCGACCGTCAACAAGCGTGCGGGCCGTTGCCGCAGCCCGACAAAGCTTGCTGCCGGCGCGGAAGGAGCGGAGCGTGCGTTTGCCCACACGATATCGACGATATATCGACGTGGCCGCCTGAGGCTGCCATACGACATCGATATCGACGTGGCCGCCTGAGGCTGCCACGAGCACATGACATCGATATCGCCGCCGGCATGTCCCCCGTGGGTGCAGCGCCGGCGCGGCGACATTCGGCGCGCGCACGTCCGAGGAGGCGGCCGCCTTCGACCTTCCTTCCCCGCCGCCGCCGTCGTCGTCGTGTGCTGGCCGAATCCGCGGCGGTCGATGATGGTGACAGCGACCCGCAGCGCGCCCTTCTTGCCGTCCGCGGCCTGTCCATCCGCCACCGCCACTGCCTGGGCCCAAGGGCTGCGTGCCGCCGTCGAGCCATGCCTGGCCTGCCTGGTATGCGCGGGCCGGCTGCGCCTCCCCTCCCCCTCCGCCTCCCCCTCCCCCATATACCGCCTCATGCACCCGATACTGATCGCCCCCGCAGCCAGCGTGGACCTCGACGAATGCATCGCCCGCCTCTACCGCAAGGAGCTCCTGGCTGACTCCGTCATCGAGGCCCTGTGCGCCAAGGCCAAGGAGCTGCTGATGAAGGAGAGCAATGTCGTGCACATCCAGGCGCCCGTCACCGTCGTCGGCGACATCCACGGCCAGTTCTTCGACATGATCGAGATCTTCAAGATTGGCGGCTACTGTCCGGACACGAATTACCTCTTTCTGGGTAGGTCAGGCCGGCAGGCCGGCCGCCGCCTGCATTAGCGTCGCGTCGCAGACCAACCTCCCCGCCAGCACACACACACACACACACACACGCACACACGCACGCACACGCACGCACGCACTGACTCCGCCGCGCAGGCGACTATGTGGACCGCGGGCTCTTCAGCATCGAGACCATCTCCCTCCTCGTCTGCCTGAAGCTCCGCTACCCGCGGCGCGTGCACCTGATCCGCGGCAACCACGAGAGCCGCGGCGTGACGCAGTCGTACGGCTTCTACACCGAGTGCAGCCGCAAGTACGGCGACGCGGCGGTCTGGCACCATTTCACCGACATGTTCGACTACCTCAGCCTGTCGTGCGTCATCGACGACAAGATCTTCTGCGTGCACGGCGGGCTCAGTCCCAGCATACACAGCATCGACCAGGTCAAGATCATCGATCGCTTCCGCGAGATCCCCCACGAGGGGCCCATGGCCGACCTGGTCTGGTCCGATCCGGACAGCGAGCGCGACGAGTTCAGCCTGTCGCCGCGGGGCGCGGGATACACGTTCGGGGCGCAGGTGGTCAAGAAGTTCCTCCACGTCAACAGCATGACCCACATTCTCCGCGCGCACCAGCTGTGCAATGAAGGATACATGGTCATGTTCGACGATCGGCTGTCCACCGTCTGGAGCGCCCCCAATTACTGCTACCGCTGCGGCAATCTGGCCAGCGTGCTGGAAGTGGGACCCGGCGGGGAGCGCAAGTGGAATGTCTTTGACGCGGCGCCGGAGAACGAAGCGCACCGGCTCGAGCAGCAGCAACAGCAGCAGCAACAGAACGCGGGCCACGATCCCGTGCGGGACTACTTTCTCTAGATGGCCTTTCGCCACCCCCGCCCCCCAGCATTTACCGGCTGTGATTTGACATGGGAAGATACCAGGATAAAGCACTTGCCTTCACCGCATGGCGTTGAGAAGAGGGGAAGAACCACGAACCATTCATTCTTGTATATGCAACCAACCACCTCTCGCCCACCACGACACAAGTCGCCGTTTTCCTTCAACGCCTGCCCCCTCAACAAGCCCCTCCCCATTCACCCCGCAACTTCACACTCCCCCCCCCCCCCCCGTGTGTGCTTGCACATGGTGGCATCGTCTCGCCTAGTGAAATCTCTTCTTCCATGCCTCCTCGCTCGGCCGTTCCGGCGGTGGTTCGTGCACGCTGGCGCCGTCGGCGTCCCAACGAGGGAGAAGCAGCCGAGACCCGCGATCCCGATGCCGGCCGGCGCCGCTGCGGGAGACCGACTGCCATCGTCAAACGCCGAATTCCCGGGACCGGTTTTTTTTATATCTTGAAGCCTTCTTCCTGGTGTGTGGTGTGAAGAGACTGCTCGTCGGAATCGAGACTCGTCCTCCCTCGTGCGCGGGAAGGCGTGCGGGGCGGGATGCTCGTGTGTGGTGCCTGAGGGTCGTCGGCCGCTCCGGTCTTCCTCCCCGGCAAAGCCATCTCGTGGGGCGAGCCCGGGTGGTGACAATCGTGCGCCCAGACGGGTCGTGGTTTCTTCTTCTTCTTCAGCTTGCCTTTGAAGCTCTTCCACCAACCCATCGTGGCCGAGCAGGGCGGCCGAGGCAGATCCGACCAGGTTATGCTGCCGACATGTGGAATGGGAGAGCCGATGGATGGATGGGCAGCCAACAGGGTCGCGGGCCGTGTGTGTGTGTGTGTGTGCGTGTGCTTGAGGCGGGAACGGCGACTGTACTGTGTCGTCACATGGGTGAAGCAGGACGAACCTGCCGGGTGCAATGGGATTGATGGGCAATCGCTGGCGAAAATTCTGACGACGCCGGCGGTGTGGGCGCAGCCTCTAAGTTATGCATTCAGCAAGGTCAAGTCTTCTCGGATGTGAGGATAAACCCGGCGCCCGTCTCAAACCTAAGAGCGCCGGCTTTGAGTTCTGGAGAGTCATTTGGCTAACCCGCGGGGCGGAATCTCGAGATTTGAAGGCGGGATGCTATTCGCGGGTAATAACGGAAGATGATGTGCCTCTGAAATGCCGTGAACATCGGTTGGCGTGGTGACATCCCAATGCTGGGCACCAGCCAACATTGGCGTTGACGTATGTTGATCGAGGTTCCGCGTGTACCGATCGAGGATGCCGTCATCTCTGACCAAGATTCGTCTCGGTCTTTGGACTATGGATACATCGAGGCGCAATTATGTGAAACAGTCAGCTGTACCTTTCTCGGCGTACGATGGAATACTTTGAGCCATTCGGCGAGCACTTCACGTGCGGCCATTGGTGGCTGCGGGCTTGGGGAGGCGGTCTGGTTTGAAGTTGAGATGCGACTGCTCATTTGTATCTATTCCTTAACCTGCGTCGCTGTCCTGGCGTCATGGGCCATCAGTTCGTACGCAGAACAGGTGTGCGTCCATGGTCCACGATGCGCTTAAAGCTGCTTCAGAATAGCCTCGACGCCAGAGACGGTGACGGCCTGGAGCTCAGTCTCGACCTCGGCGTAGGTGACCTTGCCGTGGTCGATGATGGCAGCCCAGCGGCCATTGCGGCCGTCTGGTGCGGTCCAGCCAATCTGCTTCGCGAGGTTGGTCTCGAGGTCGCTGGCGAAGATGACGAAGGCGTTGTCTTCGGGAGCGCCGGCGGGGTTCACCTTCTGCCAGCCGCTCATCACATAGGCATCGTTTGGTGCGATGATGATCAAGTTGTCGACCGCCTTCTCCTTCAGCTTCTTGAGGTGCTCAAGGTAGCGTGGAACGTGGTTGCCGCTGCATGTTGGCGTGAAGGCGCCTGTACCGAGAGTCAGCATTGCCCGCCGACTGGTGTGCATCGGTTGACTTCACCTGGTACAGAGACGAGAACGACCTTCTTGCTCTGGAACTCCTTGGAGGCGTCGTAGGTGAGAGGGAGGCCGCAGACCCTGCCCAAGTCGTCAGCACGACGTGCGGGAAGCGTTCTCACGGCACGCGACATACTTGGTGTCCGCGGTCTCAACCGTCCACGGAATGTACTTGAACTTGACTGGAATGCGGTTCAGCGAGTGCGTTCGCCGACGGTGCTGTGTGGCAACTCACCGCCCTCGGGGAAGGCTTGGCCGGCCTTCAGTGCAGCGGCTCCAGTCATGTTGGGGGTGTCGGTGGTGGTGTAGGGGAGGAGGAGTGATTTCTGCGCGTGATGTCGCAAGAGACGTCGCAAGAGATGTCGCGAAGAAAGACGGAGAGCGGCAGGGACTTGGACACGTTGAGGGAATGACGTTTGCCTACCGCTGGAGGGAGAGAGCGGCCGAGTAGTTAACTATCTCACCACGGAGAAGCCGGCCCGGATTCCACGCTCTTCGAACTGCAGACCCCCACCGCGCGCGTGCCGTGGCCGCATCGGTTGATGAGCAGCATGTCATGATTCCACCCTGGGTTGCGGCATCGGAGCGTGTCGGGGCAATTCTGTGGCCGATCCCACTCTTGCCTGCCTGGTCATCCGATAAGACCCGACTCCGCGTTCGAAACAGAATCTGCGCGGCGCTTTGGCATTGATCCTGCTGGGGGGCATGTGGCCGAGGGCCGATCATGTACAGTCCTGAGCTGCCTGACGGCATGGACCAGTTCAGGAAATGCTGCAGCGGCGGTCCAAGACCCTCGGCGCCGCCCCGACGGACGTGACGGGAGAGCGACACAGGCGGATGAGTTTCGGTGGCACGGCGAACGACGGCAATTCCTTGGGGGTGTCCGATACGTAACTAGCCGCACTGCTGATCGTTGATAGTTAATGCACCTCGTGAAGTTTACACGTGTTCGATAGCAACGATTGATTCCCTGCGCATGCCGTGCCATGCGTGTCATCGGCGTTTCGAGACACTTCATGTTTTGGAGGGGTTGGTTCAGTGGCGTCAGTGTTGGGGCTATCCTACCCGCCGTGTAATCACTTGTCGCCTTTGCAGGTGCCCATGTGACAGTCAGACGATCTCCACCGTCTTCAGTGTGTACAAGGGAGCAGCTTGATGGTTGGATGTACTGACACCCACATCCTGGGCCTTGACCGGGCGCTCACCTTGCATTCCTCTGTTGCTGCGGTGTCTCACGGGTCGGGAGCCTATTAATGCTCCGCAGGTGACCGACCGTCCGCACCACAGCGCCATACGGTCGTCATACAACTCATCGCAGGCCGATATGTATCCGACGACAGCCGTACTGGCAGGAATTGCCAGCCTATGCCTTGACCGAGTGGCCGGATATAGCGAGCCGAATGCATCTTCGAAGTCGAGATATCAAGCCGCATGCCCGGCATACGAGCATTATGCCCGTTTCGCGCAGTATGCAGAGGATTGGAGCAGGCAGAACGCGCACAAAGGCTGATGTCGCGACAGCCACCCTTTTAGCGATGGGCCAATGGCCCTGCCATACCAGAGGCCTTCCAAGCAATGCCGGACATTTGAGTCTGAGCTGGTCGAACAGACCATCAAACACTTCAATGCCACGATGGTCGATCGTGACTTGGCTCGCATGTTCGAGAACGCCTTCCCAAACACGTTAGATACGACGGTGCGATGGCATGTCGACGGCACAGAGAAGCAGGAGTCGAAGATGCAGCAGGTATTCCAGGAGCCGGGCTCCTGGGAAGGACCACAGAGCTTTGTCGTGACGGGTGATATCAATGCCGAATGGCTGCGGGATAGCACAAATCAGCTTACCCAATACCAGCGACTGGCGAAGAAGGACAAGAAGATTTACAATCTGATCTTGGGCGCGATCAACACTCAGGCGGAGTACGTGATCGAATCGCCTTACTGCAATGCATTTCAGCCTCCGTCACCCAGCCGGCTCACCCCGAGCGACAATGGCCAAGGCGACAATGTGCATCCAGGATACGAGCCGAGCCAGGTGTTCGAGTGCAAGTATGAGCTCGACTCATTGGCACACTTCCTGCGTCTGGGCAACGAGTTCTACGCGCACACGCGCTCCACGGAATACCTCACGCAGCGGTGGTTCTACGCATTGGAGCGTCTGCTGCGGGTGCTTGATCAGCAGAGCAAGTCGACCTTTGACGAGGAAACCGGCGCTTTCGAGCGCCAAGCGTACCGGTTCCAGCGCGATACCAACACAGGCACCGAGACGCTGAATCTGAATGGCAACGGCAACCCGTTGAACTGGGGCACGGGGCTGATCAGGTCTGCCTTCAGGCCAAGCGATGATGCCACGATCTTCGGCTTCTTGATCCCAGCCAACGCCATGATGGCGCATGAACTTCAACGCACGGCAGCCGTGCTCACGGCCGCAGGGAAGCCTAAGGCTGGCGCGAAGCTCAAGTCGCGGGGGGAGAAGATAGAAAAGGCTGTGTGGGAACATGGCGTGATACAGACCAAGAAATGGGGATCGGTGTTCGCCTTCGAGGTTGACGGCTACGGCTCACACCTCCTCATGGACGATGCGAACGTGCCTTCGCTGCTCGCCCTTCCCTATCTCGGCTTCGTGCGAAAGGACGAACGAACGTACCAGAATACGAGGAAGATGATCCTGTCCAAGGAGAGCAACCCGTACTATCTGACCGGCTCCGCTTTCAAGGGCATCGGTGGACCGCACTGTGGACTGGACAATGCTTGGCCCATGTCGCTGCTCATCCAGGCCATGACGAGTGACGACGACGAGGAGATCATGGAGCTTCTGAAGCTGGTGAAGAAAGCCTCGCCACTGGGGCTGGTACACGAGAGCATCAACGTTGAGCAGATCAGGGATTACACCCGGAGCTGGTTTGCCTGGGCGAATTCGGTGTTCGCGCAAACCATCCTCGACCTCGCAGAAAGGAAGCCACATCTGCTCTTCGGCAAGCAAGGGAAGGCGTATGTTGTGGATTAAGCAGGCCTGCAAATCTTTTTCGCTGGAGGACAATGCTTTCAGCCACGTTGACACATGTTCACTTGATCGCTTGCAACTCCAGCCGAGAATGCCCACACACCGGGAGAAGACCAGCACAAGGAGGATGCACGCGCCAGGCGCGGAGTACATGCGCCCACCAAGCGGAACAGCGCGCATCGCGGAACAGCAGCAGCCCACTGGCTTCCGCTGGGTATGCGGGCTGTTCCGCTTTTTGGGTCGCCCAAGAGGCGGGCTTGGGGAAAAGCGGATTGCGCGGGACACGGATGGCACCAGATTGGTCATGTCGACCCAGTCATGGTTGTACTACGTGGTGTTCTGACCAGTCAGTCGTTGTACCTTGATGTTCTGATGGATCGTCGTTGCGTCGTCGGTGCGTCGTCGTTGCGTCGTCGTTGCGTGAAGGTGGGCATCTCTGTCCGTCTGATGGTACATATCCGTCCGTCTGATGGTATATATTCCTCACTCGCCATCGGCACGATCCAACAGATAGAGAGCATCCGCTGGCGCTCCGACGGTCGCAGCTCAACCGCGACTGACACACTTCACCATCACCATGGCACCAACACACTCGTCCCGCACACACTCAGCCTGTTCGTCCTCTCGCACATGCTCACCGTCGGACCTCGTCATTCCCCCATCAGCATCAGCACATCCTCCTCCTCCTTACCCCAACTCGGAGGCCCCCCCACCATACCAGCAGCTCGTCCGCGTCGCCCCGTCCGATGAGAAAGCCCATCACCAAGACACGCACGATGCGACATCGATCGCATCGACGCATGCTGTTCTCGCGCATGCGGCGACGGCCCAGCTTTCCAAGAAGCAAGCCGTGGCGGTCAAGATTCGACGGTGGAGCGCGGACGGGAAAGCGACTTGGAGGAACAGGATCCAGCCGTCCTACGAGCATTTCAAGTGGTGGGTGTTGATGGGGCCGCACTAGATCTTCTTCCCTTCTTCGGGCACCGGTCGGCACACGAGCTGCTGGGGCGAGGCGTCGGCGTCGATGGGTACGGGGTTGGACCAAGTCTCCGTGTCGTTCGGGTCTGTTTCACGTTCCGTCCCCAGGCCCACGCTTGCTGCGCACAACGAGGTAGGATGTGCCACCCCCGAGGCACAACACATCCGCATGTGCGGCCGGACCGGAGGCACAACATGCGGATGCGCAACCTCGAGGAAGCAATGTCAACCCCGGGCTGCAATCGACGCTTTCCTTACCCGAACGAGTATCGTCGCTGCTTCGCGAGCTTAGTGCCAGTCAAGAAGTGACCAGCGCCGCGGGAAAGACACATTGGGGACTGCACTTTCACCGTCGTCACACTCGTTTCCCTCTCCCTCCCCCTCTCTCCCCCGCTCCCCCGCTCCCCCTCTCTCCCTCTCTCCCTCCCTCAGCCCTTCCTCGCGCTCACCCAACTTCATCGATACCAGCGGCTCACGCCGTCGCGTCCCTCGTTGGAGTGGGGTCTGCAGCCTCAGCGAGCGAGGCAAGCAACACCCGCGCATTGGGTGATGCTCGGCACCAATATGAGATCGGTGGGTGCTTGCTTGCGGGACCCCGACGATCAATCTCGTGCACGCGGTCGGGACCCAGCCGAGTCGCTGACGGGCTTCAGCGGCTGAAACTCGCGTCGATATGTGCGCTCGCAGCAACCGCCGCGGCCGTCAGCCCGATCCACGTCAAGCAGCAGGAGTTTGTGGATGCTGACAGCGGCGAGCGGCTGATGATCGTCGGAGTCGACTACCAGCCCGGCGGACAAGGTGCATATGGCACAGACAGCGGGGATCCCCTCAGCAACGCCACCGTTTGCTTGAGAGACGCGGCGTTGATGCAGTCACTGGGTATCAACACGATTCGCAGCTACAATGTCGACCCGACCCTCAACCACGACGCCTGTGTCAGCATCTTCAATGCAGTCGGCATCTACATGATCATCGACGTCAATTCACCACTTCCCGGGCAGTCGCTCGATCGTTCGAATCCTGCTGGCTCTTACACGGCCGACTACCTCCAGCACATCTTCACCGTGGTGGAAGCGTTCAAGGATTACCCCAACACTCTCGGCTTCTTCGCTGGAAACGAGATCATCAATGACATTGGTACGGCGAAGGACAACCCCCGCTACATTCGCGCCATCCAGCGCGATCTCAAGACCTACATCAAGAACCACGCTCCTCGAACCATTCCGGTCGGCTACTCGGCGGCTCAGGTGCAAGAAGTGCTGCACGACTCGTGGGCCTATCTCCAGTGCAATAATGGTGACGAAGACATGTCCAGGTCTGACTTCTTTGGTCTGAACTCCTACAGCTGGTGCGGCTCTGGCTCAAGCTTCACCACCTCGGGCTACGACGTTCTGGTCAACTGGTTCGCCAACTCGACCATTCCGGTCTTCTTCTCTGAGTATGGCTGCAACAAGCCCACTCCACGTCTGTTCGAAGAAGTACCAGTCCTCTACGGCCCACAAATGTCTTCGCTGTCCGGTGGTCTGGTCTACGAGTGGACTCAAGAGACCTCCGACTACGGACTCACGCAAATCCACGACAACGGCACCGTGACCTTGCTCCGCGACTACAACACACTCGCCGCGCAGTACAAGAAGCTGAACGTGACTCTGATCACCACCTCCAACGACACCGCCACCAACCTGAAGGCCCCCGACTGCCGCTCGAGCTTGATCACCAACCCCAACGACTTCAGCACCGACTTCAACATCCCCGATGTCCCGCCGGGTGCTTCATCCCTCATCGCCAACGGTGTCGAGAACGCCCCGAAGGGCAAGATCGTCCGCATCACGCAAACCGTCGTCCCAGTCGCCGTCTACCAACCCAACGGCGCCCAAGTCCCGAACCTCGCCATCACGGTGCAGTCCAGTGCTAATAGACCTGGGTCAGTCTTCCCTCCCCCCACCCCGCAAATCATCCCCAACACACATGTGCTCACGGAACGCTCACGCCCCTCCCCAGCTCTGGCGAACTCCCCACCGGCTCCGGTTCTGGAGCGGGCCACGCTTCTTCCACGAGCACTGGCCTCGCCCCTCACGCCACCGTCATGAGGTCCGGCGGTGCCGTTGCCGCTGCCCTTTTCGGCGCCGGTCTGGTCGTGCTTTAGAATTTTCCCCTGCGATGGGGTGACATGTTGATTGGTTGAGGTGGGAAGGCGGCGACGCCGTGCGATGAAATCCTGCCATTTGCACTATCCGCCACATCCACCACCCCGCTTGAAATCCCGGTTTTGCATGCATGTGTGCGCGAATGCGGCATTCATTCACTAGTTAGTTCACTAACTAGCCCAGTAAATTTAACCATGATTTTTCTCGAGTTTCTCGGCATGCCCCAGGTATTTACCATGTCTCTCGGTGAGCGAGTGGGTCGAAGAGCAACGGACTCGTAACCGAGACGCAACGTGCCCAGCAGCTCCACCGTCTGTCGCCCGCAACACGCGCGCGTCTTCGTCGTCGTTCTCGAGGCCGCCGCGTTCTGCCCGTCAACACAGTTCACGAGTCAACTCACTTCCGCCTCCCATTCAGCCTTGGCAGGGAGTCGCAGGAGCGGAGGGGCACTGGGCCGAGAGATGACACGCTTGGCGAATCCCTCCCCGGGCCACGAGCGGATTCCATCCTCCACACACACACACATCGTCCGCGCAGCTCACGTCCATCTCCGCCCGCTTGGGGCCCTTCCACCTCGATCCGCACGGGATCTGGTCGAATGCGTCGACGGATCGGGGCAGGGGGGCTGGATGAGTGTTGTGCTAGTGTCACTGGTTAGGTTGGGACACGTCGGGGAGTTATAAATGCAGTTGGGATGGGAATGAGGGTAGTTTGATGCATCGAACGAACTCACTCCCTATCTGCTGTCGACCCGAGTGGGGTTATTAGCCCTGGACGACGAAGCGGCGGCCTACAACAACCTCGCGGGAATCAAAACCCCCGACATGAGGTGGTTGGTTGGTGTGCACCGGCATCGACACCCGAGCGTCGGTTGATTGGGACCAACACCAACACCAGCACCAACACGGGGTGTGCCATGGTGGTCGGTGTGGTGGCACACCACCCATGCGAGCTCACAACAGTTCTGTCGACGCATCGGGAAGGGGGGGGGGGGGGGGCGGGAAGGGAAGATGTCTCCGCATCGGCACGACGCGGGAATATCGTCTACGGATCGAGTCCTGGAGGCTTTGGAGGGAGCGTGCCCGGTCCTCCTCCGTACAGCTTGACTTGTTGTTGTTGTTGTCGTTGTTGTTGTCGTTGTTGTTGTCGTTGTTGTTGTCGTTGTTGTTGTCGTTGTTGTTGTCGTTTTCGTCGTTGTTGTCGTTGTCGTCGTCGTTGTTGTTTTTGTCGTCGTCGTCGTTGTCATCGTCGTTGTTGTTGTCGTTGCCGTCGTCGTCGTCGTCGTCGTCGTCGTTGTTGTTTTTGTTGTTGTTGTCGTCGTCTTCGTCGTCGTCGTTGTTGTTGTTGGTTGGTAGGACGGATGATCCCCCACGCGAATCCACAACGGATCAAGTGGCGAGTGGTAGCAAATGCGAATACACGCGAAGCGTCGCCCGCTCCCCCGTGCGCGAGAACTTCACCCACGGCTGATAGTCCTTGTCTTTCCCTCTCCACTCGACCTTTTTGCCAAACAGGTAATCCGGCGAATGGGAGCCATAGAGATTGTCCCCTTCGACGCCGGTGAAAAACAAATAATCGACGGGGATGCCGTCGATCGCCTCGGCGAACATGTCCCATTCGCTCTTCTGCCCCGGCGCGACCGGACACAGGAATTGGTAGTGGTACGTCGGCACGCTGTTCACCATTTCCGTATCTTTCGTCTTTTCGACGTCGACGCAGCCGGCCCACTGGATCGGATGATTGGTGGAGAAGCTGTACGCCCTGAACGTGGCGCATTCCTGGTGCTCGCCGCAAGTGACCGCCATCTCTCGGATGAATGTCTTATTGCTCTGGTCCCAGCCCTGGGGCGCAAACTGATTGGGCAACTTGCAGTAGATTCGCATCGATTTCTGGCGACAGCGGCCGCCCGCGCTGCGCCAAAACGAGATGGCCAGATGCGGCCTAAACGGGCTGTTGGGCGGTTGCTGGTGGGCACGGCGACATTCGATGTGAAAGCCCATGAGCCGATTGTTTGTCACTCGATTGTTCCGAAATTCGAACCCCAGCTCGTCCGGATACGCATGGAGCGGGGGAGGGGGGGCCGTCCTTCGTTCCAGCTTTGCCTGTTCACCGCCAGCACCAGCAGCGGAGCCAGCGTCGTGGTGGTCCTTGCCAGCCGGTTCAAGATGATATGTCATCGCCTGCACGTTGGACCGGACTGTGTCCTTAGACACCCGTCGCTTGGCCGCAACGCTTTCGATCCACGCCTCGAGCTTCTCGGAATGGAGAGCTGATTGTAGCTCGGCTGGACTCACGGCTTGCTGTGCGCAGAGCGCGTGTTGGAGAAGAGCGAGGAGAACGAGATGGAGCTTCATGGTCGCCGAGTCGACTTCCAAGGCGGCGGCTTGGTCGATGTGGATCGAAGCCATATTGCGAGCGCATACTTATGTACAGGCAGCCAGTCTGACGACAAAGGCCGGAACGGCCGGACGAAAGACAAGGGAAAGGCGTACCACCCGGCAGGGGGGTTTGGACAAACGACCGGCGACGACGAAGGGCGCGAAGACGGGCGCTGTACAGCACCTTGCAGTGTACCTTGGCCAATATTTGCTTCGTTTATACGATATCTTCGTTATCGCCACGGCATCCTCCCACGGCAATGAAATCCTCATACCAGTTGGTGAATCAATCTCGCGACATTCAAATCTTGTACCCGTCAGGTCGTCAATATCGCTTTCACGCGGAGGTGGGATTGGCCATTGATACCATCGTCGTAAGGCTGTTGGATCTAGTAGACTGAGGTTCTTTGCCAAGTCTGGCTGCTGCCGCGTTGCGAAACACAGAGAGAAGGCACTCGTGAGTTCCACTGCAAAGACCAGTGGTGTTGGTCATGGAGCATTCGATACGCTACTACAAACCCTTCAATACATACATATATATATATATATATATATATATATATGCTCGAAAGACAGTTCGGCCGATGAACAGCCTCAGCCAAAACCAGTCGACACGTGAAGGCTGGCTGGCTGACATAACATTTCTACGGCCAAGAACCGCTCCATTATACCGATGCCAATACCGATGCCGACTGTATAAAGACACAAGGTCGATGTCCCGGTCCTCACTGGAGCCAACCACATCGGGTCCTCGCTGTACCCCCCTACATCGGGTCCTCACTGTAATCCCCCCCCCCCCTCGACCCCCAACAAACGGAGGTTGGGGAAAGGTTGGTCGGGACGGCGGCGGCAGGAACAGCACCGGACGGGGAACGCATCCGACCCTGCCCGTCGCAGTGCCGACGGTTGTCAACTGCCGCGTCTCGTGCGCGACAACGCACACAACCTTGCCCGCTCGTCTCCCTTGCTCACAGTCGTCAAAAGCTGCCGCGCACGAGGCATCGTGTGAAAGGTCTCGGCCAACGCGCCGCGACCCAGACATGGCCGGGGTTTGGACGTTTGCTTTCCAATCCATCCCATGAATTCGCTGGACATGGGGGGGAGACTATGACTATGTACGTATACACAGTTGCAGTCTACATTCAGCTGCCCGCCATCTCGGGTGTGTGCCCGCCAACTCGGAGGGTGTTTGCCCGCCAAAGCCAGAGGTGAAAGTGGTGGGTCGATGCGCACATGATCGCCTCGTGCGTTCGGCTCGTTGCCATGTCCGATCGGAGCAGCTCAGGGGCGTCGGCGATCAATCCCAACTCCCCCAAACATCATGCTCAGCCTTGGCCAGCTCAGGGGCGTCGGCGATCGACTCCTTTCCATACATATCCTCGCAAACCAAGTCCAGCAATTCCAGCGGCAAGACGTGTCCGCCCACCTTGGACACAAGCATGGCGGCGGTCTGCTTCGAATGCTGCGCCTTGATATATCGCCTGGACCGGGGGAAATACCAGTCGACCGTCCGGTGGGCCAGCAGCTCCCTCTCGGCCTGGATGCCAGCCATGGAGAGGCTGGGGAAATCGAGGCGGCGACGACCCAAGGCGACGTGGATGCGTGTGTGACAAGCCATGAGCTCCTCGAAGGCCGTCACGGCGACCCAATGCGCCCGCTCGCGCGGGCCGTCGGCGAAGTATCGGATGAGCTGCCGGAGGAGAGCACGGTCGTAGCGCATGCACGCTTCGTAGACCCACGTGCTGGCGTAGTGAGAGGTATCCATGGCCCAGAAGGTGTCGAAGTGCCTGCCGCCGCGGGCGACACAGAAGTCGAGGGCGACCTCGGCGTCGAAGTCTCCAAGCAAGTCGATCTGCTCGATGAGCTCGCGATACGGCGCGTCTGCCGTCACCGAGATGGTGCTTTGGGTTCTCGCCCAGTCGGCGATGCGGCTCTTCATCTGGACCAGCAAGATCTGTGCCGCACGTGGGTCGTGCTGCAGCCCGAGGCGCAATGTTTCGGTGGGAAGGTCTGGGTTGATGGTCAGCCACGGAGGCGTGGTGGGCGGAAGCCCGAGCCGCGGCCACCACACTCACAGGCCATGTTGCCGTGGGTCCGATGCCGCTTCAGCTCCCTCTGGCTGATGGCCGCCATGCCGTGGCGCTGTCGTTCCGGCAGTGTCGGCGGTCAAGTGGCGGTCGCGCTGTGGCAACGGGTGGCAGGCTCGCTGCTGCGGCCTGAGCGCGCCTCCCCCACCTGTCCGCACACGATTCGGAAGGCGCCACTGTCACGTATGATTGATTCTCTATGCATCATCGCCTGCGTCGCCTGCGCGCCCGCTCACCCGGAGAGCCATCACTTCGTCTTCTCACCCCGAAAGCCATCACCTCGAGAGCCATCACCTCATCCTCTCCGTCGCCTCGTCCCGCTCCGTCACCTCGCCCGCCTCGGCACTCCGATTCCCCTTTCCTCCGGCTGCTCCGGTGCTCATCGCGCCTGCCTCCTTCCTCCTCCCACCCGCCGGCCAGCACGGGCGCATCCGCATCGTCTCTCCGACGCGGACCAGTCTCACAAGTCGTCATCCCCCATCATCCGTGCTTTCCTTCAGCGTCCCCCGTCATCCGTGCTTTCCTGCAGCACCGTCGTCATCGTCTGGGGAGCGCCAACGACCGGGTTTGGTCTCGCTCTCTGTAACGGCCGCACCCGCCTGGTCGGCGCTCTTGGACAAGCCGAATCCCTCCTTCCATGCATCCCAACAAGTAAAGCGAAAGTCAATCTGGTATCGTGAACGCTCCTCACACAAAGTCCGCCGAGTATGAGAAGCCGCGGAACTCTTCCTGCATGACTTGCGAAAGAACTAGACGGCAACGTCAGTATGCGGCGCTTGGGGTCACATGCGCCGTCGACTCACCAGACTGGACCGGCGTCAGCACCGGCGTCACGCTGGTGAATTCCGAGTCGAAATTGCTGGTGTCAGCTCTGCTCTTGACCGTCGGCAAGAACGGCGCGGGCACGCGCTTGTAATACACATCCTCCCAATTGACATTCCTGAAGAAGGCGTGGCTCATGATCTCCTGTGCGTCCGTCGGTCCGGATCCCAGTCTGAGTTCCGGCTCACGGGTAAGAAGTTTCTGCAAGATGGAGACGCTATCTCGGGGCATGTGGATGGGGTACAAGGGCTCGTCTGCCAGGATGGCGTCGTAAATCTCGTCTTCGTCCTCTCCACGGAATGGGGATTGCTGGAGCAACATTTGGTAGATGAGCACGCCGAATGCCCACCAGTCGACCGCACGTCCGTACTTCTTGTCGAGCAATATCTCTGGGGCCATAAACTCGGGGGTGCCGCAGAATGTGCTTGTGGTGGAACCGTACCACATGTCTTCTTTGCACAGACCATAGTCGGCAATCTTGATGTGTCCGTCCAGCGTCAAGAGAATGTTGTCCAATTTCAAATCACGGTAGATGACACCGTTCTCGTGGAAGTACTTGAGCGCCAAGCAGACCTCCGCCGCGTAGAACTGCGCTCGCTTCGTCCCGAATTGACCTCGTTGGATGTGCAACATCAAGTCACCTCCGCTGATGTACTCCATGACGAAATAGATCCTGGTTTCAGTTTGGAAGCAAGCGTGCAGGTTCAGGAGGAATGGGTGTCGTTCCTTGTTCGCTATCAGAAAGACCCGCTTCTCTGATCTGGTGCTCTCCACTTCATCATTCTCGATGATGAACTCCTTCTTGAGCACTTTGATGGCGTATAGTTGCTTGGTCGTCTTGGTCTCAGCAAGCATCACCTTGCCAAAGTTACCCTTTCCAAGCACGGCAAGAAAGTTGAAATGGTCGAGGCCAATGCGGCGCCCAGTACCGGCGGTGTTGGCCGGAGGTGCGGGCTTTCTTTCTTCGACAATGGGTGCGGTGATGGAAACATTGGCTTGTTGCATCGCCGGAGGAGTCTGTATCTGCTGCGGTGGTGGCGAGATCGGAGGCTGCATCTGAGGAAGCTGTTGTTGCGGCGGATATTGCTTCGCCGGTGTCGGTAGCTGTTGCTGTATTGGCTGCTGATATAGCGGGCCGGATGAGTAGCCCGAGACCGCGGCATAATCGGCTGGGTTGTAGGTGGGCTTTTGCTGCTGTTGGGCTTGTGCGGGTATTCGCTTGCTTTCTGCGTAGCCATCAGCATAGGATCCTCGCGGCTGTTGCTGCTGCAAGTATTCTTGTGAACCTCTCGTGTATGGCTGTCGAGGATCTTGGCCAGCTGGCCGCTGACCGGACAACGCAGCGGTGGCCGCGAGAGCGGCGGCCGCAGACTGCGATGACTGCGTTCTTTGAGTTGAAGGACGTTGCGTCTCTGGTGAAGGAGGAGCTGACTGGCCATGGCCAGTCATGGAGGCTTTTGCAGCCTCGGCAGCGCCAGCTCGAGGAGGTCCGACAGACGACGTTCGAGGTGGTTGGTCATACGAGTCAGACATGCGTTCTTTGCCATACGAAAACCTCTCCGCCGCCTGTGGCCTCGCAGGATCGTCTCTCTGCACCTGATCTTGGTGGCCCAGCGTAGGGGCGAAGCTCTGCGTTGAGGAAGGCGGCGTAGGTCTGCTAGATGTGGCCCCAGATGACGGTCTAAGCTTGGAGCTGTTCTGCAGCATCCTGCTCGTCTTGGTCTTCTTGAGTTCTGCCAGAATCTTATTCGCGCTTTCCAAGCTCATACCGCAGAAGTCCGGAACGAAATGAATGCAGTTTGCATGACAGGTCAGCTTGCATTCCGAGCACTTTCGCGATTGCTTTCGGCCAATCGGTAGCATGTAACCGCAGTGGCAGCACCAGTTGGCTCCCATATTCGAGAAGTTCTCGAAACGATGCGGGATACGATGATTGATCTTCTCCTCATCCGGGTCCGTCTCAGCATTCGACTTGCTGATGCATTTCGTAACAACTTTCTGGTAGCACTGCTTGTGGCACGTGTACTTGCAATCCGCACACTGCATGCCAGCAGTATACTTCAGGAAGTCACCACACAACGCGCAACGCATGATGTTGTAGAAAGTCTGCACAGTGAACTTGTGCCCGTACTGCTCAACAACGTCTTCCTTCTTTTGACGAACGGCGCCTTTCCGGTTGAGACCGACATCGAAGGGTCTGCGATCCTTGACCTGCTTGACAAAGCCAAGGGTGAGCTGTATTCTTCCGATGGGCTCAAGCGAGAACCAGGCATCGATGAAAACCGGTCCGGTTTGCGGAGCCAGTCCAGAGCCTGCCGGCCCTCCTGCAGCTGCAGCAGTGGGCCCAGATCCAGATCCTCCTCCACGTGCTGCTGAGCCGGGCGGGGGCGAAAACTGCATGTCCGGACGTGCCTGGGACCCATCCATCTTATCAGCGGTTATCCACCCTGCTTGATTGAACTCAGCCTCAATCCTTTTTCGTCGAATCTCATCCACCAAGTCAGACAGGCGAATCCACAAGAGGCCAATCGGAATAGGATGATCTCCGCTGGTTTTGTCGTAGACGATGAATTCAATTTCGTTAGCCTTGTCAACATCGAATTCGTGCGTCTCGTCAGTCCATCGGTCCGTTTTGGTGGCTTTCGTTCTGCCTTTGAATGCATCTTCGACTTTCATAATGACGAACGTATCAGGCCCACGACTAAATCGACCAGATGCAGCATGATCTACATCTGCTATGCCGTGGATTTTCACAGACAGGTGTCCCGAAAGTGGCTTCCGCTGACTCGGCGTGTCCAGGCTGTCGTCGTCACCAACATCGGCGCCGCTCTCCACGTCAACGTGCAAGTCTTCATATCTTCGAAGTGCTCTCGTGAGAAGCTGAATCTTTTGGTTGCTCTCCATCCTTCTCAGTTCGGCCTCGCCCTTGCTCTTCCGATCGCCCTCCATTTGGTAGAGCTTGACCATCTTCTCAATCCCATCTTTGTACTGCTTCTCAACGCTGAGCTTGAATTCGAGCTGCGACAACATGAGTTGAATGCGGGGCCCAAGATGCGCTGTGTCATATTTGATGAGGTCTGGACTGGTCAGCTGCTTCTCTTTCCGCTCGGTGATCCGGGTACATACCCAGCTTGCTGTAATTTGGGCGTGCTTTCGGCGACCTATCTGCCGATGCCGAAGAATATGGCGCCCGCGGTGGCATCAGACCGGGAGCCCCGCTCATGCTGTATCCGCTTGGCCCTGGATTGCCATAGTCTGCTCCACCACCGTAGCCCTGCTCGATGTTGTGAGCAGAGCCAGAGGACCCTCCGCGGCCATGACTAGGTCCTGGTGACCCATCGTTTCCCGATACCGAGAGGTTGCTCATGTCATTGCCCATTCGCCGCGCTCTGAGGTCGTTGAGTGTTTGCTCGAAGTACTGAATATTGCGCCGGGCATCTCGCACCTGTGACTCGGCCCTGGAAGTCACCGAGGCATTGTTGGTGGCCTGTCTCATCTGGTTGGCTGCATTGATGATCGCCTTCTCGCGGTCTATCTTGCGATAGATCTCCTGCATTGCTGCATCGTCGTTCATGGTGGCGGTAGTGCCACTGCCCGCGGTTGGGCGGTGGAACGACCGGTGCTGGGGAGTAATACGGCAGAGTCTGGGTCTGCCCCTGTCGCCGGTCGTCGAGGTATGCTGGCCCGAGGCCTCAGGCAGCGGCGCGTGGGCAGCGCGTGGAGAGAGACTGCACCGCGGCGGGCTTCCGGACCAAGGACGGGCAGACGCCCCGCTGCCGAGTTACGGCAGAGAGCTTGCGTATGAAGCGCGGGGCCTCGCGGTATGGGCTCGCGGATAGGAATGGGGCGGAATGGAGCAAGTGTCGTCGGCGACAGGCGGCCTCTCGCGAGAAGACTGCCACTCAACGCAGAGCAGCCCACCAGCGCCACCGGCCGCGTGGTATCCGGTGTGGTGAGGATCGATGCGGCGGAAAGCGCAGTCCGACACAGCTCTGCTGCCCTGTGCACCAGCGGCTGCCAGTGTTTGCTCAGGCTCGCCCGCGCGTTTTCTTTCGATATTGCGGCCGGAGAGAACAAATGGGCTCGGCGGCGACGTCAGAAGCGACTTGGACTAGACGGCCCGTTGCTCGCACGAACCATCCGCACGCCGGTCTTGCCGTATCAGGGGGGCGAAAAGAGCGGACGCGGCCAGAACGCGGTAGCAAACCAAACCATCGCGCTCGGAGCAACGAGAGAGCTCGATGCCTACATGTGTGTGAGCGGCTGACTAAACTGCCGATAGTCACCAAATGCGAAGGTCCGGATCTTGGAATTGGCGGCGCACACCCCCAAACAAGGCCAGCCGAACGACCGTCCGGGGGCGCCGCCATTCCAGATTTCTCTCGTGCCACCATGAACCCAGAGCTCACCCGCGTGCGGATGGTCAGGCGGTCGGGAGCTGTTGTCTATGTCCACGCTACATACTTCACACATGCGTGTTTCGATCACTTGGCGCCTCTCGCAGACGCCCATCACCTGTACGAATGCCACTGTGCAGATCTTGGGCTCTTCAGCACCATTCGTATTTCTCGTTGCAGATCCAGTCGACCTCCTTCCACGAGCCGCTTCCGTACCACCGGAGGCTTGTGATGCCCTCGCTTTCTCGGTGTTGGACGCTTGCATTGGTGTCAATCGATTGTGCGCCTGCCAGCGCCGCCGATGTTGGATTCCAGAGCCCGACTTCCTGCATGTCCCACCGCGCAGCTTCAGATTGTGCAACTGTCAAGATGGCGGATATTGCGCGTGCAACGTCACTACCTCTCAATGATTTGGCCTGCTCAACGGCGGCCGGGCAATACTCCGATAAAGCATCGTCTTCAACAACCAGCCTCAGTATGTGAAGCGTATTGGGAGACTGGGCGTGTGGACCACTCCATACGCGTGTCCAGTATGCCCAGACACGGGAGCCTTTCTGGTCACCCACGATTGCTCCCTTGATATCGGGTGTCTTGCCGTACACCTCGGTCGCGACGAACTCTTCGCGAGCGTGATGCCACGCAGCATGTCGAACGTCTGGCACAATGGCCACTGTGGTCTTATTGCTGCGCAGTCGCGACATGCGTTGACGCAAAACTCCTTCGTCGTAAGTGCAAAGCTCTGGCAGGTCGTCACTCTTCAGCAGCCGTACGCCTTCCGGCACTGGAGACTGCGAGGCTGAAAGCGAGACATGGGCTGATGGAAAAGGATGCCAGCCTCTGGCTGCGTAGAAGTCTTTGCCAATGTCTGAGAAGAGCACACTGAACAGTACAGTCTTGCCTTGGTCCGCTTGCCATTTGTTGATTCTCTCCCCAAGCTCCGCAATCATCCTGCCGGCATATCCGCGTCCTCTGAACGGCTTAGGGCAAAAGACCGAGGCCACGCCATGTGCTATGACTTCCTCGACCTTGCCGTCATTCGCAACAAACGCCCTTTTGTTAAGCGTCTCGCAGCCACAGAGCACTGTCCGGCCTCCATTCGCGTCGGGTTCCCACACAAAGACCCAGCCAGTGATCCCGCCGTCTCTTGCCAACGCCTGGCGGATGAGATGCTGCTCTCGTCGTAGGTAGGCATCCAGAGGGAGGACCCCTTTCCACTCATCACTATTGGCGTGCTGCTGCGCTAACCATTCCTCATCCGTAGCCACAGCCAGATGAAGATTTGGCGAGTTCTTGGTGGGGAGCTCTGCATTTGCCATGACTCCAATGTCGTCCAGATGTCAGAGCTGTCAGATGGAAGCGGACACTAGAACGTTGTTGAACCATGTGTTTTTATCACAGCACTTAAATAAGCTGCTTTTATGTGCTCTCTCAGCTGAATTGCTAAGATAACGTAGCGTGAATAGCTTATGTCTACCGTCCGCTACTATATACGTATAACGTAGACCAGTACAGGTCTAGCTAGGTGTGTATTGATACGGATCGAGGATCCGGCTACTACCGGCTTGTTACGGTCAACAGATGTAAAAGGGAAAACAATAGCATCCAGGACCCAACCAGAACTATCAGGATTTACAGACTACAGCCTAACAACTACTGGATAGAGCAAGAAGACTCCAAGAGCGTAAAAGACGACTTAACCTGCTCTGCAAACACTCCTAGCTCAGTTCTGGAACCTTTAGAAAAAGCAGGTCTGGGAAATAAATTTGTTTATAGGACAAAGAAACGGAGTTTGTTAAAAAAGTTACTAGCAAATATGTAAACAACTAGCTAGGGCAGGGGGACATAAGAACCTGCTGCCGCCCCTTAATCTTTCTCTTCTTCTTGTTTATAGCTCGTCTTATGCATCCAATTTAGCTTTTACACTTTAGACTTTAGCCCTTCCTTCTAATACTTAGTGAACTTATCCACTATACCAATCCTGCGCTACGCGAAAGGGCCTGTTAAACTATCCGGCTATCTAAATAACGTACGCGCACACTACAAACAAACTAAACACTAGCACCGTAAGATAGCTATAGAAGGCTTCTTAACGGTAGAGGGCGGCGTTACTGGCTGCAGCGGAAAGAGAAAGACTAACAGAGCAAAGGGCAGGCGCGCTAGCTGATACGGATGTGGATGGCACAGCTGCTGCAGACAGGCACAGCTGCTGCAGACAACAGAGGCACAGCTGCACCAGGCAGAGCACCAGCTGCAGAGCACTAAGCAGGCAGAGCACCCAGGCCCAAGCACCTAGCTACAACGAGCACCTAGGCAAGGGCACCAGGCAGAGCACCAGGCAGGGCACCAGCTGCAGAGCACCAGCTGCAGAGCACCAGCTGCGCAACCTCCGCGACCTCCGCGACCTCCGCGACCTCTGAGACCTCTGCAGCCTACCGAGAAGCAACAGCTTGAAAAGCGACGGTCTGAGAAGCGAGCGACGGCTCGAAAAGCGACGGCTCGAGAAGCGACCGTCGAGAGGCGAGCGACCGTCGAGAAGTGATACGTGTTTGCGAGACGACGTCTGCGAGCTCTGCGACCTCCGCGACCTCGAGAGCAGCACGAGCGACAAGAGCAGCACGAGGCGCGAGCAAGCAAGCAGAGCACCTAGGCACGAGCACCCAGGCACGAGCATCCAGGCAGAGCCCCTAGGCAGAGCCCCTAGGCAGACAGCTGCAGACAACAGAGGCACAGCTGCTGCAGACAACAGGCAGCTGCAGACAACATACACAGTTTGGAATTTGGAAGCACGTGTTCAGAATTAAGCGACCTCTGCGACCTCTGCGACCCCGGCGACCTCTGCGACTCCGCGACCTCCGCGAGCTCCGCGACCCCGACGACCTCCCCGGCCTCGACGACCTCCGCGACCTCCGCGGCCCTGACGACCTCTGCGACCCCGACGACCTCTGCGACAATCTGAGAATTCTGCAGCCTTGGCAAGGCACCAAACAAGGCAGCAAACAAGGCACCAATTAAGGCCGAAAGCGACGGCAAAAAGGCACGAGATTGAGGCTCAAAAAGGCACGAGATTGAGGCTCAAAAAGGCACGAGATTGAGGCTCAAAAAGGCACGAGATTGAGGCTCAAAAAGGCACGAGATTGAGGCTCAAAACGCACAGAAATTGAAGCTCAAAAGCGACCTCAAAAGCGACCTCAAAAGCAACCTCAAAAGCGACCTCAAAAGCGACCTGATTGGCCGATAGCGAAGCTGAATTTGCGACCCCTGCGACCTGGATTAGTGCGACCTGATTGGCTGATTGCGATTGATAGATTGATTGCGATTGAGGGCAATCGCTGGTTGGGGAGGGCGGTAGTGATACGGATGTGGATGTGGACAGCTGGCAGGGCCAGGCTTGGCGCACACTCAAATACCTCCACCTCCGCTTGTACGTAGATTCTTCCCTCTCCAGCCTTGGATATAGTTATCAAAGACGGGTATTAACCTTGCGTCTACTGCAGTCGGATCACTAGCCTCCTAGACGACAGAGCGGTTATCGAAGGTCTTACTAAAGAAGAGACAAATAAAGTAAAGGAGGGCATAGCCGGCTATAAGGAGCTGTACGCCTGCACGCTAGACGAGCTAGAAGTACAACTAGCAGAATGATACGGGGTGGGTTGGCCCGTGTCATTACTATGCCTTGCCAAGGTTTATATATCTGGTATACATTGGTCAAGTCACTTCCGAGTTACTTGACCAGTCCCTTTTGGCTTAAGTGTACCGCGCCGCATTACTTAACTCGGAAGTAACTGCTGAAAGTATACGATAAAAGGCCCGGGTTCAATTCCCAGGGGGCGCATCTTTCAACAGGAGAGTGGAAGCAGCGTTGACGTATGTCCGTTTGTCCACCACTCCGTACAGAATAAGGCAGACCCGGTAAAGGTCCAGCTGGCTGTGTGCAGACCTGCCAGGGGGGGTTGATTGCGTATGCTGTATAGGGGGGCTGTGTAATAGCATACGTAGCCTGTAAGTAAGCGCAGCTTACGAGGTCGTAAGCCTGTAGCGCAGGGGGTAGTAATACGGGGTGGGTTGGCCCGTGTCATTACTATGCCTTGCCAAGGTTCATATATCTGGTACACATTGGTCAAGTCACTTCCGAGTTACTTAACCAGTCCCTTTTGGCTCAAGTGTACCGCGCCGCATTACAGAACACAGATCCGGAAAGGTGTACGACACTATTACCTTCTTTAAGAAGATGTTCTATAAGAAGATAGAAGAGAACAAATAGCTAAGAGAAGAAATAGAGACAGTAATAGCCGAGAAGGAATCGGCAGAAACTATTATTAATGTATTATGTTACAGCGGCAGAAAGGGGTGGGACTGAGTAATAGGGTGGACCCTTGGAATTTCGGCTCGGCCCTTCCGGGCCGAGCCGGGCCTTGGCACCACTACTACGAAAGCCCACTACCACCACTACATAGATTCCTTTCCCTCCTTAGTTCAAGATATAGTTATCAAAAAGGCTGTATTAAATCATATCTGCGTGCCCGGATTATTATATCTCGAACTCACTCTCTACACAAACCCCGCGCTGCGCGAAAGGGCCCGTCGAACTATCCGGATGCTCGAATAACGCATGCGCACACACACACCAAAACGACAACCCCTAAGGCACCGTAAGAAGATAGAAGGCTTCTCGACGGTAGAGAGCGGCGTTACAGGCCGGAGCAGAAGCAGAAAAGAAAAGACTAACAGAGCGAGTAGGCGCTCTAGTGTAATTAATAACGAGATTATTATCAGCAGTTTTACAGCGGAAGAGACCGCTAAGGTCAAGGAACGAATAGCCGAATATAAGAAGATCTACGACTATACGATCGAGGAACGGGAAGACTATGTAAACGAGAATAGAATAGGGAAGGTCTACGACGGCATAGACCTTATTAAGACGCTGTTCTACAGGACGCTGGAAGAGAACAGACAGCTAAGAGAGGAAACGGAGGCGGTAAGGGCTAAGAAGGAATCGGCAGAAACTATTATCGACATGTTAGAGAACCAGGCAGCGAATAGACTAGCGTAACTAAAGGCACTGAAGGATCAACTAGCTAATATGGAAGCAGCAAAGTCGTCGCCGCCACTGCGGCGAGAAACTTACGCGGAGACCGCCTTACTAGCGGCCTATAGTCAAGGTAGCACCTTAATAACATTATTGCCGGACCTGCCGGCGTTTAGAGGCGGAGACCCTGAAGACTAGGAAGCGTTTAAGAAGAAGATAAAGAATAAGATAGACTGCGACTACGCCGGAAACAGTGCCGGAGATAGATTGGCGTACCTGGAATCGCGATTGGAAGGTAAAGCTTTTTCGCTAGTAGCAGACCTAGAAGAGGTGACCGCCGAGGAAGCGATCAGAGCACTAGACCAGCGCTTCGGAGACCCATTCTGAAAGAAGACAGCCCGTAAGCAGCTAGACAAGATCAATTAGAACTAGCAGACGTTTAAAGAATTCTACAGGCTATTTAGAAAACATGCTATTAGGGCCAGAGTGGCAGAAGACGAGCAGCTCCATCTACTAAGACAGAAGCTGAACCCTGAACTGGCTGCAGCTATAGCCTTGGTAGAAGATAAAGACCTTAAGAGCTTCGTGCACCGAGCGAGAGTTACCGCGAGAAACCTGAGCGCCTACGCGAAATTACGCGAATCAAACTAGAAGCCGTTGACAACGCAGACAGCGCGGCCCCCTGCGCCTTTCCGACGAACCCCCCAGCAGTCGTCGTATTTACCACGATCGGCGTTCGTCCCCACCTGTTTCGCGTGCGGAAAACCCGGCTATATCGCTACGAGATGCCAAGCAACGGCCTAGCAGAAGCAGGAGTATCGCGCTATAAAGCAGCCGCAGCCGCAGCTACCAAGAAAGACTATTTAAGCTATCGAACCGGCGCCGAACGATACTGACAGTGTGGACGGGGAGGTGCAATTAAGGATTATAGGAAAGGATCAGCTGGACGGATAGACCCCCTACCTAGCGTAAACGATAGGGCACCCTCGCAAACGGCGCCGCCGGACGAAGAAAAAGAGAGCATTAACAGCTGCAACGATCCACTATTAGCGGCGGTGGAAACGAACACAGAAACAGCTATTATCCTTCCTATTACGGTCCACCCTGTTAAGAAGCAACGCCTACCGCTCCAGCTAAAAGCTTTTATCGATACTGGAGCTCTTATCGGTGCAGCGATCCACTATCGGCTGGTCCGGAAGCTGACGAATGGATACGGCTATTCAGTGGAATTAGCGTCGCTAACGAAGATTTTGGCATACAACGGACAAGACACGGAAAGCGTTACGCACTACGTGCCGCTAAAGACTACCTTGGCTGGTCGCACTACAGAAGCGACGTTCCGAATTATAGATATCGGAAGGTTTGACATTATTATAGGGCAGAAATAGATAAAGAACCAGAAAGCTATCGTCGACGTAGATAAAGGAACGATCAGATTCAAAACCCAAGGTAACAGCGCCGTTACCACTGAATCGGTCGTGATCCGGGCGCGCAGATATGATTCAATACGGCCTTTTTGATAACTATATCTCGAACTGAGGAGGGAAAGGAATCTATGTGGTGGTGGGTGCGCGCTTCAAGGGGGGCGGCGCGCGTGCCAAGACCCGGCTCGGTCCGGAAGGGCCGAGCCGAAATTCTAGGGTCCGCCCTATCATCCAGTCCTACCCCTTTCCACCGCCGCAACACTACCCCCCTCCCTCACCAGCGGTCGCCCTCGACCGCTTAGTCAGTCCATCCATCCAAAAAAAAAAAAAAAAAATCTCCACATTTTTTTTTTTTTTTTTTGAAATCCCCCTCGAAGTTGACGTTACCTCGTCTTTCTTCCGTCGAAAACGACGTTCTTCTCGTCGCTTCTTCCATTTCTTATTGTTAGGGGGCGCCGCCCGGCCCAGGTCCTAAACCCGACCTAAGCCAACCGTCGCCCTAAGGACTGCGACTTAGCGGCGCTAGCACGACCCTACCCCCCCCTATACGGAGCTACTAACAGGACCCCACTCCCGTACAGAGGGAGAACGCAACAGCCCTGCACAAAGGGGAGCTACCGCCCCTCGGATTAGGGGGAAAAACCCTTTACTACCGTACGGAGGAGGCAACTCCTAATTCTCTGTACAGAGGGTAAACCTTGCACCCCGGCACAAAAGGGAAATTGCTAGCTTGGCTTCGTAGGTACAAATCGTACAGAGCAGACGACGAAGGAACTGCCTATCAGTTCCTTTATATAGATACCCGACCTCAAGTTTCTGAACTAAGATTCTTAAGCCCCCTTATATTAGGAACTGATCTTACTGTCGGTAACCGCGGTAATAGAACAGAGATAGACGGCGACATCCCTATAGAACCTACGGCTATAGGGGGACATATGCACTGCGTGTACGAGGAGCTGCTAGAAAGCAAGAGGCAGCTCGAACAACAAGTAAGCTACTAGGCTGCGATAATTTCCCAACAGGAACAGGAGCTACGACAGCTTAGGGCGTCCGATCGCGATCCGACCCCTACGACGACGACGAGCACAATAATCCACACCCCGACCCCTAAGAGCAAACTCCCCGACGTCTCTATGTACGATAGGGAGGCTCCGGCTGAGTACCCCTCCTAGGCGGCTTAGATGCGCTCTAAGCTCCTAGTCGACTTAGGAGCATACCCGACCGAGCTAGACAAGGTAGTCTACCTCTTTAGGAGATTAAAGGGCAGGGCGGCAGCACGGATTCTGCCGTACTACGAGACAGCTATTGCCAACCCGGCAATAGCTACGACGACGATGCTCTAGGCAGCTCTAGACAAGAGCTACAAGGACCCGGACCGCGAGAGCCGAGCACTCCTACGGGTCAATACGATAAAACAAGGACGCAAGACCGTACAAGAATTCCTCGCAGAATTTGACCAGACTTTGGCAGAAGCAGGGGGCCTCCAATAGGAAGACAGGATGAAGATTACCTCTTTAGAGGTAGGCCTCTTAAAGGAGATTATAACGGGGCTAGTAGGTGTAATGCGGCCAGCTACGTACGAGGAATTCTGTAACCTTCTCCGGATAGTCGACGACCAGCAACGCAGGCTAGGACGGATAGGCCGCGCTTAGGAGATAAGACAGCCCCCTTAGCGACAGACAGACGCTATAGACTAGGAACCAACGACGACGAGGGTGGCGGCAGCAACCACTGTACGGCCAAGGGCCGCTACCAAAAAGGCGCAATAGGTAGACACAGCCACCCTTAACAAGAGACGAGCAGAAGGGAGCTGCTACCGGTGTAGCAAGATAGGCTACACTGTACGGAACTGCGGGCTTCTGCTAGCAGAGAGACCTAGTAGACGGCCGACCACTGCGAGAGTAGCAACTGCAGCGCCTTAACGAGAAGATCAGGTGTCCTATTCGGACGACGACGAGTCGGGAAAAGAGTAGCCTCTAAGCGAAGACTCTGCCAGAGGCGAGTGCGAGATAGACTGCCAAATCAAAGCATTACTTGGCTATCTTTCAAGAGCAATTACATAACGACGACGCTGTTTATCGTACGGCCGACGTTGAACGGGTCCGCAACGGCGCGGACATTAATTAACACAGGATGTTTGGTGTATAGAGTAATTAGCGAAGACTTCGTACAGAGACATCGGATTAAGACGACCCCTACAGTACCTGTACGTATGCTGGGCATTACCGGGCAAGGACCGGACATTACCTACATAGTGAAAGTAACAATGGAGGTACAGGGACACTACGAGCAAGACTTATACCTCTATGTCGTACAGGACAAGTTAGGGTATAACCTAATACTGGGAAAGCCCTAGATAGAGCGCTAGAGGGGCAAGCTGGACGTCGGACGAGGACGGCTGTACCTAGCAGCAACGAAGCGGAGAATCCGGGACCAGGGGAGTCTCCCGCAAGGTGGCAATGCTAAGGCCGAAATTAACACAGCAACGGCGGACATTAAGAAGGCATTAGCACCTAAGGAGTCGACGAACCCCTGTACGAAGCTCCTAAGAGAGTATGTAGGGTACCTGGACCTCTTTGAACTAAAGTCAGCCTCGAAGCTACTACTACACCGAGGGGAAGGGATTGACTACGACATCTAGCTAGAACCCCGTCCGGATAGGGGCCTGCCGGAGGTACTGTACGGACCGCTGTACGGAATGTCCTCTAGAGAACTCTTAGTATTGCGCAAGACGCTGGACGACCTGCTTGCCAAAGGATTTATTCAGGCCAGTACGTCGTCCGCGGGAGCCCTAGTGCTGTTCGTCTACAAGGAGGGGAAGGCCGGATTGCGCTTCTACGTAGACTACAGAGGCATTAACGCGATTACTAAGAAGGACCGGTACCCCCTACCCCTTATTAAGGAAACCCTCGGACGAATCAGCAAGGCGAAGTGGTTCACTAAGCTTAACGTAGTCTCGGCCTTCTACAAGATACGGATTAAGGAGGGCTGTAAATAGATAACGGCCTTCCGTACGAGATATAGTCTTTTTAAGTAGCTTGTTACCCCCTTCGGCCTTGCCAATGCACCGGCAACCTTCCAAAGGTACATTAACAAGTCCCTGCAGGGGTTATTAGACGACATCTGCTCGGCATACCTCGACGACACCCTGGTTTTTACGGACGGCACTTACGCAGATTACGTACGAGATGTTAAGAAGGTGCTGGACCGGCTGCAGCAGGCTAGCTTGTACCTTAACATCGACAAATGCGAATTCGGTGTCCAACGTACGAAATACCTGGGTTTCATTATCGAGGCAGGGAAAGGCATTAGCATAGATAGGAAGAAGATTAACGCTATTAAGCAATAGAAGCCACCTACGAACGTCAAGGGCGTACAGGAATTTCTTGGGTTTGCCAACTTCTATCGCTAGTTTATACAGAACTACTTAGAGATCGTACGCCCCCTTGTTGAGCTAACGCATAAAGACAAGCAGTTCAAATAGACGGACGAATGCGATAGGAGCTTCGACAAGCTAAAGGAGCTCTTCACTACAGGACCAACGCTCGCCGCCTTTAACCCGGAGCATACGACAATACTGGAAACCGACTCCTTAGGGTACTGCATTAGGGGTATCCTGTTACAGGTAGGCTCGGACGGACTCCTACATCCATATGCGTACTTCTCCAAGAAGAACTCCCTAGCTAAGTGCAACTACCCTATCTACGACAAGGAGTTGCTAGCAGTCGTACGGTGTTGCGAAGCCTGGGATAGGGAACTCCGCTCGGTGCCCGAGTTCCTCGCCCTAACGGACTATAAGAACTTAGAATACTTTACTTAACCCCGGAAGCTGTCTAAGAGGCACATACGATAGGCAATGTACCTAAGCCGTTTCAACATCAAACTCCAGTACCGCAAGGGTAAGGACAACAGCAGGGCCGATGCTCTGTCTAGACAGGACCAGGACATGCCAACGACGTACGAGGACGACCGGCTGAAGTTACGAACATTCCAGATGTTTAAAGGGGAGCTGGGCGGGGAGACTATCTGCCTAGTAGCGATACACCTATAGGAACCCTAACTGCAAGTATAGGAAGAAGTAGTGGAAAAGGACGAGGTATACCGAGGGGCCCGTACGGCGATCTAGGGAGGGCAACGGAAGCTCCCAGCCGAGCTCTACCTAAAGGTGTCAGCAGCCGAGTGTTCAGTAGACGAGGAGAACAACCTAAAGTTCAGAAATCGGATATAGGTCCCGGCGGACGAGAAGCTCCGCACGGGCTTAATACAACGAGCACATAACTCTATAGCTACCGGGCACCCAGGGCGCGAGGAGACGTACAGCATTATCGCCTAGGACTACTACTGGCTAGCGATAGCGAAGGACATTCGCAGGTTCGTACAGAACTGCGATGTATGCGGACGGACGAAGCCCTAGCGCGAGCTAAAGCATAGGCTGCTAAAGCCCCTGCCGATACCGGACCGTCCCTAGCAAGATCTGACCGTAGACTTTATTACTAACCTCCCTAAGAGCGACGGACGGCAAAACATTATAGTAGTTACGGACAAGCTAACGAAGGGGGTAATACTAGAGGGGATAGATTCCATTATAGCTAAAGATACTGCCTAGGCCTTTATCCGGACGACGTTCAGCAAGTACGGTTTCCCTAGGTCTATTGTATAAGACCGGGGGACGCAGTTTACGAGCCAGCTCTAGGCACGGATCTGCCAGTTGCTAAAGGTAGAGCGTCGCCTATCTACTGCATAGCACCTGCAGACAGACGGGGCGACGGAGAGGGCCAATTCAACCTTGGAAGCGTACCTCCGGGCGTACGTCGACTATAACTAGACGAACTGGAATCGCCTTCTCCCAATAGCGGAGCTGGCTATTAACAGCCGTACGGCCGACGCTATAGGACTGTCCCCCTTCTTTACGACCTATAGATACGACTATTCCCCGCTCCTACCGACCCCAGGTAGCAACACCCCGCGCCCCGTACGGTCCCCAGTCCAGTAAGGAGAGGCTATCGTACGGACGATTACGAACGCCCTCCAATAGGCAAAGGCGAGCCTAGCTATAGCCTAGCAGAACGCGGAAGAGCAGGCCAACAAGGGACGACAGGCTGCACCAAGGTACAAGGCCGGGGATAAGGTCTGGTTAAACTAGCGAAACATCCGGACGGACCGGCCGAGCAAGAAGTTGGATTAGAAGAACAGGAAGTTTACGGTAATCCAGCCGGTAGGGACATACGCCGTACGACTAAACACTCCCCTAGGGATTTATCCAGTCTTCTACGTAGACCTCGTACGACCAGCGAGCACGGACCCCCTGCTGCATCAGACGACTAACGACGCGCGCCTACCTGCAATTATAACCGAGGGCCAAGAAGAGTATAAGGTAGAGGGGATCCTTAAGAGTCGGAGGAAGCGGGGGAAGGCAGAGTACTTGGTAAAATAAAGAGGATAGGCGGAGCCTACGTAGGAACCGTACTAGGCTCTGCAAGACACAACCGCACTAGACAGATAGGAGGAGGACCATTCCCCTGCCCAGTTACAGTAACACTGCGCTGTACGGCGGAAGGAGGCATAATCTACCCTAAGGACAGGGTAGCCGCAGGCAGACCTAGGCTGTTAAAGGATCGAACACTACGACGTAGGACACTACGGGACCCCACTGATACGACACCGTACGACACTGTACGAGATAAGGGCCAGGAGAAGGGAACAGCCAAGGGACGAATAGGAGGGGGGAGCAGAAATAAGACGAGTTAAGAGAAAACTACCCTAGGGGACTAGAACACCCTACTTATTATCTGAGATCTCTACCACCTCAGGCCCGGCCGGGCCCCCACCCCTACCAGGGCCAGCCCTAGGGAGCAGAGGCACCCCCCCACCAGGGCCAGCCCTAGGGAGCAGAGGCACCCCCCTACCTCCACATACCTCCCCCGGCCGGCGGAAGGGGCAGTAGAGGGAGCCATCCTTCCACTTGCACGAGGCATACACCCTAGCCTAGAAGCCTAGGAGGCGGTATAGGCCAAGTAAGGGCCGGGGGGAGTTAGGGCAGGGGGCGTAGAGCTGGCCCCGGGTAGCGATAAGGAGGGCGTTAACGTACGACGGCCGGGCTGTAGCTACCTGCTTGGGTATAACCCAGGCAGGGTTACACTAGAAGGCGTAGAAGGGGAGCCCGGCCGCATCCCGCTGCTCGCAGGTATAGCACCTAAGACGTTAGCCCAGACCGTACAGAAGACGAGAATCCGTACGAACCGGAGGAGTAGCTGCCGGTTAAGTTAAGGTCCCTACTGTACGAAGACAAAGTAGGGGGGGACCCCAGCCGGACGAGGGGGAGGGGCGGGGTCGGCGACGACGAGGGAACCACCGGACGACATAGTAGCTAGTAGTGGTTAGTAGCTAGTAGTAGACGGTAGTGGATAGTAGTAGATAGTAGACGGTGTACAGGGAGAAGAAGGAGGAGAAGGGAAGAGAAGGGAGAAGGCTTAGGTTAACTGCCTGCTATAGTGGGAATGGTAAGCAGGGCAGCTGCTACAAACAGGTAAAATAGCAAGAGGCAACTACGACCCGGAGGAAGCGACGAGGGACGACGACTCGGACGACCAAACGGAATAGGAAACTACGACCTAGGAGGGAACAGCAGGAGCTAGATGGTTTGAGCACGCCACCGTACAGAAGAAGCACTACGAGAAAGGGAAAAGGGGGGGGGTATTGTTAGGGGGCGCCGCCTGGCCCAGGTCCTGAACCCGACCTAAGCTAACCGTCGCCCTAAGGACTGCGACTTAGCGGCGCTAGCACGACCCCACCCCCCCCTGTACGGAGCCACTAACAGGACCCCACTCCTGTATAGAGGGAGAATGCAACGGCCCTACACAAAGGGGAGCTACCGCCCCTCGGATTAGGGGGAAAAACCCTTTACTACCGTACAGAGGAGGCAACTCCCGATTCTCCGTATAGAGGGTGAACCTTGCACCCCGGCACAAAAGGGAAATTGCTGGCTTAGCTTCGTAGGTACAAATCGTACGGAGCAGACGACGAAGGAACTGCCTATCAGTTCCTTTATGTAGATACCCGACCTCAAGTTTCTAAACCAAGATTCTTGAGCCCCCTTACACTTATATCTTCGGCGTCTGAAGTCCTTTACTTGGCGTTTATGTAATCGGCGCCATCTGAACTGAACCGTTCGGTTATCTGAGCTGCGGTCTGGGCGGTCTGTGCGTTGCCTCGGAGGTCTATATAGGTTCGTCCGCAGCGCCGTTTCTTCTTCTTCTTCCTTTTTTATCCTACAAAGTCATCGCCGCCGACGCGGTCGGCGGCGGGGAGCTTCCCGCGCCTGCACGGCCGTCGAAGACCTCCCCGAAGGCGACGATCGCCTTTATCGGCTTCTGCGCCGGTAGAGCGGACGCGGCTTTCGTCTTCTTCTTTCCGGAAGGAGTCTTTAGAGCCATTCCGGCTTCGGCTTCGTCGGGTTCCGCCCGTAAAAGTCTTCCAGCAGCTCCGCCGAATTCCGGAGGTTCTCGATCGGATACTATTTATAGTCTTCCAGCCAACCCTTCTATAAGATTCTTGCTTTAATGGATCCCCTTATCTTCTTTACGTCCATTACGTCTTCTACCTCCTACTCTTCTTTACTATCTTCTATCTTAACCGGCGGGGGTTCAGCGAACCCCTGCTCCGGAAGACTGTCTTCAGGGTCCAAGCTCAGCAGGTCTAAATGGAAAACGTCGTAGATCCGGAACGCCTTTGGCAGCTCGAGTCGATAAGTCACTAGCGACCTCTTTTCTATTATCTTGAACGGACCTACGTAGCGCAGGTTAAGCTTCGCGTTGCCTTTCAGTCTTAGGTTCTTCGTGTTAAGCTATACCTTTTGACCTTCTTCGAATTCTATTAGCGATCGCTTTCTATTAGTTCGAGCTACTATCTTCTTCTGAGACGATTCCATCGCTTCTTTCGCCACTTTGATCGCTTCTTTCATCTAAGATCGCAGTGCTTCTGCCGCTGCGGCGGCCACTCTCTTCGACGACGTAGCAGTAGAAAACTCCGGCGGCTGGTCGTTCGGCGGATAGAAGCTTAACCTCGGAAGATAACCGTAAGTTATCTCGAACGGCGCCAGCGACGTGGCTTCTAACCGTGTTAAGTTTGCGCAGAATTCGGCTATCGGCAGCATCTTAACCCACTTTTCTTGGTAGTGTCCGCAGAAGATCCGTAGATATTTTTCCATCTCGCGGTTAGCCACCTCCGACTGACTGTCGGTCTAAGGGTGAGCTGCCGTGCTGAGCTGTCCACGGATTCCGAGGGCTTAATTGATCGCTTTCCAAACGTCGGCAGTGAATTAAGGGCCCCTATCCGTAGTGATAGTGTCCGGCAGACCGTAGTGCTTCTATACGTGCTTAATCAGCATCTTTGCTGTTTCTTCTGCAGTGGTTCCTTTATCTTTCGCTCGGCAGGGGATGAAGTAGCGTTCTTTACTTAGTCGATCCACTACGTTAAGCGTAGCGTCGTAACTGTCCGAATCCGGCAGTCCTGTTACGAAATCTATCGTAACGTGCTGCTACGGCTTCTCAGGGATCGGAAGCGGCTTCAGTAGACCGGCTGGAAGACCGTAACGTAGCTTCGCGGCTCGGCACACGTGGCAATTGCCGATAAACCGGTGGATCCGCTTATATATTCGCGGAAACCAGTAGATCGTCTTTACTGCTTCCATCGTCTTCTTTAAACCGGCGTGTCCAACGTCCTTCGAGCTATAGACCAACTGGACGACCTCAGTTATCAGTTCTTCCGGAACTATCAGCTTCCCTAAGCCTGTCTTGCCAAGCTTCTGCTGCTGATTAAGCCGCTCCACTTTCTCGTAAAGCGTTTCTTCTGCCGTCGGCGGCTCCACTGCGCAGATGCCTGCTTCCTTTAACACCTCGGCGTCTACTATCCGTTCGGTCAATACCTTCTGGAACATGTTTGGATCTTCCTTCGCGCGGCTGGTTTTTCCTTCGCGCCTCGTCAGCGCGTTAGCCTTTCCGTTTTGAGCTCCTGGTCGATAGTTGATCTTAAAGTCGAACCCTAACAAGTAGGCGGCCTACCGAGCTTGGCGGCGTAAGAGCTTCTGCGTCTTTATAAAGTAGGTCAGCGACTGGTGGTCCGTAAGGACCTGGACCGTGCTCTTTCCAGCTATAAGCTCTGGCTTCCACTCCTCGAAAGCCTGAATAATAGCCAGCAGCTCCTTATCGTAAATGGCGTAGTTCCGTTCAGCCTCGGTTATGGACTTGCTGAAGAAAGCGACCAGATAGAGGGTTTCGTTGTCACTATATTAAGAAAGGACGCCTGCGGTTACAGTGTCGGAAGCGTCCGTCTCTACGTAGATCGTCTTTTCCGGTCGGAAGTGTGCCAGGACTGGCGCCGAAGCCACTGCTTCTTTCAGCCGATGAAAAGCCTCTGTGCACCTCTCGTTCTATAGGCCTTTAGCCTCTTTCTTCAGCGCTTTATTCAGGGGTCTCGCTATCTTGCTAAAGTCCTTAATAAACCGTCGGTAATAGCTGCAGAATCCGAGAAACGCTCTGATCTGCGTAGTGTTTCCGGATTTTGGTTGTTTCCATTCCGCTACGGCGGCGACCTTTAAGGGGTCTATCCGGATCCCTTCTCGTCCGACGATAAGACCAAGGTATTTGACTTCCTTCTGGTAGAACTCGCTTTTCTTCGTATCCGCGTTCAGTCCTACCTCTCGGAGCCTCTCTAGCACCTTTTCGACGTGTTCCGTGTGCTGATCTCTTGTTCCATCCGTATAGATAAGAATGTCGTCCAAATAGATAGACACGAACCGCTCTAGCATGTCCATAAACGTGTAGTTTATGAAGCGTTGCTACACTGCTGGTGCGTTGGTAAGTCCGAACGGCATTACCAGCCACTTGAAGTTGCCTATACGCGTGGCAAACGTCGTAAGGTCTTCCGTCTGCCCTTCTTCGTTCCTTAGCTGGTGAAACGCCTAGCGGATATCCAGCTTGCTGAACTACTTGGCCTTCGCCACTCGCTGTATAGTCTTATTAATTAGCAGCAGCGGATACACATCTCTCTTGGTGACCTCATTAAGGCCTCGGTGATCCATACACACTTAGAGACCGCCTCCGGGTTTCCGTACGAAAAGGATCGGCGACGCGTATTCGGCGGAGCTTGGCGTAATGAACTTCTTCGCTAGGTTTTCTCGAACAAATACCTCTACCTAGTCCAGTTTAGCTGGCGACAGTCGTCTTAGGGGCTCTGTTCTCGGCAGCGCGGCCCCTTCTTTCAGTAGGATCTTGTTGTCGTATTCCGGTCGGTAGAGCGGTAGGAGGTTGGAGTCGGCTTTTAAGAAGACGTTAGCGTAATCGTAGAGCTCCTTTGGCAACACCTCCAACGGATCTGCTTCTTCTTCCGCCATTATCCTACGGTAATCTTCGATGTCTTTTATTAAGATAGCGTAGATCTCGTTGTCTGGCGACCTCGCGAGGGTTGTCAATGCTTCTAAGCTTATCATTCCGATCGTTGGCGCAGGCTTAGCAGAGGGTGGCGGAGCCGTTTCGTCGTTCGTCGCTTCGGGTCCGGCGACGACGACGGTGGCCGGTTCACTGGCTTTGAATCTGATCGTTCCTTTACCTACATCAATAATGGCTTTCTGGTTCTTTATCCACTTTTGCCCTATAATAATGTCAAACCTTCCGATATCTATGATTCGGAACGTCGCTTCCGTAGTGCGGCCAGCCAATGTAGTCTTCAGCGGCACGTAGTGCGTGACGCTTTCCGTGTCTTGCCCATTATATGCCGATATTCGCGTCGGCGACGCTAATTCCACTGGATAGCCATATCCCTTTATCAGCTTCTAAACCAGCCGATGGTAGATCGCTGCTCCGATGAGCGCCCCTGTATCAATAAACGCTTTTAGCTTAAGGGGTCGGCTCGATTCGTTACGTAGGTGGACAGTGATTAGTAGGATAATGGCTGTTTCCGTGTGCGTTTCCACTGCCGCTGACAGTGGATCGTTACAGCTGTTGATGCTTCCTTCGTGTAACGACGCCGTTCGCGGTAGTGCCCTATCGTTTATGCTGGGTTAGGGGCCTATCCGTCCAGCTGGTCTTTTCCTATAATCCTTAATTGCACCCCCCTATCCACACTGTTAGTATCGTTCGGCGCCGCTTCGATAGCTTGGATAGTCTTTCTCGGCGGCGGCTTCGTCGCTCGATATTCCTGCTTCTGCTGCGTCGTCGCCTGGCACCTAGTGGCGATGTAACTAGGCTTTCTACATGCGTAGCACGTAGGGACGAATCCCGATCGTAGTGAATATAATGACTGCTGTTAGGTTCGTCGAAAAGGGAAAGGGGCAGGGGATCGCTTCGCCGATAGTAACTGCTTTTCTCGGTCGTCAGTCGCCGGTCTGCTGTACAGCTTCTGATTTCTTGCTGTAACTCTCGCTCTATGCACGAAGCTCTGTAGATCTTCGTCTTCCACTAAATCCAAGCCTGCGGCGAGCCGGGGGTTCATCTTCTTCCTTAGCAGGTGCATCTGCTTATCTTCCGAAATTTTCCCTCTAATAGCATATTTTCTGAATTCTCCGTAAAATTCCTCAAACAGCAGCTTGTTCTGCGTAATTTCGTCTATCTTGCTGCGAGCCGTCTTCTTTCGGAACGGGTCGCCAAATCGCTAATCCAGTGCCTTAATCGCTTCGTCAGCAGTTACATCTTCCAGGTCGCCTACCAAAGAGAAGGCTTCGCCTCCTAGTCGAGCCTCCAGGTAGGCTAATCGGTCTGCCTCGCTGCTGGTGGCGAGGTCGCGGTCAATCTTATTCTTTATTTTCTTCTTAAATTCTTCCTAATCTTCAGGGTCTCCTCCGCGGAATGCCGGTAGGTCGGGTAATAGCGTTATCGACGTGCTACCTTGACTGAACGCGGCCGGTGAGCCGTAGTCAGTCTGGTCTTCTCGCTGGCGCTGCTGCGTCGTCGGCGCCTAATGGCGTGCCTGGGGCGACGGCGACGTTATTGGTTCCGCCGTCTGTGCTTCCTGCAGTTAAGTCCTTATTTCGTTCAGTTCAGCTAGTCGCTTCGCGGCTGCTTCTTCCATTACTTCGATAGTAGTGTCGGAAGCTGCCTTCTTAGCAGCTAATGCTTCGATTTCTTCCTTCAGCTGTCTGTTCTCTTCTATGGTCTTGTAGAATTTCTTTTCGATAAAGGTAATAGTGTCGAACACCTTCCCAGCTCTATGTTCTGTAAGATATTTCCCTATCTCGTCCGGCGTGCGCGCATATAGTTCTGTATAGTCTTTTATGCCCTTTCTCTCTTTGTTTGCCTCTTCTTCTGTAAGGCCTTTATCGATCACTCCGGTATCGAGGATGCTAGTGCGTCTATCTCGCGGTTTGTCAGTCTTTCTCTTACCGCTGCGGCCTGTAACGCCGCCTTCTACCGTTGAGAAGCCCTCTATTGCTTTCTTACGGTGCTGATGTAGTTTGATTTGGTGTTGTTGGGTGCGCGTGCGTTATTCAGGTGGCCGGATAATTCAACGGGCCCTTTCGCGCAGCGCGGGTGGTGGTGTAATGAGTAAGTTCGAGATATAATGATCCGGGCGCGCAGATATGATTCAATACGGCCTTTTTGATATAACTATATCTCGAACTGAGGAGGGAAAGGAATCTATGTGGTGGTGGGTGCGCGCTTTAAGGGGGGCGGCGCGCGTGCCAAGACCCGGCTCGGTCCGGAAGGGCCGAGCCGAAATTCCAGGGTCCGCCCCATTATCCAGTCCCACCCCTTTCCACCGCCGCAACAGGTCGCAGCCGCGACAGCAAGATTAGAGGCGACTAGCGGCAAAACGGCTCTGCCTACCTCTACCGAGCCTGCGCCTACGATCGGAATAATAATAGCTCGGAAGCTTTATCGACCCTTGCGAAGTCACTGGACAATAAGATTTACGCTATCTCTATAAAGGACATTAAAGACTACAGGAAGATAATAGCGGAAGAAGAAGTGGATCTACTAGAGGTGTTGCCAGAAGAATTATACAGTTACGCTGACGTGTTCTTAAAGGCAGACTCCAACCTCTTGCCGCTTTACAGACCGGAATACGACAACAAGATCCAACTAAAAGAGGGAGCGAAGCTGCTAAGAACCGAGCCCCTAAGACGACTGTTGCCGGCGGAACTGGACTAAGTAGAGGTGTTTGTTCGAGAAAACCTAGCGAAGAAGTTTATTACACCGAGCGGCGCAGAATATACGTTACCGATTCTTTTCGCAAGGAAACTAGGGGGTGGTCTGCGACTCTGCGTAGACTATTAAGGCCTTAACGAGGTTACTAAGAGAGACGTATACCCGCTGCCGCTGATCGACGAAACTATACAACGAGTGGCTAAAGCTAAATAGTTCAGCAAACTGGACATTCGACAGGCGTTCTACCGACTAAGGAACGAAGAAGGGCAGACGGAAGATCTTACGACGTTTGCTATGCGCATAGGCAACTTCAAGTAGCTGGTAATGCCTTTCGGACTTACTAACGCGCTGGCGGTATAGCAACGCTTTATAAACCACTCCTTTATAGACATGTTGGAACGGTTCGTGTCTATTTACCTAGACGACATCCTTATTTACACAGATAGAACGAGAAAGCAGCACATAGACCACATCGAGAAGGTGCTGACCAGGCTCCGCGAGGTCGGATTGAACGCGGACACGAAGAAGAGCGAGTTCTATCAAACCGAAGTTAAATATCTCGGTCTTATCGTCGGAAGAGATAGAATTCGGATAGACCCCTTAAAGGTCGCCGCCGTAGCGGAATGGAAGCAGCCGAAATCCGGAAACACTATGCAAATCAGAGCGTTTCTCGGATTCTGCAGCTACTATCGACGGTTTATTAAGGACTTTAGCAAGATTGCGAGACCCCTGAACGAAGCACTAAAGAAAGAGGCTGCTGGCCTATAGAATAAGAGGTGCACGGAAGCGTTCGACCGGCTGAAAGAAGCAGTAGCTTCTAATACGGATGTAGAGGGCTGGAAGGTGCTAGAAGCTAGGCTTGGCAGGGCCAGGCTTGGCGCATACTCAAATACCTCCACCTCCGCTTGTACGTAGATTCTTCTCTCTCTAGCCTTGGATATAGTTATTAAAGACGGGTATTGACCTAGAGTCTACCTTAGTCGGATTATTATATCCAAGGCTCACTTCAACAACACCTGCACTACGCAAAAGAGCCCGTTGAATTACATCCGGGTACTCGATTAACGTACGTGCAACTAACCCAGAGTGTGTACTGTATATGTGCGAAGGAGGCCGTTAAATTATATCCGGTTACTTAATCGTATATGTGCATGCTACTCTACCCCCCACCTCCCCCGATCGAGAAGAAGAAGAAGAGAGAATTTAGGGAAGAGAAGTGCCCCTATCGAGAAGAAGAGTTTCGAGAAGAGAGAGTTTTAGGGAAGAGAAGTGCCCCTATTAAGAAGAAGAGAGAGTTTTAAAGAAGAGTGAGAGAGCGACAAGAGCGACGAGAAGGACGATGTAGGAGCGACGAGGACGAGAAGGACGAGGAGCGAGAGCGAGGAGCGAGAGCGACGACGACGAGAGCGCACCTAGCAGGACCTAGGGCGACGACATTCGTTTTTTTCGGGTCTTTAACAGACTATTCTATTCGGACACCGGCCTATTAAGACGTACGGCTAGCTAGCGATCAAGGCGTACATTCAGCAATTGGGACATTCAGCAATCGAGGCGTACGGCCAGCACAAGGCACAGCTACTGCAGACAGGCACAGCTGCTGCAGACGAGGTACAGCCGCTGCAGACAGGCATAGCTGCTGCAGACGAGGCACAGCCGCTGCAGACAGATACAGCTGCTGCAGACGAGGCATAGCTGCTGTAGACAACACAGACAACAGAGGCACAGCTGCAGACAACCAGGCAGAGCACTAGGCCGAGCAAGCACCAGGCACGAGCACCAGGCAGAGCACCAGGTACGAGCACCTAGGCACGAGCACCTAGGCAAGAGCAGTAGGCACAACACAAGGTAGAGCACCCAGGCACGAGCACCAGACAACAGAGGGCATAGCTGCAGACAACACAGGCACTGCATGTTCAGAAAGGCACTGCATGTTCAGAAAAGCAGCTGCAGACAACACACATTGTTTAGGTTCAGAAGCAGCACAGTTCAGAGGCAGAGCACCAGGCAAAGCACAGGCGAAGCGACCGTCGAGAAGCGACCGTCTGAGAAGCGACCGTCTGAGAAGCGACCGTCTAAGAAGCGACGGCTCGAGAAGCGACGGCTCGAGAAGAGACGGCTCGAAAAGCGACGGCTCGAGAAGCGACTGTCGAGAAGCGAGCGACCGTCGAGAAGCGACCGTCCGAGAAGCAAAGCGACGGCTCGAGAAGTGACCGTCTAAGAAGCGACCGTCCAAGAAGCGACACGTGTTTGCAAGACGACCTCTGCGACCTCCGCGACCTCCGCGACCTCTGAGACCTCTGCAGCCTACCGAGAAGCAACAGCTTAAGAAGCGACGGCTTAAGAAGCGACGGCTCGACGACCGTCGAGAAGCGACCGTCGAGAAGCGACACGTGTTTGCAAGACGACCTCTGCAAGCTCCGCAACCTCCGCGACCTCTGAGACCTCTGCAGCCTACCGAGAAGCAACAGCTTAAGAAGCGACCGTTGAGAATGAAAAGCGACGGCTTAAGAAGCGACACGTGTTTGCAAGACAACCTCGACGACCTCTACGACCTCCGAGACCTCTACGACCGTTTGAGAAGCGACGGCTCGAAAAGCGACGGCTCGAGAAGCGACCGTCTAAGAAGCGAGCGACTGTCGAAAAGCGAGCGACTGTCGAGAAGCGAGCGACCGTCGAGAAGCGACCGTCGAGAAGCAACCGTCGAGAGGCGACCGTCGAGAAGCGACCGTCGAGAAGCGACACGTGTTTACAAGACGACCTCTGCGAGCTCTACGACCTCTGCGACAAACGACATCTGCAGCTGCGACCCTAACGACCTCTGCGGCCTCGACGACCTCTGCGACCTCCGCAGCCCCGACAACCTCTGCAGCCGCGACCTCTGAGAATTCTGCAGCCTTGGCAAGGCACCAAACAAGGCACCAATTAAGGCCAAAAGCAACAGCAAAAAGGCACGAGATTAAGGCTCAAAAAGGCACGAGATTGAGACTCAAAACGCACAGAAATTGAAGCTCAAAAGCGACCTTAAAAGCGACCTATTTTGGAGCGACCTGATTGGCCAAAAGCAATAGCAAAGTGCACTGTAATTGAAGCTGAATTTGCGGCCTTCTGCGACCTAGTTTGGCACAACAACTGCAACCTGATTGGCTGATTGCGATTGATGGATTGATTGCGATTAAGGGCAATCGCTAGTTGGGGAGGGCGGTAGTAATACGGATGTAGAGGGCTAGAAGGTGCTGGAAGCTAGGCTTAGCAGGGCCAGGCTTAGCGCACACTCAAATACCTCCACCTCCGCTTGTACGTAGATTCTTCCCTCTCTAGCCTTGGATATAGTTATTAAAGACGGGTATTAACCTAGAGTCTACCTTAGTCGGATTAGCTTCAGCGCCGGTCCTAGCACACTTCCGACCGGAAAAGACAATCTACGTAGAAACGGACGCGTCCGACACAGTAACAGCAGGGGTCCTTTCTTAATACGCTGACAACGGCGAGACCCTCCACCTAGTGGCCTTCTTTAGCAAATCTAGAACGGAAGCTAAGAGGAACTACGCGATCTACGATAAAGAACTGCTAGCTATTATACAGGCGTTCGAGGAATAGAAGCCGGAACTTATAGCTAGAAAGAGCACAGTCCAGGTCCTTACAGACCACCAGTTGCTAACCTACTTTATAAAGACGTAGAAGCTCTTACGACGTCAAGTACGGTAGGCCGCCTACTTGTCCAGGTTCGATTTCAAGATCACCTATCGACTAGAGGCTCAAAACGGAAAAGCTAACGCGCTAACGCGAAGAGAAGGGAAGACCAGCTGCGCGAAGGAAGATCCGAACATGTTTTAGAAGGTGCTAACCGAACGAATAGTAGACGCGGAGGTATTGAAAGAAGTAGGGATCTGTGCGATAGAGCTGCCGATCGAAGAAGAGACGCTTAACGAGAAGGTAGAACGGCTTAATTAGCAGTAGAAGCTTGGCAGAACAGGCTTAGGGAAGCTAATAGTCCTGGAAGAACTAATTACAGAGGTTATCTAGCTAGTCTATAGCTCTAAGGATGTTGGTTATGCAGGGTTAAAGAAGACGATAGAAGCTATAAGGACGACATACTGGTTTCCGCGAATCTATAAGCGGATCTACCGGTTTATTGGCAATTGCTACGCGTGCCGGGCCGCGAAGCCACGTTACAGTCTTCCGGCCGGTCTGCTAAAGCCACTTCCGATCCCCGAGAAACTATAGCAACACATTACGATAGACTTCGTAACCGGCCTGCCGGACTCCGATAGATATAACGCTACGCTGAACGTAGTGGACTGATTAAGCAAGGAACGCTACTTCATCCCCTGCCGAGCGAAAGACGAAGGAACTACTGCGGAAGAGACTGCACGGATGTTGATTCAATACGTATAGAAGCACTATAGCCTGCCAGACACTATTACTACAGATAGGGGTCCTCAATTCACTGCCGACGTATAGAAAGCTATTAACCAAGCTCTCGGAATTAGTAGAAAGCTCAGCACAGCAGCTTACCCTCAGACCGATAGTTAGTCCGAGGTAGCCAATCGCGAGATAGAGCGATATCTGCGAACCTTCTGCGGCCATTATTAAGAAAAGTAGGTCGAGGTGTTGCCAATAGCTAAATTCTGCGCCAACTTAGCACGATCGGAAGCAACGTCGCTAGCGCCGTTTAAAATAACGTATAGCTATCTTCCAAGAATAAGTTTCCAGCCGCTAAGCGAACCCAGCTCTGCGGAACTATCCACCGCTACGTCGTTAAAGAGAGTCGCCGCCGCGACGGCAGAAGCGCTCCGATCTTAGATAGACAAAGCAATCAAAGTAGCAAAAGAAGCGATGGAATCGGCTTAGAAGAAGATAATAACTCGAGCGAACAAGAAGAGGTCACTAATAGAATTCGAGGAAGGCCAAAAGGTATAGGTAAACACGCAGAACCTAAGGCTAAAAGGGAACGCGAAGCTCAACCCTCGTTACGTAGGTCCGTTCAAGATAGTGGAAAAGAGGTCGCCAGTAACCTACCGGCTCCAGCTGCCGAAATCGTTCCGGATCTACGATGTTCTCCATTCGGACCTGCTAAGCCTAGACCCTGAAGACGGTCTTCCGGAGCAGAGGTTTACAGAACCCCCACTAATCGAGATGGACGGGGAAGAAGAAGAATAGAAGGTAGAAGACGTAATAGACGTAAAGAAGATGCGAGGGTCCATTAAAGCGAGAATCTCGTAGAAAGGGTGGCTGGAAGACTATAAATAGTATCCGATCGAGAACCTCCGGAATTCGGCAGAGCTGCTAAGAGAGTTTTACGTGCGGAACCTGTAGAAGCCGAAACCCGAATGGCTCCGAAGCTAATTATTCTGGAAAGAAGAAAGCCGCGTCCGCTCTATCGGCGCAGAGGCCGAAGAAAACGATCGTAACAGTCGCCTTAGGGAGGTCTTCGACGCAGCCACTACCTACTACCGGTTCGGCAGGCAGCTCGCCAACGCCGTAGCGTGCTAGCGCCGCCGACCCTGCGGTAGGTAAGCGCTTTGGTAGAAGAAAAAAAAAGAAGAAGAAGAAACGACGCTACGGACGGATCTATATAGACCTCCGAGGCGACGCACAGACCAGCCGAGCCGCAGCTTAGGAGACAGCGGATCAGATCAGATAGCGTCAATTACATAAACGCCAAGTGAAGGACTTCAGACGCCGACGACGTAAGAAATTAAAGAAGCGATAAAGAGAACGTTGTTTTTAATAGAAGACGGAAGAGGTAACATTAGCGTTAGAGGGGATTTTCGAGAAGGAGACGACGAATTAAAAAATTTTTTTTTCGGATAGATAGGGTGACTAAGCGGTCGAGGGCGACCGCTAGTAAGGGAGGAGGGTAGTGTTACGGCAGCAGAAAGGGGTGGGACTAAGTAATAGGGTAGACCCTTGGAATTTCGGCTCGGCCCGGAAGGGCCGAGCCGGGCCTTGGCACCACTACTACAAAAGCCCACCACTACTACAAAAGCCCACCACTACTACTATATAGATTCCTTTCCCTCCTTAGTTTGAGATATAGTTATCAAAAAGGCTGTATTGAATTATATCTGCGTGCCCAGATTATATTAGAAAACTAAGCGGCGAATTGATTAGCGCAACTAAAGGCACTAAAGGCTTAGTTAGCGGACATAGAGGCAGCGACGTCGTCGGCGCTGCCTCTACCACTATAGGACCAAGCGGAAACTGCCTCGCTAGCGGCCTACAGTCAAGGTAGCCCCTCGATAACGTTACTACCTAATCTCCCGGCGTTTAGGGATAGAGACCCTAAAGACTAGAAGGCCTTTAAAAAGAAGATAAAGAACAAGATAAGTCGTAATTATACCGAAAGCAGTAAAGAAGACAGATTGGCCTACCTAGAATCGCGACTAGAAGGCAAAGCGTTCTCGTTAGTAGCGGACCTAGAAGATGTAACTGCCGACAATGCAATTAAAGCCCTAGACTAACGCTTCGGAGACCCTTTCTAGAAGAAGACAGCCTATTAGCAACTGGATAAAATCAACCAAAACTAGCTAACGTTTAAGGGGTTTTACAGACTGTTTAGGAAGTATACTATTAGAGCTAAAGTGTCCGAAGACGAGCAGCTGCACTTACTAAGGCAGAAGTTAAGCCCTAAACTAGCCGGAGCTATAGCTTTGGTAGAAGACGAAGATCTCGGGAGTTTCGTGCACTAGGCGAGAGTTACTGCCAGAAACCTGAACGTATATACAAAATCGGGGGCACGAGAATCGATATAGAAGCCGTCGGCGCTGACTACGCGCCCCCCTACTGCGCCTTTCCGAAGAGGCCCCTTGCAGCTATCCTATTCGCTACGCTCGTCGTTCGTCTCTACCTGCTAGACGTACGGAAAGCCTAGCTATATCGCTACTAGATACTAAGCGACGGCTTAACAGAAGCAGGAATATTATGCTACGAAGCCACTGCTACTAAAGAAGACTATCCAAGCTATAGAGCCGGCACTAAACGATACTGTTAGGGGGCGCTGCCCAGCCCAGGTCCTGGACCCGACCTAAGCCAACCGTCGCCCTAAGGACTGCGACTTAGCGGCGCCAGCATAACCCTACCCTCTGTACAGAACTACTGATAGGACCCTACTCCCATACGGAGGGAGAACCCTATAGTCCTGCACAAAGGGGAACTACCGCTCCTCTAAATAGAGGGAAAACTCTGCACTACCGTACAGAGGAGGGAACTCCCGATCCTCTGTACAGAGGGTGAACCTTGCATCCCTACATAGAGGGAAATTGCTAGCTTAGCTTCGTAGGTACAAATTGTACAGCAGCAGACGACAAAGGAACTGCCTATTAGTTCCTTTATATAGATACCTAGCCTCGAGTTTCTAAACTAAGATTCTTAAGCCCCTTACATTAGGAACTGATCTTACTGTCGGTAACTGCAGTAATAAAACAAAGATAGACGGCAACATCCCTATAGAAACTACGGCTATAGAGGGACATATGCATCGCGCGTACGAGGAGCTGCTAGAACACAAGAGGCAGCTCGAATAGCAAGTGAACTACTAGGCTGCGATAATTTCCTAATAGGAACAGGAGCTACGACAGCTTAGGGCGTCCGGTCGCGATCCGACCCCTACGACGACGACGAACACGATAGCCTACAGCCCGACCCCTAAGAGCAAACTCCCTGACGTCTCTACGTACGATAGTAAGGCTCCGGCCGAGTACCCCTCCTAGGCCGCCCAGATACGCTCTAAGCTCCTAGTCGACTTAGGAGCATACCCGACTAAGCTAGACAAGGTAGTTTACCTCTTTAGGAGGTTAAAGGGGAGGGCAGCAGTACGAATTCTGCCGTACTACGAGACAGCTATTGCCAACCCGGCAAAAGCTACGACGATAATGCTCTAGGCAGCTCTAGACAAGAGCTACAAGGACCCAGACTGCAAGAGCCGGGCACTCCTACGGGTTAGTACGGTAAAGCAAGGACGTAAGACCGTACGAGAATTCCTCGCAGAATTTGACTAGACTTTAGCAGAAGCAGGAGGTCTCTAATAGGAGGACAGGATAAAAATTACCTCTTTAGAGGTAGGCCTTTCTAAGGAGATTATAACGGGGCTAGTAGGCGTAATGCGACCAGCTACATACGAGGAATTCTGCGATCTCCTTAGGATAGTTAACAATTAGCAGCGCAGGCTTAGACGGATAAGCTGCGCTTAAGAGATAAGACAACCCCTCTAGCGGTAGACAGACGCTATAGACTAGGAACTAACGACAACGAGGGTAGCGGCAGCCGTTACCGTACGGCCAAGGGCCGCTACCAAAAGGGCGCAATAGGTAGACATAGCCACCCTTAACACGAGACAAGCAGAAGGGAGCTGCTACCGGTATAGCAAGATAGGCTACACTGTACGGAATTGCAGGCTTTTGCTAGTAGAGAGACCTAGGGGACGGCCGACCACTATAAGGGTGGCAACTGCGGCGCTATAACGAGAAGATTAAGAGTCCTACTTAGACGACAACGAGTTGGGAAAAGAGTAGCCTCTAAGCGAAGGCTCTGCTAGAGGCATATACGAGATAGATTGCCAAATTAAAGCACTACTTAGCTATCTTTTAAGAGCAACTACATAACGACTACGCTGTTTATCGTACGTCCAACGTTAAACGGGTCCGCAACAGCGCGGACATTGATTAACACAGGATGTTTAGTGTACAGAGTAATTAGCGAAGACTTCGTACAGAGACACTGGATTAAGACAACCCCCACTGTACCTGTATGCATATTGGGCATTACCAGACGAGGACCGGACATTACCTATATAGTGAAAGTGTCGATAGAGGTACAGGGACATTATAAGCAGGACTTATACCTCTATATCGTACAGGACAAGCTGGGGTATAACCTAATACTAGGGAAGCTATAGATAGAGCGCTAGAGGGGCAAGCTAGACGTAGGACGGGGACGGCTGTACCTGGCAGTAACGAAGCAGAGGCTCCGAGACCAAGGGAAGGCTCCGCAGGGTAACAATGCTAAGGCCGAAATCAACACAGCAACAGCGGACATTAAGAAGGCATTAGCACCTAAGAAAGTAACGGACCCCTGTACGAAGCTCCTAAAGGAATACGTAGGATACATAGACCTCTTCGAGCCGAAGTCGGCCTTAAAACTGCCGCTATACTAAGGAGAAGGGATTAACTACGACATCTAGCTAGAGCCCCGTCTAGATAGGAGTCTGCCGGAGGTACCGTACAGACCGCTGTACGGAATGTCCTCTAGGGAACTCCTAGTGCTCTGCAAGACCCTAGACGATCTGCTTGCCAAAGGTTTTATTTAGGCAAGTACGTCGTCCGCAGGAGCCCTAGTACTGTTTGTCTACAAGGAGGGAAAGGCCGGATTGCGTTTCTGCGTAGACTACAGAGGCATTAACGCGATTACTAAGAAGGACCGGTACCCCCTACCCCTTATTAAGGAGACTCTCGGACGGATTAGCAAGGCAAAGTGGTTTACTAAGCTTAACGTAGTCTTAGCCTTCTATAAGATACGGATTAAGGAAGGCTGTAAATAGATAACTGCCTTCCGTACGAGATGTAGTCTCTTTAAGTAGCTTGTTACCCCCTTTAGCCTTGCTAACGCACTAGCAACCTTCTAAAGGTACATTAACAAGTCCTTATAAGGGTTACTAGACAAAATCTGCTTAGCATACCTCGATAACACCCTAGTTTTTACGGACGGCACCTACGCAGATTACGTACGGGACGTTAAGGAGGTGCTGGACCGACTGCAGCAGGCTAGCTTGTACCTCGACATCGACAAATGTAAATTCGGTGTCTAGCGTACGAAATACCTAGGTTTTATTATCGAGGCAGGGAAAGGCATTAGCATAGATAGGAAGAAGATTAACGCTATTAAGCAATAGAAGCCGCCAAAGAACGTTAAGGGCGTACAGGAATTTCTTAGGTTTGCCAACTTCTACCGCTAGTTTATACAGAACTACTTAGAGATCGTACGTCCCCTAGTTGAACTGACATACAAGAACAAGCAGTTCAAATAGACGGACGAATGCGATAGCAGCTTTAACAAGCTAAAGGAGCTCTTTACTACAGGACCAACGCTTGCCGCCTTTAACCCGGAGCGTACGACGATACTAGAAACCGACTCTTTAGGGTACTGCATTAGAGGTATCCTGTTACAGGTAGGCTCGGACGGACTCCTGCACCTATGCGCGTATTTCTCTAAGAAGAACTCCCTAGCTAAGTGCAACTACCCTATCTACGATAAGGAGTTACTAGCAGTCGTACAGTGTTGCGAAGCATAGGATAGAGAACTCCGCTTAGTGCCCGAGTTCCTCGCCCTAACGGACTACAAGAACCTGGAGTACTTTACGCAGCCCCAGAAGCTGTCTAAGAGGCACGTACGATAGGCAATATACCTAAGCCGGTTTAATATAAGACTCCAGTATCGCAAGGGTAAGGACAACAGCCGGGCCGATGCGCTATCCAGATAGGACTAGGACATACTAACGACGTACAAGGACGACCGCTTAAATTTATAAACATTCCAGATATTCAAGGAGGAGCCAGGCGAGGAGACTATCCGCCTAGTAGCGACGCACCTATAGGAACCCTAACTGCAAGCATAGGAAGAGGCAGTAGAGAAGGACGAGGTATACCGAGGGGCCTGTACAGCAATCTAAGGAGGACAGCGGAAGCTCCTAGCAGAGCTCTATCTTAAGGTATCGGCAGCGGAGTGCTTAGTAGACAAGGAGAACAACCTAAAGTTCAGGAATCGGATTTGGGTTCCAGCCGACGAAAAGCTCCGTACGAGCTTAATACAATAGGCGTACGATTCTATAGCTACTAGTTACCTAGGGCGCGAGGAAACGTACAGCATTGTCGCCTAGGACTACTACTGGCCGGCAATAGCGAAGGACATCTGTAGGTTCGTACGGAACTGCGATATATGCAGACGGACGAAGCCCTAGCACGAGCTAAAGCATAGGTTGCTAAAACCCCTACTGATCCCGGACCGGCCCTAGCAAGACCTAACGGTAGACTTTATTACAGACCTTCCTAAGAGCGACAGACGGTGGAACATTATAGTAGTTACAGACAAGTTAACAAAGGGGGTAATACTAGAGGGAATAGACTCTATTACAGCTAAAGACACCGCCTAGGCATTTATACGGACGACGTTTAGCAAACACGGATTCCCTAGGTCGATAGTGTCAGACCAGGGCACGCAGTTTACGAGCCAGCTCTGGGCAAGGGTCTGCCAGTTACTAAAGGTGGAACGTTGCCTGTTAACGGTATAGCACCTACAGACGGACGGGGCGACGGAACGGGTCAATTCGACGTTAGAAGCGTACCTCTAAGCGTACGTCGACTATAACTAGACGAACTGGAACCGACTCCTCCCTATAGCAGAGCTAGCTATTAACAGCCGTACGGCCGATACTACTGGAGTGTCCCCCTTCTTTATAGCCTATAGATATAACTATTCCCTGTTCCTACCGACCCTAAGGGATAACACTCCGCGCCCTGTACGATCCCCAATTTAGCAGGAAGAGGCTATCGTACAGACGATTACGGATACCTATTAATAGGCGAAGGCGAGTCTAGCTATAGCTTAACAGAATGCGGAAGAGCAAGCCAACAGAGGACGACAGGCTGCACCTAGGTATAAGGCAGGGGATAAGGTTTGGCTAAACTAGCGACATATCCGTACAGACCGGCTAAGCAAGAAACTGGATTAGAAGAACAGGAAGTTTACAATAGTCCGACCGGTAGGGACATATACTGTACGACTAAACACTCCCCTAGGGATTTATCTAGTCTTCTACATAGACCTCGTACAGCCGGCGAACACGGACCCCCTACTGTACCAGACGACAGACGACGCGCGCCTACCTGCAATTATAACCGAGGGCTAGGAAGAGTATAAAGTAGAAGGGATCCTTAAGAGCCGAAGGAAGCAGGGGAAGGTAGAGTACCTAGTAAAATACAGAGGATAGGCAGAGCCTACGTAGGAACTATACGAGGCTCTATAGGACACAACTGCACTGGACAGGTAGGAGGAGAACTATCCCCCTGCCTAGTTACAGTAACACTGCGCTGTATAGCGGAAGGAGGCACGATCTACCCTAAGGACAGGGTAGCTACTAGCAACCTAGGTTGTTAAAGGATTAAGAATTACGACGTAGGACACTACGGGATCCTACTAATACGACATTGTACGACACTGTACGAGATAAGGGCTGGAAGAAAGGAACAGCTAGGGAACAGATAGAAAGGAAAGTGAAAATAAGAGGAGTTAGGGGCAGAACCGTCCGAAATTTCTTATACTACTTAGGGGAGGGGGGGGTAGCTCACTAGCCACTACCCTAGGGGACTAGAGCAACCGACTCCTTATCTAAGATCTTAATTACCTCCCGCCCGGCGGGGCCCCCACTCCTACTAGGGCCAACCCCAGGAAGCAGAGGCACCCCCCTACCCCTACGTACCTCTGCCGGACGGCGGTAGGGGCAGTAGAGGGAGCTATCCTTCTACTTACATAAGGCACACACCCTAGCCCAGAAGCCTAGGAGGCGGTATAGGCTAAGTAAGGGCTAGGGAGAGTTGGGGCAGGGGGCATAGGGCTGGCCCCGGGTAGCGATAAGGAGGGCGTTAACGTACGACGCCTAGGCTGTAGCTAGCCGCTAGGGTATAACCTACGCGGAGTTATACTAGAAGGCGTAGTAGGGTAGCTCGGCTGCATCCTGCTGCTCGTTAGTATAGTACCTAAGACGTTAGCTTAGACTATACAGAAGATAGGAATCTGTACGAACTAGAAGCGTAGCTGCTAGTTAAATTAAGAGCCCTACTGCTAGAGGCAGAAATAGGAGGGGACCCCAGCTAGACGAGCAGAGAAGGAGGGGCCAGCAACTAGGAGGGAGCTATTAGACAGGGCGGACGACATAATAGTAGCTAGTAGTAGTAGTAGCTAGTAGTAGTAGTAACTAGTAGTAGTAGATAGTAGTAGACAGTAGACGGCAGGGGGAGAAGGCAGGCAGGGAATAGAAAGAGGGAGGAAAAGAGAAGGGAGAGGCTTAAGGTAACTGCCTGCTATAAGAGGGAATAGCAAGCAGGGCAGCTGCTACAAACAGGTAAAATAGCAAGAGGCAACCGCGACCTAGGGGGCGACGAGCGACGATAACTTAGACAGCCGGGAAAATAGGAAGTCGCGACCTGCCAAAGGAACAGCAGGAGCTAAGTAAGTTTAGTACGCCGCTGTACGAAAAAGGGCACTATAAGAAGGGAAGGGGGGGGGGTATTGTTAGGGGGCGCCGCCCGGCCCAGGTCCTAGACCCGACCTAAGCCAACCGTCGCCCTAAGGACTGCGACTTAGCGGCGCTAGCATAACCCTTCCCTCTGTACGGAACTACCGACAGGACCCTACTCCTATATAGAGGGAGAACCCTATAGTCCTGCACAAAGGGGAACTACCGCTCCTCTAAATAGAGGGAAAACTCTGCACTACTGTACAGAGGAGGGAACTCCCAATCCTCTGTATAGAGAGTAAACCTTACATCCCTATACAGAGGGAAATTGCTAGCTTGGCTTCGTAGGTACAAATTGTACAGTAGCAGACGACGAAAGAACTGCCTATCAGTTCCTTTATGTAGATACCCAGCCTCGAGTTTCTAAACCAAGATTCTTAAGCTCCTTACAGATACCAACAGTATAGACAGTAGAGTGCTATTAAGAATCTTAGGAAAAGACTAGCTAGATAGATAAGCCCCCTATCCAGTATAGACAATAGGGCACTGCTACGGACTACATCGCTAGAAGAAGGAAGCATTAACAGTTGTAGCAATCTGCTCTTAGCAGCAGTAGAAGTAAATATAGAGACTGCTATTATCCTCCCGATTACGGTCTACCCCCTTAACAGCTCGCACCGACCACTTTAGTTAAAAGCTTTTATTGATATAGGAGCTCTTATTAGTACAGCGATCTACTATCGACTAGTCTAGAAACTAATAAAAGGATATAGTTATCCAGTGGAATTGGCGTCGCCGACGCGAATTTCGGCATACAACGGACAAGACACGGAGAGTGTTACGCACTATATGCTATTAAAGACTACCTTAGCTAGTCGCACTACAGAAGCGACGTTCCGAATTATAGATATCGGACAGTTTAACATTATTATAGGGCAGAAATATATAAAGAACCAGAAAGCCGTTATCGACGTAGGTAAAGGCACACTTAGATTCAAAACCCAGTAGAGCGGTATCGTTGTCGCCGCCGAACCAGCAGCTGCGGCTATTAACGCGGTTCCGATTAACCGTTCCGATCCCCTAGATACCGTTAGAATAATAAGCTCAGAAGCCCTAATAACCCTTGCGAAGTTACTAGAGAATAAGATCTACGCTATCTCGATAAAAGACATTAAAGATTACTAGAAGATAATAGTAGAGGAAGAAGTGGACCTGCTAGAGGTGTTACTAAAAGAAGTCTATAGCTACGCTAACGTGTTCTCGAAAGCCGACTCCAACCTCCTGCCACTCTATCGACTGGAATACGACAACAAGATCCGATTGAAAGAAGGGGCTACGCTGCCGAGAACCGAACCCCTAAGATGCTTATTGCTAGCCGAGCTAGACTAAGTAGAGGTGTTTGTTCGAGAAAACCTAGCGAAGAAGTTTATTACGCCGAGCTCTGCTAAGTATGCATTGCTAATCCTTTTCGTATAGAAACTTGGAGGTAGTCTACGACTGTACGTAGACTATAGAGGCCTTAATAAAGTTACTAAGAGAGATGTGTATCCGCTGCTGCTAATCGATAAGACTATACAACGAGTAGCTAAAGCTAAGTAGTTTAGCAAGCTAGACATTCGCTAAGCGTTCTACTAACTAAGGAATAAGGAAGGACAGACAGAAGATCTTACGACATTCGCTATACGTATAGGGAATTTCAAGTAGTTAGTAATGCCTTTCGGACTTACTAACGCGCCGGCGGTATAGCAGCGTTTTATAAATCATACTTTTATAGACATGCTAGAACAGTGTTGCGGCAGCAGAAAGGGGTAGGACTAAGTAATAGGGTGGACCCTAGGAATTTTGGCTCGGCCCTTCCGGACTAAGCCGGGCCTTAGCACACTACCCCTAAAGCTCTTACCCACTACTGCATAGATTCCTTTCCCTCCTTAGTTCGAGATATAGTTATCAAAAAGGCTGTATTGAATTATATCTACGTGCCCGGATTATTATATCTCGAACTTACTTACTACACTAACTCTGCGCTATGCAAAAGGGACCGTTAAACTATCTGGACACCCGAATAACGCACGCGCACTACACACACCAAACCAACAACCCCTAGCACTGTAAGGCAGCTATAGAGAGCTTCTTAACAGTAGAAGGCAGCGTTACAGGCTGCAGCGGAAAGAGAAAGACTAACAGACCGAGGGATAGGCGCACTAGCATCCTCGACGATAGAACGGCCACTAAGGGCCTTATAGAAGAGGAGATAGACGAAGCAAGAAAGGGCATAGAGTGTTACGGCAGCAGAAAGAGGTGGGACAGATTAATAGGGTAGATCCTGGATCTCGGCTCGGCCCCTTCCAGGATTTAGGTTCCGGAACGGACCGAGCCGGGCCTTGGCACACCACCCTCTATCAAAGCCCACCACCACCACTACGTAGATTCCTTTCCCTCCTCAGTTCGAGATATAGTTATTAAAAAGGCCGTATTAAATTATATCTGCGTGCCCGGATTATTATATCTCGAACTCACTCTCTACACAAACCCCGCGCTGCGCGAAAGGGCCCGTCGAACTATCCGGACGCTCGAATAACGCATGCGCACACACACACTAACAACAACAAACCCCCAAGGCACCGTAAGAAGATAGAAGGCTTCTCGACGGTAGAGAGTAGCGTAACAGGCCGCCGCGGAAAGAGAAAGACCGACAGAGCGAGTAGGCGCTCTAGTGTTATTGATAATAAGATCATTATTAGCGGTTTTACAGCGGAAGAGACTGCTGAGGTCAAGGAACAAATAGCCGAATATAGGAAGATCTACGACTGCACGATTAAGGAACTGGAAGACTATATACACGAGAATAGGATAGGAAAGGTCTACGATAGTATAGACCTTATTGAGACGCTGTTCTACAGAACGCTAGAAGAGAACAGACAGCTAAGAGAGGAAACGGAGGCGGTAAGGGCCGAGAAGGAATTGGCAGAAACCATTATCGACGTGTTAGAGAACTAGGCGGCGAATAGACTAGCGCAACTAAAGGCGCTAAAGGATCAACTAGCTGATATGGAAGCAGCGAGGTCGTCGGCGCCGCTACCGCGTCGAGAAGAACAAGCAGAGACCGCCTTACTGGCGGTCTACAGTTAAGGTAGCACCTTAATAACATTATTGCCGGACCCGCCAGCGTTTAGAGGCGGAGACCCTAAAGACTGGGAAGCATTTAAGAAGAAGATAAAGAATAAGATAGACCGCGACTACGCCAGAAACAGTGCTAGAGATAGATTAGCGTACCTGGAATCGCGATTAGAAGGTAAAGCTTTTTCGCTAGTAGCGGACCTAGAAGAGGTAACCGCCGAGGAAGCGATCAGAGCACTAGACCAGCGCTTCGGAGACCTATTCCAAAAGAAGACAGCCTGTAAGCAGCTAGACAAGATCAATTAGAACCGGCAGACGTTCGAGGAGTTCTACGGTTTATTTAGAAAATATGCGATCAGGGCCCGAGTAGCGGAAGATAAGCAGCTCCACCTACTAAGGCAGAAGCTGAACCCTGAACTGGCCGCCGCTATAGCGTCTGTAGAAGACGAAGACCTTAAGAGCTTCGTGCACTGAGCGAGAGTCACTGCGAGAAACCTAAACGCGTACGGAAAACCGACGATATGCGAACCGATTCAGAAGCCATTGCCGTCGGCGCAGACAGTTAGAGCCCCTGCACCCTTCCGACAACGCCCCTAGCAGCCATTTAATTTGCAGCGTTCGTCGTTTGTACCCACCTGTTTCGCGTACGGAAAACCCGGCCATATCGCCACGAGATGCCAAGCAACGGCCTAGCAGAAGCAGGAGTATCGCGCTATAAAGCAGCCGCAGCTGCAGCCACCGAGAAAGACTATGTAAGCCATCGAACCGGCGCCGAACGATACTAACAGTGTAGACAGGGGGGTGCAATTAAGGATTATAGGAAAAGACCAGCTGGACGGATAGACCCCCTATCTAGCGTAAAAAACAGGGCATCCCTGCGAAAGGCACTAATAGAACGAGAGAGCATCAACAGTTGTAACGATCCACTGTCGGCGACGTGGAAGCGAATACAGAAACAGCGATTATCCTTCCTATTACGATCCACCCCCTTAACGGATCGAGCAAACCACTTTAGCTAAGAGCTTTTATCGATACGGGGGCCCTTATCGGAGCGGCTATCCACTATCGATTGGTTCAAAAGCTAATAAAAGGATACGGCTATCCGGTGGAGATAGCATCGCCGACGCGGATTTCGGCGTACAACGGACAAGACACGGAAAGCGTTACGCACTACGTACCGCTAAAGACTACCTTAGCTGGTCGCACTACGGAAGCGACGTTCCGAATTATGGATATCGGAAGGTTTGACATTATTATAGGGCAGAAATAGATAAAGAACCAGAAGGCAGTTATCGACGTAGACGAAGGCACGATAGGGTTCAAAACCCAGGGCAACGACACTGCCGCTGTCGAACCAACCGCTGCCACTGTAGCAGAATCAAAAGCAGCAGCCGCAAACGTAGCTCTGCCCGACCGCTCTGAACCCCCGGTCACTGTCGGAATGATAAGCTCGGAGGCCTTAACGACTCTCGCGAAGTCGCTGGACAACGAGATCTACGCTATCTTAATAAAAGATATCGAAGACCACTGAAAGATAATAGCGGAAGACGAAGTAGATCCACTAGAGGTGCTGCCAAACGAGCTCTATAGTTACGCTAACGTCTTCTTAAAGGCCGACTCCAACCTCTTGCCACTCTACCGACCAGAATATAACAACAAGATCCGGCTAAAAGAAGGAGCCGCGCTGCTGCGAACCGAGCCCCTAAGAAGATTGTCGCCGGCAAAACTGGACTAGGTAGAGGTGTTCGTCCGCGAAAATCTGGCGAAGAAGTTTATTATGCTAAGTTCTGCCGAATACGCGTTACTAATTCTTTTCGTAAGGAAACCAGGGGGTAGTCTGCGACTCTGCGTAGACTATCGAGGCCTTAACGAGGTCACCAAGAGAGACGTGTATCCACTGCCGCTAATAGATAAGACTATACAGCGTGTAGCGAAGGCTAAGTAGTTTAGCAAGCTGGACATCCGCCAAGCGTTTTACCGATTAAGGAACGAGGAAGGACAGACGGAAGACCTTACGACATTCGCTACGCGTATAGGCAACTTTAAGTAGCTAGTAATGCCGTTCGAGCTTACTAACGCGCCGGCTATGTAGCAACGCTTTATAAACCACACTTTTATAGACATGCTAGAACGGTTCGTTTCAATCTACTTAGACGACATTCTAATCTACACCGATAGGACGAGAGAACAGCATACGGACCACATTAAGAAGGTGCTAACCAGGCTCCTTAAGGTCGGATTAAACGCGGACACGAAGAAGAGCAAGTTCTATTAGACTAAGGTCAAATACCTCGGTCTCATCGTCAGAAGAGATAGAATTCGGATGGACCCCTTAAAGGTCGCCGCTATCGCCGAATGGAAGCAGCCGAAGTCTGGGAATACTACGCAAATCAGGGCGTTTCTCGGCTTCTGCAGCTACTATCAACGGTTTATTAAGGACTTTAGCAAGATAGCGAGACTCCTGAACGAGGCGTTAAAGAAGGAGGCCGCCGGCCTATAGAACGAGAAGTGCACGGAAGCCTTTAACTGGCTGAAAGAAGCGGTGGCCTCTGCGCTAGTTCTAGCACACTTCCGGCCGGAAAAGACAATCTACGTAGAAACGGACGCTTCCGACACAGTTACGGCAGGGGTCCTTTCTCAATACACCGACGACGAAGAAACCCTCCATCTAGTAGCTTTCTTTAGCAAGTCTATAACGGAGGCTGAACGGAACTACGCAATCTACGATAAAGAACTGCTAGCTATTATACAGGCGTTCGAGGAGTGGAAGCCAGAGCTTATAGCTGGAAAGAGCACGGTCCAGGTCCTTACGGACCACCAGTCGCTGACCTACTTTATAAAAACGCAGAAGCTCTTACGACGTTAAGCATAGTAGGCTGCCTACTTATCCGGGTTCGATTTCAAGATCACCTATCGACCAGGAGCTCAAAATGGAAAGGTAGACGCGTTGACGAGAAGAAAAGGGAAGACTAGCTGCGCAAAAGAAGATCCGAACATGTTTTAGAAGATGCTAACGGAACAAATAGTAGACGCGGAGGTGTTAAAAGAAGTAGAGATCTGTGCGATAGAGCCGCCGATCAAAGAAGAGACGCTCTACGAGAAGGTAGAACGGCTTAATCAGCAGTAGAAGCTCGGCAGAACAGGCTTAGGGAAGCTAATAGTTCCAGAAGAACTAATTACTAAGGTCGTCCAACTGGTCCATAGCTCTAAGGACGTTGGTTACGCTAGCTCGAAGAAGACGATAGAAGCTGTAAGGACGATCTACTGGTTTCCGCGGATCTACGAACGGATCCACTAATTTATCGCCAATTGCTACGTATGCCGGACCGCGAAGCTACGTTACGGCCTGCCGGCTGGTCTGCTAAAGCCACTTCCGATCCCCGAGAAACCATAGCAGCACATTACGATAGACTTCGTAACCGGCCTGCCGGACTCCGATAGATATAACGCTACGCTAAACGTAGTGGACCAACTAAGCAAGGAGCGCTATTTCATCCCCTGTCGAGCTAAGGATAAAGGAACTACTGCAGAAGAAACGGCGCAGATGTTGATTTAACACGTATAGAAGCACTATAGCCTGCCGGACACTATTACTACGGATAGGGGTCCTCAATTTACTGCCGACGTATAGAAAGCCATTAACCAAGCTCTCGGAATTCGTAGAAAGCTCAGCACCGCCGCTTACCCTCAAACTAACAGTCAGTCTAAAGTGTCTAATCGCGAGATAGAGCGATATCTGCGAACCTTCTGCAGCTATTACCAAGAAAAGTGGGTCGAGGTGTTGCTAATAGCTGAATTCTACGCCAACTTAGCACAATCGGAAGCAACGTCGCTGGCGCCGTTCGAAATAACGCGTGGCTATCTTCCGAGAATAAGCTTCCAGCCGCCGAGCGACGCCGGCTCGCCGGAGCTTTCCACTACTACTACTACGTCGTTAAAGAGAGTCGCCGCCGCGGCGGCGGAAGCGCTCCGATCTCAGATGGAAGAAGCGATCAAAGTGGCGAAAGACGCGATAGAATCGGCTTAGAAGAAGATAGTAACTCAAGCTAATAAGAAGCGGTCACTAATAGAATTCGAGGAAGGCTAAAGGGTATAGCTTAACATGCGAAACCTAAGGCTGAAAGGCAACGCCAAGCTCAACCTACGCTACGTAGGTCTGTTTAAGATAATAGAAAAGAGGTCGCTGGTAACCTATCGGCTCCAGCTACCGAAATCGTTCCGGATCTACGATGTCTTCTATTCGGACCTGTTAAGCTTGGACCCTAAGGACGGCCTTCCAGAACAGGGGTTCGCCGAACCCCTACCTATTAAGATAGACGGTAAGGAAGAAGAGTAGGAGGTAGAAGATGTAATAGACGTAAAGAAGATAAGGGGGTCCATTAGGGCGAGGATCTCGTAGAAGGGGTAGCTGGAAGACTACGAATAGTATCCGATCGAGAACCTGCAGAATTCGGCGGAGCTGCTAAGAGAGTTCTACATGCGGAACCCGGAAAAGCCGAAACCAGCGTAGCTCTAATAGCGATTATGCTGGAAGAAAGAAAGAAGAAAGCCACGTCCGCTCCACTGACGCAGAAGCCGATAAAAACGATCGTAGCGGTCGCCTTAGGGAGGTCTTTAACGCGGCCACTACCCACTACCGGTTCTACAGGCAGCTCGCCGACGCCGTGGCGTGCCAGCGCCGCCGACCCCGTAGTAGGTAAAGGCTTTAGTAGAAGAGAAAAAGAAGAAGAAAAACGGCGCTGCGGAAAGATCTATATAGACCCTGTGCCAGCGCACAGACCAGCCGAGCCGCAGCTTAGAAGACCGCGGATTAGATCAGATAGCGTCGATTACATAAACGCCAAGTGAAGGACTTTAGATGCCGACGATGTAAGAAATTAAAGAAGCGATAAAGAGAACGCTGTTTTTGATAGAAGACGGAAAAGGTAACATCGGCGTTAGAGGGAATTTTCAAGAAGGAGACGATAAATCAAAAAAAAAAAGTGAAGATTTTCGGATAGGTAGGGTGACTAAGCGGTCGAGGGCGACCGCTAGTAAGGGAGGGGGGTGGTGTTACGGCGGCAGAAAGAGGTGGGACAGATTAATAGGGTGGACCCTAGATCTCGGCTCGGCCCCTTCCGGGATTTAGGTTCTGGAACGGACCGAGCCGGGCCTTGGCACACCACCCTCCATCAAAGCCTACCACTACCACTACGTAGATTCCTTTCCCTCCTCAGTTCGAGATATAGTTATCAAAAAGGCCGTATTGAATTATATCTGTGTGCCCGGATTATAGAGGGCTATGCCGAACTGTATGCACGTACGCCGGATAAGATAGAAGAATATCTTACAGAACATAGAGCAGAGAAGATGTTCGACATTATTACCTTCGTCAAAAAGAAGTTTTATAGGAACACGGAAGAAAACAGGCGACTAAGAGAAGAAATAGAAGCGGTAATAGCCGAGAAGGAATCGGCAGAGACTATTATCGATATGCTAGAAAACCAAGCGGCGAACCGACTAGCACAACTAAAGGCGATAAAGACTTAGTTAGCTAAGATAGAAGCAGCGATGTCGTCGGCGCTGCTACTACATCGAGAAGAACAAGCAGAGACCGCCTTACCGGCGGCCTACAGTTAAGGCAGCACCTCAATAACGTTACTACCTAACCTACTAGCGTTTAGAGGCAGAGACTCTAAAGACTAGGAGGCGTTTAAGAAAAAGATAAAGAACAAGATAGACTGCGACTATGCCGGAAACAGTAAAGAAGACAGGCTAGCCTACCTAGAGTCGCGGCTGGAAGGTAAAGCCTTTTCGCTAGTAGCGGACCTAGAAGAAGTAACTGCTAAAGAAGCAATTAAAGCGCTAGATCAACGCTTTAGAGATCTATTCCGAAAGAAGACAGTCTATAAGCAACTAGATAAGATTAACCAGAACCGGCAGACGTTTAAGGAGTTCTACAGACTGTTTAGAAAATATGCTATTAGAGCTAGAGTGTTAGAAGATAAGCAGCTCTACCTACTAAGGCAGAAGCTGAACCCTAAACTGGCTGCAGCTATAGCTTTGGTAGAAGACGAAGACCTCGAGAACTTCGTGCACTAAGCAAGAGTTACCGCCAGAAACCTAAGCGCTTACGCGAAATCGCGCGAATCGAACTAGAAGCTGACGACGACGCCAACAACACGACCCCCTGCACCTTTCCGGAGAGCACCTTAGCAGCTATCTTCTTCGCCGCGTTCGTTGTTCGTCCCTACCTGCTATACGTATAGAAAGCCTAGCTACATCGCTACGAGATGCCAAGCAACGGATTAGCAGAAGCAGGAGTATCGTGCTACGAAGCAGCAGCTGCAGAGAAAGACTATCTAAGCTATCGAGCCGGCTCCGATTGATACCGACAGTATAGATAGTAGAGTGCCTCTGCGAATCTTAGGAAAAGACTAGCTAGACGGATAGACCCCCTATCCAGCACGGACAATAGGGCACTAACGCGATCTGCGTTACTGGAAGAAGAGAGCATTAACAGCTGTAACGACCCGCTCTTAGCAGCAGTAGAAGTAAATACAGAAACAGCTATTATCCTTCCAATTACTGTCTACACCCCCTTAATAGCTCGCAAGGCCCCCTTTAGTTAAGAGCCTTTATCGACATAGGAGCGCTTATTGGAGCGGCGATCCACTACTAACTGGTTCAGAAACTGATAAAAGGATACAGTTATCTGGTAGAGTTAGCGTCGCTAACGCGAATTTCGGCATACAACGGACAAGACACTAAGAGCGTTACGCATTATGTGCTATTAAAGACCACCCTGGCAGGTCGCACTACAGAAGCGACGTTCCGAATTATAGACATCGGACAGTTCGACATTATTATAGGGCAGAAATGGATAAAGAACCAGAAAGCTGTTATTAACGTAGATAAAGGTACGCTAGGGTTTAAAGACCAGCAGAGCGGAGCCGCCGCCGAATCGGGCACTGTCGTAGCCGCGAAACCGAACGTTACGACTATCGAAGCGGTTCCGATAGATCGGTCCGAGCCTCTAGACACGATCAGAATAATAAGTTCGGAAGCTTTAACGACCCTCGCGAGGTCGCCAGACAATAAGATTTACGCTATCTTAATAAAAGACATCGAAGACCACTGGAAGATAATAGTGGAAGAAGAAGTAGATCTGCTGGAGGTGTTACCGAAAGAGCTCTACAGCTACACTAACGTGTTCTTTAAAGCCGACTCCAACCTCCTGCCGCTCTACTGACCAGAATATAACAACAAGATCTGGCTAAAAGAAGGAGCCGCGTTGCCGAGAACCGAACCCCTAAGACGCTTATTGCTAGCTAAGCTAGACTAAGTAGAGGTATTTGTTCGAGAAAACCTGGCAAGGAAGTTTATTACGCTAAGCTCTGCAGAATATGCATTACTAATTCTTTTCGTACAGAAACCCGGAGGTAGTCTCCGACTGTACGTAGATTACCGAGGCCTTAACGAGGTTACTAAGAGAGACGTGTATCCACTGCCGCTAATCGATAAGACTATACAGCGTATAGCAAAAGCTAGGTAGTTTAGCAAGCTAGATATTCGCCAAGCATTCCACTAACTAAGGAACGAGAAGGGACAAACAGAAGATCTTACGACATTTGCTATACGTATAGGCAATTTCAAGTGGTTAGTGATGCCTTTTGGTCTTACTAACGCGCCGGCAGTGTAGCAGCGTTTCATAAACTACACCTTTATAGAAATGCTAGAACGATTCGTGTCTATCTACTTAGACAACATTCTTATCTATACTAATAGGACGAGAGAACAGCATAGAGACTACATCGAGAAGGTGCTAACTAGGCTCTGCGAGGTCGGATTAAACGCAGACACGAAGAAGAGCGAGTTCTATTAGACCGAGGTCAAATATCTCGGTCTTATCGTCAGAAGAGAAGGAATTCGGATAGACCCCTTAAAGGTCGCCGCCGTAGCGGAATAGAAGCAGCCGAAATCCGGAAACACTACACAAATCAGAGCGTTTCTCGGATTCTGCAGCTACTATCGATAGTTTATTAAGGACTTTAGCAAGATAGCGAGACCTCTGAACGAAGCGTTAAAGAAGGAGGCCGCTGGCCTATAGAACGAGAAGTGTACAGAGGCTTTCGATCGACTAAAAGAAGCAGTGGCCTCGGCGCTAGTGCTAGCGCACTTTCGACCGGAAAAGACGATCTACTTAGAAACAGACGCATCCGATACAGTAACTATAGGAGTCCTTTCTTAGTATAATAACGCAGACGAGACCCTCTATCCAGTGGCCTTCTTTAGCAAGTCTATAACTAAGGCAGAACGGAACTACGCTATCTACGATAAAGAACTGTTAGCTATTATACAGACTTTCGAGGAGTAGAAGCCAGAGCTTATAGCTAGAAAGAGCACAGTCCAGGTCCTTACGGGCTACTAGTTACTTACCTATTTTATAAAGACGTAGAAGCTATTATACTGCCAAGCTCGGTAGGCTGCCTACTTATCCGGGCTCGATTTCAAGATCACCTACCAACCCGGAGCTTAGAATAGAAAGGCTAATGCGCTGACAAGAAGAGAAGAGAGGACTAGCCGCGCAAAAGAAGATCCGAACATGTTCTAGAAGGTGTTAACCGAACGGATAGTAGACGCCGAGGTGTTGAAAGAAGTAGGGATCTGTACGATAGAGCTGCTAACCGAGGAAGAGACGCTCTACAAGAAAGTGGAACGGCTTAATTAGTAGCAGAAGCTAGGCAAAACCGGCTTAGGGAAGCTAATAGTTCTGGAAGAACTAATTACAGAGGTTATCCAGTTGGTCTACAGTTCTAAAGATGTTGGTTACGCTGGCTTAAAGAAGACAATAGAAGCTGTAAGGACGGTCTACTGGTTTCCGCGAATCTTCGAGCGGATCTACTAGTTTATTGCTAATTGTTACATATACCGAGTCGCGAAGCTACGTTACGGCCTTCCGGCCGGTCTGTTGAAGCCACTTCTAATTCCCGAGAAACTATAGCAGCATATTACAATAGATTTCGTAACCGGCCTGCTAGACTCTAGTAGATATAGCGCTACACTTAAAGTAGTGGATTAGCTAAGCAAAGAACGCTACTTTATCCCCTGCTAAGCGAAGGATAAAGGAACTACTATAGAAGAAACGGCGAGAATGCTAATCCAGTATATATAGAAGCACTATAGCCTACTGGACACTATTACTACGGATAGGAGTCCTCAATTTACTGCCAATGTATAGAAGTCTATCAACCAAGCTCTCGGAATTCGTAGAAAACTCAGCACAGCCGCTTACCCTTAAACCGACAGTTAGTCTAAAGTGGCTAACTGCGAGATAGAGAAATATCTACGAATCTTCTGCAGTTATTATTAAGCAGAGTAGGTTAAGATGTTGCCGATAGCCGAATTCTGCACCAATTTAGCACGATCGGAAGCTACCTTGCTGGCACCGTTCGAGATAACTTATAGTTACCTTCCGAGAATAAGCTTCCAACCGCTAAACAAACCCAGCTCTTCGGAACCTTCTATATACACCGCCACCTCGTCGAAGAGAGTCGCCGCCGCTGCGGCAGAAGCGCTCCGATCTTAGATAGAAGAAGCGATTAAGGTAGCAAAAGAGGCAATGGAATCGGCTTAGAAGAAGATAGTAACTCGAGCTAATAGAAAGCGGTCACCAATAGAATTCAAAGAAGGCTAAAAGGTATAGCTTAATACGCGGAACCTAAGGCTAAAAGGCAACGCCAAGCTCAACCCCCGCTACGTAGGTCCGTTTAAGATAGTAGAAAAGAGGTCGCTAGTAACTTATTGGCTCCAACTACTAAGGTTATTCTGGATCTACGATGTCTTTTATTCGGATCTGCTAAGCTTGGACCCTGACGACGGCCTTCCGGAACAGGGGTTCGCCGAACTCCTACCAATCGAGATAGACAGTAAAGAGGAAGAGTAGGAGGTAGAGGATGTAGTAGATATAAGAAAGATAAGAGGGTCTGTCAAAGCAAGGATCTTGTAGAAAGGATAGCCAGAAGACTATAAATAGTATCCTGTCGAGAATCTCTGAAATTTGGCAGAGCTGCTAAGAGAGTTTTACGTCTGGAACCCGAGGAAGCCGAAGCCTAAGTGGCTTGGAAGTTAATATAGAAGAAGAAAAGCCGCGTCTGCTCTATCGGTATAGAAGCCGATAAAGACGATCGTAGCAATCGCTTCGCTAGAGTCTTTGACTCGGCCACTACCTACTACCGCTTCAACACGACGGTCGACGACGCCGCTCTAAACAAGTAAAGCGGCGTCAGCGCCGCCAGCCCTGCGGTAGGTAAGGTCCTTAGTAGAGAAAGAAAAAGACGAAGAGACAGTACTGCGGACGGATCTATATAGACCTCTGTAGCAGCGTACAGACCGGTTACACTGCAGCTTAGGTAACCGCTAGTTCTGATCAGATAGCACAGATCAGATAGACACTAAGTAAAGACGTTAGATAGCGACGATATAAAAAAAAGAGAGAGAGATAGATAAGTAAGCGGTCGAGGTCGACTGCTGGTAAGGGAGGGGGGTAGTGTTGCAGCGGCAGAAAGGGGTGGGACTAAGTAATAGGGTAGACCCTCGGAATTTCGGCTCGGCCCTTCCGGACCGAGCCGGGCCTAGGCACACCACCCCTAAAGCTCTTACCTACCACTACATAGATTCCTTTCCCTCCTTAGTTCGAGATATAGTTATCAAAAAGGCTTTATTGAATTATATCTGCGTGCCCGGATAAAACGGTTCGTGTCTATTTATTTAGACGATATTCTTATCTACACTAATAGAATAAGAGAGCAGCACACGGACTACATCGAGAGAGTGCTAAATAGGCTCTGCGAGGTTAGGTTAAATGTAGATACAAAGAAGAGCGAATTCTATTAGACCGAAGTTAAATACCTCGGTCTTATCGTTGGAAGAGAAGGAATTTGGATAGACCCCTTAAAGATCGCCGCCGTCGCAGAGTAGAAGTAGCCGAAGTCTGGAAACACTACCCAAATTGGAGCTTTTCTCAGATTCTGTAGCTACTATTAGCGATTTATTAAGGACTTTAGTAAGATAGCAAGACCCCTAAATAAAGCATTAAAGAAGGAGGCTGCTAGCCTATAGAATAAGAAGTGTACAGAGGCTTTTAATTAGCTAAAAGAAGCGGTGGCCTCGGCGCTAGTGCTAGCGCACTTCCGACTGGAAAAGACGATCTACCTAGAGACAAACGCATCTGATACAGTAACCGCAGGAGTCCTTTCTTAATATAATAACGACGACGAGACCCTCTATCTAGTAGCTTTCTTTAGCAACTCGATAAATAAGGCTAAACAGAACTACGCTATCTACGATAAGGAGCTGTTAGCTATTATCTAGGCTTTCGAGGAGTAGAAGCCAGAACTTATAGCTAGAAAGAGCACGGTCTAGGTCCTTACAGACTATTAATCGTTAACCTACTTTATAAAGACGTAGAAGCTCTCGCGCTGCTAAGCTTAGTAGGCTACGTATCTATCTAGGTTCGACTTCAAGATTACCTATCAGTCCAGAGCTCAAAATAGAAAGGCTAACACGTTAACAAGGAGGGAAGGAAAAACCAGCTATGCGAAAGAAGATCCGAACATGTTCCAGAAGGTGTTAACCAAGCGGATAGTAGACGCCGAGGTATTAAAGGAAGCAGGGATCTACGCAGTAGAGCCGCCGACTAAGGAAGAGACGCTCTACGAGAAAGTAGAGCAGCTTAATTAGCAGCAGAAGCTTAGCGAAACTAGCTTAGGAAAGTTGATAGTTCTAGAAGAACTAATTACGGAGGTTATCCAGCTAGTCTATAGTTCTAAAGATGTTGGTTACGCTAGCTTAAAGAAGACGATAGAGGCAGTAAGAACGGTCTACTGGTTTCTGCGCGGATCTTCGAGCAGATCTACTGATTTATCGCTAATTGTTACGTATATCGAGCTGCGAAACTACGTTATAGCCTTCTAGCCGGTCTATTAAAGCTACTTCCAATCCCTAAGAAACTATAGCAATACATTACGATAGATTTCGTAACCGGCCTGCCAGACTCTAATAGATATAATGCTACCCTTTAACGTAGTGGATCGTATAAGCAAGGAACGCTACTTTATCCCCTATTAAGCAAAGGACAAAGGCACTACAGCGGAAGAGACAGCAAGAATGCTAATTCAGTATATATAGAAGTACTACGGCCTGCCGGACACTATTACTACGGATAGGGGTCCTTAATTTACTGCTAATATATAGAAGGCTATTAACCAAGTTCTCGGGATTTGCAGAAAGCTTAGCACAGCCGCTTACCCTTAGACCGACAGTTAGTCGGAAGTAGCCAATCGTAAGATAGAAAAATATCTACGAATCTTCTGCAGTTATTATTAAGGAGAGTAGGTTAAGGTGCTGCCGATAGCCGAATTCTATGCCAATTCGACACAGTTAGAAGCTACCTTACTAACGCCGTTCGAGATAACTTATATTTATCTTCTAAGAATAAGCTTTTAACTGCTAGAAGACCCTAGCCCTTCGGAATCTTCTACCGCTACCTCGTCGAAGAGAGTCGCTGCCGCTACAGCAGAGGCGCTCAGATCTTAAATAGAAGAAGCGATTAGGGTAGCGAAAAAGGCGATAGAATCAGCTTCAAAGAAGATAGTAACTCGAACTAATAGAAAGCAGTTACTAATAGAATTCGAAGAAGGCCAAAAGGTATAGCTTAATACGCAGAACCTAAGGCTAAAAGGAAACGCCAAGCTTAACCCCCGTTACGTAGGTCTGTTTACAATAGTAGAAAAGAGATCGCTAGTAACTTATTAGCTCTAGCTACCAAAGGCGTTCCGGATCTACGATGTTTTCTATTCGGACCTATTAAGCCTAGACCCTAAAGATAGTCTTCTAGAACAGGGGTTCGCTAAACCCCTACTAATCGAGATAGATAGTAAGGAAGAAGAATAGGAGGTAGAAGATATAGTAGATATAAGGAAGATAAGAGGGTCTATCAAAGCGAGGATAAGGGATAGCCAGAAGACTATAAATAGTATCTAGTTAAGAATCTCCGAAACTCGGCAGAGCTGCTAAGAGAGTTTTACGTCTAAAACCCGAAGAAGCCGAGACCTAAGTAGCTCCAAAGTTAATAGCCCTAGAGAAATAGAAGAAGAAGAAGAAGGAAGACTGCGTCCGCTCTATAGGCACGAAAACTAATAGAAACGATCGTAGCGATCGCTTAGCTAGAGTCCTCGGCTCTACTACTACTACTGCTAGCTTTGAGAGTTAGATAATAGCAGTAAAGCTAAGGACGGCGCTACTGCTTCGGCGCGCGCTTTGTAACCGGCTTCGCCTTTGCTAACACTAACTGCCGACTATATCGGACGAATAATAACAGCGAATGTTAGGGGACGCCGCCCCGCAAGGTCCTGTAACTAAACTAGCCGTTGTCCTAAGGATTGCGACTTAGCAGCGCCAGTACGACCCTACCCTCTGTACAGAGGTACTAGCAAGACCCTACCCTCTATACAGAGGAAAATCCTACAACCCTGTATAGAGGGAAAATCCTGCTCCCCTGCCTAGGGAAAAATCTCTGTACCCCCATATAGAGGGAAATCTCTATAGCCCTATATAGAGGGAAATCTCTGTACCCTTATACAGGGAGGAAATTGCTAGCTTGCTTCGTAGGTACAAAATGCACAGTAGCAGACGACGAAGGAACTGCCTATTAGTTCCTTTATATAGATACCTAGCTTTAAGTTTCTAAATCAAGATTCTTAAACATATTATATTAGGAACAAATCTTACTGTCAGTAACTGCAGTAATTTAACAAAGATAGACTACGCTATCCCTATAGATACGACAGATATGTAGGACTACATAAACCGCATATATAAGGATCTGCTAGCATGCAAGACCCAGCTCGAAGAACAAATAGGCTATTAGGCCTCGACGATTTCCTAATAGGAATAGGAGCTCCGACAGCTTAGGGCGTCCGGTTGCGACCCGACCCTAACGACAACAACGAACACGACGGCCTACACTACAGTCCCTAAGAGCAAACTCCCTAACGTTACTACCTACGATAGTAAGGCACCGGCCGAGTACCCCTCCTAGGCTGCCTAGATACGCTCTAAGCTTCTAGTCGACTTAGGAGCATACCCGACCGAGCTTAACAAGGTAGTGTACCTCTTTAGGAGGTTAAAAGGCAGGGCAGCAGCACGAATTCTGCTGTACTACGAAACGGCTATTGCCAACCCAGCAATAGCAACTACGACAATGCTCTAGGCAGCTCTAAACAGGAGCTACAAGGACCTAGACCGCGAAAGCCGAGCCTTGGTACAGGTTAATACTATAAAGCAAGGACGTAAGTCTATATAAGAGTTCCTCGCAGAATTTAACTAGACCCTAGCAGAGGTAGGAGGACTCTAATAGGAGGATAGGGTAAAGGTAACTACCCTAGAAGTTGGGCTTTCTAGAGAGATTATAACAGAGCTAGTAGGCGTAATGCGACTAGCCTCGTACGAGGCGTTCTGTAATCTCCTTAGGATAATCGACAACTAGCAGTGCAGGCTCGGACAGATAAGCTACGCCTACAAGATGCGACAACCCCTCTATTAGCAGCAGGACGCTATAGAATAGGAACCAACGACGACAACGAGAGTAGCGGCAGCCGTTACTGTATAACCAAGGGTCGGCGCTAAGAGGGCGCTATAGGTAGACGCAGCTACCCTTAACAAGAGACGAGCAGAAGGGAGCTGCTACCAGTATAGCCAGATAGGGCACACTGTACAGAATTGCAGGCTTTTGCTAGGAGAAAGACCTATTCTACGTCGTACGAGACAAGTTGGGGTATAACCTAATATTAGGGAAACTATAGATAGAGCGCTAGCAGGGCAAGCTCGACGTCGGACAAGGACGCTTGTACCTAGCAGCAACGAAGCAGAGACTCCGAGATTAAGGGAGGGTTCTACTAGGCAGCAATGCTAAAGCCGAAGTTAACGCTAACGCCGAGGTTAACACTGCGACTATAGACATTAAGAAGGCCTTAGCATCTAAGAAGGTTACAGACCCCTGCTCTAATCCGAGTATACAGATATAATTCAATACAGCTGTTTTAATAACTATATCTCGAACTAGGGAAGGAAAGGAATCTATATAGCAGTAGGTAAGGGCTTTAGGGGTAGGTGTGCCAAGGCCCGGCTCAGTCTAGAAGGTCCGAGCCGAAATTCTAAGAGTCTACCCTATTACTTAGTCCTACCCCTTTCTGCTACTGTAACACTACCCCTCTCCCTATTAGGGGGCGCCGCCTAGCCCAGGTCCTAGACCCGACCTAAGCTAGCCGTTGCCCTAAGGACTGCGACTTAGCGGCGCTAGCACGACCCTACCCTCTGTACGGAAGCACCGACAGGACCCTACTCCTATATAGAGGAAGAACCCTATAGCCCTACACAGAAAGGAACTGCCGCCCCTCTAAATAGAGGGAAAAACTCTGCACTACTATATACAGAGAGAGAACTCCCGATCCTCTGTATAGAGTGTAAACCTTGCATCTCTACACAGAGGGAAATTGCTAGCTTAGCTTTGTAGGTACAAATTGTACAGCAGCAGACGACGAAGGAACTGCCTATTAGTTCCTTTACATAGATACCTAACCTTAAGTTTCTAAACTAAGATTCCTAAGCCCCTTTATTAGGAACTAATCTTACTGTCGGTAACTATAGTAATATAACAAAGATAGACAGCGACATCCCTATAGAACCTACGGCTATGCAGGGGCATATGCACTGCGCGTACGAGGAGCTGCTAGAACACAGGAGGCAGCTCGAGCAGCAAGTAAGCGACTAGGCTGCGATAATTTCCCAACGGGAATAGGAGCTACAACAGCTTAGGGCGTCCGATCGCGATCCGACCCCTACGACGACGAACATAATAGCCTACACCCCGACCCCTAAGAGCAAACTCCCCGACGTTACTACGTACGATAGTAAGGCTCCGGCCGAGTACCCCTCCTAGGCTGTCCAGATACGCTCTAAGCTTCTAGTCGACTTAGGAGCATACCCGACCGAGCTGGACAAGGTAGTTTACCTCTTTAGGAGGTTAAAGGGCAGGGCGGCAGCACGGATTCTGCCGTACTACGAGACGGCTATTGCTAACCTAGCAATAGCTACGACGACGATGCTCTAGGCAGCTCTTAACAAGAGCTACAAGGACCTAGACTGCGAGAGCCGAGCACTCCTATAGGTTAATACGATAAAGCAAGGACGCAAGACCGTACGAGAATTCCTTACAGAATACGACCAGACTCTAGCAGAGGCAGGAGGTCTCTAATAGGAGGACAGGATAAAAATTACCTCTTTAGAGGTAGGCCTCTCTAAGGAGATTATAACAGGACTAGTAGGCGTAATGCGACGAGCCACATACGAGGAATTCTGCGACCTCCTTAGAATAGTCGACGACCAGCAGTGCAGGCTTAGACGGATAAGCTGCGCTTACAAGATAAGACAACCCCTCTAGCGGCAGACGGACGCTATAGACTAGGAACTAACGACGACGAGGGTAGCGGCAGCCGTTACTGTACGGCCAAGGGCCGCTACTAAAAGGGCGCAATAGGTAGACATAGCTACCCTTAACAAGAGGCGAGCAGAAGGGAGCTTCTACAGGTAGAGCAAGATAGGCTATACTGTACGGAATTGCAGGCTCTTGCTAGCAGAGAGACCTAGGGGACGGCCGACTACCGTAAGGGTAGCAACTGCGGCGCCCTAACAAGAGGATTAAGAGTCCTACTTAGACAATAACGAGTCAGGAAAAGAGTAGCCTCTAAGCGAAGGCTCTGCTAGAGGCGTATATAAGATAGATTGCCAAATCAAAGCACTACTTAGCTATCTTTTAAGAGCAACTACATAACGACTACGCCGTTTATCGTACGGCCAACGTTAAACAGGTCCGCAATGGCGCGGACATTAATTAACACAGGATGTTTAGTATACAGAGTAATTAGCGAAGACTTCGTGTAGAGACACTATATTAAGACGACCCCTACTGTACCTGTACGCATGTTGGGCATTACTAGGAGGGGACCGGGCATTACCTATATAGTAAAAGTAACGATAGAGATACAGGGACACTATAAGCAGGACTTATACCTCTATGTCGTACAGGACAAGTTAGGGTATAACCTAATACTAGGGAAGCTATAGATAGAGCGCTAGAGGGGCAAGCTAGACGTTGGAAGAGGACGGCTGTACCTGGCAGCGACAAAGCAGAGGCTCCGAGACCAAGGGAAGGCTCCGCAGGGTAACAATGCTAAGGCCAAAATCAACACGGCGACGGCGGACATTAAGAAGGCATTGGCACCTAAGAAAGTAACGGACCCCTATACGAAGCTCCTAAGGGAATATGCTGGATACCTAGACCTCTTCGAGCCAAAGTCGGCCTTAAAACTGCCGCTACACCGAGGAGAAGGGATCAACTACGACATCTAGCTAGAGCCCCGTCTAGATAGGAGCCTGCCTAAGGTACTGTACGGACTGCTATACAGAATGTCCTCTAGAGAACTCTTAGTACTGCGCAAGACACTAGACGACCTGCTTGCCAAAGGTTTTATTTAGGGAAGTACCTCGTCCGCGGGAGCCCTAGTGCTGTTTGTTTATAAGAAGGGGAAGGCCGGCTTGCGTTTCTGCGTAGACTACAGAGGCATTAACGCGATTACCAAGAAGGACTGGTACCCCCTACCCCTTATTAAGGAGACTCTCGGACGGATTAGCAAGGCAAAGTAGTTTACTAAGCTTAACGTAGTCTTAGCCTTCTATAAGATACGGATTAAGGAAGGCTGTAAATAGATAACCGCCTTCTATACGAGATATAGTCTTTTTAAGTAGCTTGTTACCTCCTTTAGCCTTGCTAACGCACTAGCAACCTTCTAAAGGTACATTAACAAGTCCCTATAAGGGTTACTAGACGACATCTGCTCGGCATACCTCGACGACACCCTGGTTTTTACAGACAGAACCTATGCAGATTACGTACAAGACGTCAAGAAGGTGCTGGATTAACTGTAGCAGGCTGGCTTGTACCTCGACATCGACAAATATAAATTCGGTGTCTAGTGTACGAAATACCTAGGGTTTATTATTAAGGCAGGGAAAGGCATTAGCATAGATAGGAAGAAGATTAATGCTATTAAGCAATAGAAGCCGCCTACGAACGTTAAGGGCGTACGGAAATTTCTTAGGTTTGCCAACTTCTACCGCTAGTTTATACAGAACTACTTAAAGATCGTACGTCCCCTAGTCGAGCTAACATACAAGGACAAGCAGTTTAAGTAGACGGACGAGTGCAATAGGAGCTTCAACAAGCTAAAGGAGCTCTTTACTACAGGACCAACGCTTGCCGCCTTCGACCTAGAGCGTACGACGAAACTAGAAACCGACTCCTCGGGGAATTGCATTGGAGGTATCCTGTCGCAGGTAGGCTTAGACGGACTCCTGCACCCCTACGCGTATTTCTCTAAGAAGAACTCCCTAGCTAAATGCAACTACCCTATCTACGACAAGGAATTGCTAGCGGTCGTACAGTGTTGCAAAGCGTAGGATAGAGAACTCCGCTTAGTGCCTAAGTTCCTCGCCCTAACTAACTACAAGAATCTGGAGTACTTTACGCAGCCCTAGAAGCTGTCTAAGAGGCACGTACGATAGGCAATGTACCTAAGCCGGCTTAATATAAGACTCTAGTATCGCAAGGGTAAGGACAACAGCAGGGCCAACGCGTTATCTAGGCAGGACTAGGACATGCTAACGACGTACGAGGACGACCGTTTAAAGTTACGAACATTCCAGATGTTTAAGGAGGAGCCAGGCGAGGAGACTATCCGCCTAGCATCGACACACCTATAGGAACCCTAACTGCAAGTATAGGAAGAGGCAGTAGAGAAGGACGAGGTATACTAAGGGGCCCGTACAGCGATCTAAGGAGGACAGCGGAGGCTCCCTACAGAGCTCTATCTTAAGGTATCGGCAGCAGAGTGCTCGGTAGACGAGGAGACCAACCTAAAGTTTAGGAATCGGATTTAGGTCCCAGCAGACGAGAAGCTCCGTACGAGCCTAATACAACGGGCGCGCACGATTCTATAGCTACTAGGCACCTAGGGCATAAGGAGACGTACAGCATTGTTGCTAGGGATTACTACTAGCCGGCGATAGCGAAGGACATCCGCAGGTTCGTACAGAACTGCGATGTATATAGACAGACGAAGCCCTAGCAGGAGCTAAAGCATAGGCTACTAAAACCCCTGCCGATCCCGGACCAGCCCTAGCAAGACCTAACAGTGGACTTTATTATAGACCTGCCTAAGAGCGACGGACAGCGGAACATTATAGTAGTTACAGACAAGCTAACAAAGGGGGTAATACTAGAGAGAATAGACTCTATTACGGCTAAGGACACTGCCTAGGCATTTATACGGACGACGTTTAGCAAACACAGTTTCCCTAGGTCAATTGTATCGGACTAGGGTACACAGTTTACGAGCCAGCTCTAGGCAAGGGTCTGCCAGTTGCTAAAAGTAGAACGTTGCCTGTTAACTGCATAGCACCCGCAGACAGACGGAGCAACAGAGAGGGTCAATTTGACGTTGGAAGCGTACCTCCGAGCGTACGTCGACTATAACCAGACGAACTGGAACTGTCTTCTCCCTATAGCGGAGCTAGCTATTAACAGCCGTATAGCTAACGCTACAGGGTTGTCCCTCTTCTTTATAGCCTATAGATATAACCACTCCCTGCTCCTACCGACCCTAAGTAGTAATACGCCGCGCCCTGTACGATCCCCAATTTAGCAGGGAGAAGCTATCGTATAGACGATTACGAACGCTTATTAATAGGCGAAGGCGAGCCTAGCTATAGCTTAACAGAATGCGGAAGAGCAGGCTAACAAGGGACGGCAGGCTGCACTAAGGTACGAGGCAGGGGATAAGGTCTAGCTAGACTAGCGAAACATCTGTACAGACCGGCTAAGCAAGAAGCTGGATTAGAAGAACCGGAAATTTACAGTAGTCCGACTAGTAGGAACATATGCTGTATAGCTCGACACTCCCCTAGGGATTTATCCAGTCTTCTACGTAGACCTCGTACGGCCGGCAAACACGGACCCCCCTGCTGCACCAGATAATAGACGACGCGCGCCCACTAGCGATTATAACTAAGGGCCAGGAAGAATACGAGGTAGAAGGAATCCTTAAGAGCTAAAGGAAGCAGGGGAAGGTAGAGTACCTAGTAAAATAGAAAGGATAGGCAGACCCTACGTAGGAACTGTACGAAGCCCTACAGGACACAACTGCACTGGACAGGTAGGAGGAGAACCATCTCCCTGCCCAGTTACAGTAACACTGCGCCGTACAGCAAAAAGGGGGCATAATCTACCCTAAGGACAGGGTAGCCGCTAGCAACTTAGGTTGTTAAAGGATCGAGAATTACGACGTAGGGCACTATAGAATCCTACTAACACGACATCGTACGACACTGTACAGAAGAAGGGCTAGAGGAAGGGAACAGCCAGAAAACAGAAGGGACGGAAAGTAGAAGTAAGAGGGGTTAAGAGCGACACTGTCTAAAAACTTTTACATGCTGCCTTAAGGTAGCCTACCAGCCACTACCCCTAGGACCTAGGGCAACCAACTCTATACCTATAACCTTAATTACCTCCTAGACGGAAGGGGCCCTAGCGCTAGGAAAAGTAGAAGGGTAGCTTAGCAACACCCTGCTACTAGTTAATATAACACCTAAGATGTTAGCGTAGACCGCACAGAGGACAGAAACCTGTACGAACTGGAAGCGAGGCTGCTAGTCGAATTGAGCACCCTACTACTAGAGGTAGAAATAGGAGGAGACCCTAGCTAGATAAGCGGAGGGAGAGCCAGCGACTACGAGGAAGCTACAATAAGCACAGCCGGATAGGGCGGGTAGCATAGTAGTAGTAACTGGTAGTAGCTAATAGATAGTAGTTAGTAGTAGTAATAGTAGTAGTAGTGGACGGCCGGGCAGACGGGTAGCAGGTAGAGAATAAAGAAGAAAGAGAAGAAGAGAGAGGGAGAAAAGGGAAGGGGTTTATATACAGGGTAGTAGCAGCCTGCCTTATAGGGCAATAACAACTAGGAGCTGCCACAACTGTATAAAGAAGGACAAACGAGGCAACTACGACCTAAGGCCTGCATAAGCGACGGCCTACTAGACGACCGGACGGAGGCAGGGAACATCTACCTAGAAGTAAAACTCCAGACGACGACTAAGGGACAGGGACAGTGCCAAATAACCCGGTAGCGCCGGACCGTACGGTCGGGACGTAGAGTAAATAGCTAGGGCTCGAGGGTAGGAGGAGAAGGAGCAGACGGGACCGAGCACCTCCTGCACCTTTATAACTGCTTACAGGCCTCCTTAGCCTTAGACTCGGCTTCGCTAAATTAGCAGGCGGAACCGACTAAGGTTAGGTAGAAGCGATCCAGTACTACCTGCCTTCCCTGCCTGCGGACCTAGGAGGATAGGTCCAAGGTTAAACTAGCAGAGAGAGAGGTTAACAGTAAAGTGCCTAGGCAAGGACGGGAAAGCGCTACCTAGCAAAGGAACACTAGGAGCTAAGGGTGTTCGGCATGCTGCTGTACGAAAAGGGCACTACGAGAAGGGGGGGGGGTATTGTTAGGAGGCGCTGCCTAGCCTAGGTCCTAGACCCGACCTAAGCCAGCTGTCGCCCTAAGGACTGCGACTTAGTAGCGCCAGCACGACCCTACCCTCTGTACGGAAGCACCGACAGGACCCTACTCCTATATAGAGGAAGAACCCTATAGCCCTATATAGAGGGGAACTGCCGCCCCTCTAAACGGAGGGAAAACTCTGCACTACCGTACAGAGGGAGAACTCCTAATCCTCTGTACAGAGTGTAAACCTTGCATCCCTACACAGAGGGAAATTGCTAGCTTGGCTTTGTAGATACAAATTGTATAGCAGCAGACGACGAAGGAACTGCCTATTAGTTCCTTTATATAGATACCTAACCTTAAGTTTCTAAACTAAGATTCTTGAGCCCTTACACTCCCTTATTAGCAGTCGACCTCGACCGCTTACTTAGTGCTCTCTTTCTTCTTTTTTTTTGATTTACCTTCTTCTTCTTCCGCTTCTGCTGCATTATCTTTTTCTTCTATCTTATTCGCGGTTCTTTCTACGGAAAACCCTTCTTAACATTAACGTTACTTCTTTGTTTCTTCTATCTTAAAAACATCGTTCCTTCGTCGTCTTCTTTTTCTTCTTATATCGTCGCTATCTAAAGTCCTTCGGATAGTGTCTATCTAATTAGAGCTATCTAATCTAAGCTGGCAGCTATCTAAGCTGCGGCGTAGTTGGCCTGTGCACTGCTACGGAGGTCTATATAGATCTATCTGCAGCGTGCTATTTCTTCTTCTTTTTTTTCTTTACTAAGGCTTTAAGCGCTACCGAAAAGCCGCTTTGTTTGCGTTGGCTTCGTACTGATAGAGCAGACGCGGTTTTTCTTCTTCTTCCTTTAGAACTATTATTTTCTAAGCTACTTAGGCCTCGGCTTCTTCGGATTCCGTGTATAAAACTCCTTTAGCAGCTCTACCGAATTTCGGAGATTCTCGACTGGATACTATTTATAGTCTTCTAGCTATTCCTTCTATAAGATCCTTGCTTTGATAGACCCTCTTATCTTTCTTATATCTACTATATCTTCTACCTCCTATTCTTCTTCTCTACTATCTATCTCGATTAGCAGGGGTTTAGCGAACTCCTAATCCGGAAGACCGTCTTTTAGGGTCCAGACTTAGCAGATCCGAATAGAAGACATCGTAGATCTAGAACAATTTCGGTAGTTAGAGCCGATAAGTTACCAGCGACCTCTTTTCCACTATCTTAAACGGACCTACGTAGTAGGGGTTAAGCTTGGCGTTGCCTTTTAGCCTTAGGTTCCGCGTGTTAAGCTATACCTTTTAGCTTTCTTCAAATTCTATCGGTAACCGCTTTCTATTAGCTCGAGTTACTATCTTCTTCTAGGCCGATTCCATTGCCTCTTTCGCTACCCGGATCGTCTCTTCTATCTGAGATTTGAGCGCTTCTACCGCCGCGGCGGCGACTCTCTTAAACGAGGTAGCAGTAGAAGGTTTCGAAGAGCTAGGCGGCTAAAAACTTATTCTTAGAAGATAGCTATAAGTTATTTCGAACGGCGCTAGTAAGGTGGCCTCGGACTGTGCCGAATTGGCGCAGAATTCGGCTATCGGCAATACCTTAACCTACTCTGCTTAATAATAGCTATAGAAGATTCGTAGATATTTCTCTATCTTGCAGTTAGCTACTTTAGACTGGCCGTCGGTCTAGGGGTAAGCGGCTATGCTAAGCTTTCTGCGAATTCCGAGAACTTAGTTAATAGCCTTCTATACGTCCGGGGTGAATTAAGGACCCCTATCCGTAGTGATAGTGTTTAGTAGACTATAGTGCTTCTATATATGCTAAATTAGCATTCTCGCCGTCTCTTCTATAGTAGTTCCTTTATCCTTCGCTTAGTAGGAGATAAAGTGTCGTTCCTTGCTTAAGCGATCCACTACGTTAAGGGTAGCGTTCTATCTATCGGAATCCGGGAGGCCAGTTACGAAATCTATTGTAATGTACTGCTACGGTTTCCTCGGGGATTGGAGGTGGCTTTAATAGGCTAGCTAGAAGGCTATACTGTAGTTTCGCAGCTCGAAATACGTAACAGTTAGCGATCTACCGGTTTCCTGCGAATCTTCGAGCAGATCCAACCGGTTTATCGCTAACTGTTACGTATTTTCGAGCTGCGAAACTACAGTATAGCCTTCTAGCTAGCCTATTAAAAGCCACCTCCAATCCCCGAGGAACCGTAGCAGTACATTACAATAGATTTCGTAACTGGCCTCCCGGATTCCGATAGATAGAACGCTACCCTTAACGTAGTGGATCGCTTAAGCAAGGAACGACACTTTATCTCCTACTAAGCGAAGGATAAAGGAACTACTATAGAAGAGACGGCGAGAATGCTAATTTAGCATATATAGAAGCACTATAGTCTACTAAACACTATCACTACGGATAGGGGTCCTTAATTCACCCCGGACGTATAGAAGGCTATTAACTAAGTTCTCGGAATTCGCAGAAAGCTTAGCATAGCCGCTTACCCCTAGACCGACGGGCCAGTCTAAAGTAGCTAACTGCAAGATAGAGAAATATCTACGAATCTTCTATAGCTATTATTAAGCAGAGTAGGTTAAGGTATTGCCGATAGCCGAATTCTGCGCCAATTCGGCACAGTCCGAGGCCACCTTACTAGCGCCGTTCGAAATAACTTATAGCTATCTTCTAAGAATAAGTTTTTAGCCGCCTAGCTCTTCGAAACCTTCTACTGCTACCTCGTTTAAGAGAGTCGCCGCCGCGGCGGTAGAAGCGCTCAAATCTCAGATAGAAGAGACGATCCGGGTAGCGAAAGAGGCAATGGAATCGGCCTAGAAGAAGATAGTAACTCGAGCTAATAGAAAGCGGTTACCGATAGAATTTGAAGAAAGCTAAAAGGTATAGCTTAACACGCGGAACCTAAGGCTAAAAGGCAACGCCAAGCTTAACCCCTACTACGTAGGTCCGTTTAAGATAGTGGAAAAGAGGTCGCTGGTAACTTATCGGCTCTAACTACCGAAATTGTTCTAGATCTACGATGTCTTCTATTCGGATCTGCTAAGTCTGGACCCTAAAGACGGTCTTCCGGATTAGGAGTTCGCTAAACCCCTGCTAATCGAGATAGATAGTAGAGAAGAAGAATAGGAGGTAGAAGATATAGTAGATATAAGAAAGATAAGAGGGTCTATCAAAGCAAGGATCTTATAGAAGGAATAGCTAGAAGACTATAAATAGTATCCAGTCGAGAATCTCCGAAATTCGGTAGAGCTGCTAAAGGAGTTTTATACACGGAATCCGAAGAAGCCGAGGCCTAAGTAGCTTAGAAAATAATAGTTCTAAAGGAAGAAGAAGAAAAACCGCGTCTGCTCTATCAGTACGAAGCCAACGCAAACAAAGCGGCTTTTCGGTAGCGCTTAAAGCCTTAGTAAAGAAGAAAAAGAAGAAGAAATAGCACGCTGCAGATAGATCTATATAGACCTCCGTAGCAGTGCACAGGCCAACTACGCCGCAGCTTAGATAGCTGCCAGCTTAGATTAGATAGCTCTAATTAGATAGACACTATCCGAAGGACTTTAGATAGCGACGATATAAGAAGAAAAAGAAGACGACGAAGGAACGATGTTTTTAAGATAGAAGAAACAAAGAAGTAACGTTAATGTTAAGAAGGGTTTTCCGTAGAAAGAACCGCGAATAAGATAGAAGAAAAAGATAATGCAGCAGAAGCGGAAGAAGAAGAAGGTAAATCAAAAAAAAAGAAGAAAGAGAGCACTAAGTAAGCGGTCGAGGTCGACTGCTAATAAGGGAGTGTAAGGGCTCAAGAATCTTAGTTTAGAAACTTAAGGTTAGGTATCTATATAAAGGAACTAATAGGCAGTTCCTTCGTCGTCTGCTGCTATACAATTTGTATCTACAAAGCCAAGCTAGCAATTTCCCTCTGTGTAGGGATGCAAGGTTTACACTCTGTACAGAGGATTAGGAGTTCTCCCTCTGTACGGTAGTGCAGAGTTTTCCCTCCGTTTAGAGGGGCGGCAGTTCCCCTCTATATAGGGCTATAGGGTTCTTCCTCTATATAGGAGTAGGGTCCTGTCGGTGCTTCCGTACAGAGGGTAGGGTCGTGCTGGCGCTACTAAGTCGCAGTCCTTAGGGCGACAGCTGGCTTAGGTCGGGTCTAGGACCTAGGCTAGGCAGCGCCTCCTAACAATACCCCCCCCCCTTCTCGTAGTGCCCTTTTCGTACAGCAGCATGCCGAACACCCTTAGCTCCTAGTGTTCCTTTGCTAGGTAGCGCTTTCCCGTCCTTGCCTAGGCACTTTACTGTTAACCTCTCTCTCTGCTAGTTTAACCTTGGACCTATCCTCCTAGGTCCGCAGGCAGGGAAGGCAGGTAGTACTGGATCGCTTCTACCTAACCTTAGTCGGTTCCGCCTGCTAATTTAGCGAAGCCGAGTCTAAGGCTAAGGAGGCCTGTAAGCAGTTATAAAGGTGCAGGAGGTGCTCGGTCCCGTCTGCTCCTTCTCCTCCTACCCTCGAGCCCTAGCTATTTACTCTACGTCCCCCGACCGTACGGTCCGGCGCTACCGGGTTATTTGGCACTGTCCCTGTCCCTTAGTCGTCGTCTGGAGTTTTACTTCTAGGTAGATGTTCCTGCCTCCGTCCGGTCGTCTAGTAGGCCGTCGCTTATGCAGGCCTTAGGTCGTAGTTGCCTCGTTTGTCCTTCTTTATACAGTTGTGGCAGCTCCTAGTTGTTATTGCCCTATAAGGCAGGCTGCTACTACCCTGTATATAAACCCCTTCCCTTTTCTCCCTCTCTCTTCTTCTCTTTCTTCTTTATTCTCTACCTGCTACCCGTCTGCCCGGCCGTCCACTACTACTACTATTACTACTACTAACTACTATCTATTAGCTACTACCAGTTACTACTACTATGCTACCCGCCCTATCCGGCTGTGCTTATTGTAGCTTCCTCGTAGTCGCTGGCTCTCCCTCCGCTTATCTAGCTAGGGTCTCCTCCTATTTCTACCTCTAGTAGTAGGGTGCTCAATTCGACTAGCAGCCTCGCTTCCAGTTCGTACAGGTTTCTGTCCTCTGTGCGGTCTACGCTAACATCTTAGGTGTTATATTAACTAGTAGCAGGGTGTTGCTAAGCTACCCTTCTACTTTTCCTAGCGCTAGGGCCCCTTCCGTCTAGGAGGTAATTAAGGTTATAGGTATAGAGTTGGTTGCCCTAGGTCCTAGGGGTAGTGGCTGGTAGGCTACCTTAAGGCAGCATGTAAAAGTTTTTAGACAGTGTCGCTCTTAACCCCTCTTACTTCTACTTTCCGTCCCTTCTGTTTTCTGGCTGTTCCCTTCCTCTAGCCCTTCTTCTGTACAGTGTCGTACGATGTCGTGTTAGTAGGATTCTATAGTGCCCTACGTCGTAATTCTCGATCCTTTAACAACCTAAGTTGCTAGCGGCTACCCTGTCCTTAGGGTAGATTATGCCCCCTTTTTGCTGTACGGCGCAGTGTTACTGTAACTGGGCAGGGAGATGGTTCTCCTCCTACCTGTCCAGTGCAGTTGTGTCCTGTAGGGCTTCGTACAGTTCCTACGTAGGGTCTGCCTATCCTTTCTATTTTACTAGGTACTCTACCTTCCCCTGCTTCCTTTAGCTCTTAAGGATTCCTTCTACCTCGTATTCTTCCTGGCCCTTAGTTATAATCGCTAGTGGGCGCGCGTCGTCTATTATCTGGTGCAGCAGGGGGTCCGTGTTTGCCGGCCGTACGAGGTCTACGTAGAAGACTGGATAAATCCCTAGGGGAGTGTCGAGCTATACAGCATATGTTCCTACTAGTCGGACTACTGTAAATTTCCGGTTCTTCTAATCCAGCTTCTTGCTTAGCCGGTCTGTACAGATGTTTCGCTAGTCTAGCTAGACCTTATCCCCTGCCTCGTACCTTAGTGCAGCCTGCCGTCCCTTGTTAGCCTGCTCTTCCGCATTCTGTTAAGCTATAGCTAGGCTCGCCTTCGCCTATTAATAAGCGTTCGTAATCGTCTATACGATAGCTTCTCCCTGCTAAATTGGGGATCGTACAGGGCGCGGCGTATTACTACTTAGGGTCGGTAGGAGCAGGGAGTGGTTATATCTATAGGCTATAAAGAAGAGGGGACAACCCTGTAGCGTTAGCTATACGGCTGTTAATAGCTAGCTCCGCTATAGGGAGAAGACAGTTCCAGTTCGTCTGGTTATAGTCGACGTACGCTCGGAGGTACGCTTCCAACGTCAAATTGACCCTCTCTGTTGCTCCGTCTGTCTGCGGGTGCTATGCAGTTAACAGGCAACGTTTCTACTTTTAGCAACTGGCAGACCCTTGCCTAGAGCTGGCTCGTAAACTGTGTACCCTAGTCCGATACAATTGACCTAGGGAAACTGTGTTTGCTAAACGTCGTCCGTATAAATGCCTAGGCAGTGTCCTTAGCCGTAATAGAGTCTATTCTCTCTAGTATTACCCCCTTTGTTAGCTTGTCTGTAACTACTATAATGTTCCGCTGTCCGTCGCTCTTAGGCAGGTCTATAATAAAGTCCACTGTTAGGTCTTGCTAGGGCTGGTCCGGGATCGGCAGGGGTTTTAGTAGCCTATGCTTTAGCTCCTGCTAGGGCTTCGTCTGTCTATATACATCGCAGTTCTGTACGAACCTGCGGATGTCCTTCGCTATCGCCGGCTAGTAGTAATCCCTAGCAACAATGCTGTACGTCTCCTTATGCCCTAGGTGCCTAGTAGCTATAGAATCGTGCGCCCGTTGTATTAGGCTCGTACGGAGCTTCTCGTCTGCTGGGACCTAAATCCGATTCCTAAACTTTAGGTTGGTCTCCTCGTCTACCGAGCACTCTGCTGCCGATACCTTAAGATAGAGCTCTGTAGGGAGCCTCCGCTGTCCTCCTTAGATCGCTGTACGGGCCCCTTAGTATACCTCGTCCTTCTCTACTGCCTCTTCCTATACTTGCAGTTAGGGTTCCTATAGGTGTGTCGATGCTAGGCGGATAGTCTCCTCGCCTGGCTCCTCCTTAAACATCTGGAATGTTCGTAACTTTAAACGGTCGTCCTCGTACGTCGTTAGCATGTCCTAGTCCTGCCTAGATAACGCGTTGGCCCTGCTGTTGTCCTTACCCTTGCGATACTAGAGTCTTATATTAAGCCGGCTTAGGTACATTGCCTATCGTACGTGCCTCTTAGACAGCTTCTAGGGCTGCGTAAAGTACTCCAGATTCTTGTAGTTAGTTAGGGCGAGGAACTTAGGCACTAAGCGGAGTTCTCTATCCTACGCTTTGCAACACTGTACGACCGCTAGCAATTCCTTGTCGTAGATAGGGTAGTTGCATTTAGCTAGGGAGTTCTTCTTAGAGAAATACGCGTAGGGGTGCAGGAGTCCGTCTAAGCCTACCTGCGACAGGATACCTCCAATGCAATTCCCCGAGGAGTCGGTTTCTAGTTTCGTCGTACGCTCTAGGTCGAAGGCGGCAAGCGTTGGTCCTGTAGTAAAGAGCTCCTTTAGCTTGTTGAAGCTCCTATTGCACTCGTCCGTCTACTTAAACTGCTTGTCCTTGTATGTTAGCTCGACTAGGGGACGTACGATCTTTAAGTAGTTCTGTATAAACTAGCGGTAGAAGTTGGCAAACCTAAGAAATTTCCGTACGCCCTTAACGTTCGTAGGCGGCTTCTATTGCTTAATAGCATTAATCTTCTTCCTATCTATGCTAATGCCTTTCCCTGCCTTAATAATAAACCCTAGGTATTTCGTACACTAGACACCGAATTTATATTTGTCGATGTCGAGGTACAAGCCAGCCTGCTACAGTTAATCCAGCACCTTCTTGACGTCTTGTACGTAATCTGCATAGGTTCTGTCTGTAAAAAACCAGGGTGTCGTCGAGGTATGCCGAGCAGATGTCGTCTAGTAACCCTTATAGGGACTTGTTAATGTACCTTTAGAAGGTTGCTAGTGCGTTAGCAAGGCTAAAGGAGGTAACAAGCTACTTAAAAAGACTATATCTCGTATAGAAGGCGGTTATCTATTTACAGCCTTCCTTAATCCGTATCTTATAGAAGGCTAAGACTACGTTAAGCTTAGTAAACTACTTTGCCTTGCTAATCCGTCCGAGAGTCTCCTTAATAAGGGGTAGGGGGTACCAGTCCTTCTTGGTAATCGCGTTAATGCCTCTGTAGTCTACGCAGAAACGCAAGCCGGCCTTCCCCTTCTTATAAACAAACAGCACTAGGGCTCCCGCGGACGAGGTACTTCCCTAAATAAAACCTTTGGCAAGCAGGTCGTCTAGTGTCTTGCGCAGTACTAAGAGTTCTCTAGAGGACATTCTGTATAGCAGTCCGTACAGTACCTTAGGCAGGCTCCTATCTAGACGGGGCTCTAGCTAGATGTCGTAGTTGATCCCTTCTCCTCGGTGTAGCGGCAGTTTTAAGGCCGACTTTGGCTCGAAGAGGTCTAGGTATCCAGCATATTCCCTTAGGAGCTTCGTATAGGGGTCCGTTACTTTCTTAGGTGCCAATGCCTTCTTAATGTCCGCCGTCGCCGTGTTGATTTTGGCCTTAGCATTGTTACCCTGCGGAGCCTTCCCTTGGTCTCGGAGCCTCTGCTTTGTCGCTGCCAGGTACAGCCGTCCTCTTCCAACGTCTAGCTTGCCCCTCTAGCGCTCTATCTATAGCTTCCCTAGTATTAGGTTATACCCTAACTTGTCCTGTACGACATAGAGGTATAAGTCCTGCTTATAGTGTCCCTGTATCTCTATCGTTACTTTTACTATATAGGTAATGCCCGGTCCCCTCCTAGTAATGCCCAACATGCGTACAGGTACAGTAGGGGTCGTCTTAATATAGTGTCTCTACACGAAGTCTTCGCTAATTACTCTGTATACTAAACATCCTGTGTTAATTAATGTCCGCGCCATTGCGGACCTGTTTAACGTTGGCCGTACGATAAACGGCGTAGTCGTTATGTAGTTGCTCTTAAAAGATAGCTAAGTAGTGCTTTGATTTGGCAATCTATCTTATATACGCCTCTAGCAGAGCCTTCGCTTAGAGGCTACTCTTTTCCTGACTCGTTATTGTCTAAGTAGGACTCTTAATCCTCTTGTTAGGGCGCCGCAGTTGCTACCCTTACGGTAGTCGGCCGTCCCCTAGGTCTCTCTGCTAGCAAGAGCCTGCAATTCCGTACAGTATAGCCTATCTTGCTCTACCTGTAGAAGCTCCCTTCTGCTCGCCTCTTGTTAAGGGTAGCTATGTCTACCTATTGCGCCCTTTTAGTAGCGGCCCTTGGCCGTACAGTAACGGCTGCCGCTACCCTCGTCGTCGTTAGTTCCTAGTCTATAGCGTCCGTCTGCCGCTAGAGGGGTTGTCTTATCTTGTAAGCGCAGCTTATCCGTCTAAGCCTGCACTGCTGGTCGTCGACTATTCTAAGGAGGTCGCAGAATTCCTCGTATGTGGCTCGTCGCATTACGCCTACTAGTCCTGTTATAATCTCCTTAGAGAGGCCTACCTCTAAAGAGGTAATTTTTATCCTGTCCTCCTATTATTAGACCTCCTGCCTCTGCTAGAGTCTGGTCGTATTCTGTAAGGAATTCTCGTACGGTCTTGCGTCCTTGCTTTATCGTATTAACCTATAGGAGTGCTCGGCTCTCGCAGTCTAGGTCCTTGTAGCTCTTGTTAAGAGCTGCCTAGAGCATCGTCGTCGTAGCTATTGCTAGGTTAGCAATAGCCGTCTCGTAGTACGGCAGAATCCGTGCTGCCGCCCTGCCCTTTAACCTCCTAAAGAGGTAAACTACCTTGTCCAGCTCGGTCGGGTATGCTCCTAAGTCGACTAGAAGCTTAGAGCGTATCTGGACAGCCTAGGAGGGGTACTCGGCCGGAGCCTTACTATCGTACGTAGTAACGTCGGGGAGTTTGCTCTTAGGGGTCGGGGTGTAGGCTATTATGTTCGTCGTCGTAGGGGTCGGATCGCGATCGGACGCCCTAAGCTGTTGTAGCTCCTATTCCCGTTGGGAAATTATCGCAGCCTAGTCGCTTACTTGCTGCTCGAGCTGCCCTCCTGTGTTCTAGCAGCTCCTCGTACGCGCAGTGCATATGCCCCTGCATAGCCGTAGGTTCTATAGGGATGTCGCTGTCTATCTTTGTTATATTACTATAGTTACCGACAGTAAGATTAGTTCCTAATAAAGGGGCTTAGGAATCTTAGTTTAGAAACTTAAGGTTAGGTATCTATGTAAAGGAACTAATAGGCAGTTCCTTCGTCGTCTGCTGCTGTACAATTTGTACCTACAAAGCTAAGCTAGCAATTTCCCTCTGTGTAGAGATGCAAGGTTTACACTCTATACAGAGGATCGGGAGTTCTCTCTCTGTATAGTAGTGCAGAGTTTTCCCTCTATTTAGAGGGGCGGCAGTTCCTTTCTGTGTAGGGCTATAGGGTTCTTCCTCTATATAGGAGTAGGGTCCTGTCGGTGCTTCCGTACAGAGGGTAGGGTCGTGCTAGCGCCGCTAAGTCGCAGTCCTTAGGGCAACGGCTAGCTTAGGTCGGGTCTAGGACCTGGGCTAGGCGGCGCCCCCTAATAGGGAGAGGGGTAGTGTTACAGTAGCAGAAAGGGGTAGGACTAAGTAATAGGGTAGACTCTTAGAATTTCGGCTCGGACCTTCTAGACTGAGCCGGGCCTTGGCACACCTACCCCTAAAGCCCTTACCTACTGCTATATAGATTCCTTTCCTTCCCTAGTTCGAGATATAGTTATTAAAACAGCTGTATTGAATTATATCTGTATACTCGGATTAGAGCAGGGGTCTGTAAACCTTCTTAGATGCTAAGGCCTTCTTAATGTCTATAGTCGCAGTGTTAACCTCGGCGTTAGCGTTAACTTCGGCTTTTAGCATTGCTGCCTAGTAGAACCCTCCCTTAATCTCGGAGTCTCTGCTTCGTTGCTGCTAGGTACAAGCGTCCTTGTCCGACGTCGAGCTTGCCCTGCTAGCGCTCTATCTATAGTTTCCCTAATATTAGGTTATACCCCAACTTGTCTCGTACGACGTAGAATAGGTCTTTCTCCTAGCAAAAGCCTGCAATTCTGTACAGTGTGCCCTATCTGGCTATACTGGTAGCAGCTCCCTTCTGCTCGTCTCTTGTTAAGGGTAGCTGCGTCTACCTATAGCGCCCTCTTAGCGCCGACCCTTGGTTATACAGTAACGGCTGCCGCTACTCTCGTTTGTCGTCGTTGGTTCCTATTCTATAGCGTCCTGCTGCTAATAGAGGGGTTGTCGCATCTTGTAGGCGTAGCTTATCTGTCCGAGCCTGCACTGCTAGTTGTCGATTATCCTAAGGAGATTACAGAACGCCTCGTACGAGGCTAGTCGCATTACGCCTACTAGCTCTGTTATAATCTCTCTAGAAAGCCCAACTTCTAGGGTAGTTACCTTTACCCTATCCTCCTATTAGAGTCCTCCTACCTCTGCTAGGGTCTAGTTAAATTCTGCGAGGAACTCTTATATAGACTTACGTCCTTGCTTTTTATAGTATTAACCTGTACCAAGGCTCGGCTTTCGCGGTCTAGGTCCTTGTAGCTCCTGTTTAGAGCTGCCTAGAGCATTGTCGTAGTTGCTATTGCTGGGTTGGCAATAGCCGTTTCGTAGTACAGCAGAATTCGTGCTGCTGCCCTGCCTTTTAACCTCCTAAAGAGGTACACTACCTTGTTAAGCTCGGTCGGGTATGCTCCTAAGTCGACTAGAAGCTTAGAGCGTATCTAGGCAGCCTAGGAGGGGTACTCGGCCGGTGCCTTACTATCGTAGGTAGTAACGTTAGGGAGTTTGCTCTTAGGGACTGTAGTGTAGGCCGTCGTGTTCGTTGTTGTCGTTAGGGTCGGGTCGCAACCGGACGCCCTAAGCTGTCGGAGCTCCTATTCCTATTAGGAAATCGTCGAGGCCTAATAGCCTATTTGTTCTTCGAGCTGGGTCTTGCATGCTAGCAGATCCTTATATATGCGGTTTATGTAGTCCTACATATCTGTCGTATCTATAGGGATAGCGTAGTCTATCTTTGTTAAATTACTGCAGTTACTGACAGTAAGATTTGTTCCTAATATAATATGTTTAAGAATCTTGATTTAGAAACTTAAAGCTAGGTATCTATATAAAGGAACTAATAGGCAGTTCCTTCGTCGTCTGCTACTGTGCATTTTGTACCTACGAAGCAAGCTAGCAATTTCCTCCCTGTATAAGGGTACAGAGATTTCCCTCTATATAGGGCTATAGAGATTTCCCTCTATATGGGGGTACAGAGATTTTTCCCTAGGCAGGGGAGCAGGATTTTCCCTCTATACAGGGTTGTAGGATTTTCCTCTGTATAGAGGGTAGGGTCTTGCTAGTACCTCTGTACAGAGGGTAGGGTCGTACTGGCGCTGCTAAGTCGCAATCCTTAGGACAACGGCTAGTTTAGTTACAGGACCTTGCGGGGCGGCGTCCCCTAACATTCGCTGTTATTATTCGTCCGATATAGTCGGCAGTTAGTGTTAGCAAAGGCGAAGCCGGTTACAAAGCGCGCCGAAGCAGTAGCGCCGTCCTTAGCTTTACTGCTATTATCTAACTCTCAAAGCTAGCAGTAGTAGTAGTAGAGCCGAGGACTCTAGCTAAGCGATCGCTACGATCGTTTCTATTAGTTTTCGTGCCTATAGAGCGGACGCAGTCTTCCTTCTTCTTCTTCTTCTATTTCTCTAGGGCTATTAACTTTGGAGCTACTTAGGTCTCGGCTTCTTCGGGTTTTAGACGTAAAACTCTCTTAGCAGCTCTGCCGAGTTTCGGAGATTCTTAACTAGATACTATTTATAGTCTTCTGGCTATCCCTTATCCTCGCTTTGATAGACCCTCTTATCTTCCTTATATCTACTATATCTTCTACCTCCTATTCTTCTTCCTTACTATCTATCTCGATTAGTAGGGGTTTAGCGAACCCCTGTTCTAGAAGACTATCTTTAGGGTCTAGGCTTAATAGGTCCGAATAGAAAACATCGTAGATCCGGAACGCCTTTGGTAGCTAGAGCTAATAAGTTACTAGCGATCTCTTTTCTACTATTGTAAACAGACCTACGTAACGGGGGTTAAGCTTGGCGTTTCCTTTTAGCCTTAGGTTCTGCGTATTAAGCTATACCTTTTGGCCTTCTTCGAATTCTATTAGTAACTGCTTTCTATTAGTTCGAGTTACTATCTTCTTTGAAGCTGATTCTATCGCCTTTTTCGCTACCCTAATCGCTTCTTCTATTTAAGATCTGAGCGCCTCTGCTGTAGCGGCAGCGACTCTCTTCGACGAGGTAGCGGTAGAAGATTCCGAAGGGCTAGGGTCTTCTAGCAGTTAAAAAGCTTATTCTTAGAAGATAAATATAAGTTATCTCGAACGGCGTTAGTAAGGTAGCTTCTAACTGTGTCGAATTGGCATAGAATTCGGCTATCGGCAGCACCTTAACCTACTCTCCTTAATAATAACTGCAGAAGATTCGTAGATATTTTTCTATCTTACGATTGGCTACTTCCGACTAACTGTCGGTCTAAGGGTAAGCGGCTGTGCTAAGCTTTCTGCAAATCCCGAGAACTTGGTTAATAGCCTTCTATATATTAGCAGTAAATTAAGGACCCCTATCCGTAGTAATAGTGTCCGGCAGGCCGTAGTACTTCTATATATACTGAATTAGCATTCTTGCTGTCTCTTCCGCTGTAGTGCCTTTGTCCTTTGCTTAATAGGGGATAAAGTAGCGTTCCTTGCTTATACGATCCACTACGTTAAAGGGTAGCATTATATCTATTAGAGTCTGGCAGGCCGGTTACGAAATCTATCGTAATGTATTGCTATAGTTTCTTAGGGATTGGAAGTAGCTTTAATAGACCGGCTAGAAGGCTATAACGTAGTTTCGCAGCTCGATATACGTAACAATTAGCGATAAATCAGTAGATCTGCTCGAAGATCCGCAGAAACCAGTAGACCGTTCTTACTGCCTCTATCGTCTTCTTTAAGCTAGCGTAACCAACATCTTTAGAACTATAGACTAGCTGGATAACCTCCGTAATTAGTTCTTCTAGAACTATCAACTTTCCTAAGCTAGTTTCGCTAAGCTTCTGCTGCTAATTAAGCTGCTCTACTTTCTCGTAGAGCGTCTCTTCCTTAGTCGGCGGCTCTACTGCGTAGATCCCTGCTTCCTTTAATACCTCGGCGTCTACTATCCGCTTGGTTAACACCTTCTGGAACATGTTCGGATCTTCTTTCGCATAGCTGGTTTTTCCTTCCCTCCTTGTTAACGTGTTAGCCTTTCTATTTTGAGCTCTGGACTGATAGGTAATCTTGAAGTCGAACCTAGATAGATACGTAGCCTACTAAGCTTAGCAGCGCGAGAGCTTCTACGTCTTTATAAAGTAGGTTAACGATTAATAGTCCTGTAAGGACCTAGACCGTGCTCTTTCTAGCTATAAGTTCTGGCTTCTACTCCTCGAAAGCCTAGATAATAGCTAACAGCTCCTTATCGTAGATAGCGTAGTTCTGTTTAGCCTTATTTATCGAGTTGCTAAAGAAAGCTACTAGATAGAGGGTCCTCGTCGTCGTTATTATATTAAGAAAGGA